>CM057104.1:13418027-14618027 GCA_029959045.1 Taenioides sp. WSHXM2023 | reverse complement strand
ATCAATGCGTGTCCAGTAACGTGTATACAGCCAATATAGTCACTTTACAGTAGGCCAATGTAAGAGAAAACGGGCTGGTTATGTGTGATAGCTCACAGCACCTAAGCGCTAACCAATGAGTAAATAGGATTAAATTGACGTAATATAGAGAGTCTAAGCTTTATAACGAGGTATAACATGCTGACATCGACTATCGGCCCATATTCGCTAGAGTTAGGCCAATAGCCGATATGTCTCCGAGTGCCCATATCGGCCGATAATGTGGGCCAACTGATATATCGGTTGGGCCCTAATATTAATATTGGTTTTGTTGTGACCCAGACCCATGGCTGTTGCTGCCCACTCCAAAACCACAGTGGCATTAAATATAACTATTGATATCAAAGCATTCAGTTAAGCTAACAATCAGACAAAAACTAACTAAAAAGCTAATTAAGCTATCATCGTATCAAATTTTGTGAGGCATTTAGTTCAAAAACACATTATTGTAACCCCACACCCCAAATTCCACATATTTTAAGTGTATGATTCTCAAATTTGTATGAGCTCATTAAAAATCTTAGAGCGAGGTAGATTATTAAGTTCAGTTTGTGACTAACACAGCATTACGATGGTATGAGCTGCATTATAAACTCAGGCTAATGATCGAGAGACAGGAAGATAATTCTACACCAGACTATGATACAGACTATGACACAGACTGGGCTCAGGTGGCACAGCAAGACATCCACGTTAAATGGGTTATTATTTTTGTTTACCAGCGTGAGATTCAATGATCACATACAAATTTGGCCTTATAAACACAAACCAAACTATAATAAATATCGTATTAGTCTCATTTTGAAGGAAGCGTAGTGGTGTCTAGCAAAATAAATCTGCACAACAAGAGGTATATTACGGACAACATCACTATGCAGCTAAATAGCTGTCTATGGTTTCAAAAAGACTACACAATTCATTGCTTAGTTTACCCTGGTTTAAACTTTTTCTTTTTGCCAGGGGTCACTCACAAATCATCGCATTAGATTAAAACTGAACTTCCAATATGCAGCCCCACTTGCTACAGCGAGCAAAACAACACAACAAAATACAAACATACAAGTCAAGACCGTGAGTAATAGAAAATCCCTCGTCTATAAAACTGATAGGTGTTCTGATCTCACCAATGAGCTCAGTGTATTTTAACACTGAGTAACCCAAACAGAACAGTGGGGGATCAAACAGAAAGTGTAGACAGAGAAGAGAAAGTGGAGATTTTAAACGTACCCTTTGGCTGTTCGTCTGAGTCCTCCTCTTCTCGTAGCCTGTAACAGAGACACATGAGGTCATCTTTCAAAATACTCTTGGCATCAAATCATAATGCACTTAAGGCTTACAAATAATACATTACTGGATAAGCCCTACCACATTTCAACACGTCTCTCCTCCTCTGCCATGCTGCTAACTGTGAAATAACAACCCAAAGTGCAGCCTGTTCATGTCAATGTAACGGTCGCTCAATATGGATGGGGAGAGCAGCTGCCCGTGGGGTAGAGCTGGTGATGTAATGGGAAGAGGAGGAGAGGGAGAGACGCTGATTTTCATACAATGGAGCATCACGGTGGACAGCTGGGAGGGGTCAAGGGTCAGGAGAGAAGGGGACGCAGTTTCAAGATTGACAAAAATTAGAAAAAATATTGAATAAACTGATTATTTTTTTGTTCTCTGCTTGCCCTATAATAAAGATTGTTCATCTGCTTTGAATTTAAACAAAAACTGTAGGCATTATCACTGGTAATGCAGATCACAACATCACAACTAAATGTATGATATTTATCTATTTATGATGATGTACCTTAAGATGATGCACTATGAAACTTTTTGGGTCGAGAGTCTGCCACCCGCTTGTCTCCATGATATTGCTTTGCCAGTAATTTTCCAGATTCAAATTTGGGTATTTTTAAGGTTTAAAAAATCCTTAAACATGTATTTTTACTGTGAGTGGGCTCCCCTCTCCACAGATTTATAACTTGGCCTGCTTGTCTCCACGGAGATTTTATGCTCTATGATGGAACATTCCTGGCAAAGTGATAAAGTCTCAATGGAGACGAGGCAGAAGAGCCACACCACAAAGTTACATAGTGCACCTACTTATCTTAACCTAAATGGGAAGAATAAAAGGTCTTATTTGCTTCTCGGCTGAACTTTATGTTTAGAAACAGCAACAGCAATTTTTACACAATATCTTTTGGTCTTTTTGGATTTGGTCACTGTGAACTGTTTAGTCTGTTTTGGTGGTAAATGCCACAAGTCATAAAATCTTAGACAAAATATTTATTGAGTGTGAATAGCCTTTATCCTGAGAACAGTGTGTGGTTTGTTTTGATGGAAAATCCCAATTTAACTGAAGGTGCAATATAAGAATGACAGTTATGTAACACACAGGACTTGAACCACATGTGCTGGGCTAGCCATTGTTCTGCCTGGCTTCAAAATCAAAGGATGTTTTTTGGCACTCTCATCCAATATTGCCACCTAGTTTTCATTTCGAAACACCACAATAGCCTGTTTAGGAAACCATATGGTTCAGGGACACTTCATCAAACTCCACCCACCTCATGACAAAGGCATAGCTATAGGGCTGTGAGCTGCTATAAAACACACAGTGCTGCAGAGAAGTTCACCAAGAGAGCAAAGGCTAATAAATGAAAAGAGCATGCTGTACTGTACTCCAGAAACACCAATTACATGAGAGAATAAACTTACTTTTTCATATGGAAATGATGTATTGTGCAAATGATCTAAGGAAATAGAGTGAACACAGACAGAGCAGACAGGATGTAGTCATGTCTTACGTGTGGTTACAAGATTAAAAACGTGCTACCTCTAATTTGCGAGCTTAACACAGGGCTTTGTATGGCAGCAGTATGAATTTGTGACTCTGAGCCATGTAAACAGTAATTACCAAACCCCACCTTTTGAACCCAAATCCAAGTTATTTCTTGACACCAAAGGTACAAATAACAAATGTCAAGAAGATGAATAGGATCATAATTCTACTGTGTAACTGTATGTGTCAGAGGGTAGAATCTTTTTTAACTTTTTTATTGCTGTGTTTCAGATGACATCACAACATTCTATGGGCCAATTATATTTAATACATCTAAATTAATATTGTTGAAATTTTGTTGTAGTACAGTGAGTTCTTGGGTCTAGTCACTAATAAAAATTATGAGGTTCAACATTGGTGAATTTCATGGCAAAGTACAATATTATTAATAGGAAAAACTGACTCTTGCTCCCCATCTCAGAGTATGACATCAACACATTGCAGAACCTGAAAATCACCAGTACCATGGAAAAAACTAAATATTCCGTCAACATGAATATAACCATAAACCATATAAACTTATACACCAATTCCTTCTGGTTTGACTCATATCAATATCCAAGTACTAATCAATACTAAAACTAATAATGTCAACATTTTAACTACTGATGAAAAAAACAAAGAGAATAACTTTAGAATAGTTTTAGGATCACATAGTAAAATACTAAAAGTATCTACTATTTTCTAAGTTATACATTCTATTGTCTAAATAAAGAGTGGTATTAAATTGGCACAGAGTATCAAGCTTTTTCTTTAGTATTTCTATTGAGTTTGAAATGTTAGTATCGTGACAGCACTAGCTTACAGTGGATCATCCCTAATGTGTGTTGTAGGTTACAGTTCAGGTAGACTATGTAAGCACAGTGTTAGGAATGTCGCTATTCAACAGTCACGGTGTATACGAGAGGAAGACTCCTGCCTGCTGCTGCATAAAGCTTAACCTCTTGATTGACAGTTTTCATTATCACAGACACCACTGTGTTTCCTTATTCTATTTTGGTCACAAGAACACCCACAGAGATGACATGAAGAAAACCACTCAATATATTTTGTAAATGGTTTGAAAATGTGCTTAGCTCTCATAAAATAATTTTGTCTTGGTTGGTTTATTTTTGTGACGGCATAGCAGGACAGTGATGCACAGCAATCATCTTGCACTACTGAAGATTAGAGACTATCATAGCAGGCATTTCAGACACTGCATCAATTTGACAACCTGCTTTCTAAATGCACAGGTGACTTTCCTACAATGGCTCCTTTAATTAAGATAAAGATTATGTAAAATACATTTTAGAAGACGCTTGGATCCGCCACAACAAAAACAACAACTTTTAAGTCATTAGACCAGCTGTCTGTATAAATTAGTGATATCTACAAAGCCACCTATTGCCCTTAATTTCATTGAACACTTGGAATGAAGTTCTGGCAGATTTCAAATATCCTGCAATGTTTGTAACACTATGTTTACCTCATTGCTACACCATTCTTTCCCTTAGGCTTGTTTGTCAAGAACAGGCATGTCTGGCAATGTCCAAATAAGAGAGAGCAAAAAGGGATGGTTACAAAACAAGTCAATGTAACATATCATGTAAAGAAGTAAAAAGAAAATATTATAAAAAAAAAAAAATAGCAAGTCACTCTCCTAGAGTTAAGTATTGACTAAACCAAAACAGCTTGCGTGTTATCACAACAGAGCATATCTTCAGGGCAAAATAAATGGGACTTGCACACATGGCCAATTTAGGGAATGTCAGAGGTAGTGTTTACAGCAAACTGTGAAAAAAGTCAGTAAATGTTATCTAAATGAGCAGGCAGGCCGCCAGCAATTCGAGCTAGCTGTCCGATTATAAAGTACACACCAGCAGAGGCATCTGCAACTTTTTGAAATGAAAATGGGCAGTTATGAAAACTTCAAAATGTGCTAAAACATACACATCATCTGCTTGTTTTTTTGTACATTATGTAACAGGTCCAGGACCCCTAGTTACTACAGGTCTCCCAGAGTCCCCATTCCTCACATCCATTTCATTCTTTAATGCTCCACGCAGTAGCATTAAACATATTCATCTTTCATATATTCAATTCAAGTGTTTTATAGCTCAAAAACACCTTGGAAAAAACAACATTCTTAAAATGTAGAGGCTCAGCTCTAGGACCCGACCGATCGGTTGGCCAATATTATCAGCCTAAATCTTGTCGATATGGGCCGATACGATACCACATGGGCATGTTATACCTGGTTATAAAGCTTAGACTCTCTATATTACGTCAATTTAATCCTATTTACAGACAGATAAATGTCCTAATATGTGGCGCCGCATCAGTATTTATCAGAGAAGTAATTCGTCCGTGTGTAACGCTGTACTGCACCTGAACGCACCCCCAGAGTCACGTGCTCTTGTTTATACCAGTGCGCAACCACAGATCCATGTGCGCAACACTGAGGTGCTGGCTTTAAATGCTCTTTTAGTCTGATCTAAGATACTGGCTATAAGTAAAAGTGAACTTCAGCACAGTTTAGGCCAGCAAAAAAACTACTGCTTGTTTTTTATCAAAGTGCGAGTGCGGAGAAGAGAGGACTGTCCCATAGACAGAGGACACACACAGCTGCTGTCAAGAGGATTACCGTATATTCTTTTTATGGACTTTTCATTTTGAGTCAGGATTTAAAGGACACTTATTTGTGAAGACTTGTGATCTGAGAGGCGTCTGTGTGAGTGGTGAGTGTTGCAAATGTGTCAGCTTTGAAGCTACCTTTCGTTCTTTCTCGTTGGTTAGCGCTTAGCTGCTGTAAGCTACCAATCACATAAACAGCCTGTTTTCTTACATTGGCCTACTGTAAAGTGCCTATAGTGGCTGTATACACGTTACTGGATCTGAATTGATATGTAAATGAGCTGTGAATAGAGGCGTGAATGATCTGCATTTACGCGTATAATTAATTACCACAGCGCACATGCATTTACCACTAAAGGCTAAGCAGTAGTTTATTTACTTTGTTTACAGGCTAGAATGTCATGTAAAAATGCCATTAGCGCGACCTACTGTCTTTAAATATGACTGTAAAAAGGCAAATAACAGTAAATTCTGCTTAAACAAACACAACTTAAAATCTAATAGAGTCAAAAAAAAATTATAATCAGGTTAAGATTTACAGTAAATTTTTACATCACTAAATATATCGACTATTATATTGGCTATCGGCACCTCCAAAGCCTGTTATATCATCTTGGCCAAAAAAATCCATATCGGTCGGGCTCAACTCAGCTCATCATAGATCTGACCTGTAACCTGGCCCTCTTACCTTTAAAAAAGATATCATGCCATAATGTGAACATTCTAGGATAAAGCAAATAAATCTAAGAGATTTCACTACTACTGTGTTAGATAAAATACAAGAATTACACAGCCTTATAGTACTATAGCTCGTTACTACTTGTTACTTGGAAATCAAGTTTGCCAATGACAGCACAGCCTAGAGACTGTGGTTTCATGTTACATCAAGCCATTCAAATTCCTGTTTGATGTTTACCTGAGTGTCTTAAGTGCTTCAAGTCTGGGCAGGTTTACTCTACTTCTCAGAATGACTCATTGTTCATGTTACACTTTGATGAAGTGGTCTTTTGTTTTAAATGCACAACACAGTGGATGAACTCACCTTGAAGACACCTTTATGGATGAGGTACATACAACTTCTGTTTTTTTGTCCACATGATCAGTTGGCTCCTCATCATCTTTTGCCATGGACTCAGCAGCTCTATTCGCTCTTCTGCTGAAGGTTTGCTCTGTTACATCATCATTGTGACTTTCCTTTTTAGCCGTTTCTGTTGAATCACCTATCTTCTTGTCCTTCCGCACATATTTGGACGTGAACTCTTCTGTGTTGCCATAGCGTTTGGCCAGTTCCCTCCTCCTCTCCTCCTTGTAGCGTGCGATTCGTTCAGCCTTGGTCTCCAGGGCAGAGCTCGATAAGGTGTCTATTCCATCCATTTATGCAGCACAAAGTTCAGCGTCTTAAAACAAACTCGTAGCTCTTCCCTGACGGCGGTGTCTCACTCCATCCAAGTCATCCCAGCTCTGCAAATCAAAGCAAAGATATGGTTAGTCAGTCACATTTGGAGAGTTCAAGTTTCAAAATGACAGCCTGCCAGAAATGCTTTGGATCTTCTGGGTCTCATACTTTTACTCTACTTTTCCACAAAAAAAAAAAAAAAAAAAAATATCACTATTTCTCCAAACGATTACTGTCAAAATTAATCTTTAGAGAAAGTATAGACCTAAAGTATTTTATCAGTATTGTTTTATGATAATCTTACTTTAAAAACTTAAGAAGATCAGAAAAGTGGCTTGCTCCAGATTTTGAGGGGAAGAATGAGCACAATGAATAGAAGGTAACTACTCCAACTGTATTTTTGTAGTTAGTTGGATAGAGTATTTAAAAATACAATTACAAATTTGATTACTTGCACAGCTCCACATAAAATTCAACAACAAAATGTTTCAGTAGTTATAGACGGATTATTTGCTTATCAACACAGTAGATGCACGCGCAACCTAAGTGCAGAAAGTTGCAACGCTCTTGTCAGCGCACTAAAACAGTTTATCACCGTGTGATATAATAAGTTATTATCCTAAATTAATATTAGTGAGTGGGATACGTCTTAATGACCTGTATGCGTTAAATGCAGGTGAGTACATAAATGACGAGAAGAAATGACTCAAACTTCAGTAGCTGGACATTCACTCATACCTGTGGATACATACTCATACCCGCAGGAGAGCCTGAAATCTGCTGAAATCCTACGAGACACGGACATGATACAAAGACAGGACAGTGGCTCTTTCTGCAGTAGAGCACAAAGTGACGTAGCCTGATAATCCCTCTATAGGGACATCTCATCTGAGAAAGAAGCTATCAATTGCATCCAGATGAGGGATTTCACAGACAGTCCAATCTCCAACTCCAATCTGAATTTATGTTGATGTTTAAGAAAAACTATAAAGAGTTATAATTGGTCAGCACACTCTTTAAAAGGTCCTATGTCATGCAAAATTAATTCTTCTGAGGTGTTATAATGCTGTTACCTCATCAAAACGGATGAGGTAATGATGGAATGAAGCAGTATTTTTAAGCAGTAACCTTTTACCTTTAGTTCAATAGAGATCAGAAATTCCAGGGCTGAAATTATCCAAATGATTCTAGTGAAGGTGTATGGAGTTTAAAAACACATTGGAGCACTTCTTCTATAACCACATGACATCAAAAGGTGGAACAGAGTGTTTTCTGTTTGAGAGAAGAACGCAGCGTAAGTATGCAGGATTTGTTTGGTAAACATGTGTGAATGAAACAAAACACAACTCCAGATATGTTTCTGATAAGGAAACAACATTATAACATTGATCAGAAAATTACATAATAAGGGCCCTTGAAAGAAATGCCTCAATATTTGACTGATGAATTATTACTCTAGTACATTCCACCACTTCTCTCCAACTCGTACGCTCACAGCACTAACCAAAGCCAAGCCCTTGTCCTGCCCCAGTGACACCTCCTTCCACCCCTCACCCCCCAGTGAGTATGACATCATCAGACCACCACGCAGAGACTCTCAAATAACCTCCACTCGGGGCCAGCTGGGAAATAGGAGGACAATGAGTGAGAATGTGAGAAACGCAAATGAAAACATGGCCTAATCCAACTTTATTCCTCTCCTAATGGGGCTTTGTGAGTGAGATTACGACCCCTTAAACATCTCCTGTCGACAAAATGACTCACGATCCGCTAGACAATGCAGGGAAAACTCACAATTGTACGTCAAATCAAGGTGAAATGTTGTGGTTTAGTCAGCCATGTATGCTATGAGTAAAACACCTGTTAAAATAAGCTCACACAATGAGCAGTGAATGACTGACTATAATTGCAATGAGTGGTTAATTGTAGAAGACAACTGGGTGTTTTGTTGCAATAGAAAGAAACCGCACAAGTTGCTCTGGTTTATTTTAGTTGTTCTTCTCACTGTTTGAAAAAGCCTGTGGGGCATATGTAGTACCAGCACTGTGATTTGAAAACCACTGGTATAAATTAGCTGACATCTGCAATAAAAGCTTTGGATAAGAATGGAAAAACTCCCTGTGCTTGCTTAGCCGAAGACTTTTCTCATAGCAGAAAAATCCCAATGGGCAAAAAGCTAAGGGGGAATTCTTGCAGTTTGAAAGTGAATATCAAATGACTTGAATTAAGATTTTATAATAGGTTGGTATTTCTAAGCTGTCTTTTTTAAAGGTGCAGAATGCAACTTTCTGGAGGTTTCAGGTCACATGCATGATGCATGGAAACTACGCTTGTGAATGTTCTCAATAAAGCCATACGGTGGAAGATTATAGAAAAAAGAAAATTTCTAAGGAACCAAGCAGGCCCTCCTATACAGGCCAAATAAGAGTCACGTTTGTGGAGATGAAAGCTCTCTCAGCACATGTTTTCAGTGCAATCACAAAAACCAAAACCAAAAAAAAAAAAAAAAAAAAAAACATGCCTTATTGCTCTTATTTTAGTCTTTTTTTTTTTTTTTTTTTTTTTGCAAAAAAGTTACGTACATGGCTTTAAGGAAATTGCGTTAAAAAAAGCTTTTCAGTAGAAAAATATTTTATACTAGATTTTAAATAATTCCCAAAATAATTCCCTAAAACTATATTAAAATACAACAAAAATATTTAGTAATAAAAAAAATACTAAATAAGTATCTTTACCCAGAAGTATACATCAAATGACCCTTGATGGATTTACTGCAGTTGCGTACTTATTTATGACAAGGAAAGTGTGTCTGGAGAATAGATGAAAGAGGGGGTCAAGGCAAAGCTTAGACACACTGGTCAATAGGTGTAAAAATAAGCTGACTTTCTTTGTAATGACGACAAGCTTGAACAAATCTCCAGCGCTCCCCTTTGACCTCTGACCACCTGCTGGGATGGAAAATCCGGCGCTCTATTGGCAACACTCCTGGTCTGTGTAAAAAGCACATTTGAAATATACGCAAGAAATATACACAAGAAATTGGTGCAAAGTCTGTCTTCACCTTGACCGCTTCCACCTAAATCAACAGAGCAGTAACTTGAGGGGAGCCAGGACAATCCCCTGAGGAACTTTTAACAGAAAAGCTGTAAACTCTACTAGACAGTTGCATATAATTTTTGGTGTCCCAGTTCGCCATCTGTTTTCAAAGATAACAAATCAGCACAGATCATTTCATGCTCAAAAAGGTTTCATACACTCTTTAATCATCCCCAGGAAATCATAGTTTATAATATTATGATATGCTCAAACTAAAGTAACTAGGAAATTGGATAATATTGACTTGAATGTTATGAATTCCAATTTTAGGGTGTTTCATCTGAATTGACTGAATTATAGCTAATGTCCAACCATATTTAACAACGTTAACTAACAGTGCTTTGAATGTCTCTAACATGTTGCATAACAGAATATTGTCATATTTGACCTAATTTATGTGCTGGTCAACCACTCTCAGGTTTACTTTTTGTGATGATTACCATTGCAATATTTCTAATTTATCTTGTATGTTAACTGGGAGCCTTGCCAGGGATCCAAAATACACACTTCTTCAATACTTTACTAAATTATGAGTCTGGTCACCGGTGAATCTCACAGTTTATAAATGGGTGTGAGTGACACATGGATTAGCCAGTAAGGGACCGCCCGTATTGGAAAAAATAAAGGAAAAATTATCACAGGAAACTAAAAAACATCACAGATTTCTGCAGAATCAGTGAGCGAAGCACAACACTAATCTGAGATTAGATCAATTTGATTTTATTTTGTAAATGATAGGGGAGCTATGAGCTCCTTCGCTTCGCATACATCACTGAAAAAAAAAACAAATCTGATCACACAATCATGTTTAGCTAGGCCTGAGATTCGGCAGAGGGTGTGGGGATCAGACTGATAATGATCTGTATAAAAAAAATACAGAGATATCATTCTGGATTTCCAGGCAAGTGAGAGTCCCTTTGTCCCTGAAAAGTGAGTTACCAATAACACTTTAAGTATGCCTGCTTATAAATGTTTTAAGGATAATCTCTCTATCCAATGTGGGTACTTTAGCAAATTAAAGTCAGTGATTCAACAAAATATGGTTATTTATAATTTTCTAAAGACAAAAATGCATTTAAGGCTAACCATGAAAACTCAGGGATCAAAAGAACTTTTTGAACTACATCACTACATCACAACCTCCAATGTTATGGCCATTAAGATACGCTTCAAGGTTAATATTTATCATTTCCAGTCACGGTTATTTTGTCTCTGCTGTACAGGGAACCAGACTGATATGATGGACAAGTACAAACTCTCTTACTTTCATAACAAGAGCCAACATGATTTTGTCCCTTTGAAATATTTCCTTATCGAGGCAAAAGACCCCAGAAGTTAAAACATGTTGACTTCAGGACTTGCATAATTCACCTACCTATAAAAGGAGAGCTCAAATGAACACTGAAACTGGTCCATGCTGCACCAGAACATTCAGGCTGTTTTGTTTGGAAACTGCATTATGTTATTTTAAGCAACCAAAAAAAGGGGTGATATGAGTCATAGGTTAGACATCATCACTGCTATCAGCAAAGTGAACTCATGCAGGAATATTGTTTACTGACCAGTGTAGATTTACCTATTTAAGGCCATTTCTGCACCAAAGAATAGAAGGAAACGTAAAACTCTAACACAGCCATTCAAATGAGATGATTGTTTTCCAGATAAAACTTGCAAAATTCACAACCAACAATTAAATTCTTTTGTCAGTATTACGCTCCGTTGACAGAAGGGTAGGTGGTAGTGTTATCACAAAAACAAAACTTCAAACTTGATTTGGGTACTACTAAGGAATAGACCACATACTCAATACCGATTCCCATAGCACAATGAAAAAAAAAAAAAACTAAGTGTGTAATCCCTCAGTTGTCCAGGTATATTCCACAGTGGTCCATGGGCATGTTATACTAGTCTAGTCTGCTTGTTCTGAATATACTTGTTCATTCTAAAGCCATTCAGGAAAGCATTATTTCTGTGTTGTGAATTTCTAGTATCAGTACCATCTTAAATCTATCTAGTATCTGTTTCAATACTAGTTTTAATATCTATTAGTATCTTAGTATCTATTAGTTCGATATGGAGGTGACAAGGGGAAAGAGACATTCAATTGTTGTTCTTGTGAAGTCACAAATCAACTTTTTATGCTAGTCACTTCTGGACTTGGCATAACAATCAGCAACTTTGTGCTGTACAGTGTAAACAATAATACAGTGGATGGCTATTAAAAGCACGCTGCTTATAATAGCTGAATGTTAGGGCCAACATTTTCCAGTTGCATGACTATGGGGATACCCTGAAAATCCTGTATTTAGTCCCGCTCTATTATGCCGCATTTCCAGTCCCTCTGGCTTTATTCCTTACACGACATCTGCTCCTTCAGGGCTTGTAAACACACCGCGTCCTCCATTTCCAATTGCCGGAGTCACTTCCCTGACCTCAGCGTGTCCGTGGGGAGATGTCGTTGGCCGTGAGAGGAAGATCTGTCTCAACAAAAGCCAATCTGTGTGGCTTCCGCACTGTGACCCATATTCTCTGCCCATAGAGTTTTATCAGGAAATCTTAACCATCTATGTGTAACTAATGCCCGAACTTCCTACAGATAAAAGCAGGCTACATTTACATAGTTTTAATGAGCGTACATCCTCACAATTCCAACTTGTGAGTGAGTTCAAGAAGAGGGGAACTACACTACTATCTAAAATATGCCACAGCCTACATATTACCATGCAGGTACATATGTTCGAGACTAAACCAAAAGAATCCAGGTAGTGCACACAAACATTATGTAAAGATAAGCACTAGACAGAAATATCCATGAACTTTGTCAAGTCAGTGAGAATGGTTTTACATGTCCACACAAGGAGTACAGACAAAGAATGCAGACTACACCCTGCTAGTAAAACTCAGTGGACTTAAATGGGATATCTGCCCTCTTAACTCCCTGTAGTTACACCAGATGATCAAAAGTTTAAAAGGTTAAAGAAAAAACCATGCTGGAAATGAAAGAGCAATCACTGGATTTATAGACAGTTAAATATAGTAATAAAGCTATAATTAATTATATGACATTACATCATATTTGCAATTAATCACTCTTGCAGGATAATTACAGACTGATGAATTTTTATGTGTACATCAATTAGCCATGGCAAATGCTTTGCAACGTATGAGAAAATAGTAGGGATGCACCGATCCGATACTTGTATCAGATGTCGGCACCGATACTGAAAAATTTGCTGAATCAAATATCAGCTTCCAAATATTGGTTCAGCTGATATCATGGTTAGATATATAAATTGTTGTAATAAGACTATTTTCTGGTAGTTTCTGGTAGTAGTTGGTCTCAGAATGTTTTCTCTTTTTTAAACAGAGCTGTTCTCTAGCTACTTAAAAGATAAATAACAGCCCCAGAACACACTTGGATCAATTCTGTCTTTAGTTTAGAGGAAATAAATGCTGTTTTCAGTCTCTGCAGATACTTAAAGCCACAGTTAAAGCCACAGTATTGGAATTGGTATCACAACTGAAAAAGCTGGATCATTGCATCCATAGAAAATATTCAGCATTATTGTCAGTGTGATAGAAAACTGGCAAAAACCAAAATGAACTTTGGTTTTCTTGTAAATGTGCCCTGATTTTAATACCCAAACGCGACACCATTGTTTTGAAGTCTCCCAGGCCAAAACACATTGTCTGTTTACAGGAAGAGCTATGTTTGAGTGTTCCTAGGACATCTTGTTTTCACTAGGCACACCAAATTAGAACCACGCTTCTAATAGAACCTAAACTGGCTCCCGATGTGGCGCAGGTTTCGTACTAAATTCCTGACTAATCCAACAATCCTTGAACTAAAATGTTTTTGAATGTGACAAACCAAGATTTATGTACCAGATATCCAAGCTTATATTCATTGCCTGCAGAGCGTTTCAAATAACATGCCATGACAGAAAATATTTTCTAGTAAAGCTTCCCTATGGGATGTCAAATCAGTGTAGAAAGTTCAGTTATGTTTTATTAGGATTGAACATGGGTTTTACAGCAAATTCCCATGCTAATCATTACATTTGTATGCCCCTAAGAAGACAGGAGGTATGGTTCAAAATGACACACATTCTTCCCCAGAGAAAAGGGTGGAGAGTGGAAAATTTGCTTCACGCAGAGCCCCAGGTGCCAGGGCATGGGAGGCAGAGGCACAAGCAAAACAAACCCACTACACTATTTTTACGTAGAGCTGCAGTGGACGAGAATTACAACTACTGATTCACATACAGTACACAGCAATTATTATGCGCTAGAGAAAAAAATGGTACCTAAATACTAACCAATACTTAAACTATAGAGTTGACAAAAGAATTGAAAATCAGATAATAATCAATTAACCAGTATTGGTAATAGACACTCACGTTAACAAGTATTGATACTGAAGAAATCTTTATCAACACCAGTATAGAACCACACTTAAAGAAAGCACTATTATTTTGAACTGAAAAATTACATTCTTGTCTAAGTGCTGTCATTGTGGTAGCAAAATTGGTATCAAGAATCAAGTCTTTCCCTTAGTATCAAAAGCAAGTTTGAAATTTTTGTATTCTGACAAGTTAAACTGGTAAAAAAGATCAAATGAGACAGATTTCATGAATATTTTTAGAATGGCCTTGATTTAGAGCAGACATCATTCTGTTGTCTATTACGAAGTTGAAGCTTTTAACTTAGTATCAAAGTTTTTGTATTGCAACAAAAAAAAACAATACTGAAATTACATCAAATTACCTTTGAAGGATATTATGTACTTGTTTGCAATAGTGTTTTCGATTTATATAATGCACCATTTTTTTAGACTGATTTGGCATAAGTTTTAAATCAGTTGCCCTTCCTCCTAAAAAGTTAACTTAACTTGTGTCCACCCTGTGTCTGAATTGCCTGCATTACTACATTACAATATTCCCCATAATAGCTGTATACATTTTATGCATTTTTCTAGAACTGTATGTGTCAAAGTAAACATTTCTGATTGAAAGTGCTGCTCCAATTTCCAATACGCTATCATTAATCACTTCAGTACGTTCACTTCATACCACACTGTGCACTGCTTTTAATTAGCTACTGGTTCTCTCTTTCAACCTTTGTTATCCATATAACAAGATCAAGTACATTTGACAGTGCCCAGATCATGTGACAGGCAGTGGGAGCAGATACTAGTGAAGTTCACAACCCCCAGCCTAATCCAATAACTCCATCACAGTGTTCATTAAGCGCAAGTCTCTCCAAATGGTCTTTTACTCCAACAAACGCAAGGGAAGAAAGAGAGGGAGGGGGTCAACATTATGGTAGTTAAGCCTCCCTTATACACAACAATCAACCACATACCGCGCAGCCAATGTGTGTCTCATTAAAAAGCAATCTCTGTGCTGCTCATGCAATTTAGGGGCCATGTCTGTGAAAAATGTCAGAATGAAGCTTTAATCGGAATTGTAAGATCGGACTCCAGATCTTGTCGAAACGGGGCCTCTGCCAATAGTGAGCTTCAAAGACAAACGATTGTGACGGGAATGTTTGTCTAACATGGAGAGAGCACTTTAACTCACATGACTATAGACTTTGATGCTACGGCTTTGATGAAGAAGTAAGTGATGACAGAATAAAGTTTAAACGGATCAATGTGGAGCTTATTAGCACTGTCCTTTGTCCTATGGAAGTTATATATGGTAGTTGTATTTAGGCATGTCACAATAACACAATTTGAAGCACAATATATTAGTACAGATATATACTGTGATAATACTGACACCTTTATGCCTCTGATACAATAACAATAATGCAAGATAATCCCAATAAAATTTTTAAACAGACAGTATTATTAAAGGTGCACAGTGTAACTTTTCTTGCAGAAGGTCCATCTCCATGGAAATGTTATTGCTTTGTCTTGAATGATCTACAGTATTGCAATGAACTATCCATCTTGCATTTACTCAGTTACATTGCCTTAAAAACAAGTAGTATTGGCAAATATACTATAGTACATAGTACTGGAATCTTACCCTGTAACTTGGCCTTGTGGCGTCACTTGCTGTGCTTAGTTGAGATAAATAGACGTAATGTCATATGTGGAACACTCCAAGCAACAGAATTAAATCTTCATGTAGAGAAGAACATGGCGGACCCTCCACCAGTGCATCTTTAAGTGGCATGAGCTGCCACATATAAACAACCGAATTAACAATTATTAGTAATTAATAATTAGCCACAGAAATCGCTTATTCAACCTTTTGTGGCTCAAATCTTACTGTATTACTATAAATATACCTCAAATCTCCACAGTTTTACAAAGAAAATGTACACCCAATAAATAATGAGCTCCAAAATATATTGTTCCAGCTTTCATATATTAAATAATAAGTCAATATAGTGATTGTAGTGACAGGTCTAGTTGTATTTTGTCCCCTTTTATCTAATCTTATGTAAATAATAAAAAAAAGGGCAGCTGTTTCAACCATTTCATAAATGCTGAGCAAATAGGAGGTGCTGATATTGGCAAAAATGAACACCTTCATATTTTTTACTCCTATAACAATAATCTGATCATATTTTTGCAATCAATCACAAAGGTGCAAAAGCGTGCCTGTAAATGTCTTGCCTGAGGCTAGAGCATTGCTCAAACTGCAAGTTTAAACATGAAAGAATAATTTGGAACGATCACTTTGTATTCTTGCCTGAAAGATGCGGCAAATGTTTTGTTTTTTGTTTTTTTCTTCCTAATTTTGTTTTGATACACACATTTACTGCCCACCTGAGCAACTTAATGACTTTGATATATTTTGATATTGATACTTTGCAGCTGCCGTCATCAACATTCCCTGGGGGTGTGATGCTAACTGTGAGCACTGCGCTATCTGAGGCTTGCTAGACTTTAATAACACAATCTGAATAGAAACAGTGGGTTTAGTTGGAACTAAAACAGATGAGAGTTTTCAGATCATAAAATCTCACATTGTTTGCTTATGTGTGCACTGTGCCACCATAATAACTGCTGACCATTCCACCATAGTTACACGTGGAACACCCCCAGCATGATGCCACTGCAAAATATCAGCAGACAGAAGATAGAACATGTTACAGGCACAGCCATGCCAATCTGTTCTCTGTATACTATAGCTTGATTTTACATGTTGATAAATTCCATTATTGGTTTGTTGGACAAAATATTTTGAACAAAAAACTAGAGATTAAAGTGTATCGATAATAAATAAGTATCCTTTTTCAAAAGTGAAAAACAGGCAAGATGGGAAACAGGAAAATGTGTCTCTTCAAAAGGAGACTATGGAAGATATGTATAGGTCAATGGGGAAGAAAGAGGGGAGCTGAGTGAAGAACAGTGTCCTTTGTTGTGATGGAAGTGGTGGCTTTGTGGGGCATGTGTCTCCAGGGTGCCAGGGGGGCTTGGCCTGGTGGTACAAGGAGGGGAGGGGCAGGGGCTAATCCAGCTCCTCTCTGCCCCAGACATAGACTCACCCAAATCCCTTTTTACCAGAAGTCCTGCTGACTCCAACCACTCACCCGTAATGCAGTTGACACAAAGGCCCCCGGGTGCTCAAGCCCACAGTCTTCTCTGCCTTAGTAACCTACACTGTAAAAGCTGTACAGACCAGCTCGGGGAGGGGCCAACCATTGTAGTCATTCCATACAACTTCCTTTTACACCAACCTCAAACCTCAATCAGGATTTAACACAGAGAAGCATGTCAGTGTTTTCTATTTTTTGTTTAACCTACAGGCCACTCTTTGTCTGGCCCTTCCTGCTTTCTGTTTGCGGAATTAAAAAAGGGGCCATTAAATATGACGTACAGGGAAAGCAAACAAGCAAATATACAACTAAAAGGGCTTGTAATCAGAAATGCTGTGTTCCATGGAGTGTAAAGAGTGTAAATGGGAAGGGTGAAGGAAAAGGGTTTTTATCTCACTCTCCGATCATACGCACACAAGAGCAGTCCTTTAATGCAGGGTAATGCAGGCCAATAACACAGGCTCTTTTATTGGACAGATGTGCAGTGGTAGCTACAGTTAAAGCACCTCAACTCACACCAAATACCAGCCTCTGCACCAGTATGGGTCCCAACAAAGCACCGGCTCATTACAGCAACACTTCAAGTTCACAGGAGATGTTAACGGAAAAAGCAAAGCATACTGTATACAAGCAGGTAATGGAAAATTGCTGTTCAATTTCAATAAGATTTTTAATTTATGTTCAGATTTCAGGTGCACAACAGGTAAAAATCCAACAGCTAACTAGTCCTACTTGATACCACCATGTAAAACAACACTACTTTTTTTTTTTTACTTGACTAGAGTTTTTCTATAGTTTTGTCTGGGTATCGATTTTTTTATCAGTACACCCCTATGTGACAGCAATCCAAGTGACGCAAACATGGAACAAAATGATGACTTAAAGATCAAATTAGTATTACATCTACATAAATTAAACATAACAAGTATGCTTTGAATTGTGGGAAAACATCTGGCAGTGGTTTAAATAAGACAACTGCGTGTCTTCTCTAAATGAGCAGCAAGTTGTAAGTTGTTGAAAGCATTCTTCAGTTGCACACTAAACACTATAACTTGTATTTCCAATCTCAGTGTGATTTTCTGCCTGTCAGCCACAACATATAATGAGCTATGAGCAGAACGACGATGTGCAGAGCTGGGGTCTCTGGGGTTTTCCTCCCTGTTGGATTGGAGCGGTCCAGTGTGCAGGGCAGACACCATCTGGACATCTGGAATGCTACAGGGCACAGGGGGTTGAATATGGAGGGGGAGGGTTATGGCTCTGATGGAGAGTTACTGATAGATAGTAGTAAACGCCAGACTTCCAAAAACACTAGAAGAAATGTCTGAAAATGCATTAGTAGTTAGCAGCAAAGGAGAGGTACTGCATTCAGTTAGTTAGTCATAAAATTAAATGCCTTTTGTATAGCACGGATACATCTATCTATTAGGGTTTTTCTGCATTTTAAATTAATCATCAAAACTGCATAATTGTACTGTGCCAACAATTTTCATTTTTAATAGTTTTCTTTTTTCAATTAAAGGTGCACTGTGCAACTTTTATGGTGGAGGGTCCATTGCTTTGTCTGAAATGTTTCACATCTTCATGGAGACCAAACCAGACCAAGGTCAGATCTGTGGAGAGGCAACCCTGCTCACAGTCAGAATGCCTGTTTTTCTAGATATTTTTGAGCTATAACACCTATAAAAACTTGTAATTGAATAAATGTAAAGCAAAACTGTTTCTTGTCATACATTCCAGGCAGAGCAATGACATGTCCATAGAAACAAGCAGGTGACGAACCCCCAACCAAAAAGTGCACATTTAAGTCCGCCTTGCCAGTACAGACTAAGATAAACTCTTGAAAATGACCAGCAAGTAGAAGTAATGGCCCTATCCCGCAATGGAATGAAATCCTGTAAAAATAGCCAATATTCCCTGAATAAATTATTTTAACATTTAATTTCAATTCAGTCATTTATCCTATACTAAAATGCATTTAAAATATGACCATGATAACCATATCCATTTTCTTTTCCTGTGAATTTTGTGCTTACTGTTGGAATATTGTCGAGCCATATTTCGCAATGGCACAAAACTGGAGTTAAATGTAGGATGGAGAGGGAGTTTAGGGCTGCTGCTCCACATGGAAATTCTCATGCTTAGTGCAAATCATAGAAAAGTCCCAAGTACAACCATATGCTGACGTGCCATATTTCACTGGTGAACGTTGTCATTAGAGTTTGGCTGTATAGAGACAGTGACCATAGCCCAGCCAGTGTGTTGGTGTCGAAACTGGTAAGGGCTCCACTCAAACTGCTATTTGTGTGTATAAATATGTCCTCGTGGAAATAGGTCTGAGTGCTCATCCCTGTGGACTTACTATTGCACACTTTGTCATATTCGCTTGACTTAAGATAAATATTTGAACTAGGAGACTCCTTGGCTGTGCAACGGACACCAGGTCTGACAGAGAACTGTGTCTGACCTCCTCCACTTCGGGCACAACTTTTGTGCCTCAAATATAAATAGTGGAGTAGTGTTTATGCAGTTCTTCCTCAGTTTAGTATATTACAGTAGTTGGGCCAAACTTTAATCATTTCCTTTGTGAATAGGTTAGCTATAAAAGGTTTTGCAGTAGAGCCATATGAGACTTCACTAAGTATGCAATAGTCTCAGTTAATTTTGGTAACATTCCTCTTGTTTTCATTTAAAATAATTATATTGTTGTTGTTTTTTTTAAATCAGTGTATTAAGGAGGCCATTAAAATCAGAAAATGAGGCACAGACACCATCAACCATGATGAAGGAGCATTCTTTCTTCCACACACCTGGGACACCCTTCTCCAGAGACCATTGGGCAACAGAAGGCGTGGTCAGTCTAAGAGACCTGCTAGGTCCATCAGGCTGACCACGCCTCAGGAAGTAACAACAGTTGATATACAACACGTCACCACCAGTGCTGGTGACAGTTCTGAAGATGCATACCAAGGTAAACACATATCACTTTTTCCAAGTAAAACATTTAGGAAGACTTTTGGTGACTGTACATCAAAAAGAAGACTAGTGATTCTTGTTTAAAGGAGGCAGCCAAATTGCTTTGCGCAGTAAAGGGCATTAAAATAATAACAGTAGTTAAGCTTAGCTTAAGACATCAATTTATTTGTGATTTACACTAATACTATAATGGGCTGCTGCATCTACTGGTACAAGATCGAACCTACATAATTACTTGTTCACTTGATATATCTGTTCTACAAACCTTGGCTATAAGAGACAAATATACTTTCAAAATGGACAATTCAACTGAAATTAACCTTAAGTCATCTATATGCACAGGACACATTGACAAGTTGATTTAGAGTAAAAAATGAATTTGAGTTGATGCATGCCTCAAAACAAGCCTCTGCAGCAGCAGCCGCAGCCTGCCCTGTGGAGGCTGTTGGGTAACCAGGTCCTGCATGGACAATTCTACACCATGCCCTGACTGGAGGTGTTCAGGTGAATGCTACATTCAACAACTGACTCAAATTGGTGTGTCTTTTTATTTGCCCTTTACATGATCCTAAAAACATTGTAATTTGGCCAAAAGGAAGAAAAAACTTGTAATTGGGCCACTCCCTGTTAAGACGGTGTGCAGATTCACCATGTTCCACGTACTGGTTTTGGGTGACTGGCTATCTCTGCCTATCAAATTTCTGTTCATCTTGGAACAGAACAAATAAAGTTCTAATGAATGTTATCATACACAATGCCCTCATGTAGATGTACTAAACATGTGCTTTCCTGCTGAGCTGTTGACACACGGATAGACACAGTGGTGATTACTTATCAAGGCATGCATCAGGATTGTTTAACAGTGTAGTTGCCCAACTCCAGCTGGCCTGTTGTGACACAGACCAGGAAGACGCCTCAAATTCGGAAAATAACAGTCTGGCAACAAGCCTGAATATTATAGCCACTGGATATGAACTGTGAATAGCTCAATTTAATGCAGTACAATTGCTGTAGTAATTTAATATGGAGCTTGTTTTATGACCAGGCGAAGTGATCCAGACTGTGCTCAAAAAATATAAAATCAATGTAGTGAATATGTTAGAACGAAAGAAAAGACTAAAGAAAAGATACTTAAGCAAAAAAATACAACCACTTTTTGATCAGTGAGATTTAAACCTTGAAACCATAGAATTGTCTTCTTAACAATCATTTGCTCATTGTAGATCTCACTGGTCTCAATCAAAAGCAAGCTTAAGAGAGTATTGCTGTAATGCCAATCGCTGTTAATTGCAAAGCTAAGTCCAGTGTACTATTACCTCCAAGTATTTGCATAGCAGGGGCAGTCTGGCACAGGCAAACATGACTTTGATTCCACACTATAAGTCACCTCCAGGTTTGACCCACTTTTCTGATTGACCAAATGTTACCAACAGAACGTACAGCAGATGTGGTTTTTCTATGCACTTCTCACAATTTTGTTTTTACAGGTGGTTTTCACACCGGGCTATCCCAGCTGCTGCCTCTCCTGTCACTGTTTACAGAAAGACAGTTTGTGGTTTGCATTGCTTGTTGAAATAGGCAAAGTCTATATTCAGCCCAGTTTGTCAAGGGCTATGAAATAATATTAACACTAAACGTGCGACACAATATAGTTCCAATACTGCAAAGTCAGCATTATCTGTTGGTTAACTAAGGAAATTTCACAAGTTTACGCAATAAAGTTTCGACACTATCCATTACACACGCCCTTTGCATTTGTCTTACGTTTACCGGTACAACAGGTGACCTTTTTCGTGCTCTGAAATATTTACTAAAAAGACCTGAAGCTCTCCAAATATATTAAGTTGTCATTACGCACTCAATAACACTTAATAAGTTAATACGTTAAGGCTTACCTGTGATCCTTGTGAAGATGCTTTCTCAAGTCTTGCAAAAGATCGATTAGGGCAACGTTTTTGGCAACGTTGAGAAGGGGATTATGAAAGAAGAGGCTTTTCAAAGTTTGCGGTTATGCTAACGTGACTACAGAAGCTAAAGTCGGGTGCGTGTGCGTAAAGCTGTTATTATCGATGGAAAAAAGCAAATGTAAAAACACCAGAATGATCTAATGCTTTGCCAAACGCCCTGCCTGCAGTCCTGGTGGTCCGATGAGGCTTTGGAGAGGCACGGGGCTGTGTTTTGCCAGGGTACAGCAGCAGAAGGCGGACTGTAGGCTGATCCAGGATCTTCAAACTTAAAATGCCCCTCCGCCTCTGATTGGTCCAGACTGGAAACTAGAAGCGCTGCTGCTGCTTTCAAGTGCGTCTGGTAAAGAGACCACTGTGTGTTTTGGCTTCAAAGACTGCGGAAGCTTAGACGGGTTTAATGTCATTATTTTAGAATTATTAAACCATCAAGACGTCACCCGTATTTTATTTTAGCAGGATTTGCCAATGTTCATATGAAGCTACTGCATTGTTATTTTATATAGCTCGATTGGATTTATAATAATCCCGGTAACAAGTACTGAATAGATGGTTCATGTATGCTTTTTTTGAATTGGCCTAAATATTTCTTTGTTGTAAATATTTGTTTTCTCGCTTGCCTTTTGTGACGTATAGGTCTAGTAGCCTGCTCCAATATTACAAAGCTTAATTTCCTTAATTTCGCATCAAACCATTAAGGCTACTTTTGTTGCATTGTATTTCAATCTCTGACGCCCCCTACAGGGTAATATTTTTCATTACAAACATAATTAAAACAAAAGAACGTGAGCTATTGCACAATAAATATTTTCATGTCATCATACGATATAGCATAATCATTCAATTAACATTTATAATATTAAAATGAACTAAAACGAGGTGCATAACAATCACACAAATTAGAGGATAAGAATTACGCTCAGTTAATAACGTCATGTGATCATATGTGTGTTAAATCCATGGATGTCAAACTTAAAAATTGTAAGGTATCTTTAACGCCACCTGCAGCTTAAACTAAGATATTGCACAAAATTAAAAAATGATTTCTTTGTACAGAGTGAGCCCTACAGAAAAAAAAGACAAAAAGACAAGCAGGTTTAAGAAATTAAAGAGCGTTAGAAATGTAATTTAACTGGATGGATGCATGTTGCTTCTCATGGGGGAGTATGTGAAAGAATGATTAATGACTTTGTTCTAATTAGATTTGTGTAATATGTAATAAAGACTCTAATTTGCCACTGGAGGATAGATAAGTGAATATGGGACTCAGTGCGTGTATGTATTACTATGATCAAATGTTGAACAATAATGCAACAATAATTAAAATAACCCACACAAATAAACACAATAACAACAGTATGACTTGGTTTAGTTATCATGGTATCACAAACAATTCATCTCTGTCACAAATACACCCCACTGAATTACTGGCACAAAAATGATAAATTGTCAGTGCATACAGTTTTATTTCTGTAATCTATTTGGAGGGTCTCAACTTCAGTTTGGCTCTGCATTGCTTGTAATAAAAGTTGTATATCCTCTGCTATGACAGGCAATCTCTTCTTCTCAAGGGCAGATTAGCTGGCTAATACAAACCCCACCTGTAAATTATTAATACAGTTTAGGCTGTAAAAATGGGCTTAAGAAAAAAAAATAAAATCTTAAATGTTGCTTACCTTGTCTGGATTTATGGTCGGACATTGCCAGTTGTACAGGTAGAAGTTAATACTTTTACTACTCATGTTGAATTTGAGTTTTTCCAAAAAGCTCTTGTTGTCCATGATGTCTAAGGCCCTGAAGATGTCAAAACCTTTCTGTTGGTTACAGGTAAAATAGAAGAACATTGTTACAGTCACTTGTGGCACAGAATTGAGTGTTTATGTTTATGATATTGTCTTGAGCAGTGTTTGTCAAAGTGAAGACGTCAGAGGGACTGCAGGGAGCCCCCCAACGGTCCATACAACAAGCATAAAAGAAACTTGAGTTTTGAATTAAATAATACATTTCTTTTCATTTACTACTTTATATTAGTATTATGTATTTCTAAGCAAAGTGGCATTTTCTGTTAAATTATTATTATCTTTGCAGCGATCAAGATTTATAGTTAATTGTACAAGTCTATATTATATATTTATTATATATTATGTTGATGCAAAATAGTCATATGTAATATATAAATGCTCAAACTACTGTGACATGAGTTTATTTAATGTATTTTGCTTTGGGTACACCTTCCCTTTGCTCTAAAATTCATTGAATACATTTGGCTAGTTCTAATTGTGTTCATTCTCACAAGGGACCAAGAAAACTATGGCTTACATTGTAACTCATCTATTGCTATAAAGTAGAGCAGACCAAAACTCCAATTTAAAAGTTTATGAAAAATAACCTAGTGTTATTTCATATTAATATCATAATACAGTGGTCCAACTATTTCATCCTTCAGTGCACCAGTGTCAAACCTTGGGCAAACTTATAATGATTACAAATTTAACTTAGAGACTAGGGTGACAGCCTCAAACTGTAGAAGAATTGTTGAATGTGGTGGGACATGGGAGGACAAACTCTGGAAATTTAAGCTCATCGATAATAGCTTCAACACCACATCATCTTTTGTTTTCGTCCATCATAACGCACAGAGAGATTGGAATAGCAATAGATTTCAACATGTTACAACCCTGAATACCATGCACCCAAAAAGTCCTGATTAAAAGTATTAAATTCACATGGCATCAATGAAAAAGTGGGACATTCTCTAGTAAGTGGGGCGAGCATAGACTGTATAAAGAAGTGAACCAAGGGACTATGACGTCACCCATAGCGTTCGGCTCCTGTCAAATGAAGCTCACAAGGCTAGTAGTTAAAGGAGCAAATTTGGAGCCAAGTTCCGTACTAGAAAAAGAAATTGATTTATAGACAAAATAGCCAACTACCAGGATCATTTAGAGCAGGCTAACATTTTAAGACCAAAATGAAGGCTCCCTACTGCAGTTACAGAGAGAGGGGCGATGTAAAGTCAATTGGAGTCGACAGAGCGCCCCCATGCTCACTTCCTATGTCCATTTATATATACAGTCTATAGGGGCGAGTGATAGAGACAGAAATTACTGTGTGCAACAACTAAAAGGGGGACAGGTGGTCACCCTAATAGAGACTCACTTACCATTTTAGCCAGGACCAGTGCATCCTGCATTAGCTCCACTGGGTCTGCCGAGGAGCATGTACAGTACAGGAGCTGAGCCTCTCTCAGCTCTGTGTGCAGGCGGTGATTCAGAACCTTAGAGCTGAGACCATAGAAACTAAACGCACCTGTCAGACCTCCATCTTCACCCTTAGAACAAAGGAAATATGTGACAATAGATGTTCCACTCTCTTTACCCAGTGCTAGTGGGGGTGGATTATCACTGACCTGGATTATATAAGAGTAGACCAGGCTCTCTCTAGGAAGCAGCCAGTGTTCTACTTCCTGAACAGAGAAGCTGGTGCTGAGGTCAAACTTAGACTTGTTAGACTGGAGCAGGGAGTGAACAGCTGCAACGTCATCTGTTGTCATCGGACGCAGCCCTCGTGTTTTTGTGACCTGGAAATATAAGAATGATAAAATGTGTATAATGTTGTTATATAATTTGTATTTAAAATTTCATAAATATGACATATCTCTGACATGTTCAAATGAAAAATAGGTTTTACTGATAACAACTGTAATGTGGATTTATTCTTAGTTACAAAACATTTTATATGATGGTCAAATTTTGTTTTCATTTGTTCATTTGGGTTGCCAGGTCCTACAATAAAATCCAGTTAGTTTAAACCTAAAAGGGCTCTGTCTGATCTGAATCCTCATTACCTAAACCCCAGCGTTGGTAGCCAATCATTAATCAGTGCTAGTGCAGCCTCTTTGGTCCAACAATTACTTCAGATAAGAACCACTGATTTTTAAGTAACGTTTGTTGTTGCGTAACTCTGTCCTGTCATTACTGGTTGCCCCTGTAGGTGGCACTAGCAGCTTACATCTGGCAGCTTGTTGATTTTGACTGCTCTCTGCACCCCAGTGTTCAGTTTCACTCCGGGATAGTTCACCTCCATGAGCTTTCGGGGATTCAGGGGACGATGCCAGTACCTTTACACACAGGAGCAAAAAACAGTATTGAAGAAACCCAACACAATATTAAAGGGGCACAATGTAACTTTTATGGTGGAAGGCCCAGCACCTGCGTGTCTCCATGGAGATAGTATTGCTTTTCCAGATAATGACAATAAACATATTTATTCCTATGGTGACAAACAGATGACGTCACCAGGTCAGTTAAGGTGGCAGATCTGTAGAGAGGCACGCCACCTGCCAGTAAGTATGCATGTTTTTTTTTTTTTTTTTTTTTTGTAATTAAATAAACACAAGATATGTTTGATGCCACTGTGGGACCATCCAGGCAAAGTAATAATCATACTCTCCTTGGAGACAAGCAGGTGGTGGAGCTTCTAGACAAAAGTTACACAGTGTACCTTAAACATGATAGAAATACTCCATGATGATGATGTGATAAGTACTACTGACTTGCAGGTGCTCAGAGGAGTGGGCAGTACTATGTCAGCTGTGTAGAGTGCCTGAAGGGTGCCCTGCTGGTTTACCCGTCGGGTGAGCTCTCGGATCAGGACCGGAGTCATCCTCTTCAGACGCAGCTTTTTATGGACACACAAGAGTCGCACCTGCACCATCTTTATCTCTCTGAAAGAAAACACACACGCTGGGTTTCCATGCTTTTTAGCAACATTACCGAGTTACATTCATTTCCCAAAGACTGATTTCAACCTTAATTACTATAATCTAAATACTGACCTATTTTAACCCTTGTCTGAATTTAAATAATGTTGTTGATCTAATAATAAAGGCTTTACCCGACTTGACTCTTATCACATAAGACAGGCAGAGTGTGTACAGCTTTTAGTCCCCACGATGTGATAAATACCCACCCATGCAAACACGTCAGTCTATTAGTTGGTGGCATCCAGTGGGCAACATTTTTAACTCAAAGTGGCAGTGAAACAGGAACACATTGTGACAGTGGAGTGGATCAGACTATATAAAAAAGTGCAGTTCTTGTAAGGTGTTCTCGGTCAGCAGTCCTTGGTATCTAACATCAAAGATAGTCCTGATCAAAGCTCTGTGACTGCTCTGACCCAGCAGAGAACTCCTCTAGCACCCAGAGGTAAATGTTAAAGGTGCACTAACTTTTCTCACAGGGGTCTACTGTCTCCATGGAGATGTTGGTGCTTTGTCTAGAATGACACAAGTATGGTATTAAACACCACCAAGTTACTGGTTAGATCTACAGAGAGGCCGCCCTGCTCACGGTAAGAGTACATGTTTTTAAAGGTGCTGTACCAAACTAACTAACCTCAAAAATGTGAAAAACAGAAGTGGTTCATTGTAAACAGTTTGTAGTGGTCCAAAGTTATTCCTCACTTACCTTTTGCATTCCAAGCGTCCTAACTATTCACTGTGATGAGTTTATAAGTGCTTATCAAAACTTCCAGATGCCAGACTAAAGTTTTGCTATGTCATAGTAATGCTAACAATAACTAGCATGCTAACAGAGCACACCATGATTATTGGACAGTATAACACTTTATAATTAGATGCAAACAGTACACAAATGACTTATTCTGACCTGCTGATACAATAAATCTTTACTGTGGCAAGAGAAACTTTGCTCAAATACACGCAAAAAATGTATACAGGGCCTTTACATTTTTATTTTTTTTTGTTTAAATTAAATATATACAGGATAGACTTTAGGTCATAATAATATGGCTGACTGGGGTCATATACTCACTTGTCATAAACTTTTACATCTGCAGGAACCGCAGCGATGAAGCCCACCAGTTTCTTATTAGAATGTACCCTGACAGCACAGTGCCACTGGGGCAGCCACTGTGGGCACTGCAAAGCCCTTTGAACAGAAAAAAATAAAATAAAAACACAAGCACACAACGATTTCAGTCTAGATGCCATTACATTGAGACAGCATGTTATAAAGTCATTTTTCTGCTACACAATAATTCACTCTTGTCTTTCTAAAGCAATGGCCCTTGTTCTCCATTCAAATCAGATTATACATTTGGAGAGTTAATTTTAGATACATTTACAAAAGTGGCAAACATTTACCATTTGAGATACTCCTCAGAGAAGTCCAATCTGATTATATTGTCATCATCCTCTGTGAAGTTCTCGTTGAGAAGTGTGCAGAGTTCTTTCAGCTAAAACAGAATTGGATAAGGCTTCCAATGATTTGTATTTCTGTTTTGCTCTATAAAGCATTTTCACAAAGCCAGTCTAAAACCGAAGGAGCCTGCAGCTACAATGAAACGGCCAAATTATCACGAGAAAGACTTTGATAGATGTGGGTTTATGCCGTACCACTGCAGCGCTGGAGAGGTTCAAAGTGTCCCATGAAAAGCCCTGGGGCAGAGAATAGGGTTCTGTCCGCACACTGCGCTCTTCTACAGCTATTGGACCATGACTTGTAACAACGCCACCTAAAGACACAGAAAACCAAGAAAAAAGGATGTTATAACAAGGATTATTTAGTGTCATTAAAGGCAAGGAGAAGTTTTGGGGTAAATGTATATCTTTAAGTACTTTTTTTTTGTATATTTATAAATCTAGCCATGTGGTGCAATATTGCATGGCTATATTTAAAATCTTAGTCATAATCAACCCATACATGGTCGTCTTTCTATTCCTACAATAACTGCAATTCTGAGCTCCGAGAATATACATATAGTGGTTTAAAACAACATAGGTTTTGCGTAAAAGACTGATCTAAAATGTTATTAAAATGACATAAAAAATAACTAGTAACTAATACTTCAGTAGTATTTTACAATGCAAACTTGATACATTTACTTAAGTACAAACATTGCTTCTGAGTATATTTTCTGTACTCTAACTGCAACTGATTAAAGGTAAAGCCAGACATTTTGAATTAATACTAAGTAGTTTTACCAAGTTTGGGGACAGGTTGTGTGTCCCAGAAGCGGTATTGATGTTTCTTTGCTTGCTCTAACGTTCTGGGTAGAGTTGGACCCAAATTAAAGAGGTGCAATGCCCTTTGGATTTCTTGCTGCTTCTCTTCTGGCAATTCATTCAGCTGTTGGCAGAGAAATATAGTTAAAAAAATGTGCTATAACATAAACAAAGAAAGCTCTGTTTAAAACACCCACCATGGCAAATGGGTCTCGGGGGCCTTGGGGTCTCCAGTTATCCTCTTTCTTCTTGTGTTTCTTGGTCTTTTTAGCGCCGTTGCTCTCATCTTGTGTCTGCTGCTTTTCACTATGAAACATCAATCACACAGACACAGAAAATAGACCTTTATTGGTGGACTTAAGAGACAAGTGCACTTACTCTTTGGACGCCATCATTGTTCAGAGCTTGTAGATGGACTGGATTATTTTGTGATACAGTTGTGGTGACTGCTTTCTCCTTATCTGTTGTTGGGCAGCAAAGGGAGGGGACAGTCACCAAACCCAAGTCCCGCCCTGTCAAAGCAGCAGATAACCTTCTCAAACACAGGGCAAATCATTACAAATATACTGTCTTTTCTTTTTGTTCAGCAAGCTAGTTTGGAAAAAAGAGCTATGTGCTAGGTTCACTAATCCGACTATTATGAATTTAATGGCTGCTGTTATAAAAAAAAAAAACACACGTATGTTTGTTGTTATTTTATATGGAGTAGTACAGATATATGAATAAATGTATAAATGTTTAATGGTATAATATATTTGCAGGAGCTATTAAGATGTACAGTACTTGTTGGGCTATTGAACCTTTAAACAGTATTCAGAGGTCTCATTTAAAGGTCCTATATTAAGCAAAATTGACTCTTGTGAGCTTTTAGACATGTTATAATGTTCTTACCTCATCAAAAACATACCTGTTTTGCTTCATTCACACATTTTTGAGTAAACCTGCATTAGTAGTCTACATCTACTAAGCTCAAAATGCTCTGTTCCACCTTATGATGTCATAAAGTGGTAGTTTTAATGTTAACGGTTACCTTTTACCTTTTGTGTAGTAGAGATATGAAATTCCAGGGCTATCCACATGATTCTAGTGAAGGTGTATGGAGTTTAAAAACACAGTGGAGCGCTTCCTGTATTACCATATGACATCACGAGGGGTAACAGATTATTTTCAGTTTGACAGAAGAACTCCTAAATATGCAGGGTTTGTGTGTCAAACATGTATGAATGAAACAAAACACTACTTTGGGTATGTTTGTGATAAGGAAAGGAAATATGGAAGATGGGCCCTTTAATGTTCGCCCTTTAATGGTGTGATTATTGCTTTTTGCTCTGGTGACAGTGCTTCTCTTGGCTTGGCTTTATCCCAGTGAGCTCCATGATGAAGTCTCCTGAAATGGTTTTCACTTCACAGGTGGGCTTTGTCAGGCTGCATTAGTGTTCATGGAGTTCAATGCTTAGAGTATGCAAAGCAGTGATCAAAGCTTATGGTGGCTATTTATAAGAATATTGGCCCAAAAATACTGGCAGAGCTCATCGGCCATTGGTTGCTCTTGATTCTAAACAATCATTATCGACATCAGCCATGAAAAAACCTATATCGGTCGATATCTAATACTCAAAGCATGCTTTAGATTGTCTTCACATTCTTATAAATAGCCACCATAAGCTTTGATCACTGCTTTGCATACTCTGAGCATTGAACTCCATGAACACTAATGAAGCCTGACAAAGCCCACCTGTGAAGTGAAAACCATTTCAATATATGTTGGGCTGATTTAGATTATTTTTCCCAAATTATGTAATTTAAATTAACTACAAAATCACCCACAGGACTTTTTTTTAGTACAGTCATGTTTTGTGCGGCTATCTCTTTGTATTAATGTGTTAATAGAAAGCTTTTTGTATATTTTTAGGCAGCAGATTGACCAAAACAAAATCTCTCTACTCTCTCTACTGAGTATTACACGTTTTATTGTTTACTACATTCTATTCATTCATAGTTTTGGTTCTTTCAGTGAGAATCTACAACATAAAGAGTCACGAAACTCAAATATAACAAAATAGTCAGAAAAAACATTACATGAAAAATGTGTCCAAACCTTTGACTGGTAGTGCATGTGTGTCCTATATGCAAAAGGAACAAAATATGAAATTACAACATATTTACCGCAATGTATCTATCATCGAATTGTCAGCCAACACTGGTCAAAGCAGAAAATGTAAAATTACAAAATGGCCTTTTGTATTTTGGCAGCACCTGTTTTTCTATTTGAGTTATTTCTGTGTTATTTTCCCAAACGCACCATTGCTTATACTAGTTTTCTAATTCAGAGCTTTGGAAAATAAAAAGTCAAAGAATAAATGGACTCCAGTCATTTTACTAACCCCCCCCCCCCACACACACACACACACAAAGACCACATTAAACTCTGCCAGATGCTTTAATGACCTCAGGGTTTTAACTATATTTCCACTTATAGTTTTATAGTAAGCCAAAACTTTCTTCATTTTGAGGCCGTAAAGTTAAAAAAAAACACACAACGCAACTTTACGTAAACAACTATTTTATAACACAATGACAACCTCCTTACATACAAGCTATTTTTTCCTCCTCTTTTTATATCTTACCTGTCATATCTCCTACACTGTGCATCCCCTTGTGTATAACTAGGAGAAGGTTGTCTGTTTTCCCAGCGGACTTGAACACAACTAAACCCAGTGAAGAGATGTTGAACTAATACATCTGCGCCAGCTAAAAATGGCCTGCTGTGCTTTGATCTGCGCTTTAATAAATGAGAAATACATGTAAAATAGTGGTCTATGTTAGGGAGATTTAACATTAAGCCTGGAGTTATTTTGGTGACGTTGTTAAGCCAGTCTGCTGCTGCCACCAAAAACTAACAGAAAGAGAAGAGAAGAGAAGAGAGAGGGAAAAAACGAGTGAAAAGACGACAAGATGAAGACAGGAGAGACGTGTTTTGTTACAGAGCGGGCTAATTGCTCAATGTCAGATGTATGTAACGGGCCCCAAGGGAATGGTATGAAGAAAAAAAAAAAAAGGACTATAAGAAAAGTGGCAAAGACAGTGTCAAGGTTACCAGGCAGCAAGAAAATCACTGGTTTGATATCACAGTCCATACATTTAGGTTTGGACTATATTATTGCATTATTATTACATTATATTACATTATTTTCTGATTTGTAATGCTGTTTCCTCATCAAAAACATACCTGTTATGTTCTGTTTCATTTGCACATGTTTAACATACAAACCCTGCATATTTTGGCAGTTTTTGTTCTCTGAAACTAAAAACACTTTGTTCCACCTTGTGATGTCATCTGGCAATACAGGAAGTAAGATAAAATAAGATAAGATAATCCTTTATTTGTCCCACAATGGGGAAATTCCAGTGTCACAACGCAAGTTTCAGAAACAGTTGGACAATAAGAGCATGCATCAAAATCAAGATAAATAATAATAAGTATTTACAATCAACTAAAAAACACAACACTGTAAAGCTAAAAGGCACAGGAACGTTGTACAATAAGTGTCTTTGATTCTGAGCAGTGAACAAACAGCAGTTAAAGTGACTCCAGTATAGTAATATATAATATTACTATAAGTGCTCCACTGTATTTTTAAACTTCATATACCTGTACAAGAATCATTTAGATAATTTCAGCCCTGGAACTGCCCATCTCTGCTGAACTAAAAGTAAAAAGGTAGATGTTAACTTGAAACTAATGCTAATTATAAAGGGCTACTCAAACATGTGTGAATGAAACAAAACACAAGGTATGTTTTTAATGAGGTAACAACATTATAACATGGCTTAAAGCTCAGTTTTGCGTAATATAGGACCTTTAAAAGAGATCTTATTTGCCATCCAAAGTTAGGGCCGTTGCCCTAGACATTAACAATTCAAAACAAATATTATATTTTCAACAAGGAGCCATATAACAGAAAGCTGAAACCCATGAATACGTTGCATTCAATTTATATGGTATCATATTGTCAGATGAGAGAGCAGGGGCCTATAGAACGCTATAGGAGAGTCACTGTATTTGAATTGGATTGGTTCCATTAACATGCAGCATGCATGATTCTTGAATGTTGTGAGATTACACATGAACACATCTTATTGCTGGGTTTCAGATCACATCACAACATTCTATGGGCCAATATTATTGAATACAGATACAGGCCAGCTAAACAAAATATTGTTAAAATGTTGTTAATGCAAGACATTAATTGGTCTAGTCACTGAATCATTATTAAATTAAACATTTGTGAATTTACCTTTTGGATATTTCAAAGTACAGTGTAATCAGTACAGAAAAACTAACTCTTGCCTCCCATCTGGAATCTGAAAAACACCAAGTGGTTCTACTTTTCCAACATGCAAGTTAACCTGGCTCGCTAAACCCTTGGGGTTTGCTATATTTTTTTTTCCCTCCACTGTCCTCCTGTGATGACAGTAACATTTGTTTCTGCTTCTGTTTTGAACAATTCTGTAAATGATTTTAAAGCCAGTGCTGTATTGCAGGAGACCTCATATTATCAGGGCAGAAAATATGCCTATAGGTTTGATAGTGGCCTCAGGTGCACTGTGATACACTTCACTATATTCCCCACAGTTGCAATGTGGTTGTGACAGGAAGGACATCTGACTTCACATGGCACCAGTATCTATGACAGGGGTATTCAAACTGTTTTCATTGAGAGCCACATATAGAAACATGTTTGTAGTGGTCTGCTGCAAACAGGTGGTCAGTACATCGAGACTTTCAGATAGATGCATTTTACACAAGTTTGACAGAGCCACAACACTTAAAAAAATCTTGGAACACTAATTTCAGGTCTGTATCACAATGCAATGAGATGTTATTGGGTTTGCAGTGATAGAGATACTTGCATTTGAAATAAAAAGTGCTGGATAGGATCATTTGGGCCAATTCAGCAGGATCCCTGAGGACCAACAAAAATTGGTCTGGTGGCCGCATTTGGTCCCAGGGCCATAGTTTGGATACCTCTGATCTATGAGTAGGAATTTATTTTTAGTCCACACAAATCCACTTTGCAATTCTAAAACGGTAAAGCCAATTATAATAAGACCTATACATTCCATGCCAGATGTGTGAAGTACATTGTCATAATTGGTCTAGCTCTTCTCTCTTTACCGCATGCTTTCAATTTCACATCTACAATTACCCAAAAGTAAATTAGCGCCTGATTGGTGCTCACCATAGAAACAAGTGTCATCTGTTTAGATCAGGCCTCTTTGTGTTTATTGTGGCCAAATCCAATTATGTGGAGTAGAAAATGCAGCGCTGCCTCCATTACCACCAACCTAATCAGGCTTTGGGCGGGAATTTGTCATTAAAACACATGCGTAATTGTTCAGCGTAGGATTTACAGGTGGTGAACAAGGTGGAGAGAAACAGGCTACATTTATTCTGCTACATTATGATTTACTTTACAACACTTCGTTTAGAGCTTCTGGCTTGAGGATGTAACAATGTCAGAATCTCACGGTATCATATTGCCACTATATGAATCCATCAGTAGGATATTTATTGTGATGTACAGATTTGTAGATATGCTTGGTTTGAATCTTAAAATCATAATCCAAAGACATACAATTTAAAAGTTCAGTTATTTCTACATGCAGTCTGCACTGAATTGGGGCAAAGAATCATGATCTTTGCAGCTGGTAAAACAAAAGGTCCTATGTTACACAAAACTGACTCTTTAAGAGACGCTTTAAGCCATGTTAAACTGCTGTTACCCCCTCAAAAACCTACCTGGAGTTGTGTTTTGTCTCACTCACACATGTATGAGTCTGTCTAAATCTCCAATGCGCAAAATGCTCTGTACCACCTTATGATGTCATATAGGAGTGTTTTCAAGTTAACAGCTACCTATTTTCTTTTTTGAGAGAAGAACACGTGTCCAGGTATGTTTTTGATAAGAAAACAGCATCATAATATGGATAAAAAATAGCGTAATATAAGCTTTTTAAGCAAAGCAACTTGTAAAAGTTAAATATAAAAAAATTAACACACAAAATAATTTAAAAATAAAGTAAATGACCTGTGCAGAACCTACAACTTAAAGCTTAGACTTGCTGAGATCTTGTACAAAGCTAAATTCTAGATTTTGATTGGAGAAGTTAAGCAACAAAATAGTCAGAAATACAGGCATAAAATAAACTGTTGCGTAGTAGTAATGCACGTTTCTTCAAAGTCTAATGCTTGACTCTGAGTTGCAGGGCTACATTTATTTCTACCAGTAGATGGCGCACATGCTCCTACCGCGATCCCAAGCGTCTGATGATGGAGCAAAAACAGCCGCCGTGGTAAAAGGCAAACTCTGACACCGCGCGCTGCATGTCTGGGGCATGTGAGGATAAAACCGTAAAAAGTACGACATGGAAAAAATACCTTTCTTTTCTGTAAATAGATCTGCAGCTTAATGCTCTGCTATGCTATCAAAGTGAATAAGATGTGCCTGGTTCTACTTGTCTCCCATGATCTCTGTTGTTTGAGAATTGGATGAATGCGCTCCGTATCTCCTCGTGTTGCAGACTGTCGTGTTCTGTTTCAGACTCGCTGTCTCGTCTCATCCCCGGCGCTTTATCTCCTTTAATTCTTCAATCTGAGAAGAGCCACTGTCAAGTAAGATCTCCCAATCTACATAGTGTTCTAAATTTTTAAAGAACACAGGGGATTTATTAGATTGTTAGAGCATATCTTATGTATTCAGCCTCATAGCTACAGGAGTCATTTAAAGTAAGTGAGAGAAACCTTGGATCCAATCTCACAGTAAGGAGTTTACATTTCAAACAGACAAGATTAGGAAGCAGCAGGTTTGACTATATGCCCAAACTCCACTGTTTAAAATCAATGTCAGGTATGTCTAATTGCAAAACATTACCATTTGTAGTGGGCTATGTATGTTTTTGGCATGATGGCTGAGTGGCTATAGGACTCTAGGTTCTAGGTTTCTCCTCAAATCTGGGTGGGACTCAAGATCTGGGGATGGGTCCTCGGGGTGCTGCGCTGTGGTGCCTTCTGCTCCTGACTGTTTGCCCCAGCGGCATTGAAAGATGGGTCAAATGCAGAGGACAAGCGTCCCTGCGGGGAAAATAAAGGATTGAGAATTGGCTGACTTGACTCCACCAAAAATTAAGGTTAAATAGTTAATGCAAAATCGACTTTTTGGAGCTTTCCACCATGTTATAACGTTCCCTCATCAAAAACATGCCTGAAGAGTTTTAAAATGTCATCCATGCATATTTTAGTATTCTATGATCTCTCCCGGGCCGTATCCAAACCCCCTTATGGTTAGCTGTAAGATTCTGTCCAGTGCTCATAAATATACAAAAGCACGATACAAAACTGTACACAACAACTTGACAAACCTGACACGTTGTGCTGTAGCGCTCTGAAGGGGGAGTGACTTTTGACTTGGAGCAAAAAATGAAACTTAAAAAACATGTAAATACCTTGTATTCTGGAAATTTAGCATTTCCAAAAATATAAAAGGGAGTAGAGTAGGTAAAGACAGCTGAGCCCCCTCACCTATTGAAAACCGCTGATCTAAATGCTCTAAATCTGTCATGTGTTAGCAATTAAAACACTATAAAAGTACAATACTCTCCCTTTAAGAACTTTAAGAAGAACAACTTTCTCATTCTCATCAACCCAACTTCACTTGTAGTATAGTTTAATAAATCACACATAACAATGAAGACACAACTTTATATCAAACTTTTCTTTTACAAGTTTATATTTCCAGTGTTTTCATGGCTACAATGGCTGACAGTTCGCCTTTGTTCCCACCATAACACTCTTTAGCGGTCGGGATGCTTCACCAAGTTTTAAATCAAACAACAACAAGCGCTCATCCTGACACCTCCTACATTAAAAGCATTAGAGAGTCCATCTTTTGCACTTTCTGGCAGTGAGAAGAGTTCTTGTTGACATTTTGCCCATAACATTAAGAGTGTGGACCAGCCTGAGTCACAACCTGCCCAGAATTAGATGCAAAAACACAGCCACGGATCTTATTCAGAGGCTAGATTGATGAGAGCACTGGGCACATAGCTTTTGTTCATCTAGTTGAATTATCCAGCCTGGAGTTTTCACCGAGATAATCAACATCTTTTCACCGCATCCAGGAAGTGGCTTTGATGTTGCCAACAAAGTGGTAACAAAAAAGCATGTGTGATTTCTGATTGGATCACGCATCCTATAATGATGCAAGAGTTTTCATTGTAACCAAGTAAACAAAAATCTCAGTATTGAACCCTAGTGGAAAATACTTAGTGTCACACCTCTATGGGAGTCAGTTCATAATTATTCAAAATGAACGCTATGGGGCTTGAGAAGGGGGCTGTCGGATGTAAACAGATTTGACAACAAAGACCTGCTTTATACCAGATTTAAAAAGAAAAGTTTATAAGCTCTTTTCACAGTTTTCAGAGACTAGAGCAGTATTATGGTATAGCTAACAACTATAATGCTAACTGCTCACTTCCTGTGACACAGTAGACTTATTTTGACCTCAAGAGCAAAGACATTTTACCTGTAGAGACAAATTTTTGCACAAATACATGGGAAAAAATCTGATACAAGCCCTTTAAAAAAAAAAAAAAAAATCATCAAAATTGTTTCAAGAGATGTATGCTCTTTTTTAAAGGTGCACTAAGTAACTTTTCTGGTGTAGGGTATGCAACCTTCTTGACTCCATGAAGTTATTACTGCATTGCCAGGAATGTTCCACAAGAGAGCTTTAAACTTCTCCCTGAAGACCAACAGATGAGAAGTTACACACAAGGTTAAGTTACAAGTTAGATCAGTGGAGAGGCATGTGTGTTCACAATATGGATGCTTGTTTTTCAAAGTATTTTTCAGTAATAAAAACATTTATAATTGAATAGACGCAAGATACACGTTTAATGAGATACTGTGGAAAGCTCCAAGCAAATCCATAACAGGACAAGATGCACACTTAAAGGGCCCATATTACGTTATTTTCTGATCTACACTATATTGCCAAAAGTATTTGCTCACCTGCCTTGACTCGCATATGAAATTAAGTGACATCCCATTCTTAATCCATAGGTTTTAATATGACGTCGGTCCACCCTTTGCAGCTATAACAGCTTCTACCGTATACCCCTTGGTATACTGAAGCATTCAGGGTTCCTTTCACTGGAACTAAGGGGCCAAGCCCAGCTCCTGAAAAACAACCCCACACCATAATCCCCCCTCCACCAAACTTTACACTTGGCACAATGCAGTCAGACAATACCGTTCTCCTGGCAACCGCCAAACCTAGACTCGTCTATCAGATTGCCAGATGGAGAAGCACGATTCGTCACTTCAGAGAACGTGTCTCCACTGCTCTAGAGTCCAGTGGCTGCGTGCTTTACACCACTTTTACAAATGTTTGTAGAAACAGTCTGCAGGCCTAAGAACTTGATTTTATTCACCTGTGGCCATGGAAGTGATTGGAACATTTACTTTTGATATTTGGATGGGTGAGTGAATACATTTGGCAATATAATGTATGTTATAATGTTGTTTCCTCATCAACAACATATATAGTTTTGTTTCATTCACACGTTTAACACACAAACCCTGCATATTTAAGTTGTGTTCTTCTCTAAAACCACCTTGTAATATCATGTGGTAATACAGGAAGTGCTCCGCTGTGTTTTTAAACGCCATACACCTTCAGTAGAATCATTTGGATTATTTAAGACCTGGAATTAGCAATGTCTGCAGAACTAAATAAAAGGCAGCTATTAACTTGAAAATTACAACTACATGACATCACAAGGTGGGCGAGATCATTTTGAGCTTTAGAGATGTAGACAGACTAATAATAAAGGGTTACTCAAACATGTGTGAATGAAATAAAACACAACTCCAAGTATATTTTTTATGAGGTAACAACATAATAATAAGGCTTAAAGCTCACAAGAGTTAATTTCGTGTAATATAGGATCTTTAAACTCCAGAAAATTGATAGAGTGCACATTTAAAACAATAGCAACATTATTAAATTCATATTCACCAATCAAAACTAACTTGTATGCTGGTTTAATGCATTCAATTCATCAACATTGCTTCTGAGTTTCAGGTACCAGGACCAGTGGCCATAGCTGATTATACGGTGATTTTTGTGACTTTGCAATGAAAGTATGCAAATCATGAAAACATCTGCTCGAAGTTAACAAGCAAAGTTCGAGTCTTGTTCAAGGACCTTTAGAAAAGGGGGAGAACTCTGAAACAGTGATTGTGCAATATAGTCACATCTATCGCAGCCTCAATCTACAGTTGTATTTGAAGTGAGAATGAATTTATTTTGGCAAACAATACAAAATGAATACAAATCACAGACAAACAGCCAAAAAGTGTAAGTGTAAACAGAAATTTGGTAATTTGTAAGAAATAATTATAAAAATAATTTGACAAAAAATGAGACATAAATATTTAACGTGAAGTTTGTAATTGTAAATATTTTAAAACTTTTGTGAGAAATGGGTCTCCTTAGAAATTACTGCTTAATTACTTTAGGGAATCTGTGATAATGGTTAGGTAAGCCACTGAGCACAAAAATACACACTGTACATAGAAGGTTCAGTTTCAAGGTAATGTAATAGGGCTTATAACTGCCAAATATGGAAATTACTGTCCCAAAATATTATAATGGCGTTCCTTTGGCAAATCAAGTCACTCCGTTGGCCAGCTCATTCGACCAGATGCTGAACAGTTTCTTACAAACAACCAGTGGTGGAAGAAGTACTTAATTTTGTATGTAAAAGTACAGATACTGGAACAAAGAAATACACGTTAAAATAAAAGTAGTGTAACCCATGTCAATTAGCCCCACTTCCGGTTACAACTTTATTGTGGCGGGATAATTTCCTTCAAGTTCCGGCGTCACTTGTCACGCATCCTCCTGCTCCTCTCTCCCGGTGCTATTCTGCCTCTGGCTGGAGCGTTTGGATGAAAACTATTAAAAAACTGTTATCCATATATATACCAAAGACTACTGGATGGATTTATTCAGCTTTCAATCCCATCAATACCCACTCAATGGTGAATGACGGAACTCTCTTATTTAAAAGTTATTTGCGATTCATGGAAACCTGTGAACACCCCTGAAAAATACTGCTAACCTAATGCTAGCCTAGCACGCAAACAAATGTGGTCAATGCGACCAATATATGGAGAATGTAATTAATTAGGTAATAATTTATTATTATTATTATTATTATTATTATTATTATTATTATTATTATTATTATTATTTCTAATATATACACAAACATATTTATTAAGCTCATATCATTAATACAGTTCATTTTGAACTGAATTTCTGGTTTCTGTGGTTTTATTCACACACACTGACTCCTGCCGTTCCTACTTTTGATTGTCCCCTAGGCTGTAGTCCGTTAGCCCCTAGTGTGTTACAATTGGTGAGCTAGCCAGGAGTCAACGTGTGTGAATATTCATTTGCATATTGGGTCAAAAAAGTCAATATAGACTTTGTTGCACAATCAGATGTCAACATATCACAGTCTGTGATGATTTCCGAGGTAACTAACTCTAGTTCTGATGATGAAATACTTGATTGCTTGCCCATATATGGTACGCTAAAAAACATTTTGCCCGTTAATGATCCCACCCTCTGCCCTCAGGTGCAAGAGGGCCCACTTTGGCAGAAGCCTGATCCCCTTGGCCATCACATTTCTGAATAACAGGCCCCGCTGAGTGAACTGTAATGTCGATTGTAATTTGTCTGTGTTTGTTGTGTTGTTGCTGTATATGTCAAACAAGCTCTGTGTACGTGAAAATGAATTTCCCCTTGGGGACAATAAAAGTCTAAAGTCTAGCAGTTTTCACAAAAACCTGATCGCTGAGTTCGAGGAAGCAACAACTTTTACTGCAAGAAAGCCACTTCTGCTACACATCTACAACTCTATTGCTGCTAACCATGATTTTCGTGTCACTGCTCCCGTGGATGAATACTCAGCTACAGCGGGAGGCAGTAACCCCACCCCCAACTACTTTCAATGACTCAAACAAAAGGCCGATCAAAGTGTCATACATTTGAAGTCATGCTCAAAACGGCGATGAGCCAAATCAGTCAACATCTGGGCATAAGAGGAACAAATGAGAAGGACAATGATGATGATGATGATGATGATGATGATGATGATGATGATTATGGAAATTATAATGATGGAGAGGAGGAAGAGGAAGCCACAGTGGACATGCTCACTAATACACAGCCCATCTCTGAACCACAAGTGCCACTGCTGCCTGTGCCTCAAATCTCTTTGCCACCCACTAGTCTATCCACCACTGACCACCAGGGGGTACAAACAAGACAAAGCCACCAATCGAGATCCTCTGAAACAGGATCCACACAAAGAGTATCACTCTCCCGCAACGACCTCAATCCCTCAGAAATACAGGGAGTGGTTGTTGAACATGTGGTCCGCAATACAGATCTGAGTGTCCCAAGTTCATTTCAACTCCTCTCATTCTCCGGACGCATTCCAAAGCCAAATAATGAAGGGGATTTTGAATCATGGCGTACACAAATTTAGTTACTGCTCACTGACACAAGTTTGTCTGCATTACATGTCACCAGATGCCTCATGGAGAGCCTGCTGTTACCCACTGTTGATCTGGTCAAAGGGTTGGGCCCAGAGACACTACCCACTGTTCTGCTTCGTCTGTTAGATTCAGCTTTCGGCACCGTACAGGACGGCGAGAAGTTGTATGCCCAATACCTCAACATCCTGCAAAACCCAGGAGAGCAACCATCTTCATACCTCCAGGAGCTGCAATTCATGCTCAGTACGGTTGTCAAGAGAGGAGGAATCAAGGCTGTGGACATGAACAAACATCTCGTTAAACAATTTGTGCGTGGATGCTGGGACAACACTGTAATAACAAAGCTACAACTTGAGCAGAAAAAAAAACAACCCACCTTCATTCTCACAACTCCTACTGTTATTATGCACAGAAGAAGACAGACAACAAGCCCAAGAGTCATTAATGAAAAGACATATCAGCGCCAGTTCTTCAAAGCAAAAAGTCAACATCCAGTCCCAGAGCACCTGTACATGTGGCCATTCCTCAAGTTCTAATGAGGAGCTTAAATAACTGAGAAAACAAATGCAACAGCTCCAGCACCAAATGTCTGCCCTTCTGTCAAACCCATCCCAAAGAGTCCAAGCCAGCACCACGCCAATCCACCCACCACCAGCCTCAGTCTGCAGCAAAGCCAAAGCCATGGTACTGCTTCAACTGTTTTGAAGATGGGCACATATCTTCCTCCTGCATCAACGCAGCCAGCCCCACTCTGGTCGAGCAAAAGAAAAAAACAATTGCACCAAATGCAACAAGCATGGTCTAACAAGAACACTCAGTCAAACTAGAAGCAGCTTCTGTGAAGGGACACTCAGAAGCTGCCATCACGAACATTCCCAAGAAACAGCAATTCAAAATGTCAGCACTGCCAAAAGGTCTTGTGGGAACAAAGGGCACTGGTCAAATCAAAGAGAACTACTTCAGCTGTCTCCTCAATATTGGCTCCCAGGTCACCACCATCACCCATTCCTTCTACAATACATACCTGTCAGACCATGAGATCAAGCCACTAAATGATCTACTGGAAAAAGAAGGGGCAAATGGACAATCTGTACCATACCTGAGGTACATTGAACTGACACTAACATTCCCACCTGATTTTCTCAGTACCCCCATCGACCTAGACACTCTGGCCCATGCTGTCCCTGATGCGAAGCAGTCTCAGTCCCGATACTCGTTGGCACTAACACTCTCGACGTCACCTTTAACAAATGCGCTGACATACACTCTCCTCACCTCTGGTTATCAGGGTGTTCTCAAAATTCTGCAGCATCGCCACAATCAAAACGTAGATGAACAGTATGCCACAGTCCCACCAGTCATACACCATCTCAGCTGGCCAAACCACTTCCTTGAGGGACTCCTTGCCACCCGGTTGCTGCAAGGTGAAAAGGCAATAGTCATGAACACCCCGCATCTTGTCCTCTGCCTGGTGGGCTCATTGTTAAATCCTGTCTTGCTGGCCTGCTCCAACGATGGCAATGCCATCTGCCAGGCATTGTCACCAATGAGTCAGACCATGCCATTACCATCCCTGCAAAAGCAGTCATCACAGAAATAAGTGCCTTCCAAACAATCCACTCCAAAGAGCAAAGCATTCATCACCAAGTCCAGTCTGTAGAACCACCATCCCAACTGCAATACGACTTTGGAGACTCACCACCCCCTCCGCAGTGGAAACAACGTATCATCAACCAGCTAAATGACATACCTGAAGTTTTCGCCAAGCACGACTTGGACACCAGATCAAACTGTCTGATCCCAGTCCATTCAAGCTAAGCCCAGACCAATCCACTCTCAGGATATCGACGCTGTACGAAAGCACCTGCAGGAGTTGCTGGAATCTGGAGTGATCCGAGTAGCCATTCGCTTCTCCAGTTGTGGTGGTTCGCATAAAGAATGGGAGTGTGCGCTTATGTATCGACTATCGCAAACTCAATCTGCAAACCATCAAAGATGCTTACGCCCTCCCTAAGCTGGAAGATGCATTTTTTGTTTTGTCTGGATGCAAATGGTTTTCAGTGCTTGATCTAAAGTCTGGTTACTACCAGATTGAGATGGACGAAGCCGACAAAGCCAAAACTGCTTTTGTGTGCCCATTGGGATTCTTTGAGTTCAACAGGATGCTGAAGGTTGTGATCAACGCTCCAAGAACCTTTTGCTGAGGACACTAGTATTGAAATAATACATTTGCTTGTGCCGCTTTGGACATTATGGCACTTTTTTGTTACTTTTTGAGCACAAAGCCCAAGCGGCTATGGCTATTTTGAATTGACCCGATCCACAACAAAAATATTTGAGTATTTATTTGTCTATTATGATAACCTGAACTACATTATGACTTTGATTTATAAATTTAAAGGTGCACTATATTCTTGAATTGTAGCTTGACTTAAGCTTATTTTTATTGATGAAATATGATGAAATGATTATTGCTATGATGACCAAATGTTTATTGCTTTTGCAAAGTGCTATGAAATATGGCACTGAATAATGTATTACTGTTTATTTATTGATTTATTACTTGAGCTTAATTTAATTTAATTTAATTTACTGATGTGCTAATTTGTGTTTTTACTGACCCTGTTTTTGGGTCTTTTTTTTTTTTCTTCAGGATCATTCTGCAATAATTCTGCAATACCACAAACCACCACTGGATGGCGAGCTACCCATTCGCCGCATGATTGCGGTAGGAAATACCATAACCTTTACATAACCCCTATTATTATTGGATTACAATAATTCAAACTGAACTTTGGGAAATATAAATAACTCAAACGGATTATAACAAACCCTTTCTACAACCACTTGAACTTTATGAACTGAACTCAGTCTCTGAACTCTATTGAACAAAAAATATTACTGTCTGTGTCATTGCATTTTTGCTTTGTTTGTGTTTAAGTATGTATATATAATCTACCTAAATAATAATAATTGTAATATAATATACCATTTATTACCTATTTCTTGTCTATATATTTCTAATATATACACAAAAAATATTTATTGGGCTCATATCATTAATACAGTTCATTTTGAACTGAATTTCTGGTTTCTGCAGTTTTATTCACACACACTGACTCCTACCTTTCCTACTTCTGATCGCTGCCTAGGCTGCAGTCAGTTCCTTAGCCCCTAGTGTGTTACAGTAGCACATGAAAAAGTCAAAGTCAAGTAAAAGTATTAAAGTACCTGTTTAAAAATGTACTTAAAGAGTAAAAAGTAAAAGTTAAAAAAAGATTTTTAGGCTTCACATGTAGTGATGTTGATAAAGCTTTGTGCTTAGTATTGTTCAACAGAAACAACTGAATTGACATTTTTTTCCTAGCTGTTTTTATTTGTATATTTTTGTTTGCTCAGACTATGAACGTGTTAATAACAGATCCCTTAGTCTTTTCAGCAGGTCTTAAGTAGACGTATTTTGTAATTATAGTTTTTCAGTCCAGTTAAAAAAAATAGAATAAACAGATATCTGCTCTCAAATTTAGTGAAGTAAAAAGTATACACTTTAAAATGTACTGAAGAAAAGCACAGATACCTAAATTTTATACTTAAGTTCAGTACATTGCATTTTACTTTGTTACGTTCCACCACTGTAAGCAGCCATGCATACACTTCAATATATGGCCCTATACATTTGCATTTACTATCCAGAAGAATGTAGGATAATGCTACATTAGCTTGCAATTGCAAATGGAGCCAATTTAATGGAAAAAAATATCTGTAGTTAACAAAATGTAGTGCGATTCTAGAGCATCTAGCAGCCGAGCAGTGCAGAATATTCATCAGACTTAAATTACCTCCCGTTAATCAGCTCCAATCTGGCTCTGCATTTGGAGTCTGCATTTCTAATATGCTGCTATACATTATACTGGTTCTTACTGAAACTATTAGGCCTTTGATGCATGCAGAAGCTTTGGAGTAGAGATGTGGAGATACGGCTTCTTTCAACCAATTGATAATTTGCAGCTGATGTCATCAACATTCTCTGGGGGTGTGAAGCTAACTGAAAGCACTACTCTGTTAGAAATTTTGTTAGTCAAATTAGACTTTAATCTGACAAAAAAGAGTCACAAGATAGCTGGCATTAGCTAACAGTTTTTCAGTTAGTCACTCTCACCTTTTTGTTGAAAATCAAACACCTAAATAGGATCATGGATCACGCTCATATTGATCATAAGCTCCTGAAAATCTTCAAACTTTTTTGCCTGCTAATGCGTGCATTGTGTCACCATGGTAACTGCTACATGTATTTCTAATGGTGGAATGTTTAGAACCCCCCCAGCATGATGTCACTGCAAAGTAGATAGGTCTACTTTAAAATCAGAATGTTCAAAATTCTGGAATGGGGGCAAAATAAAGCCAACATAATAGATTTTCAATAAATAACTGATCAACATATCTAAATGCTAATGGGTTTAGCAATTTTGAATTTCTAGGGTACAAATATTGTTCACTTCCTGTTAAGGAAGGAAAAACTACTATAGTCTCAAAATTGTGTTTGAGCATTCCTAAAAGTATAATTTATGGTGAAACGTGTAATATATCTGTAGATGAATTGAAGTGAAGTAGGCTTAACATTTCTTCAAGTATTTATCCAGTAAAACCAAACAATCATGATTTTCCTTTTTCAAAAATGCTTAGTGTCTAGCATAATCTCCTGTTAAAGGCTGTATGGAGGATTTCTTTTGTTTCAAATTGTCAATGAAAGTTTAAAATAGCATTATAGAGATGCAGCAGCCTTGTAATTATGATAACCAAAAAAATAATGAAAATCCATCAACTGTGGACATGGTGGGGCCAGCTAAACATTAGCCAACAGATAACGAGGCTACCTCATTATCTATTGGCTGTTAGGTTGTCAATCAAACTTCCTACGTTTCTAGCGTAACTGACTTGCAGGTACACTGGGATTACATGATTTATGTACGTCTCTTACTCATTCTACATACCCAAGATGCTGTTTACTCAACCAACGCAGCGGTTCTTAGCGGCTTTTTCCAACTGTAGCTTTCTGGCAGTTTGCACAAAGTTTGTTGCAATGGCAGACTAGAATCCACTACCAGTTAGCTCAAAAGGAGTGGGCCAGCTCATTGCCCCACAGCTCAGCCACCGTGTGTTGGAGTTCACCCCGGTGAACGAGAGGGTCACATCCCTGCGCCTTCGGGTTGGGGACATGTCTCTCACTGTTGTGTGAACAGCAGTGCAGAGTACTTGGCCTTCTTGGAATCTCTGGGAGGGGTACTGGACAGTGCACCAACTCGGGACTCCATTGTTCTGCAGGGGGACTTCAATGCCCACGTGGGCAACGACAGTGACACCTGGAAAGGGGTGACTGGGACGAACAGCCTCCCTGATCTGAACCTGAGCAGTGTCCTGTTATTGGACTTCTGTGCTAGCCACGGTTTGTCCGTATCGAACACCATGTTCGAGAGCTTCTCCCAGATTCCGGGGGAGGCTGGGGACATGGAGTCTGAGTGTGCTTTGTTCTCGGCCTCTACTGTCGAAGCGGCCATTCGTAGCTGTGGTCGTAAGGCCTGTGGTGCTTGTCGCGGCAGCAATCCCCAAACCTGGTGGTGGACACCAGAAGTAAGGCATGCCGTCAGGCTTATAGGGCCTTGTTAGCTCATGGGACTCCTGAGGCAGCTGACAGGTACCGGCAGGCCAAGCATGCTGCAGCCCGGGCGGTCGCAGAGGCAAAAACTCGGGTTGGGAGGAGTTCAGAGAGGCCATGGAGGAGGACTATCAGACGGCCACAAAGAAATTCTGGCAAACCGTCCAATCCCTCAGGAGGGAAAACAGTGCATCCCCAACACTGTTTACGGTGGGGGTGGAGAGCTGTTGACCTTGACTGGGGATGTTGTTGGACGGTGGAAGGAATACTTTGAGGATCTCCTCAATCCCACCATCACGGCTACTGAAGAGGAAGCAGAGGCTAGGGCCTCAGAGGCGAACTTGTCCATCACCCTGGCTGAAGTTAGAGGTGGTTGGCAAGCTCCTCGGTGGCAAAGCTCTGGGGTGGATGAAATCCATCCTGAGTATCTTAAGTCTCTGGATGTTGTGGGGCTGTTTTGGCTGACACGTCTCTGCAACATCGCGTGGCGGTTGAGGACAGTACCTCTGGACTGGCAGACCAGGGTGGTGGTCCCGCTGTTTAAGAAGGGGGACTGGAGGGTGTGTTCCAACTACCGGGGAATCACACTCCTCAGCCTCCCCCGTAAGGTCTATTCCAGGGTACTGGAGAGGAGAATCCGACCGATGGTCAAACCTCAAATTCAGGGTGAGCAGTGTGGTTTTCGTCCTGGCCGCGGAACACTGAACCAGCTCTATACTCTCATGGGAGTTTGCCCAACCAGTCCAGATGTGCTTTGTGGATCTGGAGAAGGCATTCGACCGTGTCCCTCATGGGGTCCTGTGGGGAGTGCTCTGGGAGTATGGGGTCTGGGGCTCTTTGCTAAGGGCTGTCCGGTCCCTGTATGACCGGAGCAGGAGCTGTGTTCGCATTGCCGGTTGGAAGTTGGGCCTGTTTCCAGTGCATGTTTGCCTCTGCCAGGGCTGCCCTTTGTCACCGGTTCTGTTCATTGTATATATGGAGAGAATTTCTAGGTGCAGTCAGGGGCCGGAGGAGAACCGGTTTGGGGACCACAGGATCTCATCTCTGCTGTCTGCAGATGATGTTGTCCTGATGGCTTCTTTGGACCAGGACCTCCAACGTGCACTGGGGCAGTTTTCAGCTGAGTGTGAAGCGGCTGGGATGAGGATCAGCTCCTCCAAATCCAAGGCCATGGTTCTTGACCGGAAAAAGGTGGCTCGCCTTCTCTGGGTGGGTGGAGAGTTCTTGCCTCAAGTGGAGGAGTTCTAGTATCTCGGGGTCTTGTTCATGAGTGAGGGGAGGATGGAGCGTGAGATTGACAGGCGGATCGGTGCAGCGTTGGCAGTGGTGTGGTCGCTGTACCGGACTGTTGTGGTGAAGAGGGAGCTGAGCCAAAATGCAAAGCTCTCGATTTACCGGTCAGGCTACATTCCTACCCTCACCTATGATCATGAGCTTTGGGTAATGACCGAAAGGACAAGATTGCAGATACAAGCAGCCGAAATGAGTTTCCTCCGCAGAGTGGCTGAGCGCTCCCTTAGAAATAGGGTGAGGAGCTCAGTCACACGGGAGGAGCTCGGAGTAGAGCCACTGCTCCTCCACGTCGAAAGGAGCCAACTGAGGTGGCTCGGGCATCTGTTCCGGATGCCTTCTGGACGCCTCCCTCAGGAGGTGTTCCGGACATGCCCCACCAGGAGGAAGCCCCGGGGAAGACCCAGGACACGCTGGAGGGACTATGTCTCTTGGCTGGCCTGGGAACGCCTTGGGGTCCCCTCGGAGGAGCTGGAGGAAGTGTCTGGGGTGAAGGAAGTCTGGGAGTCCCTGCTTAGACTGTTGCCCTTGTGACCCGGCCCCAGATAAGCAGAAGAAAATGGATGGATAGTTTATTTGCAATTTGTAGTTAAAAAACACTTTGGAAAAACATATACACAGGTGTACCATGAGACATTACAAAACAACCACATAAGCAAATAATGTACATTGGATCAAAACAATGGATTCATTTTGTGATATTTTGAGGTTAATCACAGTTTCATGTATTTCTTGTAAACATTAAAACAGATTTCTCTCACATGATATAGTTGGAAATAGAAAACAAAACGTGTAGAAAAAATATTTGCCTAATATATTGATAAATATTACTTATATGTGAAACCATGACTTGATATCTTCAATACCGATATAAGCACCTCTATACTGCCCTCCCTACTTTGTAATCTGTCATTTTTTAAGAATACTTATATATTGTTATTATTTGAGTGGCCAAACTAATATATTTCTTTAAGTAAATGCCCATATGCTGGTCTCTAATGCCAACTGCTGATAACTACAATCTACAATCACTGTCATTGTAGCTTGTTTTAACTGGGTTACACAAAGCATTATTATACAAACAGAAATCTGCCCAGAACAGCTGTCACCTCATCTTCATGTCTTTGTTCTACTATCTGTCATATTTTGTTTGTCCCTTACCTGTGTTTAAACTCCTCTGTTCTCTAGCAAAAAGAGAAAAGTGTTTAAAAGGTGTGTTTGATTTGAGTAATATTAAAATCAGTTGGTGACCTAGCTCCGTGGCACTTTTGTGTAGAACTACAAAAGGGAGGAGTTGAAGGCAGTTGTCAGTCTCACAGCAGCCCTAGGGTCAGACACAGAAATCTGCTCAAGTTCAGGAAATGCTTGCTACCATGTGGGACACGATTTCAGCCAAATTTCATCACAAAAAATAAGACCAAGGAAAGCTATAGTGTCCCCACATAACCTTTTAAAGCCATTATTACAGTTTCTATGGATCTTTTCTCTCAAGTTTAGCGCAAATGTTTCAAAATTTGCTTCATATAGACCGTTCTTCCTTCAAAACATGTTTTTGAGAATGCCATTTCTGAAAATTTGTTTTTTGAAAGTTTGGTGCGTTTACTGTTATCAAGGAAAAGGCAGCTAATTTTCTGTAAGGTATAGGATGAGTTCTCTCTAACAATACCTTTAGAAAGTCAGTATTTTTAACTAGTATATTTTAGAAAGAAAAAGTACAAAAAGTGGGTCATCTTACTTCAAGAACATTTTATAGGTTCCTAGACAGATTGACACTGATGCTCTAACCGCAAAAGTACTATGATTTTAATAACTGAATTTGGTACCAGTACTAGTGGTTATAATAGTATTAGTAGTGTCTGTTCAATAGTAGATCTGGTAGTATTGATATTCTGCAGCTGCATCATGCTGGGGGTGTTCTACGTGTATGTATGTGGTGGAATGTCAGTTACCATGATGATACAATGCACACATTAACAAACACTAACAAAATGTTTAACAAAAAAATACAATCAACACATTCTCAGAAACCTGTGATCAATACGAGTCTTCATGGTCCTGTTTCAATGTTTGATTTTCAACAAAAAGAGTGAGAGTGACTAACTGATAAACTGTTGGCTAACACTAGCTGGCTTATGTTATCTGAAAGGGGCTTGTTTACATTACAAATCAGCTCACTTGTTGTAGATCCGGCTAAGTCAGTTCTTTCTGGTCAAGTTGTGTAACAGAGTGTCAGACAGAGCAGAGCCTTCAGTTAGAATCACATCCCTATGGAATTTGATGACATCACCTGCATAGTATCATCAATAGTCAACATTTTTAGGCAACATTAGCTGAAACTTCTAACCACTGCAAACTTTTCCCCAACTCCAGTCATGTCATAACTGAACCTCATGCATCAAAAGTCATACAAAGTTGTTGTTTTACCCTTTCACCCAAACAGATTTCGTATTTCCATGTTTTTAATCATAGTTTTGGTCAATCCCTGTGTCTTGTCAGCTTTGAACTCCATAGACAATATCTTCTCTCTCACAGAGAAGTTGTGCTTGTGCTCCTGCCTGATCCCGGTTTGATTTGGTTGTGATTGCCGTGCTCCTTCGGTGGGAGCCCGGGCACAAATGAGCACAGCAGAAGGCAGGATAGGCAGATGAGCTGAATAAATAACAGGACCTGAGGCTTGGATAGAGTCGAGGAAATTGGTAAAAAGTGGAGTATTGTCATTGGGAGTGTCAGTGACTAAGCCCTGTGAGCGGAGAGTGGGAAACAATTAGATTTTCCATTATTCATTTCTTTTTTTTTTTTTTCTGTGTAGTCTAAAAGGTGCAATGTGTAACTTTTCTGTTGGAGGGCCCGTCAAATCCATAGAGATGTTATTGCTTTGTCTGGAATGTTTCACATTACGGTGTTAAACCTTTCCATCTTCATGGATCCCAAACCAGACCATGTTACAGGTCAGATCTATCTAGAGGCAACCCCACTCGCAGTAAGAATGCCTGTTTTTCTAGGTATTTTTGAGCTTTAAAACCATCTGTAATTTAATAAATTTAAGGTAGAGCTATTTAATGTCATACTGTGGAACATTCCAGGCAATGACATCTCGACAGAAATAACCAGGTCCCCCAACCAAAAAGGTACAGAGTGCACCTTTAATGCGACTGATGCGCACTCTATATGTGACAGTCCGGAGCCCCAAAATTGACAGGGTCAGATAGGGCATCTGGTGTAAAACCTGTGGATCTGACCACTCAACCAACTGAGCTACTGTCACCCTAGCTTTAGCATGATCTTGAGCTGTATCAGAACAAGTATTACATACATATCACATAGACAAGTATACGCTCATGGACCACTGTGGAACATACCTGGATGACTGAGGGTTAGGGTTACACAGATAGACCGCATCATAATATTGAAGAAAGTACTATGATTTAATGTTAAAAATCACTGTTTCTCACTCTAGTGTTTTTCATCGTGGTATCAGAATCAGTATTGAGTATCGAGTCTATTCCTTAATATTGAAATTGAGTTTGAAATTGTATTATCACAACATTAGTGTAATCTATTGTACACTGTAGGAGGTTTTTAGATGGGGACCACTTTTCTTCTCTTACTAATTAACAGTTATATATAAACATAAATGTTTTGTTCCATGCATGAGTTGTAAATTGCACCATTAGCTCTGCTCCTTGTATGAACATGCAAACAACTGCCATGCTGCGCACAAACCAATTTAGTGCAACTGTGAAACTATAGCACCAGCAGAGCTCTACCTAGACTGTGACCCTTTCTCTTGCAGTAAACATACTATAACGCACAAAAAACATGAGCACACTGGTTAAGGACCCCTACCTGCTTGTTTCCATGGAGATGTTATTGCTTTTCCTGGAATATTCCTCTGTATCACATTGAATTTGGTTATCTTCTTGGAGACGAGCAGATTATGTCACCAAGCCAAGTTATTGATACTTTGCAGTGGCATCATGCTGGGGGTGCTCTACATGTATCTGTATGGTGGAATGTTTGTGAGTTCCCATGGTGACACAATGCACACATTAGTAAACACTGCCAAAAAAGTTTCAAGATCGTCTGAAGTACTAAATTAAACAACACATTTTCAGGAGCTTGTGGTCAATATGAGCATTTGTGGTCCTGTTTAGGAGTTTGATTTTCATCAAAAAGGTCAAAATGACTTGAAATGTTATTTGAGAGGGACTTGTTTAACAGCTCAAACCAGCTCTCCTGTTGTCCTGTCCAAGAGAGCTGTCCTGACAGAGCAGTGCCTCCATTAGCATCACACCCCTTGAGAACGTTGATGACATCAGCTGCTAAGGATCAATAAGTCAGATCTGTGGAGAGGGGACCAAATGCATTTTTTTAAGAGCGATTAAAGATCTTCTTGGTTGACTAAAGAGCTGTTTCTCTAATCTGACCATGTATCCAAAACTGCACTCACAAGACTACAACAGCACGGGAGTTCATGCAAAATCAATTATTTATACAAAAAAAGTATTATAAGTAATAAGAAACTGTAGGTCTATTTATATGAAAAATTGCAGTTAAAAATGTCAAATCTTCAACTATTACTCATGCATACACTATAATGCCAAAAGTATTCGCTCACTCATCCAAATAATCTAAATCAGGTGTTCCAGTCACTTCCATGGCCACAGGTGTATAAAATCAAGCACCTCGGCCTGCAGACTGTTTCTACAAACATTTGTGAAATAATGAGTCGCTTTCAGGAGCTCAGTGACCTACAGCGTGGTACTGTGATAGGATGCCACCTGTGCAACAAGTACAGTCGTGAAATTTCCTCGCTCCTAAATATTCCACAGCCAACTGTCAGTGGTATTATAACAAAGTGGAAGTGATTGGGAACAGCAGCAACTCAACCACGAAGTGGTAGGCCACGTAAACTGACAGGGCGGGGTTAGCAGATGCTGAGGCGCATAGTGCGCAACTTTCTGCAGAGTCAATCGCTACAGACCTCCAAACTTCATGAAGCCTTCAGATTAGCTCAAGAACAGTGCGTAGAGAGCTTCATGGAATGGGTTTCCATGGCTGAGCAGCTGCATCCAAACCATACATCACCAAGTGCAATGCAAAGCACGCCACCAGTGGACTCTAGAGCAGTGGAGACATGTTCTCTCAAGTGACAAATTGCGCTTCTCCATCTGATGGATGAGTCTGGATTTGGCGGTTGCCAGGAGAACGGTACTTGTCTGACTGCCAAGTGTAAAGTTTAGTGGAGGGGGGATTATGGTGTGGGGATGTTTTTCAGGAGTTGGGCTTGGCCCCTTAGTTCCAGTGAAAGGAACTCTGAATACTTCAACATACCAAGAGATTTTGGACAATTCCATGCTCCCAACTTCGTGGAAACAGTTTGGAGATGGCCCCTTCCTCTTCCAATATGACTGTGCACCAGTGCACAAAGCAAGGTCCATAAAGACATGGATGAGAAGGTTTGGTCTGGATGAACTTGACTGGCCTGGGACACCCTTGGGATGAATTAGAGCGAAGACTGAGAGCCAGGCCTTCTCATCTAACATCAGTGTGTGACCTCACAAATGCACTTCTGGAAGAGTGGTCAAAAATTCCCATAAACACACTCCTAAACCTTGTGGACAGCCTTACCAGAAGAGGTGAAGCTGTTATAGCTGCAAAGGGTGGACCTACGTCATATTAAACCCTATGCATTAAGAATGGGATGTCACTTAAGTTCATATGCGAGTCAAGGCAGATGAGCGAACTTTTGGTTGACTGAGAAACCATCAACATAGAAACCATCAAGGACTGCAGCTCTAAAATGCATCATCAAAAGTTTCAAACAACACAAAACACACATCTTCATATTGTCCTCTCTTCTGACTACATAAAAGACTTGCAGAGACACACTTTAATGAGTGGTGCTTGGCATATGTGTGAGCATCATACCGATTAGCCCCTATCCTTTTCATAAACCACAAATCAATATGGCTGTCAGACGGCCAGACAGACAGTTCCGCTCCAAAACACCCCCACATCTCTGCATTCTCTCCACACAACCTCGCGCTAGCTAACACACGCCAAAGATTTAAGTGTCGGAAGATGTGTGAGACGGACAGGTAGATGTGGATGGACAAAACTCTTCACCAAACAAAGAATAAAAACATGAGATGACAACGCAACACTGCTACTTCCAAGGCCAGGCGCGCTATAGAAAACCTTTGTTGATGAGAGACACAAAAGGAGCAAAGCACAGAAGGTGAAGGTTGCAACTGAGAAGCCATGCAATCAGAGTCAAATCAAGCTTAACTACTCAAGCGTCACAGAAAGTCTATTCATTAATTTATTGTGGATAATTGTTAGCCACTGGGGGCTAAGCTCTGATCACTGACGCATTTGGATGTTACTCAAATAGCTTTAAAGTTGTGGTATTTGCAGAGGTGGAAAGAGTATTGGAAATTTGTGCTCAAGTAAAGGTACAGTTACTTCTAATAAGTACTGCTGTACTGCTGCCAAAATTGTACTTAAAAACGGATTTTATATCATGCGTTTATACGAAACTTGTTGTTTTAAACGATCTCTTAAACCACTGCGATGCGGTGATGTTATGTGTGTATGCATAGGAAGGAGCAGAGACAGCTGTGGATTGGGACAATTGGGAATGTGCTGTACATTAATGTAGTCCTATTTTTTCCAAAGCTTTTAACCATGTTATTGTTGTCCCCTTCTCATTTACCCTCTTGAAGTAGTATTTAAAGTTATTCATGCATGTTTGATGTGCATCTTTAATCGCTTATTTTCAGGACGTCATGTTGCTGATCAACTCCCATTTTCACCACCATCAGCATACACTCGCTTCACTTACTTCATTCTCCAATTTTATTTTCTTAATCAACAATACACATAGGATTCAGCAGCGCGATTATTTTAGATACATAGTGCGATTTAAAATGTGCAAATTATGACATAAATTATTATCCATTTTTATATTTTCAACAATTCTTATCGGTGGGTTCCAAAGAAAGGTTCGGGGCCCATTGAGAGAATATAACAACTATGTGTTGTTTGATAAAATATAATACATGTATTGCCACTGTACATGAATCGTGACTATATGACATTTACAATGGCATTGGGAGTTTTTTCTTTTCCTGTAAAGAGTGAAGCTGAATGGTTCCTTTTATGTTATCTTCTTCTGCTCCTTTAATGGTAGCAAATGGTCTCTCTTACTCCAACTGTGAAAAAATACATATAAAATCATAATATATGCATAGGAATGGGTGGGGTGTAAGTAAACTATCAAATGTACAAGGTCCTCCCCAACCTCCTGCAGCAATATTAGAGAATGGATAAACAAACTATAAGGTTAAACAACATTATGATAACAAACCTGGGCATAAAATATACATTTGTGACATTTTTAATCTTTTAGTAGTTTGCATACAAATGAATAAGAATATACCACTGTGTTATATTTATCCTAACAGGCTTGCATTTGGTTTGTTTACTTCACTCACCAGCCACTATTAGCCAAATCACAGCTTCTCTCAGAGCTAGTGTTTACAAGTGCTCTCATGATGTATAGAACAAATGTTGTTTTGGGCTGAAAACTGTAATTATCAAGCATCCAATGGTAAAAGAATGCCAAGTCTTCGTTAAGAGGAAAACATGCAACTTAATGAGTGGAGGTCTGGATTCAAAAGTGCTGGGTTTGGCAAGTAGTAGAAACGGTTAAATGTAACATCTTTAATTTTGTCCAATTAAAAAAAATGTGTTCTGTGACAACATAACAACTATATTTTATTTAAAAACTGCCAATGGTCCAAGCAAGGATTTCATTTATCCATAATTAAGCACTGAGACTTGGATTTAGACAGAAAGTAGTGTAATTCTAATTCATGAGCAAAAGTAAGCGTAGTTGTAACTTTGAGTGCTCATTCTCTGATCCAAAGGTTGATGATTTGACTCCCACTCGCTACATAAAAAAATTGATGGTAGAGCGGTAAGATCCACTGCTACAGGTTGGTAATTGATCCTAGCTCCCACAGATGAATGCTGCTGCTGTTGTTGTATCTCTGGGCAAGACACTTAACCCTTAACCCAACAGGCGACAGTAGCTCAGTAGGTAGGGTGTTTGTCCACTGATCTGAAAGTTGGAGGTTCGAATCCTGATCATCATTGGTTGAGCGGTCACATCCACTGACCCACAGGTTGGTGGTGCGATTCCAGCTCCCACAGATGAATGCTGCTGTTGTGTCCTTGGGCAAGACACTTAGCCCACCTCACCCCCAGTGTCTGTGAGTGTGAATGGGTGAATGGTTCCTTGATGTAAAGCCCTTTGAGTGACCATTTGTCATCTATCATTTAACCCTAAAGAAATTTGAGTGCCTTGAAGGTACGCTGGTACTGGTAACGAGTCAAGTATATTTTAGATTTCACTGTGTGATATTTGTTTACACAGTTTTTGTGTGGTCAAGAACGATCAGCTACAATGTTACCAATCTCCTTGTTTGCTTGAGGCTATGGTATTTTGTTCTCCACACAAAAGCGTCTTCACAGTGATAGTGGGGGATTGTGGGTAGTTTGTGGAAGATTTGCTGCGGCCAGAACATTCAGTAGCAGATTATACAGAGGAGCAGGACAACAGGATGAGACGGCATGTGGCTCTGTAAGCTACACACACAGCAAAAATTCACAATGAAAACGTCAGAGGAGCCAGCCCCTCCTGTCTGCTCATAACACATGGAATAAATCAGTAGAGAAAAACACTGAAATGTAAGGACTGACTATGCAAATGTACATATAATCCAGAGTCTAACATTTACTGGTAACTGCTGACATGTTATAAAACCTACACTTACACTTTACTTAAGTCCTATATTATGCAAAATTAACTCTTGTGAGCTTTAAACCATGTTATAATGTTTTTACCTCCTCAAAAACATACCTGGAGTTGTGTTTTGTTTCATTCACACGTTTGAGTAACCCTTTATTATTAGTCTGTTTACATCTCCCAAGCTCAAAATGCTCTGTTCCACCTTGTGATGTTATCAAGTGGTAGTTTTGACGTTAATATCTACTTTTTACCTTTAGTTCAATAGACATTGGCAATTCCTGGTCTGAAATCATCCAAATGATTCTAATGAATATGTATGGAGTTTAAATAATAGCATAGCATAGTAAGGGCCCTTTAGGTAATTACTAATCCTGAAAAAACAAACAAACAAACAAACAAAAAAAACCAACACTTTTTTTCCACAGTGAATTGTAAGTATTTGTTTTATTTGTTTTATCAAGGCTAATAAAAATAAAGTGGCACCGGGTAACTTACTGTATAATCTGTTCTGTTGCTGTTAAATGTCCTTGTGTCAATTCACCACAGAGTATACCTAAGAAATCAATACAAGTATTATTACATGTAACTACTTGAGTAAAACAGTAAGGGGATGTCATGAGTACAATTTCTGGTTACTTAAACCTTATGCTGACCAACTGATCTCCTGTCCTTACAATTGGTACAACTTTTTACTTTCACCTTTTATTTTACAATATTTGGTTGCTCTATCCATCATATATATATATATATATATATATATATATATATATATATATATATATATATATATATATATATATATATATGTCCTTCTAGCTAAAGTGAGCCTGTCCCTGTTACAATGGAACAACAGGGGTGACCTGCTTACTAATGGCTCTCAATGGGCAGATTAAAATGCATAAGTTAATTTGGCTCTATTGAGACACTAAACCCTGTGTCCAGTGCCAAAGACTTATTCACTGCACTGCACTCATTATATGGTGTACAACGGCCATTCCCAAAGGGTTCTGTGCCACAGGCCCCTATCAATGCGGCGATCACACCCCAAATAATAATTTACACTACATTTAATATAATATAAAATGTTTTTTTTTTTCCCTTAGATTTGCATGTTAAACAATATAGAACTATGCCTGTAGGCTTAATAAAGCAATACATTTAAACTAATAATAAACTAAGGTTGATTTCAAACTTTTTTTTTTTTTTCTTTTTATGCGTGTTTTGTGAGCAACTACAACTAAAATGCCTCTAAAGCCCACCAGGGGGCCGTGTACCCCACTTTTGGAACCACTGCTCTAATCTAAAACACCGACACAATGTGGAGATGGGGAGAGGGTCCTAGGGTGACTCTAGTTGAGGTAGATTACATCACCTTCTGGTGCATCACTGAAACAAAAGTTCTTTGTTCTTTTGGTGGGCTCTGAGGATACACCTCAACTGGCTGAAGGAATTTACACCAGGTTTATTCATCATTTATAATCTCAGCAGCAGCCTGCCTGGGTGGATTGTCTTCCAATGTTTTTTCAGTTTACGTTATGTTGCTTCAGTCTGTGCCTTGTTGCATTTTGGTTCCTCCCTACCTAGTTGGAGTCCATTGCCACACTCATTTTTTCCTCCAGTTTTTGAGAGTGAGAGAGTTTTCTCTCTGTAGGTTTTGTTTGTACAGCTAGTCTGCCATCATTGGCTCTTCTCTCTGTGGCCTGCCCTGTTTTAAAAGGTCTCCTCTCTCCTCTTGGGACAGAGTTTTTAGGTGCTGGAGGTGTCTCTGCTCCATTGTTCTGATGCCAGGTTTTCTTGGCATATCTTGGTGATCAGCATCTCTCTAGTTAGGACGTGGATACCACTGTTTCCTCTCAATGCTTTTCTGGTTATGGATTTCAGGATTGGGTCTAGACCCATCCTCTTTCTTTGAGAAAAAAACATTGCTTTCTTGGGCCTTTGGTTGGATGAAGGTCCCCTGGAAGCTGGAGATGCCTGGGCTGGTTCTGCGTTCTCCAGTCTTTTCTTGTTGAGTTTCCTTTTTTGGGAGTTTCCCATCCCTCATCTTTGGCTCCACTGTCCACATTTGGACGCATGTCAACAGCCTGTGGAGACTGAGTCAGGCTCTCCTGCTCTGTCTTTTCGACTGTGACAGAACAAATGTAGATTTCAGGTTGAGGAAGCTGCACAGAATGCAAACTTGTTTGAAGGCCTTCCTCCATTGTTTCAGGACAATGGCCTAAAGCAGCCTCAACAAGCTGTTTGGATGTATGGTTCTCAGTGATCACCATAACGCTAGATCTTTTCTTGTTCTTTCTTCTTCCCATTGTGTTAAGTTTGACATTATGAATAATCTTGATAATAAGTCACAAGTATTTGTAGTGTTCAGCTGAAAGTGTAAACAGTTGAAGACTTCTGCTTCTCTGTCCACAATTGTGTCAACTGTCATGACGTCATTGCCATGACAACTGGACTTACTGTTTTTGTTTGTTAGCAATAATAATTATTATATTGGTTAAGATTTTGATTATAAATGATAGTGTTATTATTGTGGTGAAGTAATGTGGTTGATTTTAAATACTGGTCCAGTATTCCTGGTCCAATGTTTCTGCTGCCATTCCCAAAGTTCCCCCCATTCCCCCCTATCAATGTGAAGCTCACACCGAGTCCCCAAACACTGGAGAATACATTTAATAGAATATGTAATGTTTTTTTTTTCCTTTTCCTTAGATTTACATGTTAAACAATATAGAATTATGCATGTAGGCTTAATACTAATATAAAGCAAGACATTTAAACGAATATCAGATGTAAGGTTGATGTGAGGTTTCAAATTTAATTTTCTTTTTATGCTTGTTTTGTGAACAACCTTTGGGGTCCCCCCTGCAATGCCTCTGAGGCCACCCAGGGAGCCCCGCATCCCACTTTGGGAACCACAGCTTTACAAAATATTTTACTATATGTATGCCAGCTGCTGCAGAAATTATTCATACACAAATCCTTGACTTTTAAAGGGCACATATTACACAATTTTCTGATCTGTTATAATGTTTTTTCCTCATCACACTCCATTCACACTCAAATCCTGCGTATTTAGACTGAGTTCTTCTCTCAAATGGAAATACTCCACCTTGTGATGTCATTGGGTAATACAGGAAGTGTGTTTTTAATCTCCATACACCTTCACTAGAATCATTTGGATAATGTCAGCCTTGGAATTGTCAATCTTTACTGAACTAAAGGTAAAAGGTAGATATCACAAGGTGGAAAAGAGCATTTTGAGCTTTGGAGATGTAGACAGACTGTATGAATATATATGTGTGAATGAAACAAAACACAACTCCAGTCAATTTTGCGTAATATAGGACCTTTAATAAAAACATGAATTAGATGTTTTAAAATGCTCTATACAAAAGGATGTTTTCTACAAAACGATAGAGACAAAAAATAAACAAAAACCCAACTTTCCACACATTAATTTGTGTTGAGTGCTAAACATTTTTTTATTTTCATTGAAAGCATGTTACATTTCCAGACTAATTGAACACATCCATAACAGCAGAGTAGTTGTAGCTTGTAGATTTCGTTTTTCTCTTTTTCTCTCTACCCACTAGAGAAACCGTTTTCACTAAACTGTGTGTTAAAGTGAGCTGTCCCGCTAAAATAAAACATGTGAATGACTCAAACTTGAGGTCTTGAATTTCAAATGCGAGAGTGCGGCGGTTGGTGCAGAAAAGGCAGCCAGGCACAGCTCCTTTTTTGCTCTCTTTAGTCCTTCCAACTCACACTCTCCAAAAATGTCCATGTTTGTTTCCACACTTATAAAGAGGCTGTTGATGCAATACTCGAGTGATGAGACCATAACTTTATAAACATGCAGTGTTGATGGGCAAAGTATTAAAGTGCATATGACAGGTTAGACTACTCATTTTACTAAAACATCATTATACTGTATTTCCCCTATGTTTTGTTTTTCTAGTTCTTACATTTTAGTGAAGCTTATTTACATTTAAATTTTACATCCTGGTTGGACATGGGCAGCAAAAATTCCATATGTATACACAAGGTAAACAAGGACTATAGCATCTCTAAATTACACAATATTTATGACTAGACAAACAAAAATAGATGACAACACCTTTATTTTGAGTTTAAACTGAGTTGATGACATAGGTAGAGGTATTCAGATTTAGAACTCACCGCTACTTCCTGAGTTTTTGTAGGTTTTTTTCTCACCAGCTGCCACTTAACTGCTGTAAAACTATAATGAATGTTTATTTACCACAGGTACTATATCACTAAACCAAATAAGAATTAGAAACACATGAAAACCTAGTCATATGCACTTAAAGTAGTAAGTACTTAAAATTCATATTGAAGTAAAAAGTGCACTCTTTTATATTACTGTATGTACTGAGTGGAAAAAAGTATAAATAATTATTGGTATTGATATTTTTGTTTTTTTTGTCTGTTAGAGCTGGCTTGGCTGTTGGACAAATGTAAAAAAAAAAACAGGAAAATATTATTCGAAATCATTTGTTTCCACCTCTTTCTTCCAAGTATGACAGCTATTATTAAAGTATTAGACATTGATGTTCTAACAATAATTATTATAGCAGCGACAAAATAATTTACAAAATGAAAATGCACTGTGGAAAACTTAAACATTTGAAGACTTTTATTTCAAGTCTCAAGAATGAAAATAATAAAATAAAAATAAATAATATATAATAATATATATAATAATATATATATAATATAAAATAAATAATAATTACTATGATACTGAAAGCAGAAAAAAGACTGAAGGCTCACAAATTTGTATTTGTATTTATTTGTACTAACAATAAACCTGTAATATTTTGGCAACACTTAAAGGCATCTTTTGGTTTTCCTTTGATAACCACTATTCAAATCTTTGTCAGTGAATACACGGGCCTTTAAAAGCAGTTTACCTGTGTGTAGCGTACTCAGCAGTGATATGGCCAGTCTGCCATGATTGAAAATAAATAAAAGAGAATGTCCTCATGAGGCACCTGTCTGAAACGACAAGTTTAACTGTGTGTTTCTTCTAATATGCATTGTGTATATGATTGTGAGTTAAAGGTCCTGTAACCGATTTTTTCCATGTATTTTAACAAAATGTGTCTTGCCCCAATACAACACAGTATAAGCAGTTCTTGAGGTTAAAATATATCTGCTGTCTGCATCATCAGGTAATGCATGTTAGCATGCAAGTTGTTGTTAACATTACCGTGATGGCAAGACTCCCATCATGTCTTAGAAAGTTGTGAAAAGCGCTTATAATAATTATGATGCTTGTAATGAAGTGAGGAAAAACTTGTAAACTCATTTTGCCTGGTATCTTCCACAGTATGGTATTAAACTTGCATTTGTTCAATAACAGATATTTTTATTCCTCAAAAATATCTTTGAATCATGCATGCTACTGTTAATGGGCCTGCCTCTCCAACGATCTGACCAGTAACTTGGATCTAGTGCTGTAGTGTGTCCATGGAGAGAGATATATAGATAACTTTAATGCCATGCTGTGTAAGATTAGACACAGTACACATTTAAGTTGTGAATAAAGTTGATATCAAACTCTATTTTGCATTGTTTATGCTAATGTTGTGGTTGGAGGTGGTATTTTTGGTTAACAATGACATTATTTGTAATTGTGCTCAAGCGATAACAGCTTTTCACTGTGTTCTCTTGCTATTTCACTTGAGTTTTAGCTTTAGAAAATGGTTAGTGTGTGTCATTTGGCCAGGATATAGCAGACAGATGGAAAGATCTAGATACAAGTGGGAAGCACTCTCTGCCAACCGCATAGTTACTGGTCCTTAAGCTGAACATTTAACCCTATTTACCCAGCATGCACTTGTGTCCATGAGTACTTAAGTGTTTTTGAATGGGAATGTCATGGCTGTCGGGCACTATAGGACATACACTTATACCTCCATTGGAGTTGCATTTGCTGAATATTCTGTCTCTGTGTGACAATTTTCTTTTTACGAACAGAACCAAATGTTTTGAACAAAATGGTTGCCTGAGATGATTTTTTTCTTTTATGTCACAATATTTTGACACGGCAAGCAAGAGAAACCCCCCCAAATAAATAAAAATGTGAGTTTATAATATAATTTGTTTGAACATTTAAACAACGTTTAAACAGGCATTTCCAATTTACAATAAAACCAATCAAGTACAGATGGCAGATACCACTTCTGTATTGGGTACAACAGCCATTCCCAAAGTGTTCTGTGCCATTGTCCCCTATCAACGCAACGATCACACAGGCCCCAAATAATAATTTACAGTACATTTAATTGAAATATGTAACATTTTTTCCCTTAGATGTACATGTTAACCTATATAATTATGCCTGTAGGCTTAATCCTAATATAAAGCAATACATTTAAACTAATATCTTAGGTTGATTTTAAACTTATTTTTTTTTTTTATGCTTGTGAACACCCTTTGGGGGCCCCCATTGCAATGCTTCTGAGACCCCCCAGGGGGCCCTGAAGTCCACTTTGGAACCACTGCTCTATAATCTAAATCTGCTGGTATAGACCAATTCTAATGGGAAATGAGTTTAGACAGCTTTGTGAAATGCCAGTTAGTGCAAGAAAGCCCTACTGAACACCCAAATTAAATTTATTTCATTGTTGAATTGACAGTGTAGTTCACCTGAGTTAACAGTAGATTTCTTCAGAACTGACTATAAATTGTCTACTGGGGATTGGGAATGTTAAGGTGTTCATGTTTTTTTTTTTTGCTTTAAAAGTTTTTTTTTTTTTTTTTAACATTAAAGCTACCATCTGTAAATTTAAAACCTGATTTATTGAAATCTAGATTCATATAAAATAGTGACAAATCATTATTATATTATATTATATATATGACTGTTTGCTGAGCTCCTGTAGGTCTCATGATGGCTGGCAATGGTTCATCTGGTATTTTAGCATAGAACCAAACACTTGGTTTGGTGTCTTCTGGCTCAGATTTTGGTGGTTCCTCTTTGACCACACTGGGCCTGGTATTGTGGCACTGTGACTGTTGATTGATTAGGAGAGCTTGCGACCTCAAAGTTTGATTACTACTCCTGCCACAGGTTTTTTTGGGGGGGGAGTTTGTGCAATAACATTTGTACTACCTCTATCTTTCCATCCCTGTTGATTCTCACACAGGCAGAATCACAGGCTCATTGTTTAGTGTTGGGACCTGGGTTGAATGAGGTGTCAGAATATTAGGCAATGGATGAACATTTTCTGTTGTTGTCTCACGATCTCCTGCCCTTCTTGGAACACGTCTTGATGGTCTCTGTTCTTTTGGTGGGTCAGAAGGATACACCTCAGTAACCTCAGGTTTTGGAGCTGGTTTCTCTTCTGTTCTGCTGGAGTGTGGCGGTCACCTGCCCTTCTTGGAAGACACCTGGGTGGTCTCTGTTCTTTTGGTGGTTACGAAGGAAACACCTTGATAACCTCCAGCCGGCTTTGGTGCGAGGGCCTGAACATTTGGTGACTGACAAGTTTGTTTACTTTTGGAAGCTGGTTTCTCTTCTCTGTTTTCAATTTTCTTGTTGTCACCTGCCTTTCTTGGAAGATGTCTTGGGAATCTTTGTTCTTTCGGTGGGCTCTGAGGATACTCGATTGGCTGAGGGGGGTTACCCCAGTTTTGTTCATAATTTATAACCTCAGTAGCCTGCCTGGGTGGATTGTCCTCCAGTGTTTTTTTTTTATTATTATTTTTTTTAATCAGTTTTCTTAAACCAGGGATTTTCTGTGGGTATAGAAGCACACACAAACTTGAGCTTTTCTTTCTTGTGTCTTGTTGCGTTTTGGTCCCTCCCTATTTGGTAGGAGTCCATTGCCACTCCTCCTAACATTTTTTTCTCCAGTTTTTAGGAACATGAGATTTCTCTCTGTTAGTTTTGTTTGGACAACTAGGTTCTCTCTGTTGCCTGTCCAGTATTAAAAGGTATCTGTCCGCCTCTTCGGACAGAGTTTTTAAGTGCTGGAGATGTCTCTGCTCCATTGTTCTGATGCCAGGTTTTCTTGACATGTCTTCGGTGGTCAACATTAGGGTTGGACAGCAGCCTCCTCCCTTGAGTTAGGACGTGGGTACCCCCATCTCCTCTCAGTGTTTTCCTGGTTCTGGTGTCTAGGATTGGATCAAAACCCGCTCGTTGTTTTGGAGAAAGAAGCATGTGCATTCTTGGGCCTTAGGTTGGCTATAATTACTGTTTTTTCAATTTTTGTATAAGGACAACAAAAACCTGATTTATGAAAGTCTAGATTCATATAAAATAGTGACAAATCATTATTATATAATACAATTTTGATTATAGATTAGAGTATTGTTGCTGTAGTGGAGTAATGTGCTTGACTATTGGCCAAATACTGGTCCAGTAGTTTGATGAAATACAATATTTCTCTAGACTAATACCATCTAATGGGCAAATTATTAAAGAGGGGTTTTATATGTGAAATCATTTTCCCCACCACATTATAACATTGTTCCCTTATCAAAAACATGCCTGAAGAGGTTTTTGATGCCATCAATGCATGTTAATTTAGCGATCTCTCCCTCCTTATGATTAGCTCCTAGAGTCTATCCATTGCTCAGCCCACAATACATCATCCATGCTCCTACACGACAATTCTCCATAAATATACAAAAGTATGATACAAAACTGTACACAACAACTTGACAAACCTGATGCGATGTGCAGTAGTTTAATTAGCGGGATGCACTGATTGTGTAGTGATAGCACTCTAAAGGGGGAGTGACTTAGTGTGGAGAACAAAGACGGGAGACTCAGTGTCAAAAATGAAACTGAAAATGAAACTTATAAACATAATAAAAGGCGTGTTATGTGTAGTGTTAGCAGTTACTACCCCATAGGAGTAAAAAAAAGAAAAAAACTCTTTAAGCATACAGTTACAGACATAGACATATAAAACATCAAGATGGCAGCGGCACATACACATGCAGCGGTCCAGAGCTCTTCTCGTAGCAGTCTTAAAACTTATTCACGAGCAAAACTCTTACGCCTAAAGTATTGCTGCAGGGGCCATGCACCTGACTCTGTCCCTCCAGAGATCAGACGTCTGCCAGTATGCGCAAGAGCCAACAGGCCTACCGGTCAGAGCTGGGAGACCAAGGCGGAGATGTGAGAGGAGTCAGAAACGGGGTAAGTGAGCTGGCGTCTGGGCCAGACTGCGGACAGCTCCCCACAAACCTGCCGTTCCCAGCCTCTTTCTCACCATCACTCGCTCCTTAATTAATAAAATTGATGACATGAGAATGCGGATCACTAGCAACCGCCTAAACAGCTGTATTATTGCAATAACAGAGACCTGGCTGCATGATGACATCCCCAAACTAGCTGTAAAGCTAGCAGACCACGCCCTTTACAGTGCGGAACGAACAGCTGACTCCGGCAAAACCAGAGGAGGCGGCGTATGTGTATACTGTACATACAAAACAACTGGTGCACAAAAACAACTGTCATTGAGTGACACTGCTGCCTGAACCTGGAGTTTTTAATGCTAAGGTGCAGACCTTTTTACCTGCCAAGGGAAGTCACTGCTGTGTTTATCACTGCTGTATACATAAATCCCTGGGCTAATCCTAAGATATCCATGGAGATACTACATGAAGCAATTAGTAAACAGCAAAATATGCGTCCAGAGAACCTGTTCATTGTTGCAGGGGACTTTAATCACTCAAACCTCAAGACAGTGCTGCCTATATTTTACAAGAATGTAGACTTCCATCCATCCATTTTTTTCCGCTTATCCGGGGCCGGGTCGCGGGGGCAACAGTCTAAGCAGGGATTCCCAGACTTTCTTTACCCTGGACACTTCCTCCAGCTCCTCCGGGGGGACCCCAAGGCGTTCCCAGGCCAGCCGAGAGACATCGTCCCTCCAGCGTGTCCTGCGTCTTCCCTGGGGCCTCCTCCTGGTGGAACATGCCTGGAACACCTTCCGAGGGAGGCGTCCAGGAGGCATCTGGAACAGATGCCCAAGCAACCTCAGTTGGCTTCTCTCGACGTGGAGGAGCAGCGGCTCTAGTCCGAGCTCAGATTTGGAGGAGCTGATCCTTATCCCAGTGCACACTGGAGGTCCCAGTCCGATGAAGCCATCAGGACAACATCATCTGCAAACAGCAGAGATGAGATCCTGTGGTCCACAAACCGGATCCCATCCGCCCCTGACTGCACCTAGAAATTCTGTCTATAAATACATTGAACAGAACCGGTGACAAAGGGCAGCCCTGGCAAAGTCCAACATGCACTGGAAACAGGTCCAACTACCGGCAATGCAAACACAGCTCCTGCTCTGGCCATACAGGGACCGGACAGCCCTTAGCAAAGGGCCCCGAACCCCATACTCCCAGAGCACTCCCCACAGGATCCCACGAGGGACACGGACAAATGCCTTCTTCAGATCCATGGAGAGTATAGAGCTGGTCCAGTGTTCCACGGCCAGGAGGAAAACCACACTGCTCCTCCTGAATCCAAGGTTCAACCATTGATTGTATTCTCCTCTCCAGTACCCTGGAATAGACCTTACCGGAGAGGCCGGGGAGGAGTGTGATTGCCCTGTAGTTGGAACACAAAGAAGACAAAAGAAATCATAACTGACTTTAGGGAAAAAAAAACAAAACAAAAAAAAACAAAAACGCCTCATCACAATGGACTCTGCATCAATGGGGAGGAGGTACGGAGGGTCCCAATTTTTAAGTTCTTGGGTGTGCAGATCAGTGAGGACTTGACCTGGAACCTAAACACCTCCAGCATTATAAAGCGTGCCCAGCTGAGACTGTTTTTTTCTGTGAACACTCCGCCGCAGTGGGCTCTGCCAGAAGCTGCTAATAAACTTCTACCGGTGTATTATCGAAAGCATTCTGACATACTGCTGCACATCATGGTACTGAGACTGCACAGCTGCTGAAAAGAAAGACCTGCAGTGACTGGTGAAAAGAACTGAGAGGGTGGTGGGCTCCTCTCTCCTGAACCTGGCCACCATCTACTCCTCACGTCTCCGCATACGGGCCTCCAACATTCTGCAGGACTCCACACACCCTGAGAACTGCCTCTTCTGTACTCTCCCCTCGGGAAGGCTGCAAACTCCCCTCACACGCACAACAGCTTCTACCCACGAGCAGTGGACGTGCTCCAGGAGCACGGGCACAGATAAAAGGCCTGAAGGGACTCGGTGCAATAATCTATTTATTTATTTAATGTTTTTATTGGTATGGATGTGTCTATATTTTTTCATTTTTACTGCTGCAGTTTTGCTCTGTCAAAGTTTTGTTGTATTTTGAACAATGACAATAAATCTAATCTAACCTAATAGACATATATCCCTAAATAAAAAGTGTTCTACTCCAGCTATATTCCTGCTGAGTGTGGACTTTACATTAATAAAGCCTTAATTTCAGTTCTAAGTAAGACAATGCTCTTCTGAGAAAACCACAGACGCCGCACATACCAACGCATTTAAATGACTGAAAGAAGGCCTTGCTGACGCTAGAACATCTTTATTTTTTGTACCAAGGGACATAGCGCCTTTCTAATATTACACCTGTATAGCGGACAAGAACATCTCAAATTGCTTAGCATGGCCCTGTCTTATCAAGCCACTCCACTTCCCCATAGCTACTTCTAGTCTATATTGAAAAGTAATAATGTACTCTATTGTACTGCTGTGAGGCCAGAGCTTGCTAATCACTTTTTCTTTTATCTTTAAAATGCGCTGGGCTGTCTGTCAAACCTACAATGGCCACACTGGGGATGGTCTGTAATAGCATGTAGAAAAAGGGCTCTTTCTGTAACAGCTTCACTACGTCTTATTGTTGCACCTTCGTCTCTTGGAATTGTGGATTTTAAACAGGAGTGGTCACATCTCGTCTGACTTACTGGCCTCTTATAAGCAATAGGTGACTCACAGCAAGGTAAATTAAGTGTTTTGCTCTACAACACAACAACAGTCTGCAATCTAGAAGCTGAGATTAAACCGCTAACCTTTGAGTCAGCCAGCATTCTTTTTGTATAGTTATAGTTATGTTATAATGCTGGTACCTCATTATACCTGGAGTTGTGTTTTGTTTCATTCACACATGTTTCAGTAATCCTTAATAATAATAATAATAATAATAATAATAATAATAATAATAATAATTATTATTATTATTATTATTATTATTATTAGGGGCTGAAATGTTCCAAATGATTTTAGTGAAGGTGGATGGAGTTTAAAAACATAGTGGAGCATTTCCTGTATTACTACAAGTATTTCCAGTTTGAGAGAACTCAGCCTAAGTGTGCAGGGTTTGGGTGTTAAACATGTATGAATGAAACAAAACACAACGCCAGGTATGTTTGGCTATGTTCAGACTGCAGCCTGAAGTGACCCAAATCTAATTTTTTTTACCCCTATGTGACCTGTATCTGATCTTTTAACGACAGTCTGAACAACAAAGATCTGATTTTTTAAATACGACCCAGGCCACTTGGATATGTGGTCCTAAAACGATGCATATCCGATCTTTTGACATGCAACATCAGCCTGAACAGCCAGGTCGCTTTCATTTGACCTACACGTCATCAACAAGCATGAGCGGTACAAGTAGGCGCTCACAAATGTACATAAACGTTCTGCTCATCATATGAAAATTGTGTTTGAACTCCGTGTCAGTGAAGCAGCGAAGCACATAGCAATCCCACCACTCTTGGCTGTGACTCCGCACCCACACAATTCTTTCTACAGACGTTGCTGCCACTGCCCCACAAAGCGCCATGGCCAAAAACCTTGTCCTTGTCCTTCTCCTTCTCAATCTCCTCCTTAAAACAAATAAGCTGTAAATGTTCTGGCTCCGGTATGACAGCAACTTTAAAATCGCCAAGTGCTCAATGCTACTGTCCATGTTTAGGCTACTTCCGTAAACACTGAGCATGCTCGCTGTGTGTGACGTCTTCATGTCCTCCAATGTGCATGCAGGACCTTTGTGATGAGGAAACAACATTATAACATAGATCAGAAAATAGTGGGGCTTTTTAATTTAACAATTACCATTTTACGCAGACACTGAAAGCAAGTGTTAAGTGTTTTGCCCAAAGACACAACAACAGTATGCAATCAAGGAGCTTGAGTTTAAACCTAAGCTTTCAGTCAGCCAGCATTCTTTTTGTATAGTCTGGATAAAGGAGAGGAGAGGAAGAGAATCTAGTTTTAAAATATCATACAAAACAATATACAATTTTCCACAAGATATGCCGCTTACTAAAATGCTACACACTGTCAATGGGCTGTTGCTGTTTAGTGGAGTCAGTTGGCAGGCTTGTCACATGATCAACGGAGCGGTCATGTGATCTGTCGTGTCAAAGGAGGAGAGAAGGGATGATTGGCAGCTGAAGTCGGCAGTCGCTCCAGTCCATTAGGATGTTACTGTGAGAGGAGGAGAATACAGAGCTAATTATCTGCTCAGTCCACTCAACATTTAACAGGGACAGGAAGAAGAGTCTATCCACATAAGGAAATTTTGAGATTGTAGCTTGAAGGGTTTAGTAACTTTAGCAAACAAAACATGACCACCTTATTTGCGCTTGTAATCGAGTATAATTCTAGCCCTGTTGTAATTAGCTTGATTCTTGCTTAAACGGAAGTGCCACCACAAAAAAGCGCAGTTTCTGTACTTTATACTTTTCAAATTTCAAGTTTTGGTAGCACTACTTGTAATTGAGTACATTTTAATTAATGTAACTACACTTATAATGTTCAGTCCTTTCTCCACCACTGCATAATGTGTACATTACCACCTGCCGAGTCGGGACGCACTGATTTAAATGAACACATTTAAACCGCATTGGCCAGACTTCATTCATTCCATGTTTATCAGCTGTCACTGATTCACCTCACCTCGTTTCCTCACTGGACCCAGAGGTGTGGTCTTACCACATCAGTTTGTCTCCAGTAACGTTTAAAAGTTTGTTCATTTAAAAAATCAAGCTTGTGTCTTGATAAAAAACATTTCAAACATTCCATACCAAGTACCACCCTCCACCCTTTTCTGGTGGAGGGTCTGCCACCTGCTGGATGAAGATGTTATTGCTTTGGCTAGAATGTTCCACTGTATCTTGACAAATATGTCACGTCAATAAAGACAAGCACTTTATGCCACCAGATCAAGTTACAGTGGTCAGATCTATGGAAAGGTGAGCCCACTTACAGTAAAAATGCATGTTTCTGAAGACATTATTGAGCAATGAAACTGAACAAATGTAGTGCAATGCTATAATGTAGAATATTGCAGGCAAAACTATTACATTTCCATGGAGATGGAGCGAACCCCAACTAGAAAAGTTACTTAGTGCTCCTTTAAACCAAGACTAAATCCAAACCATATCCAGAACCAAGATTAGCCTAAACTATTATAAATTATTAACAGACTAAACATGCTGTAAACAAGGTTTAAACTGGGACAAGAAACTATTATGCAATGTTGCAATGAACAGAATATAAGACAGCCACCAGAGAGAGCCCACCCATGTATCAACAAAGGGACACGCTCCACAGTATTCAGTGTACCTGTCACTAATTACAGTATTTTGCTAATGACTTAAAAAGGCACATATTTTTTCACATGATTAGATACTGTGACATATACACCATCTGTTAATAAGGTATGCAATATTCAGTGTTTTTTATCTCATTTCAAAGCGTTCCCACAGCCACAGACCCTGTACATTTCTGTTTCACACTGTACTGCCAAACACGACCACCTGGTGAGAGCAGGCAGGGTTTTACACAATGGGTATTTTTGTATGTATTTTGGCCTTCTGCTGTACAAGTGCAAATGTCTCCGATCAAACAAAATGTGCGATTTCAAAAATGTCTTTCAGTTTGTGGATCTTAGACGCTTTCCCTATAAGCACGCTAGGGTATTGAAGTTCAAGCAGCCATGAGATAATGGTTTGCTCTGAAACGAGAAGGAAAAGAAAACCTAAATATACAGCTTAAAAGATGTTTTATTGCTAAATATGTACTGCAATATGCCTTACTTAAAGGGTGCATATTACGTAATTTTCTGATGCATGTTATAATATTGTTTCCTCATCAAAAACATACCTGGAGTGGTGTTTTGTTTCATTCACACAAACCGTGCATATTTGAACCCGACCGAGTTCGTCTCTCAAGGTGCACTATGTAGGTTAACTTTTTTGGTAAAGAATTTGGCATCTGCTTGTCTTCACAGTATGTTAATGCTTTTCCTAAAATGTTCCAAAATATTCATTTTCCATAGAGACTGGTAGATGACTCCTCCAGACCAACTTACAGATTTGATCTGTGGAGAGGTCACAGTTTAGAATGCAAGTTTTTCAAAAGATTTGTGAGCAATAAAAACATCTGAATGAATGAATGACTTAATGCCATACATTACATTTCAAGCAAAGCAATAATAACCAAGATCCAAGGAGGTAAACAGATCACAGCCTCTCTACCAGAAAAGTTACCCTGTGCACCTTTAAAAAAAAGTGTACTTAATTGTTTGTTAAAATACATTTTCTTTGTAATTTGTATGATGGCCTACTGCAAAAATATTTAAAATACATACTTTTGGAGGGTCCAATCCAGTACTGAAACTTGGCTTGGCATGAGATTAAAGTCCCCAGCAGCAGTGCTGCATCTACGGATCGTCATTCTGGAAAATACAGAGTGGTATCTGATCAGTGATTTGGTCTGAGTACTCGCTGACTCCGATACCTGAAATATGTGCAGTATCAGAGCTCTTGTCGATACTAGTATTGGAACAACCTTATTTAAATAATTGACAAATGATTGGATTTATAGGATCAATCTATATGTATATGACAGTCATAATATGTACAAAAGTGCACATTTGGACACTGTGAATAGCTCAGTCCAACAATATGGTAATGGTGTGGTCAATGACAGGCGGTCTTTACATAGATGACAGCGCTGTAGGAGATCCTTTATTCGACAGAGTCAAACTGTTCATTTGTGGAAGTGGCCCCTGGGAGTCCATGGGGCTGAAGTGTGCACAGAGCACAGAGTGTGTGACTGCAGAGGGGAAGGGCTCTGTGAAGGGCACCCACAAAGAGGCCCTTTGGGGGGTGTCACTCATGTGTCACCGAGTAGGACTTGAGAGAGGGAGGGGCTAAGACTGCAGGCAATCAGAGCAGTTACACTGATGAGATTTTTTACAGCAAAAAGAGGAAAATGTCTCATGGTCAAAATACACAATACCAACAAGTATCATTTTTCAATCCTGTTCTTAAAGGTACACTACGCAACTTTTCTGGTGGGCTGTTTGCCATCTGCTTGTCTCCATGTAGATGTTATTGTTTTGCCTACATATGGAATTAAACTTAACTATGTCCACATTTTGGTGGATCGGATATCGGCTTCCAAGATATCGTTTAAGCCGATACCCCATTTTGGTTTGCAAAATGGTGTGATGAGACAATTTACTGGCCCAAAATGTCTCATAATATTTATCTTATTTTTCAAAGCTGTTCTGTAGTTTCAAAATGCATATGGATAATTTTTATCTTATGCTGTAGCCAAAGTATCGACATAAGTATTGGAACAGAAATGCATGTATTCAATTACAGTTGTTTTAAAAGATACAATTAAAAAAACAAAACAAAAAAAAACATTCTTACTTGGAGCAGAGTCACCTTTTGGTATGTGCTGTCACCCCCGTGTCCACACAGACAAATAAGTTAGAACGATCTGACTTACAGAAAACAACACAATACAGAAAAGCAATATAGCAATAGCAAACACTAAATTCAATTATTTTGCACTTATGTCGAAATTGTATTGGAGCCAACTCAGTGGTCCATATATACACGCCAGTTTAGATCTGATCCAAGAAACACAAAATGCATCCATACTGCTGACCAAATTAAAGTAGAATTTCAGTAGGCCAATCAACCAAGAAACTGTAGGCTGCACTCTAAACTAAGGCTATTTATTTTAAAACCACTTTCCAAATATAGAAATGAAAGCATCAACAATAAAACATTTATTCATAAAGTTATAGCGATTAATAAATTGTGATAGACTCCACTGCAATAGTCTGAGCGTAGCCATTTACATGTGACATAAGTATTTTAGCAGGAAAGGATTACAAAATGAGCTAGGCCCCAGTGTGTCTAACCTGTAGATCTGTTCACGACCTCACTTATAAATATATGGAGATCTGACCAGAGGGGCCCCCAGGTGGAACGATCATCTAAATATTAAATGTTGCATATTAAGTTTAAACTCGGTGGAAATCAGTAATTCAGCCAAGAGAACTCCAGGCTGTTAACATATCTGAGTTTCATTGCGTAATATACTATCTTACATTATCACTAGGCGTATTTATAATGGAGGATGAGAAATTTCTTATTGCTAAAATACAACAGTTATTGCTTCATGTTTTAACAGGTGCATGTTGGGGTGAGATCAGGGATTGGTGGGCTTTCTATGAGGTCTCTGGTTTTCTTATCTGACCTAAAATATGTACTACAGAATAATCCTACAGTTAGGAATGGATATCATGAGTTGTGTTTTTTTTGTTTGTTTTTGAGCCAATACAATATCCGCTACTTGCCTTCCCGCTGTGGCTGATATCTGATATTTGTCTATACCAATTTTAAGATTATAAAATCCACAGCAATCTCAGATCAATCTCTGCTGAACAAAAGGTGGCTGTTAACTTGAAAACTGCCATTGCATGACATTTCAGGGTGGAACAGAGCATTTTGAGCTTTAGAGATGTAGACAGACTAATAAAACAGGATTATTCAAAAATGTGTGAATGAAACAAAACACAACTTCAGGATGTTTTTGATGAGAAGCTCTCAGTAATCAATTTTCTGTAATATAGAATCTTTTAAATAAAGTTTTCAAATAAAGTTTTAACTTTTGTAAATACAGTAACATAATGTATTTATATAGCATGTTTGTGTAGACAAAGACAGACCTGGTGCCCTGAGGACAAACTTAAAATGACACATAGGTACACACAGACTGGGGCAAATTGTGTTGCAAATATCGGCCAATACTAGAACTGATACATCTCATGTCTCTATTTCCAGCTTGGTACTCATCATCATAACTGTGTATTAAAGAAGACCAATTTTCAGCGAAAACGACTTAATAAAAGAAACAAGTCCACTGACTTCTGCGTTAGAAAAATGGGGTGCCCATGGGAGCTAGCATCCGCGTAAACGTGATTGCAACAAAGAGTCGGCATTTCCAATAAAAAGCTGCAGATTACACTAGTGAGCAGTTTTTCATTTCTACCAAAATGACTATGTGACTCTGTCAAATCCTGTATGAATCACCGATTAAGAAAATAAAAATGAAAAATGCAGTAAGTACAGAGCAGTAGGTGTATGCCAGTGGTGGTGAAGATGGGGATTGATCAGCATTTTGGTGTCTTAAAAATATGCGATTAGTAAATGGTGAGAGAAAACAACTATAACATGGTTAGAAGCTCTATAAAGTCAATTTTGCATAATAGGTCTGCTTAAGAGCTGGAAAAGGGTCTCAGAGTGACGTTGGTTGCCCCCTACATAGAAGACTGTTTAAATTATATATATATGTATTTTTTTGCAACAAGGACAATAAAATAAAAACTTAATCATGTGTTAGTCCAAATATATAGGCCTATGTATATTTTAGTCTATAGTAGGCCAAAGCACAGTAAGAGCTTTGTGAGCAGTCCCCAATTTTGTATATGACAAAAGCTAATGCAAAAATCATAATTCCCATAATCGCAGCTACACTAAATCCTCACACTTATACATTATGACTTCCCCTCTGATAATATTAGCTCTATACCCTTAATGCTTTTTGATTGACTTCTTAAAGGTCATGATTGGGCCTGTAATGAGTTGATGCTATCTTTATCTCCTGCCACCTCAGCGCAGATGAGACCACGCTGTTAAAAGCATCTGATGAAATGCAATAAAACAGACCCAACTGTAAATGTGTGGGTGTGTGAAATCTATTATTCATTATTATCTATGATGAGCAGACACTGACCTCCTGACATGCAAAACTGAGGACAAAATGGGGTTAAGTGCGTACTAAGGGCAAACTGCAGTGTCCCCATACAACACAGTGTGAGTTATGTGTGTTTGTAGCTATGCATCACCACATCGCACCATACACTATAATTAGCTGTCACATGTGAAGCTAATATAGTAAAAGATGGCCTTGGCTAACCCATTATTTCTGATTTGACAACATTTATATGAGAATTACGTTTAGTGCTGACATTAAGGCAACTGGAGGGGAGGATTTTTTCTGTAAAAACTTAAACAGACGAAATGTTAAGAGAGGAGAGGTGCAGAGAAGTCATTTACCTGATAATGTGTTTACTATGAAAACCAAAAGGAGGCTTTAACTTAACTAAGGTTTGATTCACTTTGTCCCATGTGGCCTTAGAAATAGAGAAGAAATTGGCTGTGTTAATGTTGTTAAAACATCACAAAATGATGCAATTCAAAATGTGCCCTTCAGTTTTAGCTGAATTTTCATGAAGGCAAAACACAGTTAGGTGGTAATGTAGAACATATGGAAGAGTAAAATATATTTGAATGACCATGTTTTTGTGACAAAAAATGACTTGAAACAATCTATTTTAAAGGCCCTATATTATGTTTTTTTCTGATTTATGTTAAAATGTTTCCTCATCAAAACCATACATGGAGTTATGTTTTGTTAAACATGTTTAACACAGAAACTCTACATATTGAGTTGGAACTCCAACTTGTCATGTCTGGTGGTAATCCAGGAAGTGTTCCACTGTATTTTTAAACTCCATATCTATCTTGCATTTATTCACTGACTGGGGTTTCTACTACTTTTACTTCTATCAGAAAATACCTTTTCTTCTATTAGAAAATACCTTCACAAACATTCTCTCTGTGAATAGGGTCGCCTCTCCACAGATCTAACCTGTAATTTTGCCTGCTTGTATGGAGATAGATAAGTTAAATGCCAAAGTGGATAATATATCAGAAAAAGAAATAACATCTTCATGGAGGTATACATGAAATAAGATGAAAACATAAAAAGTCACTTGTCACCAGCACCAACTTTTAATTTAAAAGTACAAAAATCTCACTTCAAAATTCACGACAGGAATGCATGAAAAGAACTTTCGACCTGACATTGCAAGAATTAATTACATACGCATAGAAAATGCAGCCATTTTAGTTATAAGGACCTAGTGAGGAGCGAGTGGCATTTAAAAAATAATTGTATTCAACCCAGAGGTGCAACAGACTAGACATTAATTTCATTTCAGTTTTAAAAGTCTACATAACAAAAAAGGTATTTTCAGTCCATTTCATTTTCTCATTCTCAGTATAGATATGTGAGCCCTATCTGTAATACTGTCCTGGCATTGACCACTACTACTACTATCACATCTACTGTCAAACTGTGAATGGCTTTATGTCAGTGTGTCCAGATTACAGCGAGTATCTCCTCTGCACATCAGATTGTTGTCCTCATCTCCTCTCTAATTGATTTCCATTCGTTCTATTCATTTCTCCAGTCCTCTGTGTATCAAGTAACAACTGACGGCAACAAATCTTTTATATGACTGAACTAACCTCTGACTACTCGTAATAGGCTTGGGAAATCAGATGGTCAGTAGCTCAGGGAACATCTGTGTTATGTGAAACACACTCAGATTATTATTGTTAGATAGAATTATTGTTGAGACTACTGTGACATGAATCAATAAACAGCATATATGTCAATCTTTATGACTAACTGCGTAAACAGAGATAGGCTGCTTTTATACTTCTACAAAATCCAGATTTCATTACATATTTATTAAGTCTGCCAAAATTTTTTCTTGTTTCTATCCAACTTGCTGATACACTGTTCCCTCTGTTGGCGGGTGGTGGTACTACGCCTCTCAGTCACTTTTGGCAGAGATCAAATGAACATTGATGACCTCGTGAGCATTGGTGTGGAAACTGTCCTGAAGCTCACCAAATACTCCTTACCAATAAGTGTGAATATGCTCTTAAAGTTACTATATCAAATTTTTAAAGGTTCATTGTGTCTTTTCTGGTGGAGGGTCCGTTAAATGTTTGTATCCATGGAAATGTTATTGCTTTGTCTGGAATGTTTCACAATATGGTATTAAACCTTTCTATCTTCATGGAGACCAAACAGACCAATTTAAGCCTGACCTGTATTTATTTGTCTCTGTTGTGAAACAGCTGAGCATAAATTTGCCGACTGCTCACCTGCTGAGCTACTATAGCAGCGCTACCCCAAATCAGTAATAGATCAGTATACTTAAGCTGAATATTTACTACTGTGTAGGTTTACATTAGCCAATATAATTAACACATTTATTTGCTAAATAACAAACAGGCAATTCCCAATTGCCTGCGGAAAAATACCCTTCCGCCTTGTTGTAATGTCAGCAGTTTTAGTCATACTTTTGGTCTGTTGTTATTTACTAATTGCAGCATAATGCCTAGAAAGGAGAGGCTAAAAAAGGAAAGAGAAAAGGAGCTACAGCAGGCAGCCCAGGGAAGCAGCTTTCTGCTGTCCTGGATGAAAGCAAAGCCAAATGAAGATGAAAGGTAAGAGTCAAGACCAGAGTCATGTTAACTGTTTAGGGCCTTTTAAAGCTCCGATTTTAATGTTGGACTGTTCCTCTAGTTTTATTGAAATATCTTAAAAGCTGTCCACATTTTATTTTTAATTACACAAAGTGGTTTGGTGGTACTAAATCAGGTATTAAGCTATAATAACTATTATTTTGTACCAACCATAAGTTATTTCTATATTACAAGACTTGCAGTAATCTTGTATTACCTTAATATGCTATTATTAAAACATAAAAAATAGGCTATAAATAAAGCTATTATTATTCTATTGTAGGCCATGTACCAGCAGGGGAGATGAGGGAGTGCCCTTATTTTTCACTGAGCACCTGCCCCCCAAAATGTCTGTGCACGCCACTGCATAAAACCACCTGTAATTTAATAAATGTAGAGCTGTTTAATGTCATACTGTGGAACATTCCAGGCAGAGTAATGACATATCCAAAGAAACAAGCAGGTGACGAACCAAAAACATAGTGCAACTTTAATGTCTTAAAAAAAAAAGTGAAAATCATAACTAGTTAATTTTAAATGGTTTGCAGTGCTCCAAAGTTATTCCTCAGTCATCTTATGTATTCCAAGCATCCTAATCATTTACTGCAATGAGTTTATAAGTACTTTTCATAACAGAGTGGAGCGCCATAGCATGCTCTCTTCCTGATTATCGGACAACAGTACACACCAGACCTTTTTTTATTTCAAGAGCTGCTTATACAAGATATCTCTATTGCTCAAATACATGGGGGGGAAATCAATCGTGTACAGCATAGGGCCTTTAATGGGAAAAGTTAGAAGATAGAAAAAAACTCAACAAATGTGTAGGACCTTGCCTTGTACTTTATAGCTGACTCAGTTTAAACTTGATTGTGAAGAGAAGAGACACGAACTTCAAACCAATAGCACAGAATCTGTAAGCAGTAATGCAGTTCAAGTCCCTACTCTGCTACTTTGAAACTGTCGCTATGTGCAGTGAAGCTATTGTATCTAGTTAAAGATGTTGCATGCATCACCTGTTGTCTCACCATGCATGAGTTCTCCCTGGTGCAGATGCATAAAAATATTCACTTATAGGTTATGGCGTTGTATAACCTCCACACAAAGCAATCAGGATTCTGCTGTGAAATAATCCAAAGCAGAGATCTGATTCAGCAGGTTATACGACTAAATGCGCACAGTTTGTCCCCCATAAAGAATTAAGCCATCTGCCATTACTCTGAAAGGCTACCTCTGACCAACTTTAATTTGGAACTCTTAAAAGTGAGTTTCCATATCACGCTGCACAAGATCAAGATGAGTCTCCAAAGTGAAATTCGGACCGAGCGGTGGATGTGGTTCTGAGGCTGGGCAGCAGTTCAAAGTTTGCTTTAACAGTGATCAATAGCATTTTGAAATGAATCTTAAACCACAGGCTGAAGTCGCACAGTTGTACCCCGCGCTGTAACTTCTCATCAAGAGTGTTATGAACCCAGTGAACAGAGACAGCGTGACCATTAAGATGCAGGAGATAGATTATGACATTAAGTTAGCTCAACTTTCAGCTGGCAACAAACACAATAGTTTTGGGGTACTTTTTGGTGATTTATTTAAAGGTGCACTGTGTAACTTTTTGGTTGGGGGTCCGTTACCTGCTTGTTTCTACGGAAATGTCATTGCTCTGCCTGGAGTGTTCCACAGTATGACATTAAACAGCTCTACCTTACATTTATTCAATTACAGGTGGTTTTGTAACTCAGAAATACCTCGAAAAACAGACATTCTGACTGTGAGCGGGGTCGCCTTTCCACAGATCTGACCTGTAACTTGGTCTGGTTTGGATTCCATGAAGATAGAAACTTTAATATCATACTGTGATACATTCCAAACAAACCAATAACATTTCCATTTTACGTCACACCGTGCACCTCTAAAAGCATTGACTTAATTTGTTTGTGAGCGGTTACTCCAGCCATCTGGGGTCAGTAGTCTTTTTTCAGCAAAGTGCATTTCAATTATACGGTTTGCATGTTTTTAATCTAGTCAGTATTAGCATGTTTATTTTCTCATAAATTTGATACTTTTTCCAAGCAGTTTAGCATTTTCCAAATCTCATGAATTTTCATATTTATTTCCAGCTAGTTTGGTACTTAGGTGGTCCATATTACGCCATTTCTCTGTTATGTTATTTCCTCATCACAGACATATCCAGAGTTGTGCACTGTGTAACTTTTTTTTTCAATCATACGTTTAACACACACATACTGCATATTTAGGCTGAGTTCTTCCCTCAAACAGAAAACACTGTTCCACCTTGTGATGTCATGTGGTAATACAGGAAGCGCCCCACTGTGTTTTTAAACTCCACACACCTTTACCAATCTCTACTCAGCTAAAGATAAAGAGCCTGAAAACTATTCCTTCATGACATCACAACGTGGAACAGAGCATTTTGAGTTTTGGAGATGTAGACAGACAAATAATCTAGGATTACCCAAATATGTGTGAATGAAACAAAACACAACTCCAGGTATGTTTTTGAGGCGGTAACAAGATTCTAACAGGACTAAAAGCTCACAAGACTTAATTTTGCATAATATAGGACCTTTAAATATGTTCACTTATCCTGTAAACTGGAAAATTAAGGATTTATTTTAATTTTAATTTAGTTAGGATACAAAAACAAAACAAAAAAAAACACTGGTTCTCTATATGTAATTATAATACCTAAAGACATGGTTAAAAATGTTTGAATACTATTTAAATATCCAGGTATGATTTTGCGCTTTTAGCTCCCTCTTGATATATGCTGTAATGGCTTGCTTTGCTTGGTAATCTCTTAAAAAAACAACTTAAAAGCACATAATTACCAGCTCAGAAGTTTTCCCTGTTTCCCGGTTGTGTAGCGCCTGGATGCTCTGGGCCTCGCTAGATTCTTTCTTTTGGCTGAACTTTAATTAAGACAACATGGATTTAGCCTCCTCTTGTGACAGCACCCGTGGGACCAATTCTACCTCATCTGCCTCTTCACAACCAAATAACACGTGCCTCAATCAGGTTCGGTTCTGGGATTTGAATAAATTGGCCATAGCCTATTGATTTGAACCCAGACCCTGTGGAGAACATGCCAATTTGCGTTGCATTTTGGCGAGACACAATACTCCAGCTGTAATTCCTTTGCAACCTTTGTCACAACTTAAACAAGCATACATGGTTCTTAAAGGTCATATTTACACAAAAAGGACACTTGTGAGCTTGTTATAATGTTGATGCTGTTACCTCGTCAAAAACATACCTGGAGTGTTGTGTTTTGTTTCATTCACACCTGTTTGAGTAACACTGTATGATTAGTTTGTCTACATCTCGAAACCTCAAAATGCTCTGTTCCATCTTGAGATGTCATGAAGCAGTAGTTTTCAAATGAACAGTTCCTTTTACCTTTAGTTCATTAGAGATTGGGAATTCCAGGTCTGAAATCATCCAAATTATTCTAGTGAAGGTGTATGGAGTTTATAAACTCAAGAGAGTAGGTGAAGCTCCCAAGAAGAGGAAGGGAAGTTAATTGGCTGCTACTACAAAGAGAACGTTTTTATATTTATTCCTTAAAAACGCTGGTCTCTAGTGGCTTGAATCAGGAATACAAAATTAAACACTTCTTATAATGTCATATTTATTTCTGATGTATATTTACTTGCCGATGATAACTATGATTCATGGACTTGGCTAATGGTTGAATGTTGAATATGAGGTACAGTTTGTAATGTAAACATGAGACTCACTCTTGGACTGGCCAACCAATCAAAGGGCAGAGGGTACAGATATCTGGGAGTGGCACACAGACGGAACCATGATCTGAGGAAGCTCTACTGATCGAAACGTTGTCATCCATTAAATGCAGTTTGGGAGTAAGTATGCACGCTTTATCTCATTTTCTGTGTTCACTGTAGTAGCCTTTTTATGAGAAACAACATTATAACATAGATCAGAAAATAGTGTAGTAATAGTGTAGTATGAGCCCTTTTAATAAGACAAAATCTTAGGATTAACTGAATACAATGGTCGGTGAAGCAAGAGACATATTATGACAAGAAAACTCAGCTCCGAGCCTTAGATGGCAACTTGGTGCTTCAAAGCTACAGAAAGCAAAATTAATTTAAGGTTTAAGAAAGTACTTAAAGACATCAGTCCAAGTCTTACCTGAGCTGACTTGTACTCTCCACACAAGATGAACGAGTTTATGTTATTGGAAAAAACAAGCCAATTAGAGCAATGGAAGCGGGAGAAAAATCAGGTTGTGGAAAATGGGAATGAGGACAGAACGAGATTCGGCTGGTAAACACAAACAAATACACATCTGCTCTGGAGCCATTCAAGCCTTTGAAGGAAACAGCATTTATTTATTTGAAGTCACATCGCAAAACAAGGACAAGAACAGTTCGACGTTATTCTCCTGGTTTCAAAAAAGATATTATAAAATTATTTCATACATTGATGGTGCATTGTGTAACTTTCCTTGTCTCCATGGAGATGTTACTGCTTTGTCTGGAATGTTTCACAGCATGGTGGTAAACCTTTCAATCTTTATGGAGACCAAACCAGACCAGCTTACAGGTCAGATCTGTGGAGAAGTAACTCTGCTCACAGTCAGAATGCCTGTTTTTCTAGGTATTTTTGAGCAGTAAAAACACATGTAATTGAATAAACGTAAGGTAGATCTGTTTAATTTCATATTGTGGAACATTCCAGGCAGAGCAATGGCATATCCATAGAAACAAGCAGGTGACAGACAGAAAGAGAAAAAATGTAAATGTCTGTGTCAGTAAGTATAAGTGGTCACAGTATCTAAGGGTACTTTTGTGTCCTTTAGCAAGACACTTCTCTGAAAAGGGTTATTTTTCAATTAGAAAGGTGTAAAGGGTAAACATGGGCATGCCCCAGGCCTCCTCTACGGCACGGATAAATCTTATATCAGTCTAACATTACATTTCACATGGAATCTATGAATCTAATTAACTATATTTTAAATCCCTTGATATTTTAAATTGATCATTGAGGCAAGTGGATAACATTTTCGTCTATTTTTACATTTTCTTTTAGATTTTGAAAAAAGTTGCATCACATAATCCCATAATCCTTAAAGATGCACTATGAAAGTTTTCTTGTCTCCAGGGAGTTATTATTGCTTTGCCCGGAATGTTCCACAGTGTAGTATTAAATGTAACTATAGCATTTTTTCAATTACAGATATTTGTGGTGTCAAAAATACTTTGAAAAACATGCATTCTTGCCCCCGGTGTACACTGACTGCTGGTGCCATGCGGTTCAGGTGCGGTGTGGTTTTACTGCAACTTGTATGTCCCATTGTTTGCGTTCTCAGCTGCTGTGCGGTCGCGGCGGGCTGCGGGCAGAGTGTGGAAACTGCGCTCCCGAAACAACGTGTTGGAGGAGATTCACACTCTGGTCAAGAGTTCACGCGATAGATTAGCATGTACAACAAAGGCATTTCACACTACGACCACTTTCTCCCGCCTTTGGATGCCACTTTATCGTGCTTTTGGATACTGTGGCTATCTACAATGGGTAAATACATTTGCAAAGTACCAGGAGTGTGCAGGGGTATTTTATTCTGAAAATACACCGGATCTATCAGTTCTGCGTGTCTGATTTCCTGTTTTGCTCATGTGATTTTGTCAGCTTGACGTCAAAGACCGCTGCTGTGTCTAGCAAAAATAGACTTCTTGCGGACTTTTTCCACAGGCCCGTGCCCCACCCGCACCACACTGAGGTCAGTGTGGCAAGGTACTACTGATTTTAATGACTTTCTAAATTATTGTTACTGTTACTGTTAGTGGCTCACCTCTCCACAGATCTGACCTGACTGCTATCATCACCAGCTTTTCTCAGTGGAGATATAGATAATTTCCAAGCTATACTGTGGAACATTCCAAGCTTCATGGAGACAAGCAGGTAGTGGACGCTCTATCAGAAAAGTTCCATAGTGCACCTTTAACCATCAGCCCTCTCATGGGCCTATTTTGCAGCCAGTTCATCCCTTCACAGCTCTTAATCATGGCCACACAATGAACCATCTCACGCTGTCTGGCTCCTCAACAAATAAACTCCTCTGGGGAACTTTTAACACTGGCCTCTTTTGTTATGTGAGACAGCAGCTGGAAGTGAAGGGGGTTCCTCTGGGAGCGTACAGTAGCAGTGTCAGCAGGATCATGTGGTGAGCCAGTCTATCTGTCAAACGTGACAACGCAATCTCTGCTCACTGTCCATCTCTATCTGCTTCCAGCCCAACACTATAGGGCTATTCTTACTATATATTAGTATATTAACATGTAATCTCTACAGAAAATATTTGATTTGTGTTGTGTAAGTACCATATTACTGGGCTAGAATGTGCCAAAAAAGGAATACCAAAATCCAATAAGGTAAAGGTGTCTCAAATGAGGATTTAAAACAGGTCTAGACAAAGTAGAAACTAAGGCAGATGCACCATATCATGACTGGTGTTGGACTAGACCAGGACTAAACTGGATTAAATTTACCTGATCAGCCAGAACCACAAACTTGACAAAACTTTACAAAGACAAGTGGATCTGGAGCTGTATCCTTTGTCCCTGATTTCACAGGGCGTGATTGACAGGTGGATTAACCAATTAGAGAAACACATGCTCCAGTTGTGTCAAAACCATGGCTGTTTACACATAAAAAAGGAGAAAAAAAACAACATAAAGGATTGAGAAATGGTATGGGTTTTCTCAGAATCAATGATCGAAGCACCAAACTATTACTTATCTCAGGTAAACTAAGCTATATATTTTGTTGTGAATGTTACGAGAATTTTCAAGAGGAGAGGTCTTCCGCATTTGAGAGACATGTGCTACAAATTAGCAGCTGTGGTTGGACCATCTCAAGTTTGGATGGAGGTTTTTCACACTCTGTGGTCAGATTCCAGAACCTTTTGGATTTGACTAAAATGTAGAAGGGACTGGCTGCCTGGTCAGGTAAGGACTAAAAACAAACAAATTAGGACTAAACTGCTCCAACCAGGACCAAACCAGGACAAGTATGAACACTCCTTCACATGAAATCCAGGCTTAAGGTGAACTAAACACAATTTAAAGAATAATACCAGAATGGATAAAGTCTTTTACTAGTAAGTGTCTCGCGTATAAATAATTGTACTCACACCACATTTTGAGGAGCACAACTGCCCTTTATACTATCTTCTCTTCCCTCTACAATAATCAGTCTTGTACCAACTGGCCTTATAACTCTCATTTTCAAATGTGTGTTTGGTTTGGTGCGTTGTTTTTACACACAAGACAATGAGGTGCTTTGAATGTGGATGCCCTTTTGCCCAGGCCGTTTTAGCTGAGAGGAGAGAACTGGAGAACCTGAAAAATGGCTGACCTTTTTGGATGAGTGCTTGTGACGTACAGTGCTGTTTTATTAGTTGACCAATAACTGCCAAAAGGAGTGGAGTCGATATTAAGGAAGGTCCAAAATTAACACTGGAGGTGCTCAGGGGCTCTATAAATAAGTGAGACCTCTTGCAGGGTGGCCTTTGAATAATTGGAAGTTTTATCAATGAACAGGTCAGACTTTTCCATTAAAATAAATAAGACAATTATACCAAACATAACCAACTTAATATACCTTCTGTTAAACCCCAAACCCTCAGTGTTTAATAATAATGCTCTGCTCTTTCCTATAGACGCTTTACAGTTGTGTGCATTACTCAGTCATTCCATTCCATAAGATACGACTGTAGCCGTAGCTGCTCTAGGATAGACAGGTGGAGAAATAATTGGTTCCAGTGTAGGTACTTATATAGAATATGTGGTGTATCCTCTACACTACCACGTACACAGAACATCTTGGACCACTGAGACTGTTTGAAGTTGGTTTCTTTGCTCACACAAATGAGGTCTAACTTGTGTCATTTGTGTGAAGAACTCACCACGCGGGCCATTCAAAACCACAACAACCGGCAGTGTTCAGTGTCATAGCCATTAAACCATTAGAGCTTGGGCAAGACTTACTCTTGACATAATAAAGCATCACATATCAGGTTGCACATGAAGTTTAAGTTGTGTCCTCAGTGAAGTATACAGGCTGCTGTGTCAAAAATCTGTTCTGTGAATGTTGTGAAAAGTTCTAGTTAAAAAGAGTGAATTATAGCAAATGTTTAAAAAGGTTTCTATAACTTGAAAAGTTAAAGTTAACAATACATGTTTTTTGTTTTAATAAAGCTTAAAGAGTAAATAGTGGATTAAAAGTGTGAATAAGAGACACTTTGGCTCCAGCTGCTTTTTATTTGTATATACTAGTACTGCGGTACAGCAGAATAATGTTTCCACTAGAGAGAGCCTTTACATTGTAGTCTATGGTAAAATGTTCGGTTTAATTTAATTAATAGTTGACAACTGAACAGTCTCATAATATTATACTACAGAGGCATATTACAATATACAGAGGTTTACGTCATTAGACTCTATTCACTATTCATTGTTTTATGTTGTACCACACCACCAGAGCAAAGTTCCTTCGTGAATTGCGCTCACTGACAATGGCAGTAAAACTTACTGTGATTTTCTGACCGTCTGTTTGTGGAAGGGTCAAGATAGACACCTCCACACTGCCACTGTCTCAGTGTCAAAGAGGTGTTAGGGTATGGTATGATATGGTAAAAATGTCACCATATTTCTAAGGAAAATATATTGGCTTCAGGATACGGGAACATTAAGTGTGACTTATTAAAAGCCTTGTTGCCAGTTATTTAATGAAAATTACACAAGGAACATTTATCACTGTCAAAGCTCAAATGTTCAGGACAACAACTTGTGAAGTTTATCTGAGAGGGCCTGACACATCATGGAAGTAAAAATGTCAACACTGTCTCAGGACATGAATCTGGGTCAGCCACCGAGTGCAACTACCCCTTCCCCCTCTGCTACAAGTCCTTCTTTTTGAGAACACGCCAAGATTTTGTCATTAGATAATCTGAAAAGTATATCCATCATTCAGGCTACACTACTTTAAACATCTTGTATTAGTATTAGTAGTACCTTAATACAATGTATTAGTATAGTATTCTAAAGCATTATAGTGGCTTGAAATAAATACAGCAGAGGGCGTCAGGACTGCATCTGCTGGAGGGTTGAAAATTAAGATAGTTTGTATAAGTTAAAATTGATATGAAAAACGAAATAAAAATAAAAATAAAACTATGCAAGTTGCATGGATTACAACTTTTATTTAATATTGGTATTTTATGTTGTTATTTATTTTTCTGTAAAATACTTTGTAGAGTACAACTTCTACAAAAGAATTCAAAGAAACTTGAGCATTGGTACAGACTAGAGCAGGCTGCCTGAGCTAACCATCCATGTCCACAGCTGACACGTGTCCATGTTTACAGAGGTAACAGTCCCCTCAATGGGGCCACACTGTTACAGGACACATATTCATGCTTTGGGAGGCAATGTCCACACAAGTCATTCATAAAACAGACACAAGCACATGGAAACTGTACTGAAGTCCATCTCCAAATCAAATCAATGAATAATAAATGATAATTGCATGTTGGAAAGCAGACTGCTGTGGCCAAGCAAACAGGAAAGGCCCTGACAAAGCAGTCTTCCCCATCACTAGTTATTTGTTATTTGTTGAAGCATTTGGCTTCAGTAGTGGGTAAAGAAGCCAAGAATTATACTGAAGTGAGAGTACAGAGGTGACAGTGAACGCCCATAGGTGAGCATCCTTCTCCCAAAATGCCTTGTCATGTCAGGGTGTAACCTTTTGGAATAGTATCCTCTCTAAGTGAAGACCTGCAAACATGTGATCATGTGTAAGATAAAATATTTAAAAGGTGGACATGTGTAATACTTATTTTACACCTGCTAAAAATGCTGTAGGAATCAGTGCAACTGGGCTATGTGCATTAGAACAATATGAATCGGTTCAATAAGGGTGTTGTGATGAGTGACAAAGAGCAAAGGGAGGAGCCACTCACAGCGTCAAAAATGAAACAGAAAAACATGTAAATATGTTTTTTTTGTCGCCACATATACCATTTTCAAAACAGCAAAAGGTAACATGTTATGTGTGAGCAGTTAATTCCCCATAGAAGAACCCCTTCTTTAACTTCTTGCTGTTAAATGTTTGCACTAAAATGACACTGTAATCATTATTTCAAACATAAATTTACTCAGGTACAAGAAAAGGTCTCTAAAAACTAAGAAAACTGAAAACTCAGAACTGCAATTAAAACATACTTTTAACTGTACTGTACAATATACTCTGTAATACTGTAAAATGCTGCACTAAGTAAAAATACAATGTGTCAGTTATTTCATGTAGAGAAAAAAATAAAAATGAAAAAACTAAATCTTACCAGATCCGTGACACTTACACCAAAGGGGCCTCCACCACATTATATATTTCCTGTCATGGTCCATTTTCCACTTTGCTCATAGGTCAGGTGGCGTAATCTCATCTAGTGCCCTCTGAAAGGCCAACAGCAGAGGGGTCAAAGTTCAAGCTGACTGAGCCCCGCGTGGAGTGTGAGGCTCACGCCTGAGTGCAGCTCTATCTTCACTGCAAATCTGAACCAGAAGCCAGTCTTTAATAGGAGGTTTGAGCATTTGTTATAGAGGTAATTCAACATGGCGACAACTCTATTAAATCTGAGCATTTTACCTCAATGGAAGAGTAGGTAGCAGGAGGTCTATTAGAAGCAGTAGTAATGGTGGTACTGGTGACTGCATGCATTTTGAAGATGAATGTTACTAAAATAATAAGTTGGAATATTTTGTATATCACACATAGCCTTGATAAAAAATGAACAAATCATCTATTATGAATGACATAGGCTTAGTAACTTGATATTTAAGGATTAGGGTATTAAAGAAGACCTACAGTGCTTGTGTCTGCTATATAGCTTTAAACAGTGACACCCGTGGATCATTATGTTATAATTTGGACATTTTAAATTGCAATATTGATCTAAAGTGACTTAATAAAAGAAATAAGTCCCTTGACTTCTGCATTAGAAAACTGTGGTGACCAGTGGGAGCTGACATCACTGTAAATATCACAACAAAGAGTCACACCTCCAATGGAAAGCTGTGGATCACGCTACCATGTTTATTTTATTAGATTTTTTTTTTATTTTGTCCTACAAATTAAGAAAATAAAATTGGAGAATGAAGTACAGAGCAGCGGCCGCATGCTGGTGGCGGTGAAAAAGGGGAATTGATCAGGATTATGGCTTCTTGAAAATAACTGATTAAACTAATTGCTCAAACATGCACAAATCACTCTAAATACAACTTTGGGTGAGTAAATGGTGAGAGGAAACAATATAACATGATTAAAAGTTAAAAGCTCGATTTTGTATAACAGGTCTTTAACTATAGTCACTAAGCCTGAATCATTCTTAATACTGTTTCTACATTATGAATCAAGTCTTTGCTCAAGCTTTATTAAGACTAAAGTGTAGTTATTATAAAGTACTACCGTAGCATTGATAGTAGTAATGGTAGTAATGGTGGCTGCTTGCTCCTTTTATAACAGTAATTGGAATATTTTGTATATCACAGCACATCATGTAATACGTGCGGTTAAAGTAAAAATTGCAAATATCCTTTGAATAAAAAATCTAAGAGTGAAAACAGATGAGATTTGTGTAAAACTGTAGGTTTAAGTCTTTCGGCTCCTTACATTAGACATGCTGCTGGTGCACTCAATTTAACCAAGGACACACTGAGCGCGACTGCAAATACAGGCCACAGTGGTCACAGTTACCCACCAGGCCCTGAGTCAATTTTACACTTACTTAGCCCCATAATGAGAAGTCATGTTGACAACCCCACCATGCACCTCTGCTTATCAGGGAGGGGCCCAGAATCACAAACAGGGGTGGGGTAAAGATACTGGGAATAGTGAACACTCTGGGAATTCTGGTTGAAATGGATATGTACATGGTAAATTATGAAAGAAAATGCCACATTCACTCAAAATCAGATTATCGCCAGGCATTTGAAGTAATATTAAAGTCTGCTTTGTTCCTGTGAATGTTAGTTCATTACTGATTCGATACTGTTTCGATATAACAGCAAAATCTCATGTGAGTAAACTGTTTTCTTTCTCAGATTAATTAGCTCAGATTTCGCTGTTAGCATCTCATTTATAACAAAATCTGAGAAGTCCAGCAATCAGATAATAATCAGTTTTGCGTTGCTTGTAAACATTAGTTTGCCCTTAACTTCTTGGTTCAGCTGTGGTGTCACATCCATTTACTGTTGGAAGTATGCACATATAAAAGAACACAGGCTGTCAGTAGCTCTCGGTAATGGAGGGTCTAATTGAGGCTTGGTGTCAGTGTGCTGTTGTTAGCGTCCCGTCACTGCACATACAGTTCATTAAAGCTTACATCCTGGTCCTTCTTTAAACAAGTCAGACAGGGCTCTCAGGCAGCACGCCCGACAGGTGTCCGCCTGTGGAAAGGAAGCCTGGTATAAGTAAAGATAAGCAACATTACACACTGCATAATAAATCAAACAACTGCTAAAAATGGGTGCAAACTCGTGAATAAAAAAGTTAACTGATGCGCTAAATTAAGACGGGTCTGTAATTGGATTGCATATATCTGTAGCAGTGTCACCCATACAAATAAGAAGTGTGAATTTGTCTATGCTGGAAGGACATTGTGGAAACTCTTAAAGTTCAAGCTCTTCAGGGACAAATTCAACAACCAGAGATGTGTAGTACTCAGTTACTTGAGTAATAAAAAAAATTTTACTTTTTAAGTACTAACAGCCTACTGTCATGCCTGCTTGAGGAATATTTTATTGAATTAACACTTACTTGAGTAAAGGTTTTGGTTTCTCTTCCTACTGTGAGTAAGTCTACAAGTGACAAAAGCTTTATGTTGACAATATTAAATAATTTGAACATTAGTGTTTTTTGCATTGCTCCCTTATATATAATGTGTTTTTTCAAACTGTTGTTTATAGCCTTTGAAAATAGCATATTTTTCTGCATTGTTGAAGAGAATCTAATTACATTCTCTTCAACCTATAAATCAGATTGAGTAGTACTTTTCCCAAATGCTCTTTTACTCTGACTTTGTACTTCTACTTGAGTAATATTACTTTGAAGTAACGTAACTTTTGGCTACTCTACCTTTGTCAGCAACTAATTTCACTAAAACATTATTAACAATCATGCATATTTTACGACAGTTTTTATCCCATTAGGAAAAGCTCATTCAGTCACTATGAAACTATCTTTGTTATTAAATAATAATAACTGTACAACAAAAGGCCATAGCACAAATAACTTCTCTGCACTCCACTTTGATAAACTTCTGCAAAATGGGACTCCAACCAGTAAGCTCCACGCCAGCTGTGCATAATAAACTGGCCTGTCAGTGTACATTGTGTGTCGTGCAGTGTAGCGCCAGTATTTTAGTCCTTTTTTCTGGCTTCATCATTTGTCTGGACCCAACTCCCTCCCAAAAGAACAATGGAGTATGAAGCTACTTTGAACATAACTACTGCACATTCGTCAAACAGCCCAGCGATGCTAACGTCGCTAAGCACTCTCTACAGGTACACTGCTCCCTATTGCTGTTGACAACAAATACAAAAGCACAAAGCATATACTACTTCTTAAGCAGAATGTTTAACCAAGATTGACACGCTGTGGTGTTAATGTGTACGTATGTAGGACTAAAGCATGTGTGAAAAGATGAGGAGGGAGAGGAGAGATATCGGCACTGTGAATAGCGAATATCAAAAGTCCTGCTGAATGCACCCCAAGCTCTATTTTAACAGAATAAAATGTGGCGGATGGATACGGCTGCGCGCTTCAACTTGTGGCTCTCCAAATAGTATACGGCTTTGACCTTGCATCGTAACAAAGGGTGCAGAAGAAAGAGTGCGAGGTGATAATAGCCTCAAAGAAAAACATTATTGTCCAATGCTGTCTATGGAGAATATATAATAAGAAAAGAAAGAAAATATTCTTCTTGATTTTATGTGTTTTTCATTGCAGTGCAGATCCGTATGAATACACTAACCTTTTGTAGATTCTTTTAAAAATTTGTTTGGACTACATTGGGATATGGATAGTGATAGTGGCAACGCCTTGGTGGAGGTTAGCTTTCCAATAGTTAGTAGGGTTGTGGGTTAAACGTCTTGCCCAGGGACACGACAGTATTCATCTGTGGGAGCTGGAATTGCACCGCCAACCTGTGTGTCTGTAAATCTGACCGTTCTGCCAATGATGTTTATGTTAAGAGCAGGACTTGAACCTCCAACCTTCGGATCAGTGGATAAACACAGCTACTATGGCCCCGGTTTTATTTTTTGTTTATTTTAATTATACCAGTGGGTGAAATTTTAGAAATACATGCATTTTAACTATGAGATCTCCACAGATTTTATGGTAATTTGGCCTGGCATTGTCACCCTCTTTAATGTCATACTGTGGAACATTCCAGGCAAAGCAATTACACCTCCCCTTGAAAAGTTATAATGCACCTTTAAGTACTTCAAATCTGTCACATGATCACCCCCAGCTAAATGTGGGGAGAATAATCATAAACCCAAGTGTTGACTAGTATCGATTTCTGTTTGTATGTGAGACATCTTCCTCATAAAAGAGACAGCACTTTTAGAGACGTTTCCCGCCCACTGAAGACAAGCCTGGGTTCCATGTTTTGGCACAGTTCTATTTGTTTCGACTTGATTCTCAGAGTTTTTGCTGAGCATCAAAGTGAACACAAGATCAAAAACAGATCTATGTCATTACCATGTGTCAATCACTGGCTCAGCTTTTAGGTCACACTTTGACTGTAAACATGAGAAATTCACCATCTCCATCCCCATAGCAGCTGTGCACAACAACAATGCTGACCTCCATTCCCCTCTAGCCCAGAAACAAAAAACAAAACAAAACAAAAAAAAAACTTAGGGCTAAATGAAAACAGAATGCAATAATCTGGAACCACCTGTTAAAACAACATAAGAGTAAATAGGCACAAACACATCTAACTGAAAAGTAGCATTTGATGCTGACTGTTGTTAAATGAGACATGATGATTTTTGTTCTAAAAATTAACATTAAAGGTGTACTGTGTAACTTTTCAGGTGGAGGGTCTACCACCTGCTTGTCTCCATGGTGATGCTATTGTTTTGTCTGGAATTTCCCGGTAAGGCATTAAATCTTCTTGCATCTACTTTATAAAGTTCTGTTTTGTTTTTTTATTGACCTAAAATCTTGCATTCTTACTGTAAGTGGGCTCGCCTCACCCAGATCTGGCATGTAACTTGGCCCTTTGGTGTCATCTGCTGTCGCCGTAAAGATAAATAAGTGTAATGCCATACTGTGGAACATTCCAGGCAATATCTCCATGGAGAGAAGCAGATGATGGACCCTCCACCAAAAAAGTTACACAGTGCACCTTTAAATCATATACGTAGATAATTATTTTGCATTTTGTTCATTGTAAACTTATCAAGAAATTGCTTATTAATAGAAATTGGGTCCACTGACTTTTTATTCATATTTTTTTTTTTTTTAAATGTGATAAACCCCAACTCTTCATAGCTGCATTTCTCCCTGTTTTGTTTTTGAAAAATGTCTACACAACATCTTTGAATCTTATCTGTATGAACCAGAATCAAAACTTTTGTAATCGCAAGTTAGCATAGACAGGTGGGTATAGAGGGAAGGAAAGAACTCAAGTACACTTTAAGTAAGCTAATGATGAAAGAGCACCATGTGAAATGGCTAAAAACTCATGAAAGTTTATTTAGTATATGTCCTCTTTAATGATTGATCAAAAAGACTTTCATGATCCATTATCATTTGTGCCACTCTCTACAAAGTCTAACAAACAAGTCCATTTAATACAGATAAATAGCAGTGCAGACTCTTGCAATTAATTTGGTTTAATTTTATTATCGCCAGGGTAACTTTAATTGTGATTAAGTTTTAGAAGAAATTTTGGATGAAAAATTGTATTCCATTACTCGCCTATCAAGGACTTTTTCATCAGTTGGGGGCATAACGTTTGGCATTAGCACAAAAACTTTGTAGCTGTAACTGCATTCAAAAATGACTAACATACAAAAAAGAAAAAACACAATCTTGCCCAAAGTTTCTCGCCCCGAGCATTTGATTGCCTGTCCTTACATGATTGGGGTGCTCGATAATAAGAATTACACGTATAACTGGAGTTGTGTTATATAGTATATAAAAGAAGGTATATTTTGGAGCTCAGTATTTATCGTGTGTACATTTTCTTTGCATTAGAGCTGATATTTTGGTTATTTTAATTGTTCTGAAATAAGATTTGAGCTGTAGAGAGTTGAATAAGTATTAGTACATTCTGCTATTTATTTGTTGCAGCTCAGGCCTTTAATGATGATACTGTCAATTTAAATAATGGTGTACTGGAATTATCATGCTTTATTGTTATTGTGTAGTGTCAGTCAATCACCACTATTCACCAAAAATAATCTCTCTCTGTCTCTCTGTCTCTCTCCTCTTCATCACCTTACGTTCCCTGGTAGTGTCAGAACTTCCGCCCACTTCTGCAGCTCCATCACCACCTTCATCAGTGTTCAGCACCCAAGGGAGATTTGCTCACACACATATTTCATGCATACATCAATGACGTTTCTACTCACTGAACTCTAGTACCATTCAAGGAACAAATAATCATACCCACAACCTTGCAGGGACCTCACTCACTTTTCTGTTGGTCAGGCATGGGGCAGGTGTGGCTATTGTTGACCACCAATGTCTTAAAGGTCCTATATTACACAAAATTGACTATTGTTAGCTTTGGGTCATGTTATAATGCTCTTACCTCATAAAAACATACCTGGAGTTGTGTTTAGTTTCATTCACACGTTTGATTAATCCTTTATTATTAGTCTGTCTAAATCTCCAAAGCTCAAAATGCTCTGTTCCACTTTGTGATGTCATGACTCATTAGTCTTCAAGTTAACAGCTACATATTAACTTTAGTTCAGCAGATAATGGAAATATTAAGGCTAAAATCATCTAAATGATTCTAGTGAAGGTGTATGGAGTTCAAAAACACAGTGGAACACTTCCTGTATTACCACATGGCATCACAAGTGTTTCCAGTTTGAGAGAAGAACTCAGTCTAAATAAGAAGGGTTTGTATGTTAATGTATGTGTGAATGAAACAAAACACAACTCCAGGTATGTGTGAGGAAACAACATTATAACATAGATCAGAAAATGTAACGTACTATGGGTTCTTTAAAGTGAACAAATGTTTTCTTGTAGTTTTAATTTGCTTTTAAATATGCTTTTGGAAAACACACTGTGAACATTACACCTGTTTTCCAGTGACGTATTAGCTAGACTGCGCTCTCCACAATGAACAATGAACAAATAAATAAACCTGAATTTACAATTTGATTGACATGTACACAATTTGACTGCAGAACAAGTCCGGTGATGGTTTGTGAACTTAAAAACAGGAGACAGAGAAGTCTGAATTTACCTGTGATGCAACAATTTGAGCGAAATTGAAAAAATCCTATTTGTTTTCTTTTATACATTAGTTTAATAAATACCTACTCTTTTGCCTTTCAAAAGAACCCAAAAAGCTTAAGTGATTAAACCGTATTATAAATAATGAAATAAACAAAGAAGCAAAACACAACTCCAGGTACGTTTATGTCAAGGGAACAACAATATAACACAATTAAAAGCAGAGATAAGTCAATTTCGTTTAACACTTGTTCTTTAAAGCGACCTTGAGTGCAAAATGACACCAGCACATACTGTACTTCAGATTTTTTGTTGTTCAAATCAATGGCGATGCAATTCCTGATTCCTATGTCTGAACATTTGTGTTGTTGATGTTGTTGATGAGTGTAACAAGCTGATACTATAAACAGACAATGCCTTCACACTGAGAAGGAAACGTTGACGGCGGACCTCCTGATGGGCCCGTTTGATCTCTAATTATTCATACAATTAGACAAGGACAAAGACAACCGGCAGACTACAGAGCTGTCCTTCACTCGGAATGGAAAAAACACAAAAGCCCTGTACGCTGGTTGAATAACTGCCTCTGATGATTGCGTTAAAGCCACTGTTTGGTTACAATAGGAGACAAATGACTTGATTGCCATTGACTTTCACCATCACAGGGAGGAGGCTGCTGAAACCTTTATTACATTAGTGTACATGGTGTGAAAGTTACATGTGAAGCTGATTTTAGCTTTTAATTGCATAATTAGCGCTTTAAAAGTCATATATTACACAAAATTTACTCTTGTGAGCTTTAAGCCATGTTATAATGCTGTTACCTCATCAAAAACATACCTGGAGTTGTGTTCTGTTCTTTCACACATGTTTGCGTAATCTTTTATTATTAGTTTGTCTACATCTCCAAAGCTTAAAATGCTTTATTCCAATTTGTGATGTAATTAAGCTGTAGTTTTCAAGTTAACAGCTGCCTTTTACCTTTAGTTCAGTAGAGATTGGCAATTCTAGGTCTGAAATGTTCCAAATGATTCTAGTGAAGTTGTATGGATTTCAAAAACGCAGTGGAGCACTTACATGACATCACAAGGTGGAACTGAGTGTTTTCTGTTTGAGAGAAAAACTCAAAACCCTGACTAAATCTGCAGAGTTTGTGTGTTAAACATGTGTGAATGAAACAAAACACAACTCCAGGTCTGTTTGTGATGAGGAAACAACATTATAACATAGATGGGAAAATATATAGAAATATATACAGGCCCTTTAAAGCAAGTTGGCACTGTACCATAGCAACTGGTCGGGGCACTCTTGAAAGCAGAGATTTTAGTTCTTTTATTTCCTGCAAAGATAATGTGTTTGACCTGGCTTTGTGTCCGGCGGGAAAATGATTAAATATTTGAGGTGTAGATTTATAAAAGGAACAAATGAAATAGTTCTGTAACTGGAGTCAAGGATAAAAGGCAATAAGGAGGTCCAAGTAAAGCTCTGGGAAGTTTTGCAGCAATTTTGGTTGAATATAATAGGGAAAATCTTCTTAAAATTATACTTTTACCACAAGACAATCTTTTTTAATAAATATAACTACGTACTCAATACAAAATTCATTTATAAGCACAGTTTAGGACAAGGTCTCAGGAAACGAATAATGTGGTTTGTGTATTCAACAGTGGTGGATGAAGTACTCAATTTTGTCACTTAAAGGAAACATTTCAGACAAAGCAATAACATCTCCATGGAGAAAAGTACTGATGGGCCCTCCACCAGAAAAGTTACACAGTGCACCTTTAAGTAAAAGTAAAAATACAGATTAAAAAAAAAAAAAAAAAAAAAAATCAAGTCAAAATAAAAGTATCACTTGAAAAACTCTACTTAAGTAAAAGTATTTAAGTAGCTATTTAAAAATGTACCCTAAGAGTTAAAAGAAAGTAATTCGCTTACTTCAAGATCTAGTTATATTGATTAAAAAAATTACTATATACAGTTGAAATGCAATTTCTTATTTTTAAATGATTATTATATTAAGAATTTTATGTATTTATTTTTGTTTGCTCAACCACTGGTATTCAGTCTTCAAATTTATTCAAACCAGTTTATAACAATTTTGCATAGTACCAAGTCGCATACAAACAGAACTGTAATTAAGAAATTGTTGGTGTTATAAAAATGATTTAATAGCCAGTGAGCCTTTATTGTCCATTCAAAGAAACATCAGAGCAAATATAACAAAAGTTGTCAATTTTCCGCATTTGGCATCACCTATTTTCAAAGCCATGTCTCATTCACTTTAAACTCAGGATTGGTAATATACTGTTACGAGGTACGAAAATTGTGTTTATGTAATTATCAAGAACCAAAACGTCTTCAGTGTCTTTACACCAGACGCCTACATTACAGCCGATTTGAAATCATCATAATTTTTTCTCTTCAACTTGCACAGCCTTTCATCCTCAGTTCAAAGATATTTTTCCAACAGATAAATGTCTAAACGTCTCTGAGCAGATGAGCTCCATGTGACAAATGGTCTTCAGCATGTTTGACAGTGAGAAATGGAGCTAAGCTTTGGGCCGGCTTTTCACGCTGTGTGATCACTGATTATTATGATCCAAAAAGGGCTTTAATAAGAGGATGAGGATGGAATACCATTTCTGTTCAAGGCTGGTCTTTGACCAATTTATTATGAGTTATTAAATGCAAATCACATGGCATAGTTCATGGTATATTTTCAATGTAACTAAATCAATCAAACCAAGGTTGTCAATCTCACGCTCCATCCTTCCCTCACTTGTCAATAAGAACTCCTCCACTTTTACTGGACTGCTGTGGTGAAGAAGGAGCTGAGCAAAACTCTTGATTTAGCGGTCAATCTACATTCCTCACCTATGGCTTTGAGCTCTGCGTAATGACCGAAAGGACAAGATCACAGATACAAGAAGCTGAAATAAGTTACCTCTGCTGGGTGACTGTATGCTCTTTTAGAGATAGAGTGAGGGGCTCAGACACGTGGGAGGAGCTCGGGGTAGAGGTGCTAGTAAAATAGAAACAGATGCCCAGGCCACATCAACAGGCCACTCTTGATGTGGCCCGGGCATCTGTTTCTACTTTTTACATTGTAGATACAAACTGAAGCAAGATGTATAGAATTATGTAACAAAGTTTAAAAAAAAAAAAAGTTAAATAACTGTAGTTTATGTTCAGATTCCTCAGAGTAGCCACCCTTTGGTCTGGTGACTACATTGCAAACCCTTGGCCTTCTTCCAAGGAGCTTCATGATGAAGTCACCTGAAATGGTTTTCACAGGTGGGCCTTTGTCAGGGCTCATTAGTGGAAAAGCAGGAATGTGCAAAGCAATGATCAGAGCAAAGTTTCACTTTCTGTTGTTAACTACATTCCATATGTGTTTATTTATAGTTTTGGTGCCTTCAGTGTGAATCTACTGTGTAAATTTAATATTGTATCACCAACTTTAAACTCACACTGCTATATAACCAAATTAACTATCAGCAATACAAAACATATTTTACAATTTAAATTAGATCAAGTTTTTTATAAAGACACCCTATCACACCCTTTTTCAAATCAAACTTTTATGACATTGTGAACTTTTCTTTTTGATAGATTTCCAGTGTCCCTATAAGAAATGGCCCCTGCCCAGACTTTGTGACTGAGCAGGGGCCAAAACTGGTGAGGGGTGAAGGTCAGAGCCACCTTTACCTGGCCTGCTCCACCAGCGAGCCACACACAAAAAAAAGAGACAAATTTGAGAAGATTTTGGCAGACGATGTCCACTCTCATCCAAAATACATTTACAGTGTAAATTCAGCGGGTTTCTCAAGGGCATTGGGGCTGGGGTGGCGTATTTTTGATGTGCTTTGGGAGATTGGATGTAACCTTACTGTAATGGGATGGGCTCACTAACAGCTAATCTGCTCTGCCACCTGAGAGAAGAAAGGAAGGTATGGACAGAGATATATGATGGGGAGAAAGGGCTGGAAATAGTGGTAGAGCGAGGAGACGAGTAGGGGGAGAGAAAGCATGATAATAGCGGCGGCAGAGACAAAGTATGAGGGATGGTGAGCAGACAGTAAATACAAACTAAAGGAGAGAGAGACGGAGTGACAGATGGAGATGGATGAGGGGAGAAAAAGGGGAACGCACAGGTGAAAAGTAACAACCAACGTCACCTTTAACACAAGGCAATGTACTGTAAGGTATACTTGTTTGCTTTTGCTAGAGTAGAATTTAGAATGAAAATGTTACAGTTTAAAGTGGAACTAAATACTAAAAACGACTGAGCTTTCTGGTCAAAACTGAGTCTGTACTGAAATTTCAAGTACTATGTGGCATCACGCAAGACTGCCCTGATTACAGCCTGGTGTTTCTGATCACAAACACTTAGCTGAAGGGGCGGAGTTTGAAGTGTGGATACGTGTTAGACCAATCACAGTGTTCTTATACGTCCAGACCCCACCCGTCCCCCACCCTTTACTCCTCCAGGTATTGCCCAAGTTCGCAGCTCTATTTGAAATGCAGTTGTGGAAGGAGTTTAGGTGTTTAGTCCCACCTTAAAAGTATTAGCAAAACTATGGACAGCAGAGTGACACAGAGGGATGCATGGTCTAATGAGCTAAGTGAAAGACAGTACCTATTTGTATTCATTATCTTAAATATATTGAATATTTGATATAGTGCATTATGCTTGAAAACACTGTATGACTACTGCACTTCATGAATAAAATTAATGCTAAATGATTGTGTAATTATAATTAAGTGTTACTTTTTAAAATTATTTATTGTTTTGCTTATAAATCTCTGTTCATGTGCAAATGAGTAACTGTGAGTAACTGTGAGTAATTCCCCTTGTGGATCAATAGTCTAAGGGGCAGTAGCAGCAAAAGTAGTAAAAATTGTAATGAAATTTGTAGTTGTTTCTTGTAGCAGTGATGGTAATAGTCATCAGTATTAATCATGCAGTATTTTTAATAATAGCAAAAGGAGAAATTTAATTTGTCAACTGGTATTTTTAGTTTATTTGGTCGAATACGTTTCGCAGCTCATCCAAGCTGCTTCTTCAGTTCTGGTCAGATGCTGGCGGACACTGCTTTATATCTGCTTGAAGGGAGGAGCTTAATTACAATGAAAATTACTCTGAGACAACACATATTTGTTAACAGTTTCTGTTAGTCATGTGAGTCTATTCAATATGGAGTGGGAGTGGGGGAGTAGTTAGCATATCCATTCAGGGCCATGATGGGTGTTTTCACACCTCTGCACATGTCCTGGCTAGTCACATTGTTTTCTCTGTTTGTTTTGATTTAGGTTTGAGGATAGAGTTATAGATGGGAGACAAATGAAGTCTGAGACCTCCATTTCTGTTCAAGGAAGGATTCTCTTTCTTGACAAAAATAGTTTCTTTAACTCCCCTCTCAAACCAGTTCTTTTCTCTGGCCAAGATCTGGACCTCGCTGTCCTCAAAGGAGTGGCCCGTGGCTTTTAGGTGGAGATGTACGGCAGATTGCGGCCCACCCTGGTTTTCCCGTCTGTGTTGATACATTCGTTTGAAAAGTGGCTGTTTTGTTTCTCCAATGTAGCGCTCACTGCAGTCTTCACTACACTGAATGGAGTAGACCACATTGCTTTGTTAGTGGCTCGGTGTTTTGTCCTTAGGATGGACCAGTTTTTGTCTTAAAGTGTTTGTGGGTTTGAAATAGACTGGGATTTCATGTTGTCTAAAGATCCTCTGTAGTTTTTCGGAAACGCCAGCCAGGTAAGGAATAGTTCCACCCTTTTTCCTGGGCTCTGGTTCTCTGTTGTCCTGTTTCTTGGCTCTCTTCGTTTTATTGAAAGCCCATTTAGGATATCCACAAACGGAGAGGGCTTTCTCCACGTGTTGTTCTTCTTTCTCCTTTCCCTCTGCGCTTGTAGGAATAATAGATAGCAACAAAAAAAAAAAGAAATAGGAAAATGACAAAAGCTAGCTGTAAGCTTGGTAACAGTTGTAGCAGCAATGCAAGGATTGTTTTCATAGTATCCATGTTCTCCCTATGGCTGGCCAGGTCTAACTCTCCAGTAGATCTTCACAATAAAGTACTTTACCACTTTACCAGATGAGTATTTTAATGCAGTATGATTGATAAGTCTTTTACATTAGGATAGAATTTGAGTTTTAACATACAGAGAAATGCCAATCCAACTATATAAGGCTGGATAAATAAACAACACTTAAAAGGTCACTTTCAGTCTGCAGCGTGACCTCCCCTGTCTACAAACGCTTGCCAGTGATTGGTTGAACATGCCCGGTGTGGAGGGGGCGGGGCTTCTGTATATGCTTGTGTGGTTGTGGAGGTGACTGCTGAACTCCGTAACCCTTAATTCCATCAATGACAGATTCAGGTGTCCTTCCATTTTCCCTTCCTCTCCCTCTCCGTCTCACTTAGTGCCAGCGCTGTCACACTAGCTCATTAGTCAGTGTGGCAGGCTGGACTGACAACAGCGCAGCGAGAGAGAGGACAGAATCAGCAACACAGGCGGAGAATGTGGATGTGTGAAAGGAAAAGGGGGATTAGGAACAAGCAGAGCACAAATGAGAAGGCTGTAAAACTGTGTAGAGGCAGATAGAAGGGTAATCTAAAGTCTCAGGTGTGCTTTACTGGTGCCTATAGTGTATGTAAATAAAGCTGCAGTAGCCTCAAGTAGGGATGGACCAATCTAACTTCTTCAGTTTCGTCAGTTTCAATACCGATATTGATACTTTGGCTTTAAGTGCCTGATGATACTCGATATTAGCCGATACCAGTGTAGGGACTGAAAATGTAAATTATCCTTCACATACTGATTAGCTTTGTGTGAATAAAAGCATGTAAATAAATAAAATAATAAATAAAAGGTCCAACCAGACACCAGATACAGCAAATTTGTCAGTATCGGTGTTGATATTCCATAGTGGTATTGATGCATCCCTAGCTTCCAGTTAGATGTGGTAGGCATAATGCAGTTAAAGGTGCACCATCTAACCTTTCTGCCACCTGTATGGCATTAAACATGTACGTATAGTGTATTTAATCCATTACAGGTGTTTTTATTGCCCAAAATACCTTGAAAACCATATATTTCTATGGCGAGTGGGGTCTCCTCTCCATAAATCTGACCTCGAACTTGGCCTTGTGTTGTGTTGTTTGTCTCCAAGGGGATATACATGTCTAATGGCATACTGTGGAACATTCCATGCAATCCATCTCCATGGAGACAAGCAGGTGCCCTTCTTCAGAAAAAATACATATATTTAAATAATAAGAAATAGAGATTTGGATTCAGTGTTGTCATATATATGTGAACAACTGTCATTAAATGGGCCCAACCCATTTTTTTGGTGTTATGATTACACTGATGGCAAAACTCTTTCCTTTCAAAGTTGTGAGAAGTGCTTATAGTATCACTGAATAATTAGGATGTGTTTAAGGTGAGATATAAGCTTGGTTCTGTTTTTCATGTGTTTAAGGTGTTTAAGTGAAGTAAAAATTATACAGCCTGCAGCACCTTTAACAGACTCTAGTAACATATGATCTGTGACAATAAGAAGTAGGCCTTGTAGAAGACAGATGAAGGAATTTCAATTACAGCTCAAAAAAGTGAGTTTTACACTTCACAAAGATTTTCAAGAAGGTCAAGCTTTGTACTCTTTCACAATTGCAGTCTAATAAATCCAGTCATTTGGACAAGTTAGAGGACAAAGTTGAACATTTCTTGAGTACTTTATAATGGTCTTGATCTCTATCAGAACAAATATAAGACCACATGTTAAAGGTCCTATATTACCCAAAATTGACTCTGGTGAGCTTCGATCCATGTTAAACTGCTGTTACCTCCTCAAAAACGTACATGGAGTTGTGCGTTGTTTCATTCACACATGTTTGGGTAGTTTGCATTAATAGGCTGCCTACATCTCCAAAACTCAAAATGGTCAGTTCCACTTTGTGATGTCATGAAGCGGTAGTTTTAAGTTTTAAGTTAACAGCTACCTTCTTACCTTTTGTTTGGTAGAAATTGTCAATTCCAGTGCTGAAATCATCCAAATGATTAATGATTTGTATAAAGTTTACACACACAGTGAAGGCCTTTCTGTATTACCGCATGACATCACAAGGTGGAACAGTGTTTTTTCTGTTTGAGAGAAGAACTCAATGTAAGGTTGGTGTGTTAAATATGTGAGGATGTAACAAAAAAAAACAAAAAACTCCAGGTCTGTTTGTGATGAGGAAACAACATTCTAACATAGATCAGAAAATAAAGTAATATGGGCCCTTTAATATTATACTTGTGCACTATGTAACATTTCTGGTTCTGGTCTGCCACCTGCTTGTCTCTAAGAAGATGCTATTCTTTTGCCTGGGATGTTCCACAATATGGCATTAAACATTTATTCCACTGCATGTGTTAATTATTGCTTAAAAAGTAACTTGTTAATTTCTTTGGACTGTGAGTGGGCTTTGGGTGTCCATCTCCATAGTGGTAGATAAGTTAATTGCAATAGAACATTCCAGGCAAAGTAATAACAACGCCATGGAAACAAGCAGGTGGGAGACCCTACACTAGAAAAGTTACATGGCGCACCTTTAAAGACAGTACTTTTATGTAGTGTTAAAATGTCAGACATTTTCCTTCATATCAAAATGATGCTCTATTGTGTAAGCATGTTAGGAGATACGAATTCCTCTTCCTCCACATACTGGAGTGGATGGCATGCCAGAGTCATGCAGAAATAACTAGATCTCCATCTTTCATGCCACATTTACATCACACAATAAGCATTACTTGGTCCTGCAGTGCAATACAAACATCCAAAATGAAAAAAAGGCATTTACTTTTGTTTATCCTTGGCTAAAAAGTTACATGGTGGCGCTTTAACTTTCTATTTTAATACCATTTACAATTACTCTATCTTGAGAAGTAGTTTCCCCAAATACTTTCTTTTACTGTGATCCTACCTACACTAGTAATACAGTAATTATCACATCACAAACTATGCATTATATCTGTCTACTCAAATAAAAAATATGCAGGTACTTTATATCGGTGGTTTTCTATAATGTGATGTCATACTTACAGATAGGGGGCGACAAACAGATTTTCCTATTAATTACATTGTACTTTGCCATTTTACTTTAAAATATCTAAAAGGTAAATACATCAATCTGATCACTTATTATTATTTACTGGACCCAAGAACTCACTGTATGACAACAAAAAACTTCATTTTGAAACTATTAATACTGTATGAAATATTATTGGCCAATAGAGTGTCATCTGAAACACAACAAATACAATTAGCTCAAAAAAAAAGGAACCACTCACACACCAATGTATGCAGACCCTGGAGTCGAAGGGGGTTAAGTGTCTTGCTCAAGGACACAACAGCAGCAGTCATGGGATAGTGGATCTGACCGCTTAGCCAATAATGTTTTTTTTTTATGTCGAGAGCGAGATTCGAACCGCCAACCTTCGGATCAGTGGAGAAACCCTACCAACTGAGCTACTGTCTCTACTCTACGTGATATTGTACATGAAAAGATTTCGCTTGTACGTAGAGATAATTCAATATTCCTGCATGATATCAACAAGGGGTCCGAAAGGGTCCCCATAGACTGTAATAGTAAGTCCTTCTGACACATATGTATGAGAGTTCTGTTCTTTTATATGGTGATATTCAGCAGAGGTCACAGCCAATAGTGGGAAAGGACACGAGGGCGCACATACCACAGCTGTGAAATGGAGGAACTGCCTGTACCTGTCAATCAACTCAAACACACGACAACCTTATCCGCTGAAAAGTGTCCAAAATGACTGTAAATCTGGACATTTTTCTCTGTGTCTTCAGGCGTGAGAAACAGGAGTTGTCAAATGCACGCAGCCACATGACTAATCAGTACAGGAGGTGGGCTTTACAGTTGAGTAAGGAAAGAATAGTTTTCACACATCATAGTGCTACTTAAGTATTTCTTTAGTGAAGGATCAGTACTCTTACTTAGTAAAAAAAAATCCTGCTGTGCCTGTGAGTCTATAAGAGACAAATTTATTATGTTTTTTTCTCATTTTGTGGTCTGATCTTTAAATTTGTGCCGTATTTACTGTTTTGTTCTTATTTCACGATCATGTATCGACTGCTAACACATAACATATTTAGATCATCGTGTGCCTTTGACAGAATCTCACCGCTACCCGTAAGAAGGGTTTCAGAGAGATCCCTAAATTACAGGAACAGCATGGACACAAAAAGATGAGCATCTCCATGGAAACAAGCAGGTGGAGGCCCTCCTTCCAGTCAGGTTTGTGGAGATGCAAGCAAGCTACTCTTTTTTACTGTGAATCTGTCATCATTATGCTTATTGGACTGTACCAGAGGAATAATGGAAAATGACATTTGCAGAGTTGCGCTATAAAATATTAAGTTTCTCAGTTATGTTCCAAACAAAAACAAGACGTCATCTGACCTCTGTATTCAAGCCAAGACTTTTTATTTTTTGCTTTTCTTTAACTGAGACAAATCAATCCATTTTCCTCCAGGACTATGGCGCAGAGAGCAGTTTTCTGAGCAGACTTGTTCAGCTGTAGTTTCAACCACGCACTCAAGCCTCAATGGAAACCAAATGAAGTGTGCGATAGTGTTACATGTACACACTTTACTGCAAATAAGGTCAAAAAGACATTTAGAACTACACAGTCATGACTCATAGCGCAAAAAAAGAAAAAGAAATAGAGAGAAATAGGCTTATATTTTAGAATATCAAAGAGGTGCACTATCTAACTATTCATGTGAAGTCCTTTAGTATGACATTAATGTCTGTGGAGAATTCATGTTGTTCACTGTACCTATTCATTTTCATCAGTTTGCAGTGGTCCAAGTTATTCCTCATTTACTTTATGCATTTCCAGCATCCAAGTTATTCATTATGATGACTTTATAAGTGCTTTCACAACTTCCAGAGACCAAAGTAGAGTTTTGCCAACACGGTAATACTAACAACAACCATCAAGTTAATCACACACTTCATCATACTTGGACAATAAATGGCTTTATAATCACCAGACTTATTTTGACCTCAAGAACTGCTTATACAATATGTCTGTACTGGGGCAAGGCAAAATTTGCTCAAATACATGTAAGAAAATTGGGTAAAAGGCCTTTTGAAGGTGCACTGCGTAACTTTTCAGGTTATGGGTCAGCTACCACAGAGATGCTATTGCTTTGCCTGTAATGTTCCACAATATGGTATTAAACTTATATAAGGTGCATTTATTTGATTATGGATGTTTTTATTGCTTAAAAATACCTTTAAAAACATATATTCTTTCTGTGAGTGGGATCGTCCCTTCACAGATCTCTCCTGCTTGTTTCTATGCAGATTGAAAAGTTTAATGGAGACAAGTAACTGGTGGGCCTTCTACCAGAAAAGTTACACAGTGCACAGTGCGGTATTATTCTTGATTTTTTAATTTTTTTAAAAATAATTAGCAAGGGTCCCGGGTTTATTCTCACATGGAAATCAGAAATTGCAGAGGTATTTGTTTCTTACTTACGCTAACTATTTTAATTTTCACATGAATTCGTCCCGCAAAAATATGAAATACACCCACCAAATTCCCATAAATAAGTTTTCTTGTTTGTTTACAACTTGGTGTAGGTGGGAACCCTATAGGGCTTTATCTGCTTACAGTGTGGTGAGGTCAAACAGAAGCTCAGCAGATAACAGGAGAAACTACCTGTTGGCCATGATTACAAGTGAACACAAGGACAAGAGTGGGAGAGGGCCGTAGGGGCTGGAGGAGGATTACTGCTACTGCACACAAATACTAATACACATTACTGCAGTCAGTAACAAGTATACAAGATCAAACAGTAACAGCGCCATTATAATAAGGTCAATTGAAAGTAAGTATAAAGATTCAAAGATAATGGAAATATGTGTTATTTTTACACCCAAGACTTTCATTTGAACAGAACTGATTTAAATGTTATTGATATTTTAAGATGTGAGTTGTTGTAGCCGCATTGTGAAAGTCCTGCATGCAGTAATAAAAAATGGTGAAGCTATTAAGAACCAAAATCGTTTTATATTACTTTTAAAGGAACCGTGTGTAAAATGTTGATTTATTCTTACTTACAAAAACATTGAATATGATGTTGTTTATGTTGTTCATGTTGTAACAGAATGAGTCTCTCATTTAGGTTGCCAGTTTCAAAGTTTTACAATAAGGTTAAGGTACTCTTTAAGGTACTCTATCCAATCACAACAAAACATGTCAAAGCACAAAAGGTAAAAGTGTCACTGTTTTAAAGCATCATTTGATCATTTTAGTAGTATCACTTCATTGTTTGATAAATGAAATTGCATATTTTAGGTTCATGTTTTAATACATTTAAGGCCGCATAGTACAATATTTTCAGACCTACGTTATTATGTTGTTTTCTCATCAAAACATACATGGAGTTGTGTTTTGTTTCATTCACACGTCTAACACACAAATCCTGCATATTTAGAATGAGTTCTCTGTTTCAACTTGTGATGTTATATGGTAATAAAAGAAATGCTCCACTGTGTTTTTAAACTTCACACACCTTCACTGAAATAATCTGAGTTATTTCAACTCCAGAAATGCCTATCTTTACTAAACTAAAGGTAAAAGACCTGTAACTGAAAAAATGCAAGATAAGTCATAACATTCTAGGCAAAGCAATAACAGATATAAAAAATAAGTTCTTGGATAATGTTAAAAAGAACAACTTTCTCTATGGAACATTTTGGTGTTTGGAGTTACTACAGAAGCCCACAGTGCCCCAGCATATTGTGAGTCACCACAGACATGCTCTGCTGCTGTAGTGTTAATACAGAGGCTGTTTGGGAGGTCAGCCATGTCCCGAAATCTGTCCAAAACAAAACACAACACACACACTCTTGCAGATAACATTTTTATTTCCCACACAATTTAATTCCAGACAAAACAACAATCCAAAATGTTTATAAATATATGCATTTTGACTTAATATACGATCTTTAAAAGTGGACTATGTAAGTTTTCTGAGGGGGCTTCTTACTTGTCTCCATGGATATGCTATTGCTTTGCCTTGAATGTTCAGCTGTATGGCATTAAATGTATTTATCTCCATGCAGACAAGCAGGCGGTGGCAGGAGAACAAAGTTATAGGTCAGATCTATGGAGAGGCGATCCCACTCACAGTAAGAATGTGTTTTTCAACGTATATATTTGAATAAATGCATGATCGATTGTTTGATGCCGACTGAAGAAAATGGGCAAAGCAATAACAGCTCCATGGCAATGGAGCAGACACTATTATGAGAAAAGTTACACAGTGCACCTTTAAAGCTCAGTCACAAAATTCGGCAATGCCATTTTTCTACATTCAAGTGAAATTTCTCCCAGAAGTAGATGAATTTCAGTTAACCATATTCACAAAAGAGGTATTTCTGGTGCATGTTGGGGGGAGATAGTCCACCAAACCTTTACCACAGAAAATCACTTTGGAGAGCTGGGGATTGGCCCATGGTCAAGGCTGCAGTAGGTGCCCAGATTGGGCATTTGGAGCGAGGTGAGAGAATTTCTGGTTTACAGTCAATAATGGATATCCCTAAAATAATGGACTTTAGAAACACAATTGCTTTGCCACATTTCTGAGTGAACTCTGCATAATACTGTCCCTTATTTGACCCCATCAAGAAGGCAGCGTTTTTGCTCTTAATGATTCAGATTTGTTCAGTCCTAAGGAACAAGTCTATAGAAAAAGAAAAAATTGTTGTTGTCATTGCAAAATGATCAAATATTACAAATCAGGAATCACATGAAAATGACCAGACCACCAGATCTAAACCAGGTATGTGACAAGACTATTCCAGGTCTAAACCAGGGACTAAACAAAAAAAGGATAAAATGTGGGTAAAACTCAAGTAAACAAACACAAGGACTGAATAGAGAGCATACCATTGGGGCCCCTCTGCCACAGTTTTAGATCACTAATAAAGATGTACCTATTCTACTCCTATGGTGGAGCAAATGTGTATTACATCAGATGCCAATCCTCGGGAAATGAAGATTTTGTGGATTAAAGATGCATTATGTAACTTTTCTGGTGGAGTGTCTGTCACTTCCTTGTCTCAACTCGGATTTTTTTGCTTTGCCTGGAATGTTCCACAGTATGGCATTTAACCTATTTATCCCAATGGAGACAAGCAGCTGATGCCAGGCAGGCCCAGTTACAAGTCAGATCTGTGGAGAGCCCAATCATAGTAAGAATGCATGTTTTTCAAGATATTTTGAGCAATTAAAACCACCTATTATTGATATATCTAAAACGAGTGATGGGAAGAATGCTTTGAAAATGTATTTAGTTACAGAATACTGAATACCAAAATTAAAACATATTTTGTATGATACAATCAGAGTACTGTATTCTGAATGCTTTTACACCGGGATGCCTTTAAATTATAGGGTAAAGATGCAATATAGGATTATATAGCTTCATGTTTGTTTTGTATTGTATTTATGTACATATTCTCGGTACATGCATTGAGTTACTTTCCAACACTGTCCATAGAGAAGTTTAATGGGATACTGTGGAGCATTGTAGGTAAAGCAATTACATCTCCATGGAGAGCCTCCATTAGAAAAATTACTGAGTACTCTTTTGGCGAATAAAGCATTTTCGCAGAACTAAAATATCAGTTTGAGTGCACATCTCAACATCACAGTTACAATTATAAAGCTTTATAATAATTTGGTGAAGTTTAAAGAAAAAATGTGCATTCTTTCTCATCCCATAACACGAGACATTGTTGGATAAATAAAAATCAACCATTTTTATATTTCCGGCAACTTTTGACTCTTGCAGCGTCTCTTGTGTCCAATGGCAGCCCCCGATCTGCTCCAACTCACCTCAATGACACTCTGAGAAAAATTCAAGCATTTAGCCTTTTTGTGAACCCTCTCCGGATGACAGATTTAAAGTGGTGACGTTATGATAGCTAAAGCTGAAAAGTGGCCTGCTTTCACCCCTGCAAAACCAACCAAAGCCTTCACAACTAATGAAAAGTGTACAGAATAAAACACCAAAAATCACTGATTTTAAGACTGGGCGACGCTTGTAAGAAAAATCTCTTCTTATGTCCAATCCTGAACTCAATTTTTCCACGTTATAGCATTCATCTTTCTTATGGTGGCTCTCAAGCGAATTGCGGAGTTTTATGGTTGTACAATTTCATAATAGAAGACAGCGCAATTATTTTGGCTGTCGATAATGAAGTTATTGTTCTACGAGTGAGAGAGAGGCCAATTACGTGCCAAGGTCAGATCCTATTGATTTACCATTGGTCTGTTTGTGGGGGTCATTACAGACACGCGTGCGCTGATCATCATTTTGATTATGGATGGATGGCTCTGGTAATGTTATGAAGAAGGGGGGAGATGGAGAGGGAGGGGGGAGGAGGAGAGCAAAGTCATTTAAGAAGTAATTATTTCCGTATGACGCCGCCCAAAGTCAATCTGGAAAAAACAAGCGGTGACAGAAATGCATTGTTGTTGTGTCTTGTATTATCGGGTTTTAGCGTTCTGTTATATGCAACACTCTGAGGACTTTTTCCCATTCAATAGATATGATCATTTAAAAGTGCATTGCGCAACTTTTCTGGTGGAGGGTCTGTCACCTGCTTGTCTTCATGGAGCTGTAGTATGAGTAAAATGTGCACTTTGAGACCACTTTGTAAAGGTAGATACAGCAACAGTCTCGTAAGTATAAATTATATTATTGAAGGACCTAGGGTTTAGGTAGTGAAGATTTAGTCCTTTTAGGTTCAAACCAACTGAATTTCAGCATCAAAACTGGCAACCCAAATGAGACTCATATGAGGCTCAGTCTGCTTTCTAACTGGATAATTATCTTGAGAGCCAAAAAACCCACAAAACATACCTGAGAGTGAGCCAAAACACAAAATTATAAATAAATGGAACACTGTGTCCAAAGTTTTTGTAATTAAGAATAAAGCAGTATTAGCGTTGATATCAGTAAAAGCTGTATTTGATTTGAACATATTTATCTCGAACAGAGATAGGTCAAGTTTTTTAAATTTAAAAGCAAAGTCTTACATAGCGTTCCTTTAAATGTGCATTGTGTAACTTTTCTGGTGGCGGGTCCGTCATCTGCTTTTCTCCATGGAGATATCATCACTTTGTCTGAAATGTTTCACAGTGGCATTAATCTTTTCTATCATCATGGAGATCAAACCAAACGTACAGGTCAGATCTGTGGAGACGCAACCCCGCTCACAGTCAGAATGTCTGTTTTATTAGGTAGTTTTGAGCTATAAAACACCTGTAAATGAACATGTGTAACGTAGATCTGCTTAATATCATATTGTTGAACAACTGAAGGTTACCGAAAAGTTACACAGTGCAACTTTAAGTAAATGTTGTGACAAAGCTTTCAGAAGTGCAGATGACTCCAAATACTAAAGTATAAGTTACTCATCACTACCACATGTAGGTGCTGTAAGAACAACAAAATTATCCGTTGATGAAGGAAAAATGTCCTTTTTTTAAATCTTTCTGTATTCACTTAATTATGACGTGTAATTGTGAAAACCATTGTGTGTGTGTGTGTGTGTGTGGGTGTGTGTGCGTGTGTGTGTGTGTGTGTGTGTGTGTGTGTGTGGATAGGCTGCCGATCTCCAGGGCCTCCTCACTCTGGGCGCTGGATGCTTCTCAATAAGAACCTTCATTAAAATGCCTCTGCGCAATTAACAAGCTTGTTAGATTTGGTAATCACTTAATCAGAGCATGGAGAAGATGTCACTCTCAGAATTTCAATCAGGACTTAGGGGAAAAAAGACTTAGGAAAAAGGAAGACCCAGAAAGTTATTGAGCATCCCAGAACATCTACAATACACAAAGAAAGTTGGCTTATAGTATAGTATATAGTATTATAGTATACAAAGTTGACTCTTGCTAGCTTTTAATGTTGCCTCCTCAAAAATACACCCGTAGTGTGGTTTGTTTCATTCACACATGTTTGAGTAACCCTTTTTTATTAGTCTGTCTACAGCTCCAAAGTGCAGAATGCTCTGTTCCACCTTGTGATGTCATGGAGTTGAAATTTTCAAGTTACCTTTTATTCAGTAGAGATGGTAAATTCCAGGGCTTAAATTATTCAAATGATTCTAGTGAAGGTGTATGTATTTTAAAAACACAGAGGAGCGCTTCCTGTATTGCCACATGACATCACAAGGTGAAACAGAGTGTTTTCTGTTTGAGAGAAGAGCACAGCCTAAATATGCAGGATTTGCGTGTTAAACATGTGTGAATGAAACAAAACAACTCCGGATATGTTTTTGATGAGAAACAAGTGTATACTGTTGTTGTGTCCTTGGGCAAAGCACTTAAGTCCTGCCCGTGGTGAATTGGGTGGCGCCATTCACTCGTTTTGAGCATTTTGAGCGGTGCAAATACATTATGTATTTTGTACATTGAAAAAATTGGCATTCTATGGTCTTTTTATGTACATCATTAATATCATATTTGTTACTGGTTATGTATAAACCATTTGTAACTGTTAATGTTTCACCACAGTTGACAATAGAATATAATGCTAGTATACACCAACAAACACACAGGATTGTAACAATAACAAAAAATTATTAAAAAAGGGTCCTGTAATTTTAAGCTAGCCTACAGAAAATATAACATCTCAAGGATATTTTAAATATATATATTTTAATAAAAATCAAGAGGAATTACTAAAGTACACATATAAAGCAGTTTCAATGTCATACTGTTGTAACAGAGATTTATGTGGTGCAGTGTTTATGTATTGGGCTGATAAGAGAATTGAATAAAGCAGCAGGTCAAACAACCAGATGCTGTGACAGCTGCATTGCTCTGGTAGATCTTCCTGGAACAGGCGAAAGTACTGCTGAAAACGGCCGGCATCCAAACGCAGCTCTTGAGAGGAGATGGTGGAACTCTTCAAACTCGGAGCACCGCTGGTGAACCCAAAAACAGTGCCGAGCACTCCTGGTTCACGTATCCTCCGCATTAAATAAAGCACCATAACCAGCTGGATGTAGTTTAAGTCCAACATTTTTCAAAATGAAAACAACAGACGCAGAGGGCACCACGCAGCTGCAGTTGATCCTTCTGGAGCGTACAGAACAAATAGAGAGATTTACTCGGGCAACCAAATTCCAAAACTCAAGCGTCCTTGACGCGCAAATAAAGCGAGTGACTCAATTAGCATCCAACTAGCGTCCAACTAGGGGTGTTTGACGTGATTTTTTCACTTAATCCGCTCTTGGTGGGAGCAGGGCATTAAAGGGTCCATATTACGCTATTTTCTGATCTATGTTATAATGTTGTTTCCTCATCACAGACACACCTGGAGCTGTGTTTTGTTTCATTTGCACATGTTTTACACACAAACCCTGCATATTTAGGTTGAGCTTTTTCTCTCAGACTGAAAACACTCTGTTCCACCTTGTGATGTCATGTGGTAATACAGGAAGTGCTCCACTGTGTTTTTAAGCTACATACACCTTCTCCAGAATCATTTGGATAATTTCAGCCCTGGAATTGCCAATCTTTACTGAACTAAAGGTAAATGTAGCTGTTAACATGAAAACTACCACTTCATGACATCACAAGGGGGAACAGAGTATTTTGAGCTTTGGAGATGTAGACGGACTAATAATAAAGGATTACTAACATATGTGAATGAAACAAAACACAACTCCAGGTATGTTTTTGATGAGGTAACAACATTTTAACATGGCTTAAACTCACAAGAATCACTTGCCTGCCTGGGTCTGTGTAAAGGGGTCCTTGGTGCAATGCCCGATGGTAGATAGTTATATAAATGCTGTATAGAAATGTGTTCATATAATCTGGAAGAGAGTCTTTTATTTACTGAACAACCTACCAGATTTTCCACCGCCACTGCCACCTTAGTCCAAAATATTATAATCAAAATGTTTTCATTTTGCGCTCACTAATTAAAATTCATTGTACTGCCCTGAGTGTCAACAGTGAGCATCTCCACCCGAAAGTTTTAATTTGAAAGTAAAAAGAGATGGATCGAGAATGGTGCCAAAGAAATGCCCTTGCAACGAAATGATCTTGGCTCCGCTTGCACCTCACCCAACCGAGCATCAATACACAAACAAAAGATCATCAAATATTTACAAATCGAATGTCTGACTTCCATCTACTATTAATTACCCTTGAAGTATTCTGAAGCTGTGGTGAATCCGCTTTCTCATTTTGGGAATTAAGCAGACAGGAAGTGAAGGATGCTGGGTAAATTACTCCTGATGCTCTCCCCTCAGCTTAAAGGGAAGAGCTGCTGGCAGTAAATTTGTTTCGGTGAGTGACATGGGAGGAAGGCAACCAGGCTAACTGCAAATGTGAAATGTTGTGAACGCTTTATCAAGTGGCAGTCAAAAAGTTTGGGGAGGATTTTATTTGAGTTATCCTCTGTGATGTTTACTTGTGCAGTCTTTTGAGCCCTCTGTAAGCAAAAATGTGTGTTGACTAAACTAATCAGGAAGAGAAATCAAAAATTGAAAGGATTAGAGTTTACTTCAAATTAGAGTGACTCAAATACTCAGCAAAATGTGAGCAAAAAGTAGTACAGTGAGTAGTAGTATTGATAATTTGCAGTTGGGGGTGTTTGTACATGTATGTGTATGGTGGAATGTTCATCAGTTACCATGGTGATAAAATGCGCACATTAACAAACACAGCCAAAAAAGGTTTTCAATTGTCTGAAAACTCAAGAAAAAATACAAAAAGGATTTTCAGGAACCTGTGATCAATACAAGTGTTCATGGTCCTGTTTAGGTACTTAAATGAAAAACTGTTGACTAATGCCAGCTAGTTTGTGACTGTAATGTTATTTGAAGGGGATTTGTTTAACAGTGTGAATCAGCTCCCCTGTCGTAGTTACAAATAAGTCAGTTCTTTCTGGTCAGATTGTGTTAAAACAAAGCTCACATTATTTCATCATTTCAATGTATTTTTGAACAATAAAACACCTGAAATTAAATGAAATATGTTTAATGCCATACTTAAAAACATGGCAGTATGACATCTCACAATGAGTGACTCATCCTCAGTCATCCAGGCAGGATCCAGGAGAAAAGAAAAAATAAATTCTGTCAACTGGACAACAGTTTTTGAGTGAAGACGTTTCACAGCTCATCCAAGCAGGTTCTTGAGTTCTGGTCAGATTGCTGGTATGTATCTGAAGGGAGGAGCTAACTGAAACTAACACACCTATTTGTTCACAGTTTCTGTTTTGTCCAGTTAACAGAATACAATTTTTCTTTTGCTAACTCACAAGGAGGTGGAAGACCCCATCATAAAAGTTCCGCACTTTTAATCAAGGCTACACTTGCAACTGTCTGTTGCACCATAAACACACTGTCCCTCGTCTAGCATGCTGTACTTGTGTCCCTGGGCAAGTTTTTCTCTCATCTTGTCTGTATCTTAGTGTGTCAGGAGATAAAAGAAAATGTATTCACAAGCTGACGCCACAATCGCACTACATATAGAATACAGAGAATATAGAATACCCAGAAAGGCTATGAAACACAAACTGTAGATTAAATCACAGACCTTGCTTGAAAAACTACAATTTGCAGTTTGCATTTAATTTTCTCAAATGGTGGTCCCTGACCTATAAATGCATTTAATCACAAAACACCCATCCACCCAAAAATTAATGTCTAATTTTATTCCATGATTAATCTGCAGAAATTAAAATGTTTCAAAAGTAGAACCTTAGAAAATAGAGGCAATTTCGTTTTGACTGATTTCTTTGAGCCATTTTAAACTTATGAGAGATATCAGAAAATATACCCTTGAACCATGAGATTTCTGGGCACTAGCACCACACAATCAGAGTAAAATACGCTAATGAAACTAATGCACATCACATCAGGTTTGTGAAGTTGTAGTGTATTGTTTTGTATCCTGTTCATGTATATTTATGGAAAATGGCTTTATAGGAGCATGGGTTATGTAGGCATGTGGGCTGAGCAGTGTAAAAGCAGCCTGGGCTCGCATAAGGTCCTATATTACGCAAAATTGACTCTTGTGAGCTTTAAGCCATGTTAAAATGTGCTTACCTCTTCAAAAACAGACCTGGAGTTGTGTTTTGTTTCATTCACACATGTTTGAATAACCTTTTATTATTAGTCTGTCTACCTCTCCAAAGCTCAGAATGCTCTGTTCCACCTTGTGATGTCATGTAGTGGTAGTTTTCAAGTTAACAGCTACATTTGACCTTAGTTCAACAGAGAGTGGCAATTAGTGAAGGTGTATGGAGTTTAAAAACACAGTGGAGCACTTCCTGTATTACCACATGGCATCACAGGGTGGAACAGAGTGTTTTCAGTCTGAGAGAAGAACTATACATAAATATGCAGAGTTTCTGTGTTAAACATGTGAATGAAACAAAACACAACTCCAGGTTTGTGATGAGGGAACAACATTATAACATGGATCAGAAAATTGTGTAATATGGGCCCTTTAAAAAGTGGAGAGATCGCACTATTACTCAGACATGCATGGATGACATATAAAACCATTTCAGCAAAGTTTTTTGTGGGGGGAACATTGTTATAACATGGTAGAAAGCTAAAAAAAAAAAAAAAAAAGTGGATTTTGCACAATACATCTCTTTAAACCTCGCCAACTTTTTCCTGATTCCTCAGAATAGTAGCTAACTCACCCTGACAAAGCCCACATGTGGAACAAAGCAGTGTGTCACCTCTTTTGTTGTCCTTATTATTGACAAATGTCTTTCTGCACGTCTCGGTTTGACAGCTGGGGGTCCGTGAGGTGTGCCTGTCCCATCTGCTCCCCTCTTAGGAGCCCTGAATAATGATGTGGGTCACTATGGAACAGTTCTGCACTCTTTTAATCATGTCTTAGTCGGCTCTACACAAAAGATGCACTGCCCCAGGCTACAAGCACTCGGAAACGACAATCAAAGCGCCCTCTGCTCCTATGTCAGATGTGCCGGAGCGAGTGGGCGCACTCCGGAAGCACGTTTGAACACAATAGAGCCACTTATGTCTCTGTGGAGGTGGACAACATTGCTTAAAGCTAGATAGTACTAAGCGCTAATAGAATGATGTGGCACTGTTCTCAAAACTTGCTTTTTCACTTTTTACCTTTGTACTGTTGTGTAACTTTATTTTTTGGAAGAGCATTGCACCTGCTTGTCTCCATGGAGATGTTATTGCTTTGCCTAAAATGTCTGCATTATGGCATTAATTGTAGCTAGACATTGCAGGCCAAGTTACAGTCCAGATCTGTGGAGAGGTGAATCAGCTTACATTAAGAATGTATGTACAGCTGCAAATGAATACATTTACGAATGATAACATTAACACTGGACATCCCAGGCAAAGTAATCATATCTCCATGGAAATAAGCAGATTGTAGACTCAGCCAAAAAAGTTACATAGTGCACCTTTATGGTTACATGTGTATTTGACAACATACCTGGAGCTGTTTTGTTTCATTCACACATGTTTAACACACATATTTAGGCTGAGTTCTTCTCTCAAAAAGAAAACACTGTTCCACCTTGGGATGTCATGTGATAATCAGGAAGTGCTCCGCTGTGTTTTTAAACTCCATACACCTTCACTATAATCATTTGGATATTCTCAGCCTTAAAATGACAATCTCTAAACTGAAGGTAAAAAGTAGCCATCACAAGGTGAAACAGAGCATTTTGAGCTTGGAGCTGTAGACAGACTAATAATAAAGGATTACTCAAACATGTGAATGAAACAAAACACAACTCCGGGTATGTTTTGGATGAGGTAGCAGCATTATAACACAACTTAATATAGGACCTTTTAACATCAAAACAGATGCAGAACGGAGCATTTATAGCAATTAGTTCAAGGAGACAAGCAAATGGCAGACTACCCCCCAAGAAAAGTTCCCTGCACTTTAATTAAAAGGAAAATAGTAAATAAGACACAAAATTGCCATTGGTCTGAATACTAAAAACTAGAAAAAAAGACATATATTTTTATAAGTGTCCTCTACTTCATGCATGCATCACTTACTTCCATATAAATTCGGTGCTTCTTGGCGCAGGCTCAACATGAATCCTTAAGTTCCCCTGGTACTGACTTGCCGAGGATAATCCCCCAAACAAACACAGATAATCTTTCAGACAAATAATATTACAATATGTTTACATCCCTTCCCCAGACCCAAAAAGCTGCACATTTCAAAGTAAAAAAAAACTGCACAGAATCAAACCATGCCCATGAAAACTCTACATATATTTTGCATAATTATTACCTAAACAAGGAGACAAATGGTTGACAATAGAGACAAAAAGAGGGATGGGAAGGCAGAGGTGACGCCTGGACTTCAGCTTAATACTTACACACGTTTGGTTTCCATGCTTTCTAAGAACATTACATTGATGTTCATTAATTTCCTGGGACTGATCCTAATCTTAACCATACTTATTACTTGACCATAACCTGTTTTAACCAAATACTGTATAGATAAATGGACATAGTTAACCCTCTAGCCACGGCGTTTCAAATAGGATGTGAGCATGGGGGGCTTCCGGGTCCATGGACTCCGACTCCTATTTTATTTTACTCTTTGGTCAGTAAATTAATTCATTCTAGTTCCAGATTTGCCCCTATAATTGCTAGCCTCATGAGCTTCACTTGACTACCGGAGCTGAACGGTATGGGTGATGTCACACTCCCTTAGTCCTCGTCTTTATACTGTCTACTGTCACACACACACACACGCACACGCACGCACATACACACAGTCTTTAGTCTGCTCCTTGATGCTCTTTGACTGGATTGTGCAGAGGTCTGAGCCCCTCCTCTGCCTGATCCTGTGGGGATTATATGACACATGACACGAGTAAAGCTGCTTCAGAGCACAAACACAGAGCAAAGTCATGCACACAGAGGAGAAGGCGGAGGGGGCGGGGCTTTGTCAATGACCTTAAGACTGTTTTAAGGGGAAATGGTGTTGTCATGGTAGCAGAGCAGTACTTTTTCAATAACTTGCGTTGTTTTAGTCTAAGTGTAAAGGTAGGGTAGTTTAAAAGAGCAATACTGCCCTTTATTTACTAACATAAAAGTAGTCAGATTGGTCCTCATGCTATATAATATCAGGTTTAGATGGATAGGCAGAGACAGATACAGAGAGAGATAGAGAAAGATATTGAGAGATAGAGACACATATCAACATAAAAAACAAATATGGCAAGATCTCCAATTAAGGAAGTTTTGACCAAGCCTAGCTGAAGATCTGGAGATGGTCCCCACTGCCCCAGTGACAAGTATGGGTCAAATGCAAAGGACAGTGAAATATACTATAATCTTTTGTTGTTGTGTACATGGGCAACACGCTTTGCAGGTTTTTTTTTTTAGGAGTTTGGTGTTGCTAGTGGCATGACATATCAGACAGGTTGATTTACTTAACTGAATGGAAGTGAAGGTAAAATGGCATAACTATTAAAGTTTTTTTTATTTTTTATTTGATCCTATAAAAGATAATGAAAAAGCTTGAATGTTCAACAAAATGCTCTGTCCAATTGGTACCTCCATTTGGCCACAGTAAACATGGATTTTGATGATGACACACAAAACTATTTGTGTTTACAATAATAAGATGGAAAATTCTTAGAGTTAGTTTCCTCCTTAAGATAACAAAGCTTCGGAGATAAGATGTCCTATGGGAGATGCAGAGAGCCCAAACCCAGCATCCAAAGCCATACTCCCTGAATAAGAATTAGGATATTCACATTCTTAGACCTAATATTATGTGGGAGAGGGGTGTGACTAGACACTCGATGCCAAACTGGCCCCTCTTTGTCAAATCCTATTAGAGAGAAGAAGTGATTCCAGGTCTAATCCGTCAGACCTGAGCTCCAGCGCCTGACACACACCCAGATAAAGTGGCAGAAATACTGATGGAGGGATGGACAGAGGGAAGGATGGGAAGGGAGGCAGAGAGATAGAGGGAGGGGGTGAGAGAGGGAGGAGGGCAGGAGAGAGAGGAAGAAGAGATGGCGATAGAGGGAAGGGGTGAGAGAGGAGAGAGGGAAGTAGAGAGAAGGATGGAGAAAGAGAGGAGGGAGAGAGAGAGATGGTGAGACACAAGGGAGGGAGTGAGAGAGTGTGATATGTGATATGTCGTGCAATGGTGTGGTTTGTTTTGATTATTTGTGTGTGTAGATTTTGTATGTTTTTATTTGCTGTTTTTACCCGTTTGTTGCTGTGTAGTTTTATTACATGTTTTTAAACCTACATCAGTTATACTATAACAACCTATAACCGCCAATACACGTGACACTTTTCGGCCAATGAGCAATGGAACAATTAACGCACCTGGAGCAGGGCAGCTAGAGACCACAAATAAAAGAGAACGGGAAACTGACAAGAGGGAGTGGGCCTGGAGGTGAGAGCACGCCGCTGCAGAGGAGCCACCACCATAAGTCGGATCACGAGCCGGAACGGAGCACCACGACGCCTAAGCAACTCAGAGGTGGAGTGAGAAACTCCGCCTTGTGTGTAAGTGTTCTACACTTGTTAGTCGTGCTCCAGCTCGATAGTCTTTGGCTATAGGCTATAGTGTGTGTTGCGCTGGGCACTGTCGTGGTATTATCTTTGTCAAGTATGCAGAGGTGGTGGTAGAGGTGTGGCAACGGCACCGAGGGGACAGAGCGATAGGACGAGGGCCGATCACAACCAAAGAAGGGCACCACGACGCTGAGTCCACTCAACGGCAGAGTGAGGAACTCTGCCTTTCCCTGTAAGTGACGGGAGATAGTGGAGCCCCCCTCACACAGATAAACTGATGAAATGGCTCTGTTGTACGTGGGTTTTGCTGCTGGTCTGTTTTTGTCTGCAGGGACCGCAGGACACGGATCAATCGACTGGACGATCAGACTTCCCTAAATCACGAACTGCCCCCTCATTTTAATCTGGCCCACCTAGCGTTTTAACCCCTTTTAAACTGTTTTTATCCAGGATCCTTTTTTAAATTTGTAATTCATTTTTTTAACCTTGTAATAGATTATTTATACTTTTATTATCTGCTTTCTTTAGTGATGCTGCAGTGGCTCTCTCCCCTTGATTTTCAACAGTTTAGACATTTTTACTGAATTTGGCTTTTAATTTATATTTTTAATAATAACAACAACCAAACCACGTGACAAGAGAGCTTGGTATAGAGGAGCAAAGAAGATAGAAGGGAGCAAGACACAGCTAAGCTGCTTGCCTCTGCGTTTCAAATAGGAAGAGAGCATGGGCACTATTATGGCTCCATCGACTTGCAGATGGAATTCAAAATATGGGACTCAACTTTGCCCCCAAAACTGTTGGCCTTGTTGTTACTTCATTTGGCTGGAGCCAAACACTGTCGATAACATCACTCTTTTTAGTCCACTTCTTTATACAGTTGATGGGAGGGAGGGAGTACAAGAGAGGGAGAAGGGAGAGACTGCAACAAGGGAAAGAGAGAGGAAGGGGGTAGAGAGGGAGAGAGAGGACGGTGGGTGAGAGGAGAGGAGGGAGTGAGAAGATAGAGACGTAAGAGAGAGGAAGAGGATGGGTTTTGGGCATTTCTTTCAGGGGAAACTATGCTCTTCCTGCCAACAGCATCAATTTGAACAATGCCTACTTCAGAAAGAGCTCCTTGGTATCAGAGTCATCGGCCTGGAGGAAAAAGACAAGCAATTTTCAAAAAACACAAGTAATGGTGGCTAGTTACTCCTGATGGACGGTGGTTACACACTGAAAGAGGAAGGATCACTTCACTCAACTATTTGCCCTGGATTTTAGAGGGGAAGATTTGTCATAATCTATTTTGTAGTTTCAATCTTAAATCTTAAATGTAACATAACTTTACACTGTTATATTTTTTTAAATGATCTACCTCATATGATCATTATTTTATTGTTTATCCATCTCAGCAAGGAAATACTTTGTGCTGTGTTAGAATCAAAACAAACAAAATAGATGAGACTATATAGGCCAGATTGTAATGGCTGCAAATGGGTTTGTATGTACCATCCAGCTGTCCAATTAGTGGATAATTTGCTGTCCACTCTATGTCACTGTTGTTCCAGGCAAAATGCAAAAACACAGTCAAACAAAAACAAGCAAAAGATTAGTTCAGCTACAGTTCAGATGAAACAAAAACACTGACTCACAATAAAAGTGCATTGTGTAACTTTCCTGGTGGGGGATCTGCCTTCCACCTTCTTGTCGTCAGTATCTTCAAGCTATATGGCTCTAAAGCCGGCTCCTGAGATCTGCCTCTGTCTGTGAACCTTCCTCTTTACTTGGCCGTTCAGAATAAATTACCTGCTTTGGAATCGTTTCCTTGGTGATAACATCTTTACCATTGGGACGTAAGGACAAAGTTGGCAGTGGTTAAGCAAAGAATAAAGATGGAAATGTTTTATTGAGATTAGTTCAGCAAAGTTGTTTATGTTATGTATGTAAAATTGTGCAGTAAAACTTGTAGTAGACTGTATTACTCATTCAGAACTGTGGCAATTCTTTATGATATCAATGTGTACAATTTGGCCAAGGTTTTTAAGTGGAAGACGTTTCACCACTCATCAAAGAGACTTCTCAATCTAAAATATGCTAACAGTATTTCGCATGAAAATAAAATAATGCATATTGGTGGTTTTCATATCCTAGAACGTGATGATGTCACTCTCCCAGATGGGGGTCAATTTGTATGTATTTATGCAATAAATGTAATGAAAAAAGACAGTTTTCCCTATTGATTACACTGTACTTTCCTATAAAAATATCCAAAAGGTAAATGTTAAACCTGATTTTCCATTTCCACTGGTGACTAAACCCTATAACTCAATATAGGCCAACAAAAATCTTCATTTTAACAATATTAATTTTAGCTTCCTCCATGTGTTTTAAAGGTGCACTCTGCAACTTTTCTGGTGGAGAGTCTACTGCCTGCTTGTCTCCATGGAAATGTTATTGTTAATTTCCACAATATGGCAATAATAATGTCTGTAATATTTTTATTTCATTGGTAGAGTGGTCACATCCACTGACCCAGGTTGGTAGAGCGATTCCGGCTATCACAGATGAATGCTGTTGTTGTGTTGCTGGGCAAGACATTAAACCCACAGTGTGTTTGTGAGTAGGTGAGTGGTTCCTTGATATAAAGCGCTTTGAGTGACTTGAAGCAAAAGAGACGGGCATAGGTGGAAAAGGTACCCGATGCACCTTTAAATCATGGCCTGAAATGAAGTCGTTAATATGAACAGAAGTTTGTCTGCTCCCAAACTTTTCTAGGTCTTCCTGATGGGGTCAAAGTAAGGACATTCCTTGTGTATTTAAATCTCTGCCTTACTAACCTAATGTAAAGTTGGCAAACTAAAATGCTCTCACAGGATCACCTAGACATCTGATTAGAGGCCTCCCATCTCAATCTATGTCACGCAGAACCCAATAGTCCCACTTTAAACCATCAAACCTCCACAAGCTTCAAATAAGTGCAAACATTTTCTCCTGCGCAGCTCCAGACCTGAGGAAATTGGGTTATTTGGGGATAAATGTGCAGATCTTGATTTGACCAAATGAATGCCCAATTAGACAGTCTTATACAGATTGAAATGATAAGGGAGATAAAATAGATAATCTCGCATTAGCACTCCTCCACTTTTATTCCTGGAAGGCACTGCGCTCAGTGTCTGACAGAGAGCTGGAGCCGGCAGCATGGATCATTTCATTTAAATTGTGTATACAATCTGTGTGTGTTAGATATAGAATGGGATTAACAGCATACCAGTTGATAATATAATTTAAAGGTCCTATATTACGCTATTTTCTGATCTGTTATAATGCTGTTTCCTCATCAAAAATGTACCTACAGTTGTGTTTTTTTCATTCACATATTTCATTTTCATTTCATTCACATGTTTAACACATAAATCCTAGATATTTAGGATGAGTTCTTCTCCCAAACAAAAACGACTCCCTGTGATGTCATGGTAACACAGGAAGGGCTCCACTGTGTTTTTAAACTCCATATGTGTTCACTAGATCCATTTGGATGATTTCAGCCCTGGAATTGCTAATAAATGTCAACTTGAAAACTACCACTGCGTGACATCATGAAGTGGAACAGAGCATTTTGAGCTTTGGAGATGTAGATAGACTAATTATAAAGGATTACTTAAACAGAACACAATTCCTGGGATGCTTTGATAAGGTAGCAACATTATAAAACGGCTTAAAGCTCAAAAGAATCCATTTTGTATACTATCTTCAAGCAGTACTTTCCTATCACTAAAATACAATCTAAGGTTAAAAAATGTTCTGTTACTGTAGCCATTTGTATTTAAACTGTGTTAGTCCATTTGGGGACTATATGGCTCTAAAGCCGGCTCCTGAGATCTGCCTCTGTCTGTGAACCTTCCTCTTTACTTGGCTGTTCAGAATAAATTACCTGCTTTAGAATCGTTTCCTTGGTGATAACATCTTTACCATTGGGACGTAAGGACAAAGTTGGCAGTGGTTAAGCAAAGAATAAAGATGGAAATGTTTTATTGAGATTAGTCCAGCAAAGTTGTTTATGTTATGTATGTAAAATTGTGCAGTAAAAACCTTTAGGAGACTGTATTACTCATTCAGAACTGTGGCAATCCTTTATGTACAGTATCAGTGTACAATTTGGCCAAGGTTTTTAAGTGGAAGACATTTCACCACTCATCAAAGAGACTTTTCAATCTAAAATATGCTAACAGTATTTCACATGAAAATAAAATAATGCATATTGGTGGTTTTCATATCCTAGAACGTGATGATGTCACTCTCCCAGATGGGGGTCAATTTGTATGTATTTATGCAATAAATGTAATGAAAAAAGACAGTTTTCCCTATTGATTATACTGTACTTTCCTATAAAAAATATCTAAAAGGTAAATGTTGAACCTGATTTTCCATTTCCATTGGTGACTAAACCCTATAACTCAATATATGCCAACAAAAATCTGCATTTTAACAATATTAATTTTAGCTTCCCCCATGTGTATTAAAGGTGCACTCTGCAACTTTTCTGGTGGAGAGTCTACTGCCTGCTTGTCTCCATGGAAATGTTATTGTTTAACCTTGAATGTTCCATGGTATGACATTAAACACATACATCTAGCATTTATTCATTACGGGTATTTCTACTGCTAAAAACTACAATAATTCCGTCTCTGAATGGGTGCGACTCTCCACAGATCAGAATTGTACTGTAGCGTAGGACTGTAACCTGCTTGTCTCCCTTGTGATAGATAGGTTTAATCCATACTGTGAAGCATTCTAGACAAAGCATTGCCATGGAGACAAGCAGGTGGCGGACCATCTACCAGAAATTTTACGCATTGCACCTGTAAATAATAGTGGGATATAAAATGTTGAGATGTTGAAACCGATGAAACCCAACAATAGGTCTTTTTTGAGAAGTTCCAGGGTTAGTCTGCCCTCTGCTGACAATAAAAGGAAGTGAATCATGTTGAAATGACTTAATAGCAGCACAACACTATAGACGCTATCTGAATGGAACTAAAGCACTTCCTGATTTCACACACTTATTATTACAGCATTACTCAAACATGTATGTAACAAAATACTCCCCCTTTAGCATAGCCCTAAGTCACTTCTCAAACCATGCAATGAATAAAAAAAATAAACCCTTTAAGCTCTGAGTGATGTCTCGGCCTATAGCGTCTATATAAAAAGTATCCATCATTTGTGTGGGCCCAGCCTGTGTAACAGAAAGAGGCAGTGACAGATCACCAGACCTGTGCTCCACTTAACACCATTGACGCGACCACTGGAGAAAGAAATGTTATCGGAAAAGATGGATGTTTTGAGACTTAGGCCTAATTTTAAAAGGTCATCCGAGGAAATTGCATATTAAAGGAGTATCTCTTATGATGAAGTGTTGTGATTGGAGTAAATGAGGGGAACTGATAGATGGCTGCTCTGGGGGGTGGGTCAAGCTAGGGCCAGTTTGTCATCATATGTAGAAGGGGCTGTGAGAAGTGCTCATTACTCATTCATCACGGGCCCGGACAGGTAGTGGTTTATACAGTAAAACGTATGGATGGAAATGTCATATTGATGGAATACATGAGAATTCAAAGGGTCATAAAAAGCTTATTCACGCAATTTCTTATGTTAATGCTGCTAAAGATCAGATGTGTCTAGAGACGTTAAAGGGCACGTTACACTATTTTCTGATCTGTGTTATAATGTTGTTTTCTCATCACAAACATACCTGGAGTTGTGTTTTGTTTCATTCACACATGTTTAAAGATGCACTGCGTAACATTTGGAGGGTCTGCCACCTTCTTGTCTCCATGGAAATGTTGTTGCTTTGTCTAGAATGTTCCACAGTATAGATTAAACCTATAATCTATACGAGGACTATGCTACATTATAATTCAGATCTGTGGAGAGTCGCCCCTATTCACAGTATTTTTGAGTAATAGAAACACCCTCAATTAATAAATACTAGATGGATATATTTAATGTCATACCATTGAACATTCCAGGCAAAGCAGTACCATCTCCATGGAGACAAGTAGGTAGCAGACCCTCAACCAGAAAAGTTGCGTAGTGCACCTTTAACACACAAATCCTGCATATTTAGCCTTATTCTCTAAAATGGAAAACACTCTGTTCCAGCTTGTGATGCCTTGTAGTAATATAAAAAAAAAAGTGACCAAATGCAAAAAACAAGACAAAAAAAAAAAAAAAAAAAAGTATTATTATAAATTTAAGAACTTTCCATCAATTATGAAAATATGCCCTGCTTAGTCTAGGATAATCTATGATAATTTTTCTAAATCAAATTTTATTCCAATATTTTTAAATGCCCTTTTCACCATCACTAGGCAATTATCTAATTTTAATTTTCTATCTGCAGAACAAATAAAAGTTACCATACGTACCATATTGGCATTTCATCTCATGGCTCTTAAAGGCACACAATTAACTGCTGTTAATTCAATGACAACACAACCTTTGAGTTTGCAGTAAAATCCCTTTAATTACCATATGCTTGGACTACATGTGTCATATCAAAGAGAAAACCACACTTTGTACCATGCATACATCTTGCCTGTCATCCTCCATTTTGTGTAGTGCAAAATGTGCTGATGTAAAATGGGCCTGTGGTTAAAATCATATAAATGGAGCTTCCACGTCATTTGCATAGGGGTATGTGTGGCCATGGATACAGTCTCCTACGTTACATATTTAGAGTCCTGCTGTGTGGTGGAAATAAGAAAAGAGAAAAAGAGAAATTGGATTTAGCTGGATCTGCCCATGGGCTGTTTGTATTTTTATCAAGAATCCTGCAAGAAATGATTCCTGCAACTCAATCATCAAATTTTCCACTTGAGAACAGTCTAGGAATAGAGCAATAGGAAGTTTGACTGTATTTAGTAAGATAAGATAAGATAAGATAAGATAAGACTTTATTGATCTCACAGAGGAGAAATTCACTTGTGACAGAAGCTCACAGTCAGGGGACAGTATAGTGCAAAAAGTTGTGAAAAATTGTGCAAACACTCAGAACAATAAGTAAATAAAAAATAAAATCACAATAAATATTAACATATTTACAACATCAGGTAGCTCTTATGTACAGGGAGTGAAAGAAATGTAAATATATAATAAAACATATCTCTTATATAATATATATATATGTAAAAGAATACAAATATACAAATATATAAATATATAATCTGAGGACAGTGGAGGCGGTTACTGATGAGGTGACATGGTTACAGGTTATTGCACTGGTTATTGCACAGGTTATTGCACTGGTTATTGCACAGGTTATTGTAAGTGTTAAACAGTGGAGTTGTACAGTCTGACAGCAGTGGGGATGAAGGACCTGCGGTAGCGTTCCTTCTTACACTGAGGGTGCCTCAGTCGGCCACTGAAGGTGCTGCTCAGTTCCTCTACAGTCCGGTGCAGAGGGTGAGAGGTGTCGGCCATGATGGATGTGAGTTTGGCCAGCACCCTCCTCTCACCCACCTCCTCCACAGACTCCAGAGGACAGCCCAGGACAGAGCTGGCCCTCCTGACTAGTTTGTTCAGTCTTTTCCTGTCCCGCTCTGTGCTGCTTGGGGCCCAGCAGACAACAGCGTAGAGGAGAGCAGAGGCCACCACAGAGTCATAAAAAGTGAGATGTGTACAAACATTTTACTCTTAAAGGTGCATTGTGTAACGTTTGTTTTATTATATATTTACATTTCTTTCACTCCCTGTACATAAGAGCTACCTGATGTTGTAAATATGTTAATATTTATTGTGATTTTATTTTTTATTTACTTATTGTTCTGAGTGTTTGCACAATTTTTCACAACTTTTTGCACTATACTGTCCCCTGACTGTGAGCTTCTGTCACAAGTGAATTTCTCCTCTGTGAGATCAATAAAGTCTTATCTTATCTTATCTTATCTTCTGGTGGAGGGTGTTTCAGAGTGTGGTATTAAACCTTTCTATCTTCATGGAGACTAAACCAGACCAAGTTACAGGTCAGATCTCAGTCGGAATTCCTGTTTTGTTTTTTGTTTGTTTTTTGAGTTATAAAACCACCTGTAATTGAATAAATGTAAGGTAGATCTGTTTAATGTCATACTGTGGAACATTCAAGGCAGAGCAATGACATATCCATAGAAACAAGCAGGTGATGGACCCCAAACCAAAAAGTTACATAATACACATTTATACTATAAAATGTAAAATGACTTTTTTTTAATTATTATTATTTTTTTTTTTGAGTTTGGAAACAAAAACATATTTGTGTTGTCTTGCTTGGTTGACAGACACACACAAACACACACACACACACACGCACGCACACACACACCCACACGCACACACACATACACACAGTTCAATGCTACTTGACTTGCTAGCTTATGACAACAATTTGATTTGTTATTGTTCTTTTTTGTTAAGTCTGACAGGTTTCATTTTTGTTTGACACTTCCCTTCAGGCATCGTATTTGGTGTCACCACAAATTCACCCGAGAATTCTTTTCTGACATCTCAGAAATGTTCAGCCTTGCCGGTAAAATATGTTTCAATTTGTGAGCGTTGCTATCAAAGGTGCATCAGAGCCTGTCACAACTGGGGCTTGCACAGTAACAGTGAATGAGCAGCTAATGTGTCCATTTGGGGCCACCGTAGATGTATGACTGGGTGAGGAAAATACTACAGACAGTGCCAAGCAAGCAAGGTGCAAGTTACAAGAAATCTTCATTGATGTTTTGCACTGACATCAAACTGGGGGTGTTCTAAATGTTTCTCTATTGGGGGAATGTTCAACAGTTACCATGGTGACTCAATGCACTCATTATGCACACATTAGTCAAAACTGCCAGAAATGTGTCAATATAGTCTGAAAACTCAAGAAAAAATACAAAATGGATTTAAACAACACATTTTCAATAAAAGGGTGAGGGTGCCTAACTGAAAAAGTACTAGCGAGCTTGTAACTGTAATTTTACATGTGACTAAGATTGTGTTAAAATAAATCTCATATTAAGCTTAATTTGAGTAACAGAGCTTCTAACAGAGTAGTGCTTTCAGTTAGCTTCATCTGCAAAGTATCAACATAACAACAATACAACTGTAAATGTTATGAAATGTTCTGAGAAATAATAGAAGGGTTGTCAAAAAATCAATACGAAAACTAGATAATCACACCCTGAGTGCCTGAGAGAGTGGCAGCAGGGTACAGTAGCTCCTGAGGTTTTTTCCTGAAAACCACTACCTTTTTAAGTTACTCATTTACACTTAAAGTTTTTATTTTATTTGTATTTACCTTATCCATCCAATAAAACACTCACCATGTTTTTTGGGCATTTTTTGTCGTTTTCTTTTGATTTTTGCTGGCCTCTTTGTTCTTTGTTGTGTGGCTCAGCAGTCCAGACAGCCTACTGTGTATTCCAGAGGGCACCTTCTTTCACTTTCCAAGTCCCAGTGCTGTTTAGAGTGAAGCCTGACATTCCTGTTGAACTACAGAGGATGCAGTGCAGAGGATGCAGCGCTGGAGCGAAAGTGAAACAGCGGAGAAGGAAATTCAAGCCTGCAGTTCCGTCAGTTCTGATGGGGAACATAAGGTCACTGGGAAAAAAGATGGATGAACTGTGTGCGCTTGTTTGGACCCAGAGGGAGTACGCAGTCAGCAATATCATGTGCTTCACACAGACCTGGCTTCATACAAACTTCCCACACAACAGTGCATCTGTACCAGGCTTTAAGACTGTGCGTGCAGGCACTGTATGCCAAGGAGGCATACAGTGCCACTGCCCTGCCCCCACTGGGACGATCAGACCACAATCTTGTTCTGTTAACGCCTCAATATGTCCCTGCTGTGAAAAGGCGGCCTGTCACCACTAGCACTGTAAGGAAGTGGAGTCAGGAAGCCAGCGATGCCTTTCAGGACTGCTTTGAGACTACAGACTGGAATGTGCTCTGTCAGCAGCATGGGGACAACATCGACAGCATGACGGACTGTATAACAGATTACATCAACTTCTGTGAGGATACAGCCGTCCCCACACACACACTGTCCGCTGTTACCCCAACAACAAGCCCTGGATCACCAGCCAGTTGAAGGATCTACTTAATAAGAAGAAGCAGGCCTTCAACTCTGATGACAAGGATGAGGTGAAGAGGGTACAGCAACAACTGAAAGTCCAGCTCAGACAGAGTCGTGAAGCATACGAGAAGAAACTGGAGGCAAAACTCCAGCAAAATAACACCATGGACATGTGGAAAGGGGTGAAGGCCATCACAGGCTTCAGCACTCGATCAAAACAGCAAGACAATAACCCAAACAGGTTAAATCTACTACTGCATTTTAATCGTTGTTCATCCCCTGGCACTCCCGTCTCCTCACCTCCCAGATGCCCAATCCATACCTCACTGCAGACCATTCAGGCCATTCATCAGCCCATCACCTCTGCTCCCACACCTACTCCCACCCCCACGGAGCAACCCAGCTCAGTGTCTTTGTCAGCTGCGCAGGTGAGAAGGCAGTTGGAGAAAGTTCACTAAAACAAGTCTCCTGGACCAGACCAAGTCAGCCCCCATGTGCTGAGGACATGTGCAGCACAGCTCACTGGGATCCTGCATTTTCTCTTCACACTGAGTCTGAAGCTTGAAAGGATACCAGTGCTATGGAAGACTTCCTGCATTGTGCCAGTGCCCAAAAAGCCTATCCCATCTGGACTTAATGACTTCAGGCCAGTTGCTTTGACGTCTCATGTCATGAAAGTGTTTGGGAGGCTCAGCTCAGACTCCTGATGGCACCATCCCTGGATCCTCTACAATTTGCCTATCAGACCCACATTAGTGTGGATGATGCTTTAGTCTGTCTTCTGCAGCAGGCTCACTCTCACCTGGATAGTGTTAAGGGTACCTTTAACACAATCCAGCCCTTTCTGATGAGTGAGAAAATGCTCAGGATGGGTGTCAGCTCCTCCATTGTCTCCTGGATTACAGACTACTTGTCAGGCAGGTCTCAGTACGTGCGACTGGGGACCACTCTGTCTGACACTGTGGTCAGTAATGTAGGACCCCCCCAAGGTACAGTCCTGTTTCTGTTCCTGTTCACTCTGTACACCTCTAATTTCCAGTACAGCTCCAGGTCCTGCCATCTGCAGAAGTTCTCTAATGACTCTGCAGTGGTAGGGTGTATCAGGGATGGACAGGAGCTGGAGTACAGGACACTGATTGCAAATTTTGTGGAGCAGACCCAGGCAAACCATCTGCTCCTGAACGTGACCAAGACCAAGGAACTGGTGACTGACTTCAGGAGGAAAAGGACACCAGTGGAGACCATTACCATCCAGGGCCATGATGTGGAAATAGTGGACTGCTACAAGTACCTTGGCATCCATGTGAACAACAGGCGGGACTGGAGGGACAACTGTAATGTTGTCTACAAGAAGAGCATGAGACTCTACTTCCTGAGAAAGCTCAGGTCTTTCAATGTGTGCAGCAAGTTACTGAAGATCTTCTACCAGTCTGTGGTGGCCAGCGCCCTGTACTTCGCGGTGGTCTGCTGGGGAAGCAGCACCAGGAAAAGGGACATTGGGCGGATCGACAAACTGATCTGTAAAGCTGGTTACGTGATTGATTGTGACCTGGAGACATTTGTCACAGTGAGGGACAGGAGGTCACTGGACAAACTGCTCTCCATCATGGACACTCCTGCTCACCCACTGCAGCAGACTATAGAGGGACAGAGGAGATAATACTCCCTACAACTGTACAACAACTCACCCACTGCACTAGACTATAGAGGGACAGAGGAGCTCATTCTCCAACAGGCTCCTACAGCTCCACTCAAACAGTGAGAGATTCTGGACTACATTCATACCATACTCCATACAGTTGTACAACATCTCGCCTTTATGTAACAGATAATACTCCCTACAACTGTATAACAAGTCACCCTTATGTAACGGATAACCTCATGTCCTGTCAATCATCATATCATTGTTGCACTGTCTTTCTTGTCTTTTGTATATAGCTGTGATTTTATATTGTGATTTTATATTTTTATTACTTATTTTTCTATTTTATTTTGACTTGCACATATACACTTATATAATTATGCCTTATTTGACACCTGTTTTTTGTTATCTTTTTTGCTACTTATTTAGAAATTATTACCATTTATTTTTTACTCTTTTGTCTAAGTCTAAGTTTAAGAATAGTATTGACCTCAAGTGGAAGCCAACCATCAGCTCCTTCATCAAGAGAAGAGGACATACTACTGTGAGCCCAGAGAATAGTGCAGTTCTACATGCACATCACTGTCTATCCTCATCTCCTCCATCACGGTGTGGTACGGTGGTTGCCTGACTAGCCAGTCCCTTCTATGTTTTGTTAGATTTCAGAAGGCTCTGCTATTGAACCATAGAGCACAAAAAACCTCTGTCCAAATGTCTTTTACCTAGATAAGTAACAGTTTGGTGCTTTGACTGTTGATTCTGCAAATATCTGCTCTGTTTCTCATTCTCCTGTGTTGTTGGGGTTTTTTTTTTGGGGGGGGGGGGTTTCTCGACATTTTTATTCCAAAACCACCATGTTTGTTTTTACCAGAACAGAGCATGCCTCTCTCTGATTGGTTCATCCGCCTGTCAATTACGCCCTCTGGAATCGGAGAGACAGGATAAGGTTCCAGACCCACTCATCTTTGCAGTTTCTCATCTCTCCAAGACCTGTATGTCTCCAGGACTTGGGGGCAAGCAGGTCAGACCACAGCTGGCCCTTGTCATCCTTTACACAGACTATTTGAGCCACTCTCCTCAGGCAGGAGGCTACGGTCCATTCGGAGTTTGTGAATTTTGTTTGTACTCACAATGGCAATAAAACCTTTGTCCGAGTCCAAACTGTCATTGTATCACTGGGCAAGATGCTTAAGGGCCCATATTACGCTGTTTTCTGATCTATGTTATAATGTTGTTTCCTAATCAAAAACATACCTGGAAATGTGTTTTGTTTCATTCACACATGTTTAACACACAAACTCTCAAATGGAAAACACCTTGTGATGTCATGTGGTAATACAGGAAGTGCTCCACTGTGTTTTTAAACTCCATACACCTTCACTAGAATCATTTGGATGATTTCAGCCTTGGAATTGCCAGTGTTTACTGAATAAAAGGTAAAATGTAGCTGTTAACGTGAAAGCAACCATTACATGCATTTTGAGCTTCGGAGATGCACAGACTAATAATGCAGGATTATTCAAACATGTGTGAATCAAACAAAACACAAGCGATATAAAAAAGACTGCATATGAGGATAAGGCTTTTCTTATTTCCGGATTACATCAGATATAAACCACAATAAAAGTGACCTAATTTCCATTTACATTCTCCATCTTAATGCTGTCTTTGCGGATGTCATTTACATAGTGCCATCTCAGGGCTGTGATCCTTCAGTGCATTTTAACAAGAGGAGCGTTTTTCAATTATCTTCACCATGACCCGGGCTCACTTTTGGACTCCGACACAGTGTCTACGTCCACATACCAAATCATTATCTGTGGAGATTAATGAAGAGAAAAGGTCCAATCTGCTGTGAAATAAAGAAGAAGATCTGAAAGAAAATGGACTAAGGTGATTTGATGAAGAGCTAACAGGACAAAATGTGTAGTAACCCATGGCAACTGTAAAGGTGTAATGATAGACAGTCTCTAAGCTCCTCTCTAGAGTGTATATCTAGGCACTTTGAGATAATATGGGAAATTATACTCATAAAAATGTGTAATGTGCTCTATAGCCTTGGGACAATTGTAACAGATATGGCATTACTGTGCGGTATAGAATCTGAAGGTTTTATGAAAGCAATAAAAGTAGTATAATCTCAAAATAAAAATCATAAAAGCAAGTACAATTTTCCAATCGATTGGCTGTAGATAAATCTTGTTCAAGTTCAGGATTATTGGTTCGGGAATGGCACGCTATATTGCACTGTGACTAGAGTTTTGGAGTTTTGGGCCTCAAGACACAACTATAAAAATGCAGCCCATTGTGCAGCCAGGTGCTTTCACTTCAAATTCTTTAAATAGATAATAATTGATTACCTCTATGGAGATGTTATTGCTTTGCTTGGAATGTTCCACACTATGGCATAAAAAAATCGATCTTGCATTTATTCTGTTATTAGTTAAAGGGCCTATATTATGCTGTTTTTTGCTCTGTGATATAATGTTGTTTCCTCATCAAAAATATAACTGGAGTATACCTACTTTGTGATGACATGTGGTATACAGGAAGTGCTCCACTACACCTTCACTAGAATCATTTGGATGATTTGAGCCCTGGAATTGCCAATCTCTACTGAACAAAAGGTAATTACATGACATGTCATCTGAAGGTGGAACAGAGCATTTTGAGCTTTTGTAGACATAATAATAATAAAGGAATACTCAAACATGTGTGAATGAAACAAAAAAACAAATCGGGATATGTTTTTGATGAAGTAACAGCATTATAACATGGCTTAAAACTCACAAGAATCCATTTTGTGCAATATAGGAGCTTTAACAATGCATTCTCTGCATGGGCTCGCTTCTCCACAGATTTCCCTTGTGACTTGGCCTGGTAGCGTCAACTGCTTGTCTCCATAGAAATAGGTCAATTAAATACTATACTGTGGGACATTCCAGGCAAAGCACTTGTATATCTATCTATGGAGACAAGCAGGTAGCAGTCCCTATACTAGAAAAGTTACATAATCCACATTTAAGAATATTCTGTTTAAATCAAAATGCAAACTAGCAACAAATAACAATAAAATTCTGTGTAGCTCTCATATTAAAAGTGAAGGGGCTGGTTTTGTCCCACTAGAGCCTAGTTGTAGTCCTTGGTCTACGTAGTTTGGATTTAGTCCTGGTTCAATCCCAGTTTTGATTTATGTATAGAAGTCAGGACAGATCCTCTCAGAAGATTTCCTCAATTCATTTTCTTGCAGTTTGACCACTGATATAGTCTCCATCTGACCTCCTTCTCCTCTCTGCTCCAGTCCTCTGCCACAGGACAAGATGGGAGGGCATCCAGAGCTTTGGGAACACAGTACAGCTCTATATAGTCTCAGTGCTGTCCTGACTTATTGTTCCTCTGACACTGATGGACACTGCCTTAAGTCATTCTCATGTGTTGGGTACAACCAGCTTCACCCTGGAGAGATTTGTGTTAGCATAGATTCTTCTGTATAGTCACAGAACTATTGCAACATCGAAGAAGTATTGAGAAGTTTTTGCTAAAACTAAATATAAGGAACTAACTTAAGCGCAGTAAAAATCCAATATTAGGCATGTTGCTGTATAACAGATGTTTCAGTCCCAACAATGCAGTCTTTGGTGAGTACAGTATTGGATCTTTGAGAACATGTTTTACTTCAGATGCCCTTCCTGACCATACCCCCTAAAGGCTTAGACATGCCATATTGGTATTGCTGTATTATTTGCTTTTTCATGCAAAAAGTTAAAGTTTATGAAAAGCAAAAATGACAACTATGATGTAAATTGTTCCAGGCACCATCTGTATGCTTGTGGCTACACAGACTGGAGTCACCCTGTGGATACAATTAAAACGGGCCCTTTCAGAACACAACCAAAGCTGCAAAACAAGTCTAGGCTACAAACAAAGTCACATAGAAAAAATGCAATGATAAGCTGTCAGCATTTTCCCCAAAATATGTTTGCTTATATACTGTTATAGTGTTCCCTGATGTCATCACTTGGAGTTGTGGATTTTTGCATTCACGTACATATTTAATAAGTCTCGCTCTTCAACTTCTAAAACATGTCTCTCCTCTAGGTCATTTGATGGTAATTCCTGAAAGTCCTCTTGGTTTTACAAATCTTTAGACCACCAGCTGTCCTATTGAAATCATTTCAGAGCTCAAATTGCAGCTAATCAACGTAAATGCCAGATGCGTAGTCCAGATTCTTAATTATGGTATGACAAATGACAGGGTCTTTTAGTAAATCAAATCAGTCAAAATGTATTTGTATAGTAGTGACGGCTTTTTGGCTCTTTTATGGGATTTGAAGCTTTGGGATCTTTTCATTTCAAAGAGGCAAAGAGACTGTAAAGGGCACAACCAGTTAGAGTCAGTGCAGTTCTAGAGGAAGAGAGTTCTCAGGCTCTGAGGATCTGACAGATGGACTTGAAAAACTAAACTAACCCTAAAATATACTCTAAATTGCACCTCCAGCTGACCACCAAACCAGATCTCATTCATTTAAGTATACTGTAAATACTGGACCTTAAAACCCAATACAACCTAGTATAAAACTGTATATTTCCATATGCACTCACTGTTCCAGAATTTACAAGTACCAACTGAGGCAGTTTTAAACCTGAGTTTGGACACATTTAAGAGTCTCTTTTCACAGGGGTAATATCCATTTGAAGTTTGCTGATTAATCAACCAGAACCAGCAGACAGTGGAGAAACAGGAGCACAGGGAAGATGTGGGTGTGTCTGAGTCGTTGGAAAAATAATAGTTAGTTAAAGGTGCATTGTGTAACTTTTCTGGTGGAGGGTCCGTCAAATGCTTTTCTCCATGGACATGTTATTGCTTTGTTTGGAATGTTTCACAGTATGGCTTTAAACCTTTCTATTATCACTGAGACCAAACCAGACCAAGCTCACAATCAGAATGTCATTTTTAAAGGTATTTTTGAGCTGTAAAACCACCTGTAATTCAATAAACGTAAGGCAGAGCTGTTAAATGTCATATTGTGGAAAATTTCAAGCAAAGCAATGACATATCAATAGAAATAAGCAGGTGACGGACCCCCAACCAAAAAGTTACATACTGCACCTTTAAATAATCTATCATTTAACACATAACACACAAACATGTCCATCCTTCCTTAAGCGTTTCTCAGAATACCAAACACATAAATGCAGAGACACACTCTTTTAATCAGTTTGTCACTTTGTGTTAAGAGATGCAGCCGCTTACGCAACCCTGGCTGTGAATTCAAGTCCACAGCGGAGCCAGGAGACAGCTTTAAGAAGTTTCATTTCCATCGGGTTGGATCGTGGCAGAGACAAACCCAGCGGTCATGGTTTTGTGAGCGACGGCACTGTGTGAATGAGCTCTACCTGGGATAAGAGCAGTGCTAATCCTAGACTTTAACCTTGTCAAAACAAATGATACCCTGCTCCTGATGGGAGACAGGAGAGGATACGGTAGAGAGCAGCTAAAAATAGTGAAAGGGATGACTGACAGATAGAAGAAAGAAGGAGTCAACACTTGTATTCAAATACTGCCAAATAATATTAACTCAGCAGGCATGCAAGTACACTATATTGCCAAAAGTATTTGCTCACCTGCCTTGACTCGCATATGAACTTAAGTGACATCCCATTCTTAATCCATAGAGTTTAATATGACATAACAGCTTCAACTCTTCTGGGAAGGCTGTCCACAAGGTGTAGGAGTGTGCTTATGGGAATTTTGACCACTCTTCCAGAAGTGCATTTGTGAGGTCACACACTGATGTTGGACAAGAAGGCCTGGCTCTCAGTCTCCGCTCTAATTCATCCTAAAGGTGTTCTATCGGGTTGAGGTTAGGACTCTACGAAGGCCAGTCAAGTTCATCCACACCAAACTCTCTCATCCATGTCTTTATGGACCTTGCTTTTTGCACTGGTGCACAGTCAAGTTGGAAGAGGAAGGGGCCATCTCCAAACAGTTTCCACAAAGTTGGGAGCATGGAATTGTCCAAAATCTCTTGGTATGCTGAACCATTCAGAGTTCCTTTAACTGGAACTAAACCAAGCCCAGCTCCTGAAAAACAACCCCACACCATAATCCCCCCTCCACCAAACTTTACACTTGGTACAATGCAGTCAGACAAGTACTGTTCTCCTGGAAACCGCCAAACCCAGACTCGTCCATCAGATTGTCAGACGGAGAAGCACGATTCATCACTCCAGAGAACGTATCTTCACTGCTTTAGAGTCCAGTGGTTGCTTGCTTTACACCACTGCATCCAACGCTTTGCATTGCACTTGGTGATGTATGGCTTGGATGCAGCTGCCTGACCATGGAAACCCATTCCGTGAAGCTCTCTATGCACTCTTCTTGAGCTAATCTGAAGACCACATGAAGTTTGGAGGTCTGTAGTTCGCGACCTCTGCATACTATGCACCTCAGCATCCGCTGACCCTGCCCCATCAGTTTACATGGCCTACTACTGCATGGCTGAGTTGCTGTCGTTCCCAATCCCTTGCACTTTGTTATAATACCACTGACAGTTGACTGTGGAATATTTAGGAGCGAGGAAATGTCACGACTGAACTTGTTGCACAGGTGTCATCTTATCACAGTACCACGCTCGAAGTCACTGAGCTCCTGAGAGCGACCCGTTCTTTCACAAATGTTTGTAGAAACAGTCTGCAGGCCGAGGTGCTTGATTTTATTCACCTGTGGCCATGGAAGTGATTATTTTGATTATTTGGATGGGTGAGTGAATACTTTTGGCAATATAGTGTATATCAATTAAATTATTATTATTTTTTTTTAATATACATTGTCACAATTCTTTGCACTATATTTTACATTGTACCTCGTTAAGTACTATATGGTTTATAAGATTAGATTAGATACTTTATTATCCTGAAGGAAATTGGTTTTTCAGGCAGCAACAACACATAATAATAATAATAATAATAATAATAATAATAATAATAATAATAATAATAATAATAATAATGATAATAACAACATCAATTTATATTAGTTTATCAGATTATAGTGAAGTGTTGAATAGCCACATACAAGTATAACTACAATACTTTGCAGTGGTCACGCTGGGGGTGTTCTACATGTATGTTTATTGGCGGAATGTTCACCAGTTACCATGGAGACACAATGCACACATTAGCAAACAATGTCAAATAAGTTTAAGTTTAGGTTTATAAAGCACTGTGTTGCGTGTGTGTGTGTGTGTGTGTGTGTGTGTGTGTGTGTGTGTGTGTGTGTGTGTGTGTGTGTGTGTGTGTGTGTGCAATTTGCAATTGCCACGGCTATGTGTATTTTTGCAACTGCTCCTACTGATACATAAAATAAATATATAATTTGGCACATTTTTCTACCTTAAATACAATGATTGTCAAATTATACTTTGATCCCAAGAGAAGTAACGTGATCTGAGTTTAACAGAAATGTGAAATAAAATAAGTAAAATAGACAATGTACGAGGACATGTACAAGCACATGTTGATATTATACTCTTCTCTATTATCATGCCTTCAAGGGCTGTTGAATTGAATGATGAAATCAAACTGAGTAAATATGAAAGAGAAGGCAGTCAGTGCTTTGTAGCTCTGTAAACGGCTCTCAGGCTGAAAAAGTGAGCCATGACCAAGTGTGGCTCCTAGCTCAGGCATTTATCTTTATTCACACTCCTTGCATAAGGTGGTTAATATTTAAAATAAGAAACACATATTAAAACTCAGTGACAAATGTGCTGAAAAACCATTTTGGAAGACACAGTTCAAATAATTTAAAGGTCATATATTACACAAACTGACTCTTGTGAGCTTTCAGCCATGTTATAATGTTGTTACCTGATCAAAAACATACCTGAAGTTGTGTTTTGTTTCATTCACACATGTTTGATTAATCCTTTATTATTAGTCTGTCTACATCTCCAAAGCTCAAAATGCTCTGTTCCACCTTGTGATGTCATGAAACAGTAGTTTTCAAGTTAACAGCCACCTTTTGACCTTTGATTGGCAATTCCAGGACTGAAATTATCCAAATGATTCTAGTGAAGGTGTATAGAGTTTAAAACCACAGTGGAGCACTTCCTGTATTACCACATGACATCATAAGGTCATAAGAAGTGGTTTCTTTTGAGAGAAGAACACAGCCTAAATATGCAGGGTTTGTGTGTTAAACATGTGTGAATGAAACATAACTCCAGGTATGTTTTTCATGAAGAACCATCATTATTATTATTACCAACATAGAAAATCAGAAAATAATATAATATGGGCCCTTTAGTATTGCCCACACAATTTGGTCATTTTGAACGTAGGGCCTCAGTTATCTAGATGCTAAACTGCACACCAAACTAAGCATTATTACTGCCACAAAACTGAGATACAAATGAGATTATTCTCTGAGTACAAAAGTTTGCCTGCCTCACCTATGGGCATGTGTTGTGTATATTAATGTTTTGCCCACTTACAAACATTTTCACATTCCATTTGGACTGAGAAGAATCAGACGGGGACCTGTGAAATCTTTGAACTGCAGGTTAACCAACCATCCTTTTCACTTTGGATTCAAACATGACGTGTTGAAAGCCCAGTGTGATGGACAGCTGCTGTGGAATGCTCCAGGTCAGTAGAAGACTTGTGGGAGTCAGACCGAAGTGTCACAGGTAAAGAGTTATATTTTATTACTGCTGCTTTGAAAACCACATCTTATCATCTGTCCTTGTTGGTCATTTTAAAGCATTTAAAATCACTATCAGTGTCTTAAAAATTGCAGCAGCTAAAGTGTAAAAGTTTGTACCTGTCTCTCCTTTACTATATTAACTCATAGTTTTAGCTCTCATATTTATAATAAATCTGGCAGCACCCGCTAAACAACTTGCTTTGCATTTCCTCTGCCACATTTTGCACATGTTGGCGAAAATGCCTCTTTTTGCATATTAATTCACTCATAGCAGCAGAACTCCCTCCTGTTTCACAGTTCTCTATGTTGCTTCTTTCCTACATTTTTTACATCTAAGGCACCATGTTTGTTTTTACCAGAAGAGAGCATGCTTCTCTCTAATTGGTTAATCCGCCTGTCAATCACGTGGAGTCAGGGCGACAATATACAACTGTTGTTGTATTGGAAGATAAAGTACAAGCAATTTTAAAATATATATCTTTCTATCTTTAACAGCTCTCTTTTATTTTGTAAAACTCTGTGAACAATCACAAAGATATCAGATTACTTTGTTAACACAGCATTTCAATAATCTGATAACAACAGGAATCAGATAATGATCACATTTTTGGTGTGTAAACATAGACAGTGTTATTTTCTCAGGTAGGAGCAGTGTCAGAAAACTCACTCATAGAAGTACAATTTTATTTAAAGGTCCTATATGATGCAATTTTGATTCTAACATTGTTACTTTATCAGAAACATACCTGGAGTTGTGTCTTGTTTCATTCGTTTGAGTAACCCTTTATTATTAGTATGTACTGTACATTAGTATGTACTCTGTTCCGTCACAAGGTATAGTCAAAATGCTCTGTTCTACTTTGTGATTATCTACCAGTATTACCAAATGACATCATAAGGTGTAATGCAAATTACATATTCAGGGTTTGTGTGTTAAACATTTCATCAGAAATCAGAAATATTGTGTAATATGGGCCTTTAAAAATAAGTACAAGCTGAGTACTACCACCACATCTGCTAATGAGTACATTCAAGTTTATCCAAAAGTCCAGTTGAGACAACGCTGGTATTTGACACAGTGTCTCTTGTGTGTACTCTGGTCCGACAATGTCCACAGAAAAGTCAAAAGGACAGGAAAACCCAACTCATTTCTTTCAAAGCAAACAGTGTAACAGGCCAGCTTTGAAATCAAGCTCTGAACACTGTCAACAGGAGCAGATGTAAGCTACAATGTAGGATTTCATTCTTTAGTTTTTGCAAATGGTTACACAGACAGCAGACAAAGACTTCAACTTAGACTTAGACAAACTTTGTTTTTTATGTACATTGCCTCTTCAAATAAAGACTAGACTAGACTATCTGGACATAGTAGCTCACGCATTACAATATATTAAATAATACGTTCAAAATAAGTAGCAAAAATGCAAGAGATTAGGGTGTCAAATAACACATAATTAATTATGAATGAATTATATAAATGTACATGTACAAGTAAAAATAAAATATAGAAATATAGTAATAATACAACTATATCTCAGCTGTATACAAGAGGTCATAAGAACAGAGCAAAGACGAAATAATGACTGACATAGGGTCATAGGGTTATCTATTACACAAAAGTGTAATATTACAAGAAATGTCCCATGTGTTTTGATTTAGTTTTTCGGAGAATGAACGCACAGTAGGTTCATAATTACAAGATATATTTATATGTTTTTTGTTGCAAACCTCTTCCTCTCTGTGTGTCCATTTTGAGTATTGGAGCTGTTTTTCCTGAAGTGCCCCATGTTCTTTTCGTTAATCCGCAGAGAGCTGTTTTGTGCATAGACTCTCCGCTGTGTTGGGTAGGCGGTCGATAGTAATAAACCAGAATGTCTGAATGCACTGACCCATGTTTAGCACATAGAAGAGGTCAGCTACATAACACGCCATGACAAATGTCCATATCAGGATAGCATTTTTCTCAACAGATATAGGGTCTCATCAGAAGTGCTTTTAACAAGTTATTTTGAAATGTCAACAGCTGTCATTTTACAACAAAGTATTGGCTAAAAGGGAACTTAAAGGTGCATTTTGTAACTCTTCTGGTGGAGGGTCCGTCAAATGCTTTTCTCCATGGAGATATTATTCCTTTGTCTAGAATGTTTCACAGTGTGGCATTAAACCTTTCTATCTTCATGGAGACCAAACCAGACCAAGTTATAGGTCAGATATGTAGAGAAGCAACCCCACTCACAGTCAGAATGCCTGTTTTTCTATTTACTTTTGAGCTATAAAACCACCTTAATTGAATAAATGTAAGGTAGTTCTGTTTAATGTCATACTGTGGAACATTCCAGGCAGACCAATGACATATTCATAGAAACAAGCAGGTGACGAACCCCCAACCAAAAAGTTAATAGTCCACCTTTGAAGGCCATGTACCCAGTTTTTTCCAATGTATCTGAATAAAAATTGTCTTGCCCCACTACAGATATATTGTATAAGCAGCTCTTAAAGGTGCACTGTGCTTGTCTCCATGGAGATGTTATTTCTTTGTTTTTTTCTTTCTTTGAGGTATGTGAACTTTGGATTACTGCAAATGCTTTCAAGACAGTAGTGCAGTGCCTTTAACGGCGTGTTGTGTAATTCTTCTGGTGGAGGGTCCGTCACCTGCTTTTCTCCATTGACATGTTATTGCTGTGTCTGAAATGTTTCACACTATGGCATTAAACATTCTATCATTATAGAGACCAAACCAGGCCAAGTCACAGGTCAGATCTGTGGAGTGGCAACCGCGCTCACCATCAGAATGCCTGTTTTTCTAGATATTTTTGAGCAATAAAATCACCTGAAATTGATTACATAGTGAACCTTTAAGAAACATTTTTAAAAGAGGGACCAGTCTGTGAGTCATGTGCCTCTTTTCCCCTGAGAGTGGGGCATGTGAGGGGGATACAGACCCCACACAGGCCCCTCTCACTCATCAGCCCCTCAGTCCAGGTCACAGCACACTCCTCTACAGTAAACAGTGTGAGGCATTGCTTGTCCCTCTGGAGACACAGGACCTCTGGGACAGATTGTCTGAGTTTCTTTTTTGGTTGGATCGTCTTCCCCTTTGGCCCTTCACCTTTCTTCATACCTGTCATCCCAATCAGCTCTCACTTCTGTGGTAGTCTGAACTCTGGGTATATAAATGGACACAACTAATCCACTAGCCGCTGTGTTCCAAATAGTCAGTGATCATGGGGACGCTTCTGTATTAACCCGCTCTACATGACCCTGGTGTTTTTATTTAACTATTCTGTCCATAAATAAATTACAATTCCTAATATGGAACCTAATATGGAAGTTACAAATTCGCTTCTATAACGGCTACTCTTGTTAGCTTCGTCTATACAGTCTGCGGTTGTGGACAGTGAATTTTATAGAAGTTCAAACACAAATGTCTAAATACTCTCATTTTTTAGTTTGTGTTATTGAATTAATAATGAATTTGATCAATATAGCACTTTTTGTATTCACTCTTCACCTGCTGATGACAACCTACAATAGCCACAGACTGACTGAAGCGAGGCTGCCAGTCTGTACCACAGGCACCTCTGACTACCACACGCACTCACCACATTCATACTAGGCAGGTGTCTTGCCTGTGGACACAACAACAGTATGCACTGATTTGGGCAAGAATTGGTCTTGGTGGACGGTTGATAACAACTGAGCCACTGCCACCTCAAATATTCTGTGTTGTAAAATTATTGAACTGGAACCATAAACAAGACACTTAGTTAAAATTTTGTTATGTATTTTGATACATGGTCCAACCAGAGTACGGTATTCTGAATATTTTAGAATACTTTTACATCAAGTTGCATTTAGTGTAAAAACATGACATAGGATTAAACTTGGTTTGTTCAGCATTTATTTATCACTCATTTATTCTTTACTACTGTACTGGAATACAGTTACTCCAAATTAGTATTCAGAATAAGCATTTTCTGTAATATTCAGTACTTCCCAACATGCTTATAATATAAATGAAGACAAATGAAGAAAAAAATACTACTACTACTAAAACATAAACAAATATAACATAGTACTCATTACTTTCACCTCTTATTATAGCAATTTGATTTCAGTTCACTTTGATAATAATGCCTTTTGTGTTGGCTGCATCATACCATGTGATCAGTCTTTCAGGCCCATGTCTCATTCACTTCAGACTTATTGTCCTAATTACTCCAAAGCACGTGCTAGTGATTTATTGATTCTGAGATGTTTCCCGTACGCCACCTCTACAGTGGGTAATGGACAGGTTACTGGGTTTTCAATGACGTGCTCTGTAAAATAACCCAGAATACAGAGTTACTAAAATGAACGTCGCATCACGGGTTTGCGCTGAAGGTCATACGCTGATTAGATATTGATCTGAACCCCACGTCTGCCCCAATGCTTCCTCATAACTGTTTAAGATGTGTTTCTGTGGACATGTGGGGGTTGAAAAAACATTTGACTCAGGCGAGGCAGGGGCTAATGACAGAAAAGGAGGCGGAGAAAATAGCAGTTTGCAGGTGAGAAGGAGAGACAGCTCTAGCTCTGGCTCTTAGCACAGGGCCTGCTCCTCGCTAACACGCTGTAATGGTTTCTGAAAGTAGAGACACACTTGGAGAGAGTGAGGAGCTATGATGGTGGGTTACTGGCTTCTTTCACCTCAATCACCTTTTGGGCACTGTGTTCTAGTGTTTGTTGTTGTTAAGATTATGTGTTTCTACCAACTGTGATGCACAAAGTGATCTCTGAAATCATTTTATTGATTTTGTTGTTGCATTGCATTTAAAAAAAGTTACAATTCAAGTTCAAATCTGTGGAGCAAAGCAATAACATCCCCATATCATCCCCCACGTCGTCATAACTGTAAATGCTAAATTGTAAGAGTGGGTCAGTAGCAGTCAGACAAAGTAAAAAGTTGGTGGGGTAGGAAAAAAGTGGACAAATTTGATCATCTATAGATAATAAATACTGATAAAAACACAGTGGCTGAGAGCGTGAAGAGTGGTCTAGAATTTTTAAAGAAAGAAATATATGAAGATAGTAAAAGTTTTTCAATAAATTTGAAGTGAGAAAAAAAAAAAATCTGTGTACTTTCACTTTTATAATGTGACACCACTCATGTTATTTTGTTTTCTGTCAAAACTCCCTCTTTGACTTTTGTGGCATTTCAAAAACAAAGAGAAGAGTGGGGACAGATATTGTAATTTCGTCAGTCAGCACAAGAAAGAGACACTCCTCAGAGGAAACCAAACACATAAATAAACCATCACCAAAGACTACACTTTGGACTCAAAGTCAGTAAGAGTGATAAGAAAACAAGACCCGGACCATCCTCAACAAAATCTAAAAATATACTGTTTGGTCAGATTGGAGCAATTACGAAGCATCTAAAAATATAATCCATAAATGTGCTTTGAAATAAAAGTCAGTGTCCAACGACGATGAAAGCTGCTTTGAAAAGTGAAGTCAGTCTGACTCTGAACTCAAACAAAAACTATCAATGACAATAATAATGAATACAAGTCATTATCTTCAGTTTGAAGAAAATGTGACGATTTTCTTCAAATGGTTATGTTTTTATTTCAATTATTTAATTTTGATGTTAAAAATTGATAAATTGTGTTTCTTCTTGGACTAAATTCATGAAAAGGACACAGGTCTATATACTTGCACTAGAGGGGTAAATGTTATGTTAAAAAGAAATGATTTCATTGCCATTTTTATACAGATGGATCTCTGTGGTCCACACGTCCACCTCAGATTAAGAGAGTTTAGTGCTTCGCTCATTGATTCTGCAGAAATCTGTGATTTTCCGTCCCTTGTGATTTTTTTCCCTTTCCTTTTTCCTCATAAGCGGCCATATTTGTGTTGATACGGGAGGCCCATGCATGTCCCTGATTGGCTATTCCACTACAATGTCAATCACGCCCTCTGATATTGGGAAAATTCACTGGTGACCATAGACTGTATAAAGTCCAGTCAAATGAAGCTCATGAGGTTAGCAGTTATAGGAGCAAATTTTGAGTCAAATTCCATATCAAGAATAGGAATTTATTTACTGACAAAATAGTGAAATAAAAACACCAGGATCATGTAGAGCGGATTAATACAAACATTTTAAGACTGAAATGACTGTTCACTGCAGCAGTTACAGAGAGAGGGGGGACAATTTTTCAATATAAAGTCAATTGAAGCCGGAATTGATAGAGCCGAAAGCACCCCCATGCTCACTTCCTATTTGAAATACAGCGGCTAGTGGGTTAGCTATGTCCATTTATATATATATAGTCTATGGCGGTGACCAAACTCACTTCTTCGTAATATATTAAAGAAGTGTGTATTCAGAATCTCAGGCAAATTTTTCACCTACTGACCTCTAGTGATTGGAACTGGTATCGTGCATCACAACCGTATTTTCAAAAATTACCTTTATTCAAAACAAGTCACACACTCACATCAAAATACGTGTATCCCTTTCAAATTCTGACAATTCTGAGTATCTTGCAAAGTAACAACCCCAAACTGAATAAAAACAATTTCAGAATCTATAATTTACAAAAAGTTTTCATTTTAAATTTCCATTAAAAGTAGAACTGTTGCCCCGGTCTGGTTATTTCTCAGCTAGACACAGCTCCGTGTATAACCTGTAATCCCAGTGTTGGCTATTTCGCGTAGCATCAGGTGCATGGGAGCCTTTGGGTGCAGACGAGAGCTCACTCCCAATCAGCCTCTCCTCTTCTCTGTGTGCGTTCTCATAATTATCACTGTTTGAGCCGCCAGATGAGAATGGTGAATTACAAATGAATGTGCGTTAGCGATTATACCTGGGAAAAAAGCTTGCCCGCGGTAACAGCTTTCTCTGCTTTAAGCCTCATTTACAAGCTGTTTGTGTAAATGAATGAGACTAAGTGGGAATTTGAATAACAAACTAAATGGCTTCCAGGGGGTTAACCATGATTGGCACATCTTACTACGCAGATATGGTGGTGGAAAACAATATTTATGCAGGTGTAATTTGTATGTTACTTTGCTCTAATAAGACTGTCCAGCCATTATGGATTTCTGATAGTTTAGCTGTGACTGGTCTGTTTTCTTCATCATGTTTTGTGCCACGCTGGAATTCACTGAGCTCCTGAGAGCGACCTATTCTTTCACAAATGTTTGTAGAAACAGTCTGTTTCTGCTGTGGCCATTGAAGTGATTGGCACACCTTATTCTGATTATTTGGATAAGATAAGATAAGATAATCCTTTATTTGTCCCACAATGGGGAAATTGCAGTGTCACAACGCAACTTTCAGAACCAGTAGGAAAATAAGAGCATGCATCAAAATCAAGATAAATAATAATTGGGTGAGTGAATACTTTTTGATATATATATATATATATATATATATATATATATATATATATATATATATATATATATATATATATATATATATATATATATATATATATGTAGATGTTATTGTTATCCCTGGAACGTTCCATGGTATGACATTAAACATTTCCAAACATTTCCAAGTGTTTATTCATTACGGATGTTTCTATTGCTCAAAAATTCAATAATTCCTTCTATGAATAGGGACTCTCCTCAGATCTGCATTGTGATGTAGCGTAGTGCTGTAACCTGCTTGTCACACTCTTGATCGATAGGTTTAATCTATACTGTGGAACATTCTAGACAAAGCAATAACATTTCCATGGAGACATGTGGCCATACCGGCTTGTCAAAGCCTGATCCTGTCAGATCTCAGAGGCTCAGCAGGGCTGGGCCTGGTTAGTACTTGGATGGGAGACGCTGGGAACATCAGGTGCCACAGGGGGGCGCCAGTCATAAAAACTGTCATTGTGTCCTTAGGCAAGGCACTTCACCCACATTGCCTAGTATGAAAGTGGTGTGTGCGTGAGTGATGGTGGTGGTCGGAGGGGCCGATGGCGCAGATTGGCAGCCTCACTTCCATCAGTCTGCCCCAGGGCAGCTGTGGCTACAATAGGATCTTACCACCACCAAGTGTGGAGTGAATGAATAATTCCCTGTAAAGGGTCTTTGAGTGTCCAGACAAGTGCTATATAAAACTGATGCATTATTATTATTATTATTACATCAGGTAGTGGAGAAAAGTTTCTCAGTGCATCTTTAATGCCATACTGTGTAACATTCAGTATTGCTATAAAAATCACAGATTCAGTGACTGCACAGTGACTCAAAAAGCTCTCTTCTTGTATTATCACCTCTCTGAAAAAATTATGCTGTTTCAAGTCTCCAACTGTTCAACTGAAAATGAACATTCAGCCTTATTTACAGTGGATTATGAAATGATGATTTATTTTTCATATCTGTAACTCTTATAGTGTTTTTTTTTTTTTTTTTAACTACTCAAATAAACATAACTTTTTACCACTGACTTCCCATTATATATAATCACACAGACAAATAATTGATTTTTTAAAATGTTTTCTGTGAGTCTATCAAACACTGAGACTACAAATGCACCTGTGCATGTGTTTGCAGACATGGGCCCGTGTTTGTAGATGTAAACAAACATGTCTTCTTCAAATGTGCACATCTGTGGAATTCAAACAAGCCTCTTACCTAACCTCTGACAAATTCATTCATAAGAAATAAATCCTTCAAACAGTGATTGTCAAAGGGAATGGGTTCACCAATATTCTCTATGGGTCTGGGTGGGTATCCTTTGGGTGCTCTGGTGCATGTTATAATGTTGTTTCCTCATCACAAACATACCTGGAGTTGTGTTTTGTTCATTCACACCTATTTAACACACAAACCCTGCATATTCAAGCTGAGTTCTTCTCTCAAACTGAAAATTCTCTGTCCCACCTTGTGATGTCATGTGGTAATACAGTAAGTGCTTCACTGTGTTTTTAAATGCACCATCACTAGAATCATTTAGATAATTTCAGACCTGGAATTGCCTATTTCTACTGAAGTAAAGGTAAAAGGTAGCTGTTTACTTGAAAACTACCACTTCATGACATCACAAGTTAGAACAGAGCAAAACATGTGTGAATGAAACAAAACACAACTCCAGGTATGTTTTTGATTAGGAAACAACATTATAACATGGATTAAAGCTCACAAAAATCCATTTTAAAGACGCGATATCTTAAGTATGGTTAAGTAAGACAATAGAAACAGATGGAACGAGGGATGGAAGAAAGTGAAAGTAAGTTCAGTTTTGTTCATTCATACACACGCGTGCACACACACGCACACACACACAAACACACACACTCGCTTTGGCAGTCCTCTTGTTTGATCTATATGTTTTTTCATTCTTCTTTTCATCTGTGACACTCTTTACTTCCTCAGGTCTCATCCTCCATCTTTGGTCTCCTCAAATCTCTGTCTGACTTGTTCAGGTCCAGTGGGAAATCAAACAAGTTGAATAAGTTTCATATCACAACAAAAGAAGAGGAGGAGCTCTGAACACAGGGTCATCTGAACACAACCCTTCCTGTGATCATAGGAAACGGACCGGGCCAGAACATCTCCTTCTCTCCTGTGCCAAGTAAAACTGCTGAAGGAGAAGGTCTGAATAGTGTATCGTGAAAAGGCTGGTGGTTATTTTATTTGTGAGGATGTGGGAAAACCATCAAACGCACTAATCATTCTGACAAAGGGGATTTCTATTGATGATTATTTTGCATTTTACAATTTTTATACTGAAACTGAGTGGGGGTGTAGTAGGCTGAGAAATTGTGTTTCTGTGCTTTGCCGGCTCGACACTGCCAGCTTGGTCCTTGTTATCATGGCTTACGTCATTAGACATATAATACTACAATGAAAGCCTAGCCAGACTGGAATGCACAACACTATTAAAAAGTCTTGAGGGTCCTTTAGTGATGGTAAATAAACTTCTTCTGCGTTAGTGCTCCTCCTCAGGCCTACTCAGACTACTTAAATGTATTCTACAACACTAGGGTATGCATCAGTAATCTATATTTAAACTACATAAAAAAACATACACACGATAAAACCACATTTACTGAACTGTCACAGTGCACGTTTTATCATTTGGTGTTAAAATGTCCTATTCCCTTGTATTAAGGTTATATCCAGGAGATGTCTACCGTTCACAGCTCCTCCAGCTCCCAGCTCAATTTCTCTTCCAGAGGTTATTAAATACAAACATACTTTATTGCAGAAAGTCAAAATGACAGCAGTTAGTAATAGAAAAGTTTGATTCATTTGAATGTAATAGCCATTGCTTTTAAAAGAATGATTACATAAATAAAAATCATATATATAAAAAATGCTTGGTACTATTGGACAAATACTGAATCCTCCAACATTAATTAAAAGGCCCATAATATGCTATTTTCTGATCGATGATATAATGTTTCCTCATCAAAAACATACACAGAGTTGTGTTTTGTTTCATTCATGCATTTTCAACACACAAGTAGACTTAGTTAGACTGTGTTCTTCTCTGTTCCACCTAGTGATGTTGTGGTATACAGGAAGTGCTCCACTGTGTTTTTAAATTTCATCTTCACTAGAATCATGTGGATGATTTCAGCCCTTGATTTTCCAGTATCTACCAAACAAAAGTTCATTGGTAGCTGCTCTCTTGAAAACTACCACTACATGACATCACAAGGTGGAACTGAGCATTTTGAGCTAGGGAGATGTAGAAAGCCTAATAATGCAGGTTTACTCAAGTATGTGTAAATGCAACAACACACAACTCTGGGTATGTCAATTTTGCATAATACAAGACGTTTAAGTGTAATGTCAATGCAAAACAAATAGCAAGGGAATGCTATATCTGCAATTACAGGATGAGCATCTGACATAAAATGCAACATTGCGTCAAAATTATTATATTTACATCATAATTATTCATTAAACTAGTATTTCTAATTTATTTTCAGATTCCTTCACTCCAAACATTTCTTCTCATATTTTACCGCACCTGGAAGCCATCTTTACTTCCTGTTGTCATTCTCTGCATTCCCCCCATCCAGGAGAGCAGGCTCTATAATAATTATAGTGGCAGAGTTGGACTTGATGCTGTTCTCTTTCACTCCATGAGCTTTTGTACCCAGCCGCTGGTCCCACATCCATCACTCTGCTCCGTGAGGCATTAACGGGCCTCTCTCCATCTCATTATCTGAAGCGTCACCTTAAGACAGACACAAATATGCACTGCCACATGCACACGGACGCTTTTGCCCATGTGTAATTAGCGCACAGATAATTAGAGATGAGTTTAAATGGCAGATTGAATAGCTGGTGTTGGATAAGAGCGTCGACCTCTCCGTGAACCCCGGATACGCAAACATGTAACGCACAAGCTCACACACAAAACATCAGGAAGGCCATGCGGTTACTTTGATAACTGGATAGACTGGATTTATGCTGCAGTCAGTCCATAGATCTGTTCGTTTTGTCATGTGTTGACTGTAGTTTCCTCCACTATTATGGAAGGGGAAGGGTACATCCTGTATTTACCAGCCCAGAGCTAATAATTTGCAGGTTATAGGACAGAAGCAAAGAACTGTAAAAATGTCGTTGTAATTCAAACACATGCAGCTTTTTAGAATAGTCTTATTATATAGCACTTTTCCATCTTCAGCTCACTCACACATTCAAACATCGGTGTACGCAGACACTAGGGGCGAAGGGGTAAAGTGTCTTGTCCAAGGACACAATGACAGTACTGTGGGAGCTGGAAACAAACCACCAACATGTGACGGTCCTGACAGTTATGTTTATGACGGGAAAGAGGGTGAACACCAACTGAACTACTGTGGCTAACCATGTGAAACTTCTATAATAACAATGGCACAATTCAATCCTGGCACACACACACACACACACACACACACAGAGCTGATGGAAATATTCAGCGACAGGAGGTATTGATTGACTATAAAATTGTTGTTTTTTGAAGATATGTAGTTTTGTTGAGTCTTGAGTCTTGAGTGTCGGGTCATTTCCAGTAGTTATGTTGACGTAAAAGTGCATTTGATCTGAGAGGGATGCACTTGTCCGAACCTGACAATGGCATTCAAGATCACAGTAAAGGGCTGCTCCAAGAGTCTTCAAACAATTGATCTCGGAGCGACTTCTGGAGAGGGGCCAGTGTGATGTGAAAGGGGCCAACCTCAGACTGACCCACGCTCTGTGCAGTCCATAATGAAAGTGGTCGGATCACATAGATTTCATGAATGGAAGAAGTGAACGTGTGCATGCATTTTCACGGGCCTCCGCTGCTTGAAGCTCATTGCCATGGAAATTTGTTTGGCGATCAGTTGATGGCCTCTGTGTGTGTGTGCGTGTGTGTGTGTGTGTCTAAATGTAGTGCTGATCACCACTGGAACCTTTGTAAAGCTATCATGTCCCCTGTTTGTAAAGCTATCGTGTCTTTTCTTTGTCGATTATTGATGCTGTTCATAAAACGAGCACATTGTTAGCAGAATGAAAGACAGTGTAAATCTTAATCCTCTCTGATGGTGCTGCTGCCTTCACAGGTGGGTCTTTATGTAACAGATGGTGTTTGGAGACCACTCTCGCCACACACTCAGGGGTCTATCCAAACAATACTACCGCAGACCAAACAAACAAAAAACAAAACCCAATAGTCAGCGTTTGTCCTTGGATGGCCGAGTAAATGAATTAAACATTTCACAGGAACCTCAGCATCAGACAACTGTCACCAGACCCCATGTCCTTGAATGACCCACTGCCATTTATAAGTTTGTCAGTGTCATTGATGTTTGACCGAAAAATAACCTTTTTATACAGCGCGGTGAAGTAAATGAGAACAATGTTATGCATGCGTTGTGAAGGGTGAACTTTGGCTGCGTCTGATTTGCCTTCAGTTAAAAGGTCAAGGCTTTCTAGTGCAAAGTGGCTGTGGCACGTGGACGCTGTTTTCTGTCCATGTTGTGTTGGGACAATGTTAAGTGAATCTTCAATCTTCACGCTGCATGTGGGAAGTCAGCAGGAATTAGCTGATGGTGCAAAAATACTGCTCAAAATGAAAACCTTTTGAGGAAAAGGTTCGTAAAAGTGGCATATTCATTGTTAGAATTCAACACTCAACAGTCAGATGGAGGCTGTATGGGAGTGAAAGTGTGTTGATGAATGCAGTCTGTGCTTTTATAAAATTCACTTTAATGAATGAGCTCATATTATAATGGTTTTCCCCCATCACTGGCTTCATTGTATTTTTGCGATTTGTGCATGTTTAAATGAGACATATTAGGCAAAATGGACTTTTAAGAGCTTTTAACCGTGTCATAATGATTTCCCCTCATCATTAACATTCCTAAACTGACTTAGAGTGCTTTCACACTCACTGCACTGTACTTACTTTGTTCTTAAACTTAAGGATTTTTTTTTTTACAGCATGGTCTGCCAGCACAGTGTTTTGTGATGATAACATTATTGTGATAGGCGTAAATCAACCAGACCAAAGCACTTTTGAGCCAGAAGTCAACAGGCTTGTTTCTTTTTTAAAGGTCCTTTATTACACCAGACTGACTTATGAGCTCCTCAAAAACATACTTGGAGTTGTGTTTTGTTTCATTCACACATATTTGAGTAATCCTTTTTTATTAGTCTGTCAGCATCTCCAAAGCTCAAAATCCTCTGTTCCACCTTGTGATGTCATGCAGTGGTAGTTTTCAAGTTAGCAGCTCCTTTTGCCTTTAGTTCAGCAAAGACTGGCAATTCCAGAGAGTTTAAAAACATAGTGGAGCACTTCCTGTATTACCACATGACATCACAAGGTGTTTTCTTTTTAAGAGAAGAACTCATCAGAAAATAATATGAGCCAATTAAATAAATACCATGCTAATGCACAGTTGTCATAGATTATAACTACATACCATAAAATGCTCAGAAATGTTCACCTAACCGCTCCACTCACAGCTCTGTACTTACTGTGATTATTTTATTTATTTATGTATTTTTTCAATAAATAGAAAATACTAACAATGACTATAACATTACAACCAATAGCCACTTGTAAAAAAACAAGCCACGAGATACAGGTCATATTTGTCATTGTTTCTCTGATTGGTAGTCTATGTTATATCTTCTTGTACCACCTTCAAATCACATTCAAACCTCCTTGTACCCGATGACTATCTCTGTATAGACTAGAATGAGAAAGACTTATGGCTAGTAGGGCCACGGGTCAGGTTTTCCCATTCACCTGCTCCCACTTTCAGGAAGAAAAATATCAATCAATATCTCATCTCCAGCGTGGTAACCCTTTAGTGCCCTGTTGATGCACATGGTTTGCAGAGTTCATGAATTTTTTATGTCTTTTCAAATGTAACAATTTATATGAAAAAATAAAAACTACAAAATAGACCAAAAACTTTCAGTCAATGTCATGGTGGTCCCTGAGGTCCTTATCCTTATATTTGTCTTTATCACTTTCGTATATTTTGTATGATGTTGATGTTGATGTGTATGTGTATGTGTATATATATATAAACACTCCAAACAAAATAAAAAAGTCGTAGTTTTCTAAACTTCAACCAACATCAACCGACTCCTTTGGCACACCAACAGTGGTACCAACATATGTACATATACATATATCTTTGTGTATTGTAATGTACCTTATTCAGGCAAGTTGCTCAAATAAATAAAAATGAATGAAAAAAAAAAGTCAGAATTATATTAGAAATTCTCATGATATTACACTATTTTCTGATCTACTGTTGTTTCCTCATCACAAACATACCTCGAGTTGTGTTTTGTTTCATTCGCACATGTTTGACACATAAATCCTGCATATTTAAGCTGAGCCCTTCTCTCAAACTGAAAACACTCTGTTCCACCTTGTGATGTCATGTGGTGATACAGGCATTTATTTCAACCCAGTCTCTACTGAAGTGAACAAAAGGTAAAAGGTTAACTTGAAAACTACCACTTCATGACATTACAAGGTGGAACAGAGCATTTTGAGCTTTTGACATGTGTGAATGAAACAAAACTCAACTCTGGGTATGTTTTTGATGTGGTAACGTTATAACATGGCTTCAAGCTCATAAGAATCCATTTTGTGTAATACTGGACCTTTAATTAACCAAATAAAATGATGCAGTCTATATTATCTTAGCTTCATTCCCATTCAGTAACATTTTCATTTGCCTGGTTTTATATTAGCTCCAGAATGACAAATAACAAAACTATATGCCATTAAAGTTGGAGAAAACAACTTAATCCTACAACAAGGCCAAGAGAGATTATTTTAAGTGCTCGGGATCTAAGGACAAACAGACGCTAACGTAATGCAATTCCTCATGCAAATAATTACAATATATAAACCTCTATACACGCTTCTGAATACACAGAATATTGAGGATTAGGGGGGTACCCGAGCAAGTTTTGGCTCCTGCGTTATTTCTACTTACCATTTGCATTTCTGTTTACATAGCTTTATCTAACTGTGAGGGTGTAATTCCCAATGCTTGTATATGGGCTTTATGTATGGCCCCATGCTGTGAAGGAACGCACTATTCAAACAGTCTTTATTTATAGAAGCAGCAATATACCCAGGAAACAAAAGGGTACGTTTAATATATTTAAGTACATTTGCTTGTGAACTTAAAGGTCCTATATTGTGTGAAATTGACTCTTGTGAGCATTAAGCCGTGTAATAATGTTGTGACCTCATCAAAAACATACCCGGAGTTGTGTTTTGAGGTTTGATGTTAATCCTGAATTATTAGTCTGTCTACATCTACAAAGTTCAACATGCTTTTTTCCACCTTGTGATGTCATTCAGTGGTATTTATAAGTTAACAGCTACCTTTTCTCTTTTATCTTTAGTTCAGTAGAGATTGGCAATTCCAAGGCTAAAATTATCCAAATGATTCTAGTGAAGTTGTGTGGAGTTTAAAAACACAATGGAGCACTTCCTGGATTATCACATGACATCACAAGGTGGAACAGAGTGTTTTCTGATTGAGAGAAGAACTAAACATGCAGGGTTTGTGTGTCAAACATGTGTGAATAAAACAAAACGCAACTCCAAGTATGTTTTTGATGAGGATACAACATTATCACATGGATCAGAAAATAGCATAAAACAGGTCCTTTAAAGGTCCTATGATGTCAGGTATTACACTTTTAAAAGTACTTTGAACACATCCATCTTGATAGTTGCAGTATAACTTCAAATACAGCATGTGTTTTGAAATACCTCAAAGTCGTAGCTGGCATGAAATTTGTCGTTACACCAACACGGAGCAGTAGGACTTCCTCTGACGTACTGAGTTTGTATTAAGCTAAAACCATAGCTAATGCCAAACATGCTGAATAGGTCCAACGTGTGGACTTTAAAAACACGGAGGAGCTTCATGAATCACAACACGCCAGAGGTGAAGAGCAAAGACGTACAAATTAAACCATACAGAACCTAAAATGACCTTATTCAAAACATGCACCTTTTCCAAACTGTTGTTTAACTTTGCACCTGCGTTGTCAGGAGGGGGCCTTGCTCCTTGCTGTGCCGGGAAGTCAAAGTTCATGGTCATATGGAGGAGATTTAAAGATTCAATATTCATCTCGAGTGTGCTTCTCCCAGGCTTAAATTCAGGTACGGTTTGAATGACTGGCATAAAGACATCAGGTACAACATCAGAGCATTAAATATATTACCTCTGCATTGATTTCAAACCATTAGTCTAATGACATAAGAGACCTTGGGGCAGAGAGAGTAGGGAGGTTGTGTTTACAGTAAAAATATATTCAGGGAACATAAAGGAGAAGTCATGTGACACTGGCACGCAAAGAAACAAATATGTGAGAAGATTCAGCCATAATGATAGAGAATAACACAAAATATTTTCATTTTGAGACCTGCAAATGTGTGAGATAAAGAAACTGTATTAGAGGACAACATTTTATACTGTAAGTGTGAGAAGTAAAAAGAGACATGATATAGGAAGGACTTTTGTGTTGGGAGACTGCCACAATGCCGTTTCCATGTAGATCTTAAAGCAGATCTATTACATATCATTGACGTTTTAGAGCTTTTAACCATGTTATAGTTGTTTCCCCTCTGTGGTCCAAAGCAAGAAAAAAATGATCTGATTTAATAGTGATATGCATAGAATATGGTGTATTTGGTGTGTTTATTTTGATATAAATGAAAAAAAATCTACCTCTTACAAGCGTTATCTGTAGTTATCATCTAAGTTGCAGACTCTTTATTGTGATGACGTTCATGGCGACATAAACTCCCATTGGGCACCTCATTTTTCTAACACATAAGTAAGTGGACTTGTTTCTTTTATGAAGTCATTTTAGATTAATATTTTTGCGAATTTAAAAATGTGCAAATTAAAACATAATGATCCCCGGGTGTCATAAATTATAGCTATATAGCACAATAAGTCTTCTTCATGCTTTGCCTGAAATGTAAGCAGCATTTCATCATTTAATCAGTTCACCTTGATTAAATTAAATGTATCTTGAACGTGTATTGTTATCGTGAGCAGGGTCATCTCTCCACAGATCTGATCAGTTACTTGACCTAATGGTGTCACCTGCTGAGGATAGATAAATTTTAAGCTGGACAGTGGAACATTATAGGCAAAGTGTTGAAATCTTCTGGCTTTTGGCGAGGGCGGACACATTTTTCTCTCCTCTCCTGCTGCTTATCTTCCTTGCTTTGCCTCTTTGTCTCATCTGGTCTAGTGTCTTATACTTTGGAGAGACTCTCTCCGCTCTGCTCTTCCAAACCTAAATTAACTATGGATTTGATAAATTGGTCTCTCAATGCAATTGACACCATCTTTTCAATGAGGAAAGCAGGTTCAGGGGAACCCACTTGCCCTCCCGGGAAGTTCGCAGCGGGATACACGATGGACGGTTGGGATAAGTGGCGCGTCGTGTGTCTGGTGGGTCTTTCCGTAGACATAAAAGACATTTAGCTATTTGGGACAATGATTACAGGACTTTTGCTGACTGGATCAGGCATGGCCCTGATTTTTCAAACATTCGGATTACTGAGGCAGCTGTACGAACGCCCCACTTGGCTGCCTGGACTGATTGAAATCGAGGGCAAAGCTGCGAGTGCTCAGACTGTGACTATGAGCCATATTATGGAAAGTCTGGCGGCCTCGTACCACATGTTAGAAAACACCACGGAAAGGCTTGCGGTCATTGACCATAGGTTGGATGGAACTGCGGCTCTAAATCGCAATATTGAAAACATCTCGGAGAGACTGGAAGCTTTGTAAAGAGGAATGGGCAGACCTTGAGACCAGTAATGGACAAAGAGAGTAGTTGTGGAAATTGGAATGCAGCTGCTTGCCCAACCCAATCTTATTGGCCTTCCCCAGCCAGCACCAGTCTTGCCCAAGGCTGGCTGGAACCAACTACCCCATCCCTTCTCTTTTTTTTTCTCCTCCCCCTATCCTCATGTTATGCTGCATTGTTTTTTCCTATTTGCTGCCTATCTTCTGGTCCGGTCCATGTCCCTATGTATGTATGTATATTGTTTGTGTGTTTGTGTTATGTTTGACAGGTCCCATTTTGATTCCTTTGTATGTCTAGTACATGTGAAGAAATTGACAAATGGAGACAAGCACGAGACAGACCTTCCACGAAGAAAGTTTCATCATGAGATTTTGAGGCTGACAAATAGTCCTTTTTTGTCTGTATAGCATTGCATTTAACCCATCCTTTAATGTAGCTATAGAATGTGGTCAATAGGCGACCTTGGTGCATATTTTAGGTTGCAATGGATGTAGCTTGATTAATGCTCTGATCTAAACTAGACTAAGACAAATCTTATTGATCCACAAGGGAAATTAAAAAGCAATGGCTCTTTATAGGATGGAGGAAAACGTATGATAAATATAAGTAATTATAAAACACGCAGAAATATAAGAAAATACTTTGATGTAAGGTTAACTATGCAGTCTTTTTAGCTGTTTGGAGTGAGATATGAATGCAAGCCAGCATCATTCATTGTGGGAGCTGAAATTGCAGGTACCAAAAATGAAAAGTAATTGAAGGATGAATCTTAAGTGTAGTTTATTTAAGATTTTTATATATTGAGAGATAAATCAAACAAAAAATACATGGGTCAAGTATTGGACTGGTTTCAGAGTAGTTGGTGCAAAGTACCAAATAAAGATGCTTAAAACTTTGCTGCCGTTTTCATTTCCGTTTTCAAGGTAATAACTTGTTGAAGAGAACAAGCTGCTAGTTGTCTATTCATCACTATGACTGATTGCCAATAGGCTCTTTTGGACTTCTTTGCTATTGATTTTTGAGCAATTTCAACCACCGTAACACTAAAAGAAGACTGATGTAGAACATGAGATGGTAAGAGGTGCTGTTTTCCAGAGTGCAAATGGAGCTAAAGATTTTACTCTTTCATAAGACAGACAGACAGACAGAAGACATATGTTCTTTTAATATGATGTCTGGACTGGCCCAGCTTATGTTTCTCTATGAAAAATACATCAGAGCATCCACCCTACACAAACAAAAACTTTAGTAATGCTTTCTATAAAGGTTCCTTAGTAATAAGCACTTTTCATTGTTTTGAGCATATTTAAACTTTTGTTTGGAATGAACTCAACAAAGCATGCCTGGAGATCTGTGAGCAGACACAATGATATGCAAATCAAGCAGCTATCTAAAAAAATAGGCTCTCTAGCACCGTCTAAAAGTTTTATTTTGAAAAATTAATAAATGAAAATGTTTGGTGTGGACAAATTACACAATTTATTTGTCATGGGGAACAATCTGTCAAAGTCTTATCTTTAGATTTGACTTTTAAGAAAGGCGAATAAAGGGTGGAAAAATGTCCTTAATTATTACTATGCGCTTTTCTCCCTCAAATTTAACAAAGTACTAAAATAGTTAATGATTTTATGTTTTGTTTTTCACTCTCGCTGTTCTGCGAGGGGAGGGTTGAGCAGCGAGGGGCTGTGTGGTGGGAACATGGGGACAGAGTCTTAGACAAGAGGCTTGGTCTCTTATTACCAAAAGGAGAGTTTGAATAGTGCCAGTGAGAGATCGCAAGGTCATTCAAACATGCACAAATGGTTCAGAAAACAAAAATTTAACACCACAACTGTATTCTGTATATAACATGATGATATATCACACCAAAATGTTGCACAAGCTCTTTATGATAGACAATGAATGAGGATAGGCGGCTCTATTGGAGTGTGACCTCCTCTAGTCTGATGAGATTTTTAAAATAAGAATCTACAGTCATCACTGCATTTGGGCGTCAAGCCTTGAGACTATTGCATTCATTTAAAATTCCCCCATCTCATCTAAGAACACCCTGAAATCATTTTGCAACTGCCATGAGGGCCTCGACCCCCAGGTTGAGAACGATGATTGACAGCCGGCTGACAGCCACAACAATCCAACATGGCGCGGACCGGTGCTCTCCAGACTTTGAAACAGAACGGACATTTGTGCTCGGATCATGGTGTTTCCCGGGGTGCCTGGCTCCTCATGCACTGCCCATAGATCGCCAGTGGCTGTGCTTGTTACGTAATAACCTGCATCTGACTCATTGGCGGTCGTTAGTTCAACCCGAAAATTCAAATGTACTGGCCGTCGTTGATACTCAAGAGGCCGGTACAGACATGGCTTTTGACCCAAAAGTCTGATTTTTAACAAATATGCACTAAAATGCCAAAATAAGGCCAGGGATAAGTATATATTTCTATTTTAGATCCATTTACACAGCTAGTCAGTAGAAAAAAAGTGATTTTGGTGTTTAGTGGCCCTTTAAAGGTTTCACAGAGGATTGAATGACTTACCAAATTCATAAGAGGTTTGGCCTCCTCTTCATCTTTCCCCTCCAGCTCAGAGTCCTACATCTGCACACGGATGGAGCCCTTCGCCTCCTCCTGCTGCTGCCTAAACAGGTGTAGGACCATAGCAGTCTGAGGGACACCAGAACACAAACACATTTTAGAGTTCACTGGTTGACTTTTCTCTGGTAAAAATGCAAAAAGAGAGTGATATTTACATTGATTTTATACGAGGGCACGTGTCAGCAGATCTGCAGCACTCTCCTCCATATCGGGGTGATGCACAACACCTGTTGAAAACACACGATTGAGTTAAATACCTTCAGTTCACATTTAGCTTTACCTTTGGCACTTTGCCAGTCAGCTCATTTTGGAGCAAATGTGTCCTACAAAAAGTGTCTTATCCTGATTGGTCGATAGAGACCCTTTATTTGGGCAAGAGAATCCATCACAACACACTAACCACAATGTAACACAGAGAGACTGTGAAATGTGCACACACCACTGAGCTCAGCTCACAAATGACACATGAGAGTGAAAACAGGAATATAGGTGACTGCTTAGAACAGTTTATTTAAAAAATAGGATATTAGACACATGTGATATGCATATCTACAATGCACAGTTAAACACCATTTTAAAACCGAACTGTTCATTGTTCAAGTAAACTGATCCACATTTTTGCAGACCATTTTTAAGTACAGATGTGAACCAGTATCACACCACACTGTAAATGAAGAGACCATTAAAACTTTTTATAACATTTATTATGCTCTACAGAGGTGTAGGTAATGGTGGTAATGCTTATCCTTAATCTTTTTTTATGACTGGGCTCCTATTGGCCCCATATAAATTGATTTTTGAGGTGGCGCTACTGAGATATAAATATTTTTTCTTGAGGTCTTCACAATGTCCATTCTTGTTTCCTGCTTTTTTGATGCTCTGGATGCGCTTTTAATTCATCCCACACCTGTATTCCTTATATGTTGTTACAAAAGGACACTGTGTGACTTATAAACAGACTTATTTGTTGAGATCTAACTTTCTGTAAAATAAAAAGTTACACGTTCATACTATGATTATACAAAAGTAGTCCACGCTTTAGATTGGGGAACTGCAGCACCACTTAATAAACTTTACAGTGATAGAGCCTGTATTTATGAACCAAATAGTAGCCTGTATTATGAATCAAATTAACCATGTTTATTAAGGGCTAGAATACAACTCATGAATTCAATAGCGCTTAGTAAAGTTGTTTTGTTTTTTTTTTCCTCACACCTGCAACTCCAAAAAAATCCTCAGTGGTATTGGTGTTAATAGTATTGTCTGGGCTGGTGTTTATTGCCTTGTGGACACTAGACACTCACGAGGACTTGTCTCAATTATGGGGACATAATTCCTTTGTTATTAGATCAACATGATTTAAAGTTCAAATATGGTTAATTTAGGTCAAGGGTTAGGGTTTGTATGAAGGTTAGGTTAAGTAGTAACTATGGTTAAGGTTAAGCTCTGTCTCCGGGAAATGAATGTAAGTCAATGTTATGTCTTCAGGAAACATGAAACCCAACATGAGCGTGTGTTGTCTGTTTAAAATTTCACTATGAAGGCGGAATTAAATATTCAGCACCTTATCATATTTTTCTTTTTCCTTCTTTTTTTCCACACTGTATCTGATCTCATATGACTTCCTCAGGGAATCAGAGCCAACAGTATTTGGTAGTATTTATGTCATGTAGTGCAGGTGTGTGCTGCTTGTGCATCTCTTTTTATCTTATTTATGGTAAATCCTTTATGTACGCACCAGACCCACGAAAGCCAGCCGCCTTTGTTCTCCTGTTTCTTCATTTATAAAAACAACTGTGACCCTAAACAACTCCAAAGCCTTTCATAGTCTAAAGTCAAACACTTAGGTAATAAGAAAAAGTGGTACATTTGCATTTATTTGTCTTTCTCTTGTCCCAGTTTGTGCTTTGGTTTGGATATAAGCACTTTATCTTTTTGTTTTAGTTGATCTTCTCTTTAACCTTTGTAGAGGAGGTAAAATAAAATAATCAGATTTACATACATTTTGTATATCAAATTATCTGGTGCTAATCCTTTTTCTTTTGATCTTGAGCGGAACATTTACTCATGGCGTGAAAAGTTTGGAATGAAAAAAGACTACTTTGCATGTTTATAATCCTAACAAAATTGACCAAAAATAAAATAATACACAAATTTCCCTTCCACAAAGAAAGAAGGGCCGGCAGTGGTTCAGTGGTTAAACAGTAGTTCCCCTAACCCGAAGGTCAGTGGATCGCTTCCCACTCGGACCAGGTTCTGTCCCGTGTCCTTAGGCAACACACTTCACCCGCATTGCCTAGGATCAGTGTGGTGTGTGCATGAGTGACTGGTGCTTACCATGGTGACAAAAAAAGTTTTAAGACTGTCTGAAAACTCATGAAAAAATACAAAATGGATTTAAACAATTCATCTGCAGGAGACTTTGATCAATATGAGCATTCTTAGTCACATTTAGGTGTTTGATTTTCAAGAAAAAGGTGAGAGTAATAAACTGAAAAACTGTTGGCTAATGCTCACTAGCTTATGTCTGTAATTTTATGTCTGAGAGACTTGTGTGTAGAATCCCTCAGTCATCCAGGTAGAATCCATGGCAAAAGGAGAAATTCAATTTGTCAACTGGACAAAAGTTTATTTGGTCGAACACGTTTCGCAGCCCATCCAAGCTGCTTCTTCAGTTCAGAATTAAAGAAGCAGCTTGGATGAGCTGCGAAACATATTTGACCAAATCAACTTTTGTCCAGTTGACAAATTGAATTTCTCCTTTTGTCTGAGAGACTTGTTTAACAGTACAAAATCAGCTCAAATGTTGTAGTTCCAGCTAAATCAGTTCTTTCTGGTTAGATTGTGTTAAAATAAAGCCACTGATAGAGCAGTTAGAGAGTTGCAAAAGTCCAAGTCTAGACATTCCTTCCTTATTTTGTTTACTCATACCACCACCGTGTCATGACATTTTACAGACGCATTCCATACCACATATAAGAATGCTGTTATCTACACTGTTCAAAGTAAATCCATCTAGACACAGGCACATTAGGGAGCAGGTTATTTTTGAATTAATTGGCAATTCTATGTGAAGTTGCTTTGAGATGCTCATATATCAGCTTGGATCTCAAAGGTACAGCAGTCAACTTGGATAATTCCCAATAAAAACGGAGTTAATGTCCCAGCGGACGGCCTGCACAGCTCTACATCCCTCACACATCCTGCACCGCTGATCTTTTCTCTTTAATTAGACCAGAGACGCTTCACAAGGACTGGGCTCGCCACCAAAAGCTCCGTACTTCACTTAAATCTCTCCAATCAAATCAAACTCCCCGAGTGTGTAGGTGACCTTATATGAACTGTGCCCTTTAACTTGGCCTGTCATGATAACTAATTTTGAAGTTCAGTATATTGCTGAAGTAAATAGATAAATGATAATATTTAATCTCATTCATGGCACTGACGCAATAACCCAAAATCAGATTTTAATCACAAAAAAATTATTCTAAATGTACACCATTGTTAAAGGTGCAGTGCGTAACTTGGGTACAGGGTGTATCACCATGGAGATCTTGTTGCTTTGCCTGGAATTTTTCAGTGTGATATTAAAGTTATCTGTTTCCATGGAGACAAGCACCAAGCCAATTTACAATCTGTGGAGAGGTTGGGCTAGGTGTGTGTGTGTGTGTGTGTGTGTGTGTGTGTGTGTGTGTGTGTGTGTGTGTGTGTGTGCGTGCGTGCGTGCGTGTGTGTGTGTGTGTGTATAAACTAAACCAATTAAATAATAAGCATGTGTAATGTCATACCAACTCTTACTAGAAAAGTTATATAGTGCACCTTTAAAAAAAACATGAGCTGCACTAAATAAATAGCAGAATAAAGCACCTTTTACGGCTTAAATATTATCACATTGCCAAAAAATTACCAAAAAATTCCTAGTAGTGCAAAGAAAATGTACACGTGATAATACTGACCACCAAAAATATTGTTCTAGCTTTCATATTAAACTATAAGTTGATGACAACGCAATCTTGTAAAGTGGTATACTTTAAATAAGAGATTGAATGCTCAAAATAGCAGAACAGCAAAAAAAAAAAAAAAAAAAAAAAAAAAAATCCGAAGTAAAGTTTAATCATTGAAAAGTATCTAACAGTATCTCTGCCCCTTCCTGCTCTTTGAACATTTTCAATCTGGTCTGCGCTCACAACACAGCGCTGAACTAGCCCCACTGAAAGTATCTACCTCTCCAACTGACACCAATATATTTCTTCAGATCACTGTAAATCCCACAATTCCCTGTCCCACGGTGCACCCCAAGGCTCAGTACTAGGCCATCACCTTTTCATTATACACATACTATCCTTTGGTCAAATCATTCATCACTATGGTCTACATTGCTACGCCCCAGTCATCCTCTCCACCATCTCGATGCCTGACCAAAATCAAAACCTGTAAGGATTGTAATTTCCTGAAAATATATAGAGAAAATATATAATAAAGAAATAAACAAACTAAAACCCTCTGCTAACATCTTCGAGCGACACATTTCACGTCACACAATAGCCAGTCACAAATCATTACTGTAGCCACCAAAAATAAAGCTGGTGATTTGAATTCCTCACCTGATACAAGGTTTTAAGTTGACAGCCTCGACTTAGATCTTCCAAGTTGGATTTTAATTCAACAGGCCAAAGATGATCCATGTGTTAATATTTCGGAGCGAGCGCTACTTGAGCGGATTAATGCGGAAAGAGTAATAAAGGAAGATGCCATGGAGAGAGTGTGGAGAGAGGAGGGCTGGAGAACTTGGAGCAGAGAGAGACAGACGGGTGAGTGATTAGGAGTGGTGGTGACGCTCTGAGCTCGCTAATCTCCTCCTCCCAAAGGTACCTGACATTTCACCACATCACGAGCTAGCTCTGCGGCCGGGCCTGCCACAGCACAGGGGGCTAAGGGAGCAGATCAATATGACACAGGGATAGGAGGGATAGACGAGCAAAGTTATTATTTTGTTTGTTGGACAGGAAAATATACAGTTGAAAGTAGCAAGGACATGAGGAATACAAAGACTATTTTAGAGTTTGTTCTGTTTGTGTGTAGGGATCGACGGATATGGGTTTTTTTAATGGATGATGGCGATACTGATAGTTTAGAATCCAGAGCAAACATTGGCCAATATGCTCTGCTGATATTTTTGGGCCAATATGTAGGGCAGATTTTGATTAAATTATGCAATTTAAATGTCTTATATTACACAAAATTGGCCTTTGTGAGATTTAAGCCATGTTAGAATGCTCTTATCTTCAAAAAGTTATCTAGCTGATACACTAAAAAGTCAAAATATTGGCCCTTTATTTGTGCGGCCTGTCTATTTGTGTGTACTTTACTGACAAAAATTACCACTGCTCTATTTTTGCTGGCTATGTTAAAAACTTACAATATGCAACTCATACTACAACTTTCTCTGATAGTAGTAAAGTAGTAGTTTATGTTCTAGAATTTGATGAGGTAATTTTAGATAGAAGGTAGGGGCCTATAAAATGTTATGGGAGATTTACTAATTATGATCCACAAATGCCTTTATCATTATATGTTAGGGGTCTATAAACTTAATTTATGACTTTATGTAATTTAAAGTGATAACAAGGACTTTAGGACTGAATAAAGGCAAAGCTTTCAGAAGCTTTTGTGAAAAAAATTTTAACTTTTGTTTATTTATACTCACAGAGAAGACATTGAATTTTGGGCCAGTTTTTCTTTAATGTGGACAGGCCGTTCCATTAACTGCAGCCATATCAGCAATAAACCAGGTCGACAAATTTACTCAAACAAATCCATTCAAACTTTTAGTCTACCTCCTAGTAGGAAGTCCACATTGTTTGGAGTTTTGTGGCTGTAAAGTTGAAGGCGCTGATACTCACAGTGCACTGCCCCTTGACAAAGTAGGAGAAGTGTCTTGCCCAATGAGTCAACAATCCAAACAGTAGCCAGTTCAAGATAGAAAAGGTCTCATCAGTATCTACTTTCAAATGCAAGATACAATAATTCATCAAAGACACTACCTATCAACACAGAAGACATCAAATATATGAAGATATATGAAATCATGTAGCAAAGGTAAAAAAAAATAAAAATAAGTTAAAGGTGCATTGTGAGGGTCCACCACCTTCTTTTTTCCAGTAAGCCATTAAACCTTTCTATCATCATGGAGACCAAACCAGGCCAAGTTACAGGTCAGATCTGCTAAGAGGCACAGTCAGAATGCATGCTTTTCTAGGTATTTTTGAGTAACAGAACCACCTGTAATTGAATAAACACAAGATAGATCTGTTTAATATCATATTCTGGAACTTTTGAAGCAGAGCAATGACATATTCATAGAAACAAGACGGAGATGGACCCCCAAACAAAACGTTACACAGTCCCCCTTTAAATAATTCTTTTAGCTGTATCCGTTCCTCAAAGTCTACCTCCTGGCAGGATGTCCATGTCCATATTGTTTGGAGTTTTGTTGCTGTAAAGTTGAAGGTGCTGACCTCATACTTCACAGTGCACTGCCCCTCACTGCGCTCCGGGGGTCTCGCTTCAATGAGCAAGTCAAAGTCCCTCATCAGCAAAAAGCCCCTCCACGCTCCCCAGGTCAACAAATTGGCTCCACTTCTTGGCTACTGGCTTTTCATCCTAAAAGTGTGTGTAAATCCCTCTTTCTAATCAGTCCATGGTCAGTCGTGACTTAAATAACTTTGACCACGGTGAACTCCAGTGCACAAGCCTGGGGACTGAGCGCTGCTTTGTTCTGTATCCATTAATAGTTGGAATGAATAGTGTATGTGTCACTATATTGAGGTGGTTCCAAGCAGTTCCGTAAGGGAGATAGAGAAGCAATGTCACTACGACTTTTGCCTCTGTTATGTACTCTGTCAGCGTTTTACCATTTCTACTTTTGCGCCTATGCGAAAATAGGGACAATAGGGAAAATAGGACTACTGATTTTAAATACACATTTCATTTTCAAACAGTGAGAAATACAGGACTGTATTTGTACCATACTCCACACAACTGTACAACAACTCACCCTTGTGTAGTAGGTAACCATATGTCATGTCAATCTCAATTTAATCTTTGCATTATTTCTCCTCACAACCTCTTGTATATAGCTAAGATATATTTACTCTATGTTTCGGTATTATTTTTTCTTTTTCATATACAATACTTACACAATATTTGACAGTAGTCTCTTGCTACTTTTGCCACTTATTTTGAATTTATTATTACCATTGATATTTTTTGTTAATATAGCAAATGAAAATTTAATTCTGTCAACTGGACAAAAGTTTTTGAGTGAAGACGTTTCACAGCTCATCCAAGCAGCTTCAGGTCAGATTGTTGGTGGACACTGCCTTATAGCTAACTACACTGAAACTACACTGAAACTAACCCACCTACTTGTTTACAGTTTCTGTTTGTTGGCTAGGTCTATTGAACTGCACTGAGTGTGAACTGTACCTGAGTCATATCAGCATAATCGTTCTCCTGATGGGTGCTCTCACATCTATTAACATACTGCTATGGATCCTACCTGGACAACTGAGGGATTACACAGACATCTCTGTTATTATATTTATTGTGATGTGTGAGCTACTGTGTCCAAATAATTTCCCTTGTGGATCAATAAAGTTTGTCTAAGTCTTGTGCAAAGTTAAAGTCCCATCCCTCCGCCTGTTTTTTGCGTGGGTGAATACATTAATTTCTATGTGAAGTTCACTTGACGACATTTGGAGTTGGAGTGCGCTAGATCTCATGTAATCCTACTCCTTTCTGATGCATTGAAAAGATTATATGGTATATGAATATGTAATGAGCAAATGAAATACAATTAAAACGTAACTACATTTAAAAAGGTGCATTTCACTGGCCTATGACACAATGACAAATGTGCCTACCATTCAAACACCCATTATACAGTGTATATTGACTCATATTGTTTGTTTGGATTGTTTGCTCAACGAGTCGACAATCCAATCAAGTTAGAAAAGATCTCACTGGTTTCCAATTTCAATGCAAGATACAATAATTCATCAAAGACACTACCAATCAAAAGTTTGGAGACACCACTTCATTACATTTTTTTTCTTTATTTTTACTACTTTCAAAATGTTGTATACACACAAAAGACATCAAGTATATGAAGTAAAATATATGGAATTATGTAGCAAAGGAAAAAATGCTGTATAACTCAGTATAAATAAGGTATATATTTTATATTCAAATCCTCAAAGTAGGCACCATTTTGCTTTTCAAATAATATTAAAAAAAAACCAAAAAATAATGGCAAAAAAAGGAGAAAATTTAATTTGTCAACTGGACATAGTTTATTTGGTTGAATACGTTTCGCAGCTCATCCAAGCTGCTTCCTCAGTTCTGGTCAGATGCTGGCGGACACTGCTTTATATCTGCCTGAAGGGAGGAGCTTAATTACAATGAAAATTACTCTGAGACAACACATATTTAAATACAGTTTCAGTTGATCAGGTGATACAATATGGAGTTGTTAACAGTTTCTGTTAGTCATGTGAGTCTATTCAATATGGAGTGGGAGTGGGGGAGTAGTTAGCATATCCAATAATGTTGCTTCATATACTTGTGTTCTCTATGTATACACAGCGGAGGCAGTAGTAAAAATAAATAAAAAAATAAACATTGAGATGATGTGTTCAAACTGATAGTGTATATTCATGGGTTTGAGGCAAATCATTTATTCCTAATTCATGGGCAACATTCCCCATTCCAAAGATTTTGTATTTTTTTATTTGTATTTAGATCCATATTGCTTAATTGCTACGGTGATGGATGACCGTTGCCATATCTTGAAGCCAATGAATAAATAAAATACACTTCTAACCAACTTTTTGAAATGATGTTTCAATTTTCATCCACCAGGACATCACAGTTTTCCTTTTCAGCACCTTCTGGACCACTTTCTAACTCGGATGATTGATTCCTAAACTGTCCTCAGTGGGGCATTGTCACTTGTCCATCCTGTATACGTCTGACCCCGACATTACACCCAGGTTTCATCATTGTATTCATTTTCCATTTAACTCGCCGTCTTTGTGAGCGAAGGTGAAAGTGAGACATAGCTGAGTTTAAACTGGCCTACTGAATATAAAACTTTTTGGCGTATCTGTTTGAATTGCAACACGCTGTACAAAATGGCCGCCTGGCAGAGAAGACTAAGTACACTACAGTGTTAGTGAAGCTAGCAAAGTTTATATGTCTGTAGCATTACAGGCTTAATGTAATCACCAAGTTCCCAATCAATGCGCCAATGGACTCCGTTGAATAGCATTTACACAGCTGTTTGTTTTTCTGGACTGCAGTACTTTTGTGATTATGCCTTGGCTTTTTCTGCTTCACTGAGCAGAAACAAAACATGCATTTACAATATTTACAAGTTTAACTTTGCCATTATTGCAGCTTTGTGGTAGGCAAAGACAATCCTATGGGTACAAACCATGAAAGTAATTCAATAGTGGAAAAAGATTGACATTGTTTTGAATGAGTAAAAGCGCTGCCAGCAACAAATAACTTCAACATAATTTCATTTACAGTTACAATTCACTGTTTAAAGATAAACTAAATGCAAAATGATCTTTGCTACTAAACTGCACATTTTGTTTTAATAGTATTGCTTACTGTTCTGTGCTGTGATTTTTTTTAGCATCTTTAGTACAAACAAGGTAAATTTTCAGCTTTGTGTTACTTGACATCACACACAGAGTTAATAATCTTAGTATCTGAAGTCAGTGCGTTGTATTGAAATAATAGCACATGGGATAACATACAGACTGTGGACTCTCAACCTAACACAGTTAAGGAGCAACAACAGTGATGGGAAGAATAACTGTATTTAGTTACAGAACACTGAACACCTGCATTAAAATGTATTTTGAAATGTATTCTGATGCATGGTCCAATCAGAGTACTTTATTCTGAATACTTAGAATACCTTCACATCAAGTTGCATTTACATTGTAATTTAAAAATGCAACATAGGATTAACAGCAGTGTAATATTTGTTTCACCATTTTTATTATTATTTTTTTTATCTTAACTGGAGAAGGAAAAATCACACATGCACTCACCACAAGATCAGTGTTTTATATTTTTCTAACTAATAATGTGAAGATTGAATCCTAAATGACATGATCAAATACCATAATGTGTTCCTTTGATTTCCTTTGCAGTATATGTATTCTGAACACCACCAAATGAAAAAGTAAAAGTAAAAAGTTACTCAAAATTAGTATTCAGAATACGTATTCTCAGTACACGTATTCAGTTACTTCCCCGCACTGAGCCCCAATAACATCTGAGTGCAGTCTTTTATACAGAAGAATGGTTATATATTACATTGGCTATATTATGTTATCTTAACCATGTCCTCTTCACTCTATAGCACAAGCTGTACGAAGTTCACATCACATAGAATATTTAATATGATTCTTTAGCTCCATATAGATTGGTAAATTTCCACACTGGCCTGGATAATAGTCCTATTGAATTCAAACATCAGTGGGTCACTATTCCCAGATCACAAGTCTGAAGCAACATCCATATACTTTCTACATACCTACCTCATACCTCACAGTCATACATAACTATTACAGCCATGTCCTCCAGTGGTCACACATTCTGACCACTTCTTATTCACCGCCCCGAGCCTGAAACTGTGTAACAGTCAGTGCCATTCAATTTCCCACCTCCAGAGTGGGCTAATGTGGTGCCTCTGAGCCAGGCTACTGCTGTACATGGCATCATTACATTGCCTCACCTCAGCTCCAAGCAGCTTTCAGAATAAATCTTAGTACTGCATCGTCATCAGACAGACACAGGATTTTACAGAAATATACCATTTTTAAATATTAAGCAAAAAAACAAAATACTATTCTAAGATTTCTCCAAGATGTTTTTTGTTGTAGTGATGGATGCATTCAGCTCTCTTTTTCTTTGTTCATTATAAGCCACACTATTTACCTATAATGACCAATGATAATATTTTTTTGGATAATTGCAAGTAATTACAAAGAAGTGGGCGGAGAAAATGGTAGGTGAAAGCAGGAATTTTCTGAGCTCTCAAGCCTCAAATGCAAGACAATACAGGATTACAACAGGGATAAATCTAATAAAATACAACTTTGAGTAAGATAATGATAGGGGACATCCATTAGAACATGATTAAAAGCTCTGAAAGGGCCCATATTGTGCCATTTTCTGATCTGTTATAATGTTGTTTCCTCATCAAAAACATACCTGGAGTTGTGTTTTATTTCGTTCACACATGTTTAACCCTTTATATTTTGACTGAGCTCTTCTCTTAAACTGAAAACCTTCTGTTCCACCTTGTGATATTATGTGGTAATACAGGAAGTGCTCCATTGTGTTTTTAAACCGCAAACATCTTAATTAGAATCATTTGGATGATTTCAGCCCTGGAAGCGGTTGAAAACTACCACTTAATGACATCACGTTTGGAACAGAGCATTTGAAGCTGTGGACAAACTAATAATTAAACATCACTCAAACATACAGTATGTGTGCGAATGAAACAAAACACAACTCCAGACTTCTAAAATGACTTAAAGCTCATAAGAGTCAGTTTAGCGCAATATAGGACCTTTAAAAGTCAAATGTTCATAATATGTCCCCTTTAAAGTTATTTGATGAAGTAAGTCAGTGACGTTGCACAGAGCCTTCTCTTTCCTACACCAGCCAAGGCCTGCTTTCTGGGCTTATACATTGCACCAGTACATTACAAGTGGGATAAATCTTGGCTGTATCACATTTCAGGTCAGACTGACACACGGCTCAGAGAAGATGTGTGTCCCTGTGCTCTGGCCACATGTAGCAGATGTAAACAGCAGTATGCCCCCGGTGCTGCTCCACCTGCTTCATTACAGGGGGATGATAAAACGTCTCAGTAGTGGCCTATGAGCTCTGCCTTCAGCCTATGTTTTATGCATGAGCTGTGCACCAGGAGCTCGGGAACGCTGCCACTCCACGCTGCGTCAGTCCTGCTCAAAACACACTCCTGGCACCCACCCCAGAGCCCACACAAGACACAAGTCCAGGAAAGAGAAGAGACTGGCTAATAGGACAGCCTACGTGCATTATACTGACTGCAGGGCATCTGAGTCACAAGGGCTTTTTGTCAGCAGTCATTCACAAGGTACTTAAAGGTAGCCTGTACTTTTGCTGGTTTAACTGATCTGGTTAAGCTGCATACAGAGGACATACAAGTGTTTTCTCATTGTCAGTATCTGGACAGGCCATGGCTCATGTGAAAGCTCAGAACCTCCAGAAATTCTTCACTGAGCTGCAGAGGCTGCACTAGCACTGAATCATAATTGGCTATAGGTGCTGGGGTTTAGGTAGTGACCATTCAGATCATAGAGTGTCCTTTTAGGTTTTAACCAACTGGATTTCAGCTTTGGAACTGGCAACCCAAATGAGATTTCATGTAAGAGTCATTCTGATTAGACAAACATCTTGATGAACAAAAGCATCATTATGTCCTGTGTTTTTTGCAATTATGAATAACATGATGCAGCTCGGGTGGTCGCCAAGGCAAAAAATTGGGGTTGGGAGGAGTTTGTATGATCAACAAATTCGATCATTGACCTCTAGCCTAGGGTGTCCTGGTGCCACATGCACTGATGGACACCCTTGTTTTCGAACATGGTGTTTGTTATGGACAAACCATGGCTACCACAGAAGTCCAATAACAGAACACCGCTCGGGTTCAAATCAGGGAGGCTGTTCCTCCGAATCACCCCTCTCCAGGTGTCACTACTGTGTGGCCCGTAGGCCGACACAACAGTGAGAGACCTGTCCCCGACCCGGAGGCACAGGGATGCGACCCTCTCATTCACCGGGGTGAACAAACTGCGGCTGAGCTGTGAGCAGGCCCACACCTGCCCATTGCCGCTCCCCGCGGGCAACGCCAGAGAAATGGAGAGTCCAGCCCCCCTCAAGGAGTTGGGCTCCAGAGCTCAAGCTGTGCGTGGAGGTGAGGCCTACTATATCTAGTCGGTAATGCTCAACCTCCCGCACGAGCTCGGGCTCCTTCCCCCCCAGCGAGGTGACATTCCATGTCCCCAGAGCTAGTCTCCTACCTTCAACTGCCGCCCAAATCTCCCTGCACCAGCCCCCTATGGATCCTCCTGCGGGTGGTGGGCCTCAAGTGGAGGAGTTAAAGTATCTTGGGTCTTGTTCACGAGTGAGGGGAGGATAGAGATTGACAGGCGGATCAGTGCAGCATCGGCAGTGATGTGGTCGCTGTATCAGACCGTTGTGGTGAAGAGGGAGCTGAGCCAAAAGGCAAAGCTCTCGATTTACCGGTCAGTCTACGTTCCTTTTCACCTATGATCATGAACTTTGGGTTCATGAGGTGGCTCGAGCATCTGTTCCGGATGCCTCCTGAAAGCCTCCCTTGGGATAGGCATGTCCCACCGGGAGGAGGCTCCAGGGAAGATCCAGGACACGCTGGAGGGACTATGTCTCTTGGCTGGCCTGGGAACCCCTTGGGGTCCCTCCGGAGGAGCTGGAGTGAAGGAAGTCTGGGAGTCCCTGCTTAGACTGTTGCCCCCTGTGACCCGGCCCCGGATAAATGGAAGAAAATGGATGGATGGATGATGAAAACATGTCTACAGGGGCACAGATAGGTCATGGGGTACATTTGAAATATTACATACCTTACCTGTAAAGATGAACATGTTAAAGAATTGATGTGGTAATTTCTATGACTCTAAAAGGCTATTCTTTGTCAAATTTCAGGTCCTATATTCAAGGTCCTATATTGCACAAAATTGACTTAAGCTTTAAGCCATGTTATAATGGTGTTACCTCTTCAAAAACATACCTGGAGTAGTGTTTTGTTTCATTCACACATATTTGAATAATACTTTATTATTCATCTGTCTATATCTCCAAAGCTCAAAATGCTCTGTTCCACCTTGTGATGTCATGAAGCGGTAGTTTTCAAGTTAAAAGCTACCTTTTACGTTATGCTCAGTAGACTGGCAATTTCAGGTCTGAAATTATCCAGATGATTCTGGTGTATGCGGTTTAAAAACACATCCTGTATTGCCACATGACATCACAAGGTGGAACAGAGTGTTTTCTGTTTAAGAAAAGAACTCATCCTAAATATGCAGGGTTTGTGTGTTAAACATGTGTGAATGAAACAGAACAAAATTCCAGGTATGCTTTTGATGAGGAAGCAACATTATAACAAATCAGAAAATGATTGTTGATGATTCGGAATAACTGGACTAAAATGTAATTATAGATTTGTGTGTATAAAAGGATTAGGATGGGCATTTCCGCAAGAAGGTCTTTTATCGTGAACAGGAACATGTAAGATGAGCTGAGCAGGTGCTAAATTTAGAGATATCTGGGGGAAAAAAACACTTAGGAATTGTTGAACGCATAAAATGTCCTTGGCTCTCTCAAAGTGTGTAACCCACTTTATTTACTGAACAAATCTTTAATTGTGCCAAAAATATAGTCCCCACGTGTACAATATGCAATTTTAAATGAATATTTACCTTAACGTTTTAAATGAATATTTACCTCATAAGACCTCAGAGCAATGTGAGCTCTTCACATTGTCCTTTTATCTGGCAGATTTCTGAACCATAATAAATGATTCATGTCTTTAACAGAATTACTTACCGCATGAAAAGTGTACTTTAAGACAAATAGCAGCTGACTCAACTTAATTTACGTTCTTTATTTGATTCATAAGACTAATAAATTAAATGTACAACACTTATATTTCATTGTTTTTTGGCCCGGACACAGGAAACTCATATTCTCTGTCATCTAAGAAATACTGCCACCGCACGTACTTGAAAGCATCATCTTAATCCAGCTATTAAAATCCACAGGTCTGCTCTAAGGTGGGCATAAAAGCTAACCGCCCCTCTAACTCATTATGACTATAGCTTTCTTTGCAGTTTTGGACCATAGAGGGCACAAATGGAGTAAATTGTGAGTATATGTAGTGTGCTAGAGACAGTAATGCCTGCGTAATATCAAACAGTCAGAGTTCTGCTGAACCGTTCTGCTGAACCGCAGAGAGGCTCACCGCAGAGAAAGAAAATGGAAACGATTCAAAGTAGAAACATCACTGCCAGTATAGGTCACTCAATCTGCTTTGACTAACTCCACTGACCTTACCAGCAAGTTCTCCATGGCAATTCTTTTATGGTGTTTTGTAGCTGCTAAGAAGAAAATAAAATACAGAAACATGCATTGATTTTTTGCTTTTTGTTAAGAGTCAATGCAGCAATATAGACCTATAATTATTTTCTACACACAAGATTGTGTTGCCAAAAGATGTATGTGTGTCTTTACAGGTGGAGTTTCCTTATATAAGGTTCGCCATCTGCTTGTCTCCAAGAAGATTTTATTTAAGAATACTGGAAAATAATACAGACCGTTTATAATGAGAATGTCTGTGTTCCAAACTCTAGTGACATTCCATATGTTAGCTCCAATGCATTTTCAGTAGGAGTGTTAGTATTAGCCACTAAACATCACAAACTATGAAAAAACAGGACTTTTTTGTCAAATGACAACAACTCGAGTAACACCAGAGTCTTAGCGAGTAGCATCAAAGTTAGCATACATGCTAACATACTATTTCTTCAATCTAACGCTGGAGCTGGAAGTTAGACACGGGCTGTTATTATACTGGAACATATAAACAAGAACCGGGGTGTCTGCAGTGTCTACAAATGTCCAGATGTTTTTTATTTTGATGTCCTGTTAAACACATTGCTCCTGGAAGGCTCTATAGGCAACAGTTTGAAATGGAACATTGATGAAAAGAGTAAAGACATCTTAAACTTTGCATGAAGTAGAAACATTAACCTTTAGATTCTAGAAGTGAGAATGAAAGAACTTGTCCAATTACCACAGAAACTATAAGTGAGGTGTGTGCGGTTGCCAGGTTGTTGCTGCAAAACGGTATGATCCTAGCAGAGTACTAGTCTGCTTCTTCTCATCTAAATGTCCGCCCTTGAAAACAGACTCTGTTAATTGGGACTGCTGGTCTTGCATGAGGTCAGGGTCAAAACTTGCAATTACTTATAATGAAAAGATAAAGGCGAGGAACTACGCACATGTATGATGAGAAGCTGCCTGACTGTTGTCTCACAGTCTGCTGCAGCTTAATGAAGCACTCTGTAAATTTTGTGGTGGGGGTACTACCTGCCCTTTTTTGTGAAGATGTTATTGCTTTGCCAGGAATGTTCTACAGTACTGAACTTATTTTATCTTACATTTATTCAATTACATATGTCTTTTGTCCCTAAAATATCTTAAAAAACAGGCATTCTTGCAGTGAGTGGGGTCACTGCTTGTCTCCATGTAGATAAGTTTAATACCATAGTGTGAAACATTCGAGACAGCAAATACATCACCATGAAACAAGAAAAAATTTATGCACCTTTAACAAAAACAGTTAAACTTTGCAGATACAGTAAGCATTCATTTGTTCTTTAGTGAAGCTACATTACACAAGATTTATATATAGTCCTGTTTATATATAGGCTGTTACATACTGTTATTGTGTACTGATAGTAGCCTCTCATGTTTGCATCAGTTATAAAAAGGAAAATAAAAGCTTACAAATCAATCAAAGCAAGAAAAAAAAAACATACTTTATGGCAAGGCCACATGCTATGAAGAATCATTTCTAAATATTTTTCTGGAATGTTTCATGCCAGTATGAGATTATGCATTTGTCTACCTAGTATTTACTTCATTACCTCATTATCATCAGAGGTGGAAAAAGTACTGAAAAATTGTAATTAAGTAAAAGTATCTTTACTTTGCTTAAATCCTACTCAAGTAAAAGTAAAAGTAGCCGTCTGAAAATATACTCGAGTAAAAGTAAAAAATTACTTCATTTCAAATGTACTTTGAGTAAAAGTTACTTAGTTACTTTCAATTAAATAAATAAAAAAACTACAGTAAAAATGCAGGTTTTTTCATAATGTTGCTGCACATAAATGCAGTCTTAAATAGACATAAACTGCGGTAAACTAAATGTGACGCACTACCATTTAATTCCTCTAGGAGCTGAAGATATATGGGATAATGAATCTAGGACAGGGGTCGGCAACCCGTGGCTCCAGAGCCGCATGTGGCTCTTTCATCGTTCTGTCGTGGCTCCCTGTGACTTTGGAAAATAATAACGAGTATTTAATTACATTGTATTTTTATTTTAGTTTGTTCGTTTTTAAATGTAAATCTAAAATTGTAGATAATGGTAATCTTGTAACATTTAAATAAAACGTTTTTAATATTGGCGGTACGGTGGCTGAGTGGCAACACTCATGCCTCACAGCAAGAAGGTTACGGGTTCGATCCCCGAGTCGCCCGGGCCACATCATCAGTCTGTGACATCATCACAGTCTATGACATCATCACAGTCTATGACATCACTACAGTCTATGACATCACTACAGTCTATGACATCATCAGTCTGTGACATTATCTCAGTCTATGACATCATCAGTCTGTGACATCATCTCAGTCTATGACATCATCAGTCTATGACATCAGTCTGTGACATCACAGTCTATGACATCATCAGTCTATGACATCATCAGTCTGTGACATCATCAGTCTGTGACATCATCTCAGTCTATGACATCATCAGTCTATGACATCATCAGTCTATGACATCATCACAGTCTATGACATCATCACAGTCTATGACATCACTACAGTCTATGACATCACTACAGTCTATGACATCATCAGTCTGTGACATCATCAGTCTGTGACATCATCTCAGTCTATGACATCATCAGTCTATGACATCATCACAGTCTATGACATCATCACAGTCTATGACATCATCACAGTCTATGACATCACTACAGTCTATGACATCACTACAGTCTATGACATCATCAGTCTATGACATCAGTCTGTGACATCACAGTCTATGACATCATCAGTCTATGACATCATCAGTCTGTGGCATCATCAGTCTGTGACATCATCACAGTCTATGACATCATCAGTCTGTGACATCATTAGAGTCTATGACATCATCAGTCTATGACATCAGTCTGTGACATCATCAGTCTGTGACATCACAGTCTATGACATCATCAGTCTATGACATCATCAGTCTGTGATATCATCACTCTGTGACATCATCTCAGTCTATGACATCATCAGTCTATGACATCATCAGTCTGTGACATCATCACAGTCTATGACATCATCAGTCTGTGACATCATTAGAGTCTATGACATCATCACAGTCTGTGACATCAGTCTGTGACATCATCACAGTCTGTGACATCATCAGTCTGTGACATCATCACAGTCTGTGACATCATCAGTCTGTGACATCATCAGTCTGTGACATCATCACAGTCTGTGACATCATCAGTCTGTGACATCATCACAGTCTGTGACATCATCAGTCTGTGACATCATCACAGTCTGTGACATCATCATCAGTCTGTGACATCATCACAGTCTGTGACATCATCATCAGTCTGTGACATCATCAGTCTGCAGAGGTGGAAACCGTACTGAAAAATTGTAATTAAGTAAAAGTATCTTTACTTTGCTTAAATCCTACTCAAGTAAAAGTACCCGTCTGAAAATGTACTTGAGTAAAAGTAAAAAATTACTTCATTTCAAATGTACTTTGAGTAAAAGTTACTTAGTTACTTTCAATCAAATTAAAAAAAAATAAAAACTACAGTAAAAATGCAGGTTTTTTCATAATGTTGCTGCACATAAATGCAGTCTTAATAATTAATAATGAGTATTTAATTACATTGTATTTTTATTTTAGTTTGTTCGTTTTTAAATGTAAATCTAAAACTGTAGATAATGGTAATCTTGTAACATTTAAATAAAACGTTTTTAATATTTTTGTCGCTCAAAACATGCGTCAAAGCCGCCGATGCGCGCCGGGCTGCCACCGCACACTGGCAGCCCGGTCTTACCGGCACCTACATCAGCAGTATGATTTTCGGCCCAATGATGGATAAATCCAAGAAAAGAAAAGTTTCTGAAGAAAACAGAACGCTTAATGCTACGTGGGCAGATTCATTTGCTTTCACGGCTGATGAGACTGGTACACGTGGTACACGCGATAAAATGATGACAGAACACAGAAGCAGACGCATTTTTAGTTCGCTGCGGGTGGATAATTTAAGTTTGGATTTTTATTTCCTACAAGGAGGACTCAAATAATAATGTGTTTAATGCAGCTTTGCGCACATTTGTTTATGTTATACAGAAGCGAAACTTAAAACCACATGGCTAATTTGCATAAACTAGAAGCGCTGAAAAAACAGCTAGCTCCTTGTGCCGCTGATGCGGTCAGCTTCTGTTATTATTATGACCTCCATATCTGGCTCTGCACTGGCCATCTTGTTCCAACGCCTTGATTCAGATTGTGATACAATGGAATTGCGCACGCAAACCCGCGCAATGCAATTTCCTTTCAGTTCCTGCAGATTTTTTTCCCACATTTTATTTTTTGCCCCTATCGATGTTATTTTACTCAGTAACGTGAGCGACTTTCAATGTAGCGAAGTAAAATACTTGGCTTAAAATGTACTCGAGTAAAAGTAAAATTACCTGTTTCAAAAACTACTTAGAAAATTACAAAGTACTCATAAAAACGACTCAATTACAGTAACGTGAGTAAATGTAATTCGTTACTTTCCACCCCTGATTATCATGTGGTTTATTTATTTATTATTATTTTTTTTAACATTCATTCATATCATGAGTGGGCTCTCCTTGCCTCATATCCGACCTAAACTCGGCTTGCCATGGCTGCTTGTTTGTCTCCATGGAGATAGAAAAGTTGAATGTCATACCATAGAACATTCCTAAAAACACAATAATATACTCACAGAGACAAGCAAGTGGTTGTAAGCCTTTATTATTAGTCTGTCTACATCTCCAAAGCTCAAAATGCTCTGTTCCACCTTGTGAGTTGACAGCTCCTTTTACCTTTAGTTCAGTAGCGATTGACAGTTCCAGGGCTAAAATCATCCAAATGATTCTAGTGAAGGTGTATGGAGTTTAAAAACACAGTTGAGCGTTTCCTGAATAATCACATGACATCACAAGGTGGACCAGTGTTTTCTGTTTGAGAGAAGAACTCAGCCTAAATATGCAGGTTTTGTGTGTTAAACATGTGTGAATGAAACGAAACACAACTCCAGGTATGTTTTTGTTGAGGAAACAGCATTATAACATAGATCAGAGAATAGCGTAATATGGGCCCTTTAACCATCAACAAAGCCGTACAGCGTGTATACAAGCTCTTCAACATAAGCTTTAGTTCAGCCATATACCTCCTTTTATGTCACTTGATACGTGTTTTTATCTGCTTTTGTACATTTGCTCTGACACACTGTCCTATTACGCATTAAAAAAGGAGAAACAAAATCAAACCTTAAATTCAAAAACACAATTTGGAGCGTGGCATAAGCCTTTATTGTTACAGAAACATCAAAGCAGCCCCTTGCGGTGTATTTCTAACAGACAATAGACATAAGAGCACATGAGAAGAACCGCATACAAGCAGGCCAGTGAAATAACACACACATAAAAGACACTGGAACACCCTATGGCAGCGGTATTATGGAAATTATTGCTTTTTACAAGTAAGATAAAGAAAACAGCACATCAAGTACAGTTTTAGCCTCAAACCCGTGTCTACTTTGAAATATGAATACAGCCACAATCTTGCGTTTTAGAGGAGCAAAGTGGGAGCTTTGTGCGGGCCAGTAAAGGCTCCCGCTGTTTACAGATATGTTTTGGATCACCTGCGAAAATTGTAGTGTTATGTCCTGTGAGCGGAGAATAGTGGTGGATGCCAGCACCCAAGGAGACCAGGTGTTCTTTTACAAAAATCACAACAGGAGGGGACATGACAGAATTATGAAAAAGAAGAAGTCAGGAGAGGGGAGCTGCACGTGTTTGTCAGTATTGGATAGTGGATATTATTATTATTATTATTATTGAAACAGCCCCTGTTTTCAGCACCAGCCCACTGCACTGTACTTACTCCAGTGTGTGATACATGTAGGATTAAGCAGTGTGACATAGTAATGTTGGTACAAATGGAAAAAAATCTGTTGGTCACTAGTGTGTGGTGCAGCTATCCATATAGGAATCAACAACTTCACGGCTCTTTTGTTGTGATGACGTTCACGCAGAAGTCAGCAGTCTTGTTCCATTCATCAAGTCGTTATAGATGAACATTGCAATTTAAAATGTCCAAATGATAACATAATGATCCACGGGTGTCATAAATTATAGCTATATAGCAGACTGAAGCACAACAGGTCTTTAAACCGGAACTAGACCAGGACTAAACAAGGGCCAAACCAGAAAATAGAAAAAAAAAAAAAAAAAACAGGGAAATTATAGGAAGACAATTATTCATTCTAATTTATGCTTCTATATTTATTGTAGATTGAAAAAAAAGCATTAAGCACACCATAATCCAACATAATACACTACTACATTTTCCCAAACTTGTACAAATTACATAGCAGAACCCATTGTTGTTGAAATCATATGACCTTGAAGAATTAGAACAGCTAACTTCAAAGATAAGGATGCTAATTGCGCTGATGTTTTGGATCAGGTGTTGCCTTGATAAGAAGAGTGCAAAGTGTATTCTCTCAAAGTCAGCAACAGGAAAAGGACAGATACGCATGAACGTGATACTTTGTTATAAACAGTGTATTTCTTCTGTTTAAATGGGAACTGCGGTTGGATGAAATTATAAAGTTGATTATCAAGAACTGGAAAATGTCATGCATATATGATGCAGCAACAGTAATGACAAAAATATAGGTTGAAATAATAAGACAAGCAGGTGGCACACTCGCCAGCAGTGAAGTTACATAGTGCAACTTTAATTGTATTTGATTTGGTCTCTGTAATAAATCTGTTGTCTCTCAGTTAGCAAGTATTGTATTATCATCTTGTCAAATGGGTCAAATGGGTTGACATAAAAAATAAATGCCTGGTAAAGCTGCTGTCACTTTTGCAAAACATGCTTGAGAGTACCAGTAAAAGAATGTGTAACCTTAAAAAAGTTGACTTCAACACCAATTGTCTGGTGAGGCCAGAATAATAACTCAGTATCCTTTATACAGAGGTATCAGCCTGGTCCACACTCCTTCTGATGAACCCAAACATGGCCGCGCAATCCGATTTTTTTTTTTTGTGATGCATGTGAAACGAAGGAGTTCATTGGTTACCCATTATTTCGAATAAAAGACCATGCCTGTCCCTGATTGGCTTATGCACCTGTCAATCATGCCCATCTGAACTTAACAGTGATAAGACCCACATTTTTGTAAAGTATTTTAATTCTTTAACTTAATTGAACTGAATCATATTGAAGAAATATGTATTCTGGATCTCAGACAACAACCCTAGCCCTCTCATAAAATAAAGATAGTTTATTGTGAAAGTAAATACAGACCAAAGTTGTCTAAACTAAAAGATTATGTTACAAACAAGCCTCATTTTTGTATTGTTGCTCTTCAGTGAATTTCCATAGACACGCTGAATGAAACGTCTCCGCGCACAGCTCAGCATGACACATGAGAAATTGAACAATTGATATTTCTGACAGCAATTCAATTAAATCCCACTGCCATTTGTCCACACAGCAATTCACATGCACATGCACATGCACACTCTCTCTCTCTCTCTCCTGGACAAGTAGAGTGTCCATTTGTCAGAACTACTTTCATAGCAGTGCAAAAGTTGTTCCAAATGCAAGTATACAGGTGATGTTTTTATTAAGTTCTTATCTGGCCCCGCTGTAAATGATAATAAAAAACATGGCTGGTAATGTTCATTTGAGAGTCCAAGCTGTTATCTAAATCCATATTTCATTATCAGGACTGAGGCAGACAAAATTAGTTAGGAATAATAAACTAAATCCACTGAAAGAGAGCAGGGTTAAGAAAGGACAGGAGGACAAACTTACCCAAATGTCAAATCGAAAAGTTGCCTGCAGTGAAAAGCTTTTTAAAATAAGCCATCATTTAATTTATCCAAACAACACTTTAATCCTCCTAATTAAGATTGAAATATATTAAAACTAAAATGTTTCATTTTTGGAACTGGTTGTTTTGTCCTGTACAAGTACATGATAGAGAAATTGCATTTCTGTGCCAGCCCCACACTACCAGCTCAGTCCTTGTTATCTTGGCATAAATCATCAATGGTATAATACTCCCTACAACAGAAGCATAGTCGAACTGGACTGCATTAAATTGTAATGGACAATACTCAAGGCATTCTTTCATTCTGCTGTTTTAGCCTCTGTCTCCAAAACAAACTGTATAAAGAAGCGGACTAAGTGAGTTGACCGTAGCACCCCAGTCAAATGAAGCAGTTATAGGAGTGAATTTGGAGTCAAGTTCCACATTTGGAATTCCGACCGAGAGTATCATAGCAACCAAAGAACCAGTCTCGAGCAAGGCTCTTGAAGGTAACCGCCCACACTGCGGGTTTGGCAGGGGGCGGGAGCTTAGCTGCACTGTTAATCAAACCTGTTGCTAATGCTAGCTGGAGAGGCCTCAGGGAAAGCAGGCACCTGATTTGTCTGCTATTAATGTTCAATGCCTGATTTATGGACAAAGTAACAAAATAAACCAAGGATCATGTAGACCAGGTTAATACGAACATTTTAAGACCAAAATGACGAGGATCACAGCAGCCGTGACAGAAAGAGAGATGACAATTGAGAGGTGACAGTTTTTCAATTTAAAATTAATTGGAGCAAGACCCGATGGAGCCGGGAGGGTACCCATGTTCACTTCCTATTGGGAACACGACAGCTAGCGGGTTAGCTTTGTCCATTTATATATACAGTCTATGGTCTCCAACAAGCATCAGAATCATTAGCCACCTCAACCTCTCCATCTTGTCCTCTGTTTTGTAACCACTCCCATATGTCTTTAATGCAATGCTGATGCCTCTATTTGTTTAAAAGCAACATAGCCAAAAAATAAAATATAATTATTAGTATCTCTTTGTTCAATAGCTTGACAACAGCTTGCTCTACTGTATTGGAATTCCATATCTTTTTAACAGTGGTGCATTATTACAATCAATAACCATCCAAAATATTTAGTGTAGCATCATTGTGTCTTATTATATTATTTTTTTATACAGTATTGATTCATTATAAACATAAACATGAACACTAAGCAAAAGTAAAAGTGGTAAGCACAACAAAATTATACACACTAGCCGCTCCCACTGGACCAAATCATATTAACATTAAAAAGTAAAAATAAAAAAAAAAAAGAAAGAGAAAAGAAAACCACTAATCACTGACTTCTCGTGCCCCGCTGTGCAGTACAACTATTTCTAGGTCCCCGATCTCATAATCCCCTCCACGCCAACAAAGCATTTTCAAACTCATTTCCTGTGAGCATTGCGTTAGCCATAAAAGCACAAATGGAGCAGTAAATAGCCTAATAATGCACAACACTATCTTTTTACGGCCTCCCACGCTCCTTTACCATACTGGACAGCAGCCGGCGTTGACTTCAGCTTAAGGGAAATCAGCTATCAGAGCACAGAATGGGCCTCTGATTCAAAATGCTCAATGGCACACATGAGAAATTAAAATTTATGGGGCTGTATATTTGTGTTATAGTTTTTATAGTTGGGGTTTTCACTAATTTAAAGTTGCACTGTGAAACTTTTGGGTGGGGAGGTTCTTCGCCTGTTTCCATGGAGATTCTCTTGCTTTGACTGGAATGTTATGTAATGTTAATGTCAAAATGGCTTTAAAGTTATCTATAACTATTTTTAATTTTTGTATGTTGTATTCAGTTATTATGGGTGACAGTAGCTCAGTTGGTAGTCTGAAGGTTGGTGGTTCAAAACCCCATCTCATCATAAAACATCAGTTCCAGCACCTACAGATGAATCCTGTTGTTGCATCTTTGGGCAAGACACTGAACCCTCCTCGTCCCTAGTGTCTGCGTGCAGTAGTGTATGAATGTGTCAGTGAAAGCGAGAGTGGTTCCTTGATGTAAAGTGCTTTGAGTGTCTTGAAGGTTGAAAAGTGATATAAAAATGTAATTATGTACTTTTGATATGTTTAATGCTATACTGTGGAACATTCTAGGCATAGCAATAACATTGCCATGGAGACAAGCACGTGGCAGACAATCCACTGAGGGAAAAATGATTTCAAAAAGCACATGAGTCTAAAATGTATATGAAATGCAATGTTGAAATTCAAGCATACAGTCCGTGTCACAAAGCCTTCACTGAAACATGACAATTGGGGAACAGTGAAAATGTCCAGGGTAAAAATGTTTGTAGTACATGATTGGAGAGACAACATATCATTAAGTCAGAATGCAGAATATGCTGACTTTTGATTGCTAGAGGCTGCCCATTGTGTGTATACCAAGGAGTGGATTTTTCATCCAGACTGACAAATGGGCTCTATAACAGGACAGTGAAGGGACATTATTAAAATGTTATTTTTAAGCTTTTCCAAAGAAATGTTCCTTTTAAAAAAAATCCAGCCCAGCAATGTGGAAGTTGGAGGTGGTCTGACAGCCTGTACAGTAAAGACAGTAATTGTGATCATATAGTACTTTTCAAAACTTTTCTATTGTGGTGAAAAAAAAGAAAGAAAAAAGTATTTTAAAAGTTGTTTTTTTTTTTTTTTGTTGTTGTTTTTTTTGAATGAAATTCTCAGTGAACAGAATTTAACATAATTATATTTATGTGTGTAGAATCCCTCAGTCGTCCAGGTAGAATCCATGGCAAAAAGAGAAATTCAATTTGTCAACTGGACAAAAGTTTATTTGGTCGAATACGTTTCACAATGAGTATGGGGTAATAAATGACAACATCTTTATTTTGGTAAATGAATGTTTAAACTGAGTTCCTTACCTCCTTCTGGTGGGACATGCCCGGAGGCGTCCAGGAGGCATCTGGAATAGATGTCCAAGCCACCTGGCTCCTCTTGATGTGGAGGAGCAGCGGCTCTACTCCAAGCTTCACCTGTGTGGCTGAGCTCCCCACCCTATCTCTAAGGGAGCGCTCAGCCACTTGGTGGAGGCAACTCAGTTTGGCCGCTTGTATCTTGTCCTTTCGGTTATTACCCAAAGCTCATGACCATAGGTGAGGGTAGGAACGTAGATTGACCGGTAAATCAAGAGCTTTGCCTTTTGGCTCAGCTCCCTCTTCACCACAATGGTCCAATACAGAGACCACAACACTGCCGACACTGCACCGATCCACCTGTCAGTCTCACGCTTCATCCTCCCCTCACTCGTGAACAAGACCCTGAGATACTTGAACTCCTCCACTTAAGGCAGGACCTCTCCACCCACCTGCAGAGGGCAAGCCACCTTTTTCCGGTCGAGAACCATGGCCTCGGATTTGGAGGAGCTGAGCCTTATACCAGCTACTTCAAAATCGGCTGCAAACCGCTGGCTGCATGTTGGAGGTCCTGGCCTGATGAAGCCAACAGGACAACATCATCTGCAAACAGCAGAGATGAGATCCTGTGGTCCCCAAACCGGATCCCCTCTGTCCCCTGACCGCGGCTAGAAATTCTGTCTCCTGCTCTGGTTATACAGGGACCAGACAGTCCTTAGCAAAGGGCCCTGGACCCCATACTCCCAGAGCACTCCCCACAGGACCCCACGAGGGACACACTCGAATGCCTTCTCCAGATCTACAAAGCACATGTGGACAGGTTGGGCAAACTCCCACGAACCCTCCAGCACCCTATGGAGAGTATAGAGCTGGTCCAGTGTTCCGCGGCCGGGATGAAAACCACACTGCTCTTCCTGAATCCGAGGTTCAACTATTGGTCGGACTCCAAGAAGTTCGGGTACTCTGTACTGCTGCACAACAGTGAGAGACCTGTCCCTGACCCGAAGGCACAGGGACGTGACCCTCTCGTTCACTGGGTTGAACTGCAACACATGGCAGCTGAGCTGTGGTGCAATGAGCAGGCCCACACCAGCCAGCCGCAGTGCCCCGCAGGCAACACTAAAGAAATGGAGAGTCCAGCCCCTCTAAAAGATTTGGGTTCCAGAGCCCAAGCTGTACGTGGAGGTAAGACTGACTATATCTAGTCAGCAACGCTCAACCTCTTGCACAAGCTCAGGCTCCTTTCCCCCCAGCGAGATGATATTCCATGTCATCAGAGCCAGTTTCCATGTCCAGAGATCCAGTCGTTGAGGCCCCCGCCTTCGACTGTCACCCAGATCTCTTTGCATTGGCCCCTTACGGATCCTCCTACGGGTGGTGGGTCCATGGGAGGACAGCCCAACATCACTTGTGCCCAGCCGGACCATGTGGGGGGAGGGCCAGCCGCCAGACACTCGTTGTCAAACACCCACCCCAGGTATGGCTCCAGGGTGAGGCCCCAGTGACGCCAATCCAGGCGACGTAACTGGCCTTGTTCTTGTACTCATCATAAGGGGCTTCTGAACTGCTCTTAGTTTGACCCCTCCCCAGGACCTGTTTGCCTTCGGTGACCCTACCATGGGCGTAAAGCCCCCAACAACATAGTTCCCAGGATCATTCAGGCACTCAAACCCCTCCACCACTTTAAGGTAGCAGTTCAAGGAGGGGTAGATACCACTAATACTATCCCACCAAACTAAGTAATACAGTAGTTTAAAAAAAAAAAATGAAAACCTGTTGTATGCACTTTATATTATGATAGATTAAAATGGACTCTTTGTAGCTTTAAGCCATGTTATAATGCTGTTAACTCCTTAAAAAATACCTGGAGTTGTGTTCTGTTTCATTTATGCATGTTTGAGTAACCCTTTATTATTAGTCTGTATATCTCCAAAGCTCAAAAAGCTCTGTTCCACCTTGTGATGTCATGAAGTGGTTTTCAAGTTAAGAGCTACCTTTTACCTTTTGTTTAGTAGACTGGCAATTCCAGGACTGACATTACCCAAATGATTCTAGTGAAGGTGTCTGGAGTTTAAAAACACAGTGGAGCACTTCCTGTATTACCATATGACATCAGAAGGTGGGACAGTGTTTTCAGTTTGAAAGAAGAACACAGCCTAAATATGTAGGGTTTGTATTAAACTTGTGTGAATGAAACAAAATGTTTTTTTTCATAAAGAAGCAACATTATATCAGAAAATAGTATAATATGGGCCCTTTAAACCTGTATAAACCTTTGCACTTGCGTGATTCATTACTGTCAAACTTTATGGAGGACTGGAGATCCATTCAATATGTATTCATGATGGCTCCTGTATAAAGTGCATGTATAATGTGCTTATTGATTGTAGAGATGTTTAGAAATGCTGACTGTACTGGCACAAGGCTGTATTGGGCCAGTTGAACTCAAATAGCTACGGGCAGCAGGAAGGCTCAAACTTCAACATAACTTCACAGAACAAGCATATACGTCACACTGAAGCACACATCGATCAGATACGCAATTACAATCAACGTCTCATTAAATATTTAATCGTCAATCAATGGTCATCTTCAGTGCGGCTGTGTCTCTGCTTCACAAAAGTCAAACTTCTTTTTTCTCTTATTTGTTTTTAAAATTCTCTCATAGGAGAACCCTAACAATATTCATTTTGATCCTACTGATACTTTGCAGGGACTTCACGCTGGGGGTGTTCTACGTCTATCTCTATGGTGGAATGTTCAGAAGTAATCATGGAGACATAATGCACACATTAGCAAATATTGCCAAAATTTTTAAAACTAAAGAAAAAATACAAAATGGATTTAAACAACACATTTGAGTGAATTGAAAAACTGTTGCTAATGCTAGCTAGCTTGCAAGTGTAATCATATGTGAGAGACTTGTTTAATAGCATAAATCATCTCACCTGTTGTAGTTCCAAACAAGTCAACTCCTTCTGGTAAGACTGTGTTAAATCAAAGCTCATATTAGAGTCTAATAGAGCTTCTAACAGAGTAGTGCTTTCAGTTAGCATCACAGCCCAGGGAATGTTTCAGCTGCTAAGTATCAAGACATCATTCATTTTAAACAGTCCTCAGTCCAAACTTATTCCTCACTTTCCTAACACATTCCGAGCTTCCTCAAATATTTACCATTTTCACAACGTTCAGAGACTAAAGTGGAGCTTTGTGGCAAAACCACAGCTACCATCATGCTAACAGCGCACTAGTCCACTGACAATAAACTCATTTTATAATTAAACACAGACAGCCCACAGTGGTCTAATTTGAACCTCAAGTGCTGCTTTTACAATATATCTGTACTGGGGAAAAACTCCAAAATTCGAATAGACTCGGGTTGGGCGATGTCCCCTTAATTAGCAGCTGACGATGTTTACAGTGAATCATCATGAAGGACGATGATATCGGGGGTGGAGTGGAGCGGACTGAGGGTGTGGTGTTGAGTGAATTGCCAGAATTGTAAAAATAAATATCAAACTAGTCCACTGAAAAACAATGTGTAATGGGGGCAAACGAAATGAGGAACGCAGTGAAAACTAAAAAGGTTGACGTGTGTGCGTGCAGAGGGCGTGGCATCACGATCGTTGCTCTCCATCATGGTGTTGGGTCATCCATCCCTAGAATGGATCTTTCAGTCCCATGTCTTAAACTTTAATTTTATCCATCCCTCATTTGTTTGTGTTCATGTTAACATATGACTGAGGAGCAGCTAATAAAAAACAGAAATGATGTGGTCCTTGCCTGCTGTGCGTTGAATCTGCTAATTGCTCCTCTTCACACCTATGCGACATGCACACTATCAAAGACAATGTGACTACAAAGGCCATATCAGAAGTATAGCATGCTGTTCACGTTTTCTGCTTTCTGTACAACCAGAGGCTCCAGCGACTAGGTTCAAGTTTTTAAAGCTCAAAGAAGCCGAGCGAAAAACAATTAAGTCCCTGGCACCTGCAGAGCATAGTGGTCTCATTCTGGCAAATGTAAAGTATCCTTCAAACATACGTAGACTCACTGTGCTCAGCAAGATATGCTGCTGCTAAGTACAGGCTAGAGTTTCAGCACCACACTACAGTGGACAGCTCCTGCCACTGTGTTGAAAATGGTTATTCTTTATAATAACCTTGATACATAATAAACAAATAATTTATTAAGAATGATTCAGTTTAGTTTATGATTCCTTTAAAGCCCTGTACCTATTTACCTATTTTCCCCCATGTATCTGAGCACAATTTGCCTTGCCCCAGTAAAGACAATGTGTATGAAGCTGTAAAGATCAAAATAAGTCAGCTGCATGCATTTTATTGTCTTATAAACAAGAAGTGTGCATTTGCATGCTTAGTTTTACCATCACGGCACAGTGAACAATTAGAATGTTCAAAAGGGTCAGGGTTAGTAAAAGTACTAGTATTAGTACTAGTACTTCAATTAGTCAAGTATTTTTCAGTATTAAAGGGTCACACACAGCGGTCTTTACAAAGTAAACAGAAAACACTGACAAAGTGCATTATGCTTACGCTTATGTTTACCCATAGTTACTTCTCGCACATCATTTTTGTAGAATTGACTTTTAGAATTTTACTTTGATTGTATTTTATTCTGTAAACTAAGTATTTTTAAATTATTCTGATTTACATATTCCTTGTGTAACTTGAATATGATTTATTCTATTCATATTCTACTGTTGCTGTTTGTACTTTTTATTGTTTATTGTGGGAAGAATACAAGTTTTCTCATTTAATCTTATCTTAAATAATTTTGGGGGGAAAATACTTCCTCACAAGTAAAAGGAAAGGGACTCTATTATTAAGAACCTTTGTGGTAACTTATCAGAGTAATTCATAGGAAGCAGGCAGTGCAATTGGCATTTTTATTTTCTACACAACAAGTCATAATCAGTGATTGGAAGAATACTTTGATGTATTTTGTTACAGAGTAATGAATACCCAAATTAAAATGTATTTTTTAATCTATTCTGATATATGGTCCAGTCAGAGTACTGTATTCTGAATGCTTAGAATACTTTCACTCAGAGTTGCATTTAAAGAGCCACTAAATGCCTGTGCTAGAGTTAACTACGCCCACAGTCAAAATTTGAAAAATCCAACAAAGTGGGCGGTACTCGGCGGGTTGGGGAGCGCGGGTGGGATGATGCTTGACCTATGAGTGACAGCCGGGTGACAGCGCCAGTCAGTGAGTGCCAGCAATAGCTACTGCTAATGGAGCGTGACAGCGTCGGGAGTTTCCCCGGTTTTGGTGTTTAGTGGCTCTTTAAATTATAATGTAAAAACACTGAGTACAAACTCAACACAGGATTTAAAAACAGCTTATATTTGTTTCACCGTTTGTTTTGCATTTCCTGTCACTGACTAGAGAAGTAAAAATCTGACATGCACGCACTGCACGCAAGTTTTCTATTTTTTTTCACTGACAAAATTAAATTGTGTGATCAAATAGTGCCATGTATTCCTTTGATTTTAAGTAGAAGTAGAAGTAACTGTATTCTGAATACCACCAAATGAAAAAGTACAGTTACTCTAAATTTCTATTCAGAATACTTATTTTCAGTTTTTTTTTTACTTCCCAACACTGGTCATAATACAACTAAGCCATTACTATATCATTTTATACCAAAGTAGTTTTATTCCTTCATTATGAGTAGATCTGTGCTTATAGTTCATCTATTTGCAGCAGTCCTTGAAACCAGGTCAAAATCCTTTATTGACAATCACATATTATCTTTAGTGGCCCATCCATCTCTCAAACAAACACACACACTCACACATTTGGTGGCTAGTCAGACTGAATGCATTTAATCATTTATGAACCTCGGGCGCTGCTAATGCTAACGGCTCACCACTGCCCACTTAATAATTAAAAGGGCTGTATTGATTGTGGCATTACAGCGCTTGTGTTGAGGGACATTAGTCAGTGCCTGTGATGATAATGACACTGCTGATTCAGAGGTGCTTTAATTCAGCAGGTGAAGTACGGCGGGACCAGCCAATATGGAAATAAAGGAGCACGACAAGTGGGACCTTGAGGGACTGGCTTAAAGAGCTGTGCTAAGTGAATAGATAAAAGTTATGGGGGGACTGTATGTAGGCTTTACAGGATATTTGAAAAGAGTGGCTTTCAATGGTTCACATATTCTCATTCTTATTGATACACAATATTTAGAGAAAGATGTTTAGTTTGTAGTAAGGGTGAGTGATACAAGTTTCATTCATCTTCTAGAATTTGATGGCGTTTCAGAAGGAGGGCAGTGGTTTAACTGGAAGATTTAAATAGATTTATTACTGTGCCAAATAAAAGTCGAAATATGGTGACTGAAGCCTTAAACACAATATTTAGAAATAAAGTGTATTACTGGTGCAAGTCCTGTTCTTTTTTGACATTTTGATTTAACAGTTGTCTTGTTGTTATTGATGCTTTGCAGTGATATAACACTGGGGGTGTTCTACATGTATCTCTATGGTGGAATGTTCAGATTGTACCATGGAAACACAATACACACATTAGCAAACAATGTCAGAATCGCCTGAAAACTCAAGATTTTTATTATTATTTTTAAACCGCACATTTTCTGGCGCCTGATCAGTTGGCGCATTCATAGTCCTGTTTAAGTGTTTGATTTTCAACAAAAAGGTAAGAGTGACAAACTGAAAAACTGTTGGCTAATGCTAGCTAGCTTGTCACTGTAATGTTATTTGAGACTTGTTTAACAGAACAAATCATCTCACTTGCTCAGATCTTTCTGGTCAGACTGTGTTCAAATAAAGCTCAGATTAAAGTCTTAACAAGCCTCAGAGATGGCAGTGCTTACGGTTAGCATCACGCCCCCAGGGAATGTTGATGACATCAGCTGCACAGTATCACTATGAGGGTTTGGTATGTGTTTTAGACTCTGTTGATAAAACGATGATGATAGTAATATAAGGATGGGTCAAATGCACAGGACAATTTACTGTGGGGGGATGAAGCGTGTACTTTAACTTAAAACATTAAAAAAATATTATTTTAATAGTCTAGTCATTATTATTCAGATTCACTGTTGTAATCAAATGTGACCTCTGATTCTGATGTAATACTATAACACAATATTTGAAGATAGATGCTGTTAAATGATAGAAATGCTTTGACACACAGTGGAGTGAGTAAAGGGGATGCAGTGGATGTTGCCAACCTGCTTGACCTGGTTCACTATATGACACAGGCTTGTAAATAAACCATGAGTTATTCCTCTGCGTACCCAGTCTGACTTTTAAACTTGCTGACATCTTTCCATCTGAACGCACAGGCTCCAAAGAGGCCTGACTGTTAAGTATTCACAAAGAGTATCCAAACCCAGGTGTGAACAGCAAGTCTGGGGTTATGTAAATAGTTTTTGTCAATGTCCTTATTTTGCTGACGAAAACTGAATAAAAACAAAGTAATCAGAAACAACTAAAACTATAACTAAAATTGCATACATTTTTATTTGCTTTTCTGGGACCGTGCACAGCTTTTTCAGAAATTTAAAATTCATAGTCCTGCTCTCATCTCTAAACATATTATAGCAACTTATTTGACTCCTCCCACAAACACATTTCAAATAGAGCTGCTAACTTGGGTTTGAAGCTATAAGGGTGATTGGTCTAACAGGTAGCTACATTCCAAACTCCGCCCCTGCAGCCAGGTGTTTTTGACTACAAACACCCAGCTCTAATCAATACACACCTGAGTGATGTCACATAGTACTTGAAATTACAATGGCCACTGGATACAGCAGTTTTTGAACAGAAAGCATCAAATATACCTTGTTTCTCAAAAAGCACTAGGAACAGTAGACATTGCTATTAAAACATCAAATACAGAGAAAGTGGATAGTGTTTAGTGTAAGAATTTGAAGCTGACAAAGTACAATGAACTCAAAAATGAAAATAACTTTTTTAGAAGTAAAAAGCTGGGCTTTTTACTTCTAAAAGCTTGTGCAGCTGGTTAACATTTTAAGACCAAAATGACAAGGCTCACAGCAGCAGTTAGGGGTGACAGTTTTTGCATGTAAAGCCAGAATCAATGGAGCCAAAAGTGCACCCATGCTCACTTCCTACTTGGAATCGCCACACTACATCCTTCAGGGCCACATGCAAAGTGCTGTGAAGGCATAAAACCTGGCATGAGTGGAGATTTGGCAAGAATTATCCAAAACAGAAAAAAGTTACCTTCAAATATGGTATAAATAAATGTTGTTACAGCTTAAGTAAATTATGTGCCTGAATGACCTTCTAGCTGAAAAGCTATTTATACACAGTAATTAAAGCAAATAAAGTAATTGTATCCTATAAAAACCACAGGCAGAAACAGCTATTAGCCCACTTATGATTAGCATTGCAACAGCTGATGAGTGTGAAACTGGCTCATACTTATACCTATGAATTTGAATGCGTCTGTAGAGAAAATTGTTTCAGTAGCATTACATGAAGCATGTCACGAACAGATATAGTAAAGGAGATTAGCCTAATTAGTTATTAGTTAGAGAATATCTAACCAGACTAAAATAAAAATCCTCAAATAATTCAGAATTCAAACCCGGTAACAACTGATGTAACTTAAGGTCTCTGCTTATTAGAAAATTTGTGCTGAATTGACCGAAATATTTTAAAAATTGCTTTTGTAATACGCTAAATTTCACATTGTCTTTCCTAGCATGACCATTAACCATCTCCCCAGTGACTGCACTAATTCTGATCAGATTATAAAGTAATATTCACATTTAAAATCCAACCAAGCAGCCAAATTATCCCCTGCAATGTGTGATTAGGAATAGACTTTATCTTTTGGCAATGAGTACAGCAGATATTGGCCTAATGGACTTGGGCTCAGTTCTATAAGACTTTGTAATACGGACTTTCATCTGATTTTATGCTTTATGCTTCAGACTTAGGATGGACCGATCCAGCTTTTTCAGTTCCTATACTGTTTTCAATCCTACAGCTTTACATGTCTGCAGGTACCTGATATCAGCCAATACCAGTGCATAGACTGATTCATTTCCTTCAAACAAAAATAAAACAAGACAGCTGTCATTTATCTCTCAAGTAACAGAACAGCCTTATATAAATACAAATTCAAACATTATGAGACTTTCTGTAAGATAATAATAATAATACATTTTATTTATAACCACTTTTCTAACACCCAAGGTCACTTTACAGGGCATAATCACAATAAAACAGACTACTTCTGAAAATTAGCAAGAATTTAGCCCAGTCTTTGGCCATTTTAGTGCAAACTTTACTGTAAATGTACATATTTATATAATTATGCCGTATTTGACACCAGTCTCTTGCTATGTTTGCTACTTATTTCGAATTTATTATTAACATTTATATTGTTGCTCTCTTGTATTGTAATGTATGAGTTACTGTGTCCAAATAATTTCCCTTATGGATCGATAAAGTTTGTCTAAGTCTAGGTAAAAACAGCACCAAAAAAAAAAACATGCTGTCTCCCGCGGCAACTGAAATTTCAAGTACCATATGACATCACCCATAACTTTCTGACAGTGCACAATGGTCTGATTTCTATACACTATAATAAACTCCATGGGGTAAAACATGAAATTCTGCAATCCCAACTGGTCCAATTTAAACATTCTAAAACTATAATGAATAAATGACTCTTGGGTGGACCATTTCTCCAGACACAATGAAGAAGTCGACAGGACCAGGGACTACATCGGTCTCCGCTCTCCCCATCACTATCTTCATTTATCCATCCTCACTGTATGATTTGTCATTTCACAGCTCATTTAAAAGCTGGGTTAGCATGCCGTACAGTATACACATGAACACCCACAAAGCTACACCATCTCCATCACTTTTATTAGTGCTGACAGTCACATTATCATTCATTCGACGCTCAGTGTGGTACATGTGTGACCGATAAGACACAGGGGGTTGGTGGGAGGATCAACGCGACAGCCTGTGTCTCTTACAGTCCACAGGAGATGAGTTTATAGATTTTTCTACCGGGCCAGCTATGTCAGAATTACAAAAAAAAAAAAATGTGGGGAAAAAATGAACGGTTGAGAGGTTATGGTTATTGACATGTTTTGTTTAACAGGCTTTTTTTGTTTTTCTTTAAAAGTCCCATATTACGTTATTTTCTGATCTATGTTACAATGTTTTAACAGCATTATAACATTGCTTAAAGCTCAAAAGAACCCTTTTTGTATAATAGAGGCCATGCTATATTGAGAAAAATCATAGATATATACTACATTTTAGTCAGCCTTGGAACTCAGATCTCAGAAGGATCTAATCTGCGAATTAAACATCGGATGCAAAAAAAACAACCTGTAGGCCTATCACAGTAAAGAATCATTGCAAATAATAAAAACTATAGTTCAATTCAGCCAAAATGCAGATCCGATTAAGTTAATTTCATAATCCAGATATAACATTTAAGAAAGTAATATTTGAGAGCGGATTTTTGTTGACATTAGCATAACATAGCAAAATAGTGCATTTATAGCAGCAGCAGGGCCGGCCCAAGGCATAAGCGAACTAAGTGGCCGCTTAGGGCCCCCACGCGACCAGGAGGCCCCCAAGACCAGTTGGAATGGCTACTTGCTAAAATATTTTTAAATTAAAAAGCGTTGCTGCGACTGCACTGCTGCACAACTAGGTGCACACGACAGGAGTGACTGACTTTTAATGTCGGAAGATAGGTGGACTAGTTGGCTGTGAAACCATGTCTCAAAAACGATAATAGACAAATATTTTAACATGCCACACATCACTTTGAATATTTTATATTGCAATAGCCATAATGACACAAGTTACAGTATAATGTAAACCAACTAAAAACGCAGATGACAGTGGGTGTCTTAGACTAACTGTGTAGCTTATGAAATGATAAAGCAGCAGGTAGTGCAGTTTTGGTGGTGTGGGGGGAGGGGGTGGGGATGCTCGGGGCTTGGGCCGACCCTGAGCAGCAGAGCTTCACGGGAGCGGGTTCACAGACAATGGGTGGGCAGTAAGAGCAACTAAAGGAAAAATAGTATTAGGCAACATAGATCTTATTTTTTGTCAAAGACCAGAATAGTATTTTTGCAGCTACAGGTCGGTTAAAAAAGCAAATAGACTAATACACTCTTTTGTCCATACCTTTATTGTTCTTTTAAATAAACTATAAAGGGAATACCATCATGCTGCATCATATTGTCCCATCCTCCTTATTTAACTTTTGAATGAACTTAAATGATCTTCCTTACCATGTTGTTTTTATTATTATGTCCTTGTCCATTGTCATGAACTGTGTGGTTGTATGATTTGTTCATTATCAGTGACTACGAAATAATTGCCCCTCCGGGACCAAAGAAAGGGTTGAAGTTGAAGATGTACTAGTTGTATTAAACCACAAACCTGGTCATGTGGAGCCCTGCGGCCGATGGATCCAGATCAGGAAGTGTGAAAAGAATATCAATAATAATTTTTTAGACTAACCATAGTATCAACATGCAGTGTATCAGTTGTCTCCTCTGGGGTTTGAACCTGTGATTTACTGATGCAGGGGCAGATACTCTTCCAGCACACTACACAGTACAAGGGGTATTGTTTACAGGGAGGAGACATGACTTCAGAAGGGCCACATGTGGTATGGCTTGTGACCTTTATTATCATACAGAGACCTGGACACACCTTTCCAAGGACTATGAAAACATAATGATGTAGAAAAGTACATAAAATATGCCTTCTGGTGTTCAAAATGGAATTCAGTCAAAATTATTTTTTAAACATATTTTCATCGTTTTTAAGACTTGAAGGTTTTTGTGTTTTCTGTGAAGCATTTCTTCACTCACAGCAGTACTCAGTGGTTGAAATGTTCACATTAAAACCCCATAGGCTGATAGTTTGATTCAAAGCCTGGTGGTGTTTTCAAAGAGAACAATCTGGCCAACTTGAACCAATACTAGTTATTTGGGGAAACAGAGGCTCAGGTGCTGGAGTGGATCTTTTATAACCAGAAGCTTGGCAATTTGATCTCTACTCCATCCCTGTGCATGTTGTGTCCTCGGGCAAGACACTTTAACCATCTTGAAATTATTATTTTTTTATATTATACTTCAATAATGTCCAGCAGTAATAGTAGTCAGTGATCGCCTCTAGATATGTAAATTTGCAAAACAGTAATACAGAAACAGTAATATTCTTCACACTGTCCCAGAGTGTTTCACAGTATAGATTTAACTTATCTATTAGGAGGGAGACATGCAGGTTACAGCACTACGCTACATTACAGTTCAGATCTGTGGAGAGTTGCCCCTATTCACATAAGAGATTATTGTATTTTTGAGCAATAGAGACATCCGTCATGAATAAATGCTAGATGGAAATGTTTGTCATACTGTGAAACATTCCAGGCAAAACCATAACATGTTCATGGAGACAAGTAGGCAGCAGACCCTCCTTCAGAAAAATTGCACAGTGCATCTTTAAAGGTTGTATATTACACAAAAATTGACTCGTGTGAGCTTTAAGCCAAGTTAGAATGGTGTTACCTCCTGTTACAGGTTCGTTCGGACTAAATAGGGGGAAAAAATGATGGCACAGTCGAAAAAACTTAACTGAAGTGTTTTTGTTTTTTTTTATTCACACCACAGCTCAACGTGCAAAGTGCAATATTTACAGTGAAACCGCAACACAACGCACTAGGGGGAAAACAGGTTGTGGAAGTACAAGCAGTCTACCGGAGCTTGGCTTCACAAAACCAGGGGAAGATTTCCGCGCACCCTGCCGGCTAAGGCGCGTTCTCGGGCCAGAGAAAGGCGCGCCGGTTGGGGAATGACGGGGCAACTACGGGCGCTCCATCACACCTCCTCAAAAATATACCTGGAGTTGTGTTTTGTTTCATTCTTTCAAGTTTGAGTAACACTTTATTATTAGTCTGTTAGCATCTCCAAAGCTCGAAATGCTCTGTTCCACCTTGTGATGTCATGTAGTGGTAGTTTTCAAGTTAATAGGTACCTTTTACTTTTAGTTCAGTAGAGATTGGATGGGTGTATGGAGTTTAAAAAAAAAACAAAAAACAGTGGAGCATTTCCTGCGTTACTATATGACATCACAAGGTGGAATAGAGCTGTTTCTGTTTAAGAGAAGAACTCGGCCTAAATATGCAGGATGTGCGTGTTAAACATGTGTGAGTGAAACAAAACACAACTCCAGGTGTGTTTGTGATGAGGAAACATAGATCAGAAAATAGTGTAATATGAGCCCTTTACAGATGGATGACGCATAAATACAGACTCAGTTTTACACACATTTTGCAGTCCATAAATCCCATGTGTCTTTGATAGATCCACACTGATAGTGTATCTGTGTGAGTCCAGGCCCCAGCTGCTGGCAGTGCAGCGGAGCATCAGTCCAGCTCTGGTGCTTAGACAGCAGATAGTGTGTGTGTCTCCTCCCTCGTACCTCTCTCTCTCTCTCTCTGAGGTATTTCAGACGCTCTGACCTCTTGGTGGCCACTTAAAACTTTTGGACAAGGAGCTTATTGACTGTCAGCCGTGATTTATGTTGGGACAAAAGAGGCTGAGGAAGAGGCTCCTGAGAGCATGGAGCGTGGAGGAGGGACAAACTTCCACTGTCCCACACAGTAACCCCGTGACAGAAGACAAGTGCAACATCAGCCTCTGCCTACTGCTCAAGCTCAGACAGGGAGGAGTGAGACAAAAAAAAAATGCTCCCGATCTTTTGGCTAAAATGTATTTTCTGATAACGTAATTTATCTTTATTTGAACATTAAAGTTGCTATATTACGCAAAATTGACTCTTGTGAGCTTTAAGTCATGTTATAATGTTGTTACCTCATCAAAAACATGCCTGGAGTTGTGTTTTGTTTCATTCTCACAAGTTTGAGTAAACTTTTGTTATTAGTCTGTCTACATCTCCAAAGTTCAAAATGCTCTGTTTCACCTTGTGATGTCACGATGATGTAGTTCCTTTTACCTCTTTTTCAGGAGAGATTGGTAATGCCAGTATTGAAATCATCCAAATTATTCTAGTGAAAGTGTATGGAGTTTAAAAACACAGTGGAGCACTTCCTGTATTACCACATGACATCACAAGTTTTCTGTTCAAGAGAAGAACTCTGCCTAAATATACAGGGTTTGTGTGTTAAACGTGTGTGAATGAAACAAAACACAACTCCAGGTCTGTTTGTGATGAAGAAACATTATTACTTAGATCAGAATATAGCGCCCTTTAAGAAGTAACATTTCTGTCACTCCTCGCGCCTTTGACTCAAGCGTCTTCCGTTTCCCTTAAAGCTGCACTGTTTAACTTGTCTGGTGGAGGGTCCGTCACCTGCTTGTCTCCATGGAGATGTGGCTAAAAAGTTCCACATTATGGCCATAAACCTAAGGATCTCCATGAAGACTTGCAAGCCAAATTACAGGTTAGATTTGCGGAAAGGCAACCTCACTGTTGGTAAGAATGGATGTTAAGATATTTTTGAGCATTAAATAACACCTGTAGTTGAATAAATGCAAAACAGATCAGTTCAATACCATACTGTAGACAATTTAAACAAAGCATTAACATCTCCATGGAGACTAAGAGGTTGCAGATCCTCTCCAGAAAAGTAACACAGTGCACCAGATTCAGTAGTAAATGCTCTGTTCATCATACCACAAGGCATTTCAAATAAAACCTCTCAAAGGACAAACATCAACTGTGATATTATCAAAAGATCTAAGTCTTTTGCCACTGTTTTTTCAACTATTATAAAAATCAAATTACTTAGCCAAACTGCAAACAAACACTTTCTATGCCACTTTTCATCATTGTATTAAGTGGTAGTTTGTCATAACAAAACAACAAAATTAACAAACATACAAAATTAAGGGCACTATGTCATCTTCGGTATAATTTCCCTTCAACACAAGTGTTTGTTTTCTTTTTTTTTTTCTTTTTTTTTTAGATATATTCACTTATCTTTTTGACAGTATTTACTCAAAGCATAAATATACCTTATAATAACTGAGCACATAATTGCATTTATTGACTTTTTTAACCAGAAAATATTTTTGTACTAACCCAGAAGCCTGTAGATTCAATGTCATGCAATGTCCAGCTGGAAATTATTCCAGACCAGGAAGTGTGTGCTCTGGTGAATAAGTCCATTAACAAAATACATCTTAACTGGTCAAAACTATTAAAGGGCACATGTTACACTATTTTCTCTGCTCCACCTTGTGATGTCATGTTGTAAACTTAGACTGTTGTAGACTTAGACAAACTTTATTGATCCACAGGGGAAATTATTTAGATACAGTAGCTCACACATCACAATATAATATAATAACAGAGAGTAACAAAAAAATAGTAATACAATTGTAATACAGGAAGTGCGCCACTACATAAACTCAATAGTCCTTCACTAGAATCATTTGGATGATTTCAGCTCTGGAATTTCCAATCTTTACTGAACTAAAGGTAAAAAGTAGCTGTTAACTTGAAAATTACCGCTTCATGACATCACAAGGTGGAACAGAGCATTTTGAGCTTTGGAGATGTAGACAGACTAATAATAAAGTATTACTTAAACATGTATAAATGAAACAGATCACAACTCCAGGTATGTTTTTGAGGAGGTTACAGCATTATAACATGCCCTACAGCTCACAAGAGTCAATTTTGTATAATATAGCACCTTTAAAAGTAAAGCTAAGATTCTCAAATCAAGTAATTATAAAAACTGTGAACATTCTACAGTGTACATTCTGCTGTAAAGCTGTATTTCAGATCCTCTCATTTCTTGTAACCAATGACAGGACAGGATCCAAAACAGTGTCCAGGCCCCGCCCCCTCCCATAATTCTCTGTAATAGATTTGTCCTTGGCCAAACTCCCAGCTAGTTTCTCCTGAGCTTGCTGACAAACACAGACAAGCAGACAGACTGAAAAGTGCACATTCTTTTTGGCATCTTCGCTCCTGATTATAGTCAAGGTAACGCACAGGACCGCTGCCCTCTGGTGCCCACCTTTGTATAAGCCATTCTTTGTTCTCATTGTTTGTGGTTACGCCCGTCTACACATGTTGTTTCACTGGTTGCTGCTTTTGTTTATTGTCCATTGAGACGGCTGGTCTTCTTTCTGTTCTTTTACTCCACTCTGTATTTGATTGTTTTATGCCATCCTGGAATTGGTTTGAGAAATAACATATGCAAAACACTACCTGCATATGGAATTTCAAAGAGCGGGTCTACCACCTGCTTGACATAGATATTGTAGTTATTATTGTTTCCTGGAATGTTCTACAGTATGGGATTTAATTTATATCCATGGAGATATGCAGGACACATCAGGCCAAATTACAGGTCAGATCTGTGGAGAAGAGGGCTCATGGGCTCATATGCTCACACGCATATTTCTGCGGTAGTGTTGAGAAATAAAAAACATCCCTAGCTGAATAATATAAAAATACAAGATACTGTATATGTGTTTAATGCTCTACTGTGTAACATCCCAGACAAAGCAATAACATCACCATAGAGACAAACTGAAAAGTAGAAATGTTACACAGTGCATCTTTAAGTAATACCCTAACTTCTAACTCATAACCCATTAAAGTTACGAAAGGTGCAACTTTTCTGGTGGAGGGTCTGCTACTTGTCTCCATGGAGATGTTAATGCTTTCCCTGAAAAGTTCCATGGTATGACATTAAACATATCCATTTTGCATTAATTCATTACAGGTGTTTCTAGTGCTCAGAAATACAGTAATTCCTTTTGTGAATAGGGGCGACTCTCCGCAGATCTGAATTGTAATGTAGCATAGTGTTGTAACCTGCTTGTCTCCCCTGTGATTGATAGGTTTAGTTTATAATTTGGAACATTCTAAAAAAAGCAATAATATTTCCATGAAGACAAGAAGGTGGCGGACACTCTGCTAGAAAAATTACGCAGTGCATCTTTAATGAACTATTCACTCATTATAAAAGTCTTTGTTAACGCTTTCGTAGGGTTAATTAAAGGGAGCATAGTCCATTTGACCACAGCTACAGCAGAGCACTAGATGTATTGAGGTCGAAGCCCCCAACCCAAACTGTGAGAGGACATTAGCAGCACCACAGAGCTCTGAGGGAGCTGATGAATGCCCACGCCGTGTCAGATCAGGGGCCAGACACTGTTCGTCTTTTCCCAGGTCTCCTCAGCCAGGTTTGGACTGAAAAGACTCAAGAGAAAGGGCATGCTGGGAGACTGTGTGAACCAGTAATCAGTACAGTACAGAGCTGTAATAATGTGCTGTCCCATTGCGTGTGTTTTCCCATAAAATATGGCAGAACAATTTTCCTGTGACGCTGGCTAAATGTATCCTATTTTCCCTGACAAAATATAAGATGACATATTAGTATTGTTTTATTTTGTACCATACCACCAAAGCAAGTTTCTAGTTTTGTTTTTTTTTTGGTTTTTTTTTGGTTTGGTGCGTGCTCATTAGCTCATTCTCCTTTACATGTCATTGAATTTGGCTCTGGATGAGGCTGCATATCCACAAGGCTTTATGCATCATGAATTTCATATAATATGTTATTTCGTGATAGCATTGTGCTTTACAAAGAGGGGGTATTACACTTATTATTTAGATCATCATGTAACCTTTTATTGTTTTAAAAATGCTATATTTGCCAAAGTGAAACTTATTAACATGTTGAATAAGTTTCACTTTCATTTTTAATGCTCTGTTTTGTATCATGCCTTTGAATGTTAGTGTGAAATTGCCAAGCAGGAGTATGAGCTAAGGAGTATGGGATAACTGTAATGAAGGCTCAAATTGGGTCCAGGAGAGCTTGCTAAAGTACTAAACTCTGCAGTGATGATCTAAAACCTCTTCATGCATGTTTCTGATGAGGGAACAACCTAACCTGATAGAAAGCTAAAAAAAAAAAAAAAGTTAATTGTGCATAATACTATCTCTGTGCCACCATAATGCAAAGTATTGTTATTAATAGACTGTAAACGATGATTCGTTGATTACACAGCTTTAAAAACATGTACCTTTCAAAGAATGCAAGCAGACTTTTCTCAAGTGCACGAAGCATCAATGCAAGCTCACAAACTAAGTTGTTGTGACATTTGTAATAAATGGCTTGCTGGAATTTCCTGTGCTGGTTAAAAAGAATTAAATGCCACTGCAGACATGATCACAAATCAATAACGCATTCCACCAGCTGCCATTTTCCTCAGCGCTGTGTGAAGGTGGCTTTTTCAGCTCACGTTTTTGTTCTTATAAACTTGGAAACAATGCATTTGTGTTTATTTTGTGTCTCATCTGAGTCTAAAACATATTCGTCTTTATTGATTTACTGATATAAAACGTATCCGTATTGGAAACAAATAAAAAGCTATTCAGTTGACACACAAAATGCAACAAGAACTTTGTCCTCTAAAGGCTATAGGTGTGTTGTTGACACTGATAATAATAATAATAGGGCAAACAATGGCCAAAAGTAAATATATTAATGTATAATATTTCTACATTTGTATGTATTTATTTAAACTGTAAATACAAAGAAATGAAATCATGGATCACTGTCATTTTTCTTTTCTTTTTTTTTTCTTTTTAGACCTTTTTTTTTTCTTTTTTATTTTTTTTAACAAACTTTTTCTAGCTAAAACAGGCAGTGAAGTATTTTAACAGTATCTGGTTCTGTGAGACACCTGATGGTATAAAATGTGAAGTTAAATCAAGACTCATTCTTTCAAGATGGCTGCTTTAGAGGCTCACCTAACCAGGCAGGTGCAGGGCCTTGAATGACCTGAATTGACTTTTCTGTATAAGACTTAATAGTGGGCATTATGAAATACCTATATAGATTTGAAGAGGAGTGCCAATATTAGTAGGGGGGCTCTTTAAATCGATTGTAAAAAATGTGAGTTAGAAAAACGCTTAAAGGTCATATCATATAGTACTTTTCTATCTCTAACAGGCCCTGGACCATTTTACATCAAGGGACAAGTATTCAGTTCACACGTTCATAAAACAGTGGAAGGCAAGGCAGGGGAAATGTCTTGCTCAAGGGCACTACAACATTGAGTATTGGCAGTAGTGAGGATTACATCAATCTTTGGGGTCAGTGAGTTAATATCTGTGCTAACTGTGCCTCCCAAGTATACATATTAGATACTAAAAATATACAGAGGGGATTTTGGATAAACTAGAGCTGACTGAAAATTTGCCTAAAAATTCAAATTTTGACTTTTTTTATAGTTAAAACTTTAATAAATCAGATTTTTCAGTGCAGAGTGTACAGCTTTGTTAAGACCAAACTGACTGAACTGAACTGACTGAAAAAAATGAAAAAGAATGAGTTTTGCCTGTAGTGTCTCGCCTTAATCATTAATAGTCATCACCATTCCTTAGGAGGTTAAGCTAACTAGAGACACTGCTCCGTCTAAAGCACTATTACTCAAATTGGACTTCAATTTGAGCTTTGTACATAACAACATAACCTGACCATTAAAAATGATTTACCTGGAATTTAAACTGTGAGCTGATTTGAGCTGTTAAACAAGTCCCTCTCAAATAACATTACAGTAACAAGATAGCATTAGCAAATTGTTTTTCAGTCACCTAAACACCTAGGGCCATGACCACTTACATAAAATGTTATTTAAATCCGTTTTGTATACTTTTTTGAGTTTTAAAACCATCTAAAAGTGTACCTGCTGCATTTCCTAATCTGGCTGTGTGTCCTTAAAAAGTATCAGTAGGAGCTCAACATCAACTGGGATTACGCAAAGAGGTGATGGTGAAATTTTCCCATCATGCCTCGCTGCCCACCTCCAGTTTAGACATTTTTCTTTTGGAGAGATCCTCTTTTATTTATTTTCAGTTAGCGTGTCCATTTGAGCAGTCCGAGAGCACAGAGACACTGAGTGCACCGTAGACAAGTACAGGTAAACCTCGTTCACAGGCCTTCAGTTGAAATGGCGACGATCAGAACTAAAAGATGTGGATGCAACAGGTGTGAATGGGTGCAGCCATTTTACAAAGAAAAGTCATTCAAGTTTTAAGATCCTATGAGCCTGGCTTTCAACATCATTTCTGTTTTGTTATGGACTATGACTGAAGTTAAACAACCAGAAAACTTTACTCACCAAGATTTGTAAAATTATTAAGGTTTTCTTTTCTTTGGGTTGTTGTTTGAAATACACTATATTGCCAAAAGTATTTGCTCACCTGCCTTGACTTGCATATGAACTTAAGTGACATCCCATTCTTAATCCATAAGGTTTAATATGACGTAGGTCCACCCTTTGCAGCTATAACAGCTTCAACTCTTCTGGGAAGGCTGTCCACAAGGTTTAGGAGTGTGTTTATGGGAATTTCTGACCACTCTTCCAGAAGTGCATTTATGAGGTCACACACTGATGTTAGATGAGAAGGCCTGGATCTCTGTCTCTGCTCTAATTCATCCCAAAGGTGTTCTATCGGGTTGAGGTCAGGACTCTGTGCAGGACAGTCAAGTTCATCCACACCAAACTCTCTCATCCATGTCTTTATGGACCTTGCTTTGTGCACTGGTGCACAGTCATGTTGGAAGAGGAAGGGGCCATCTCCAAACTGTTCCCAAAGTTGGGAACAAGGAATTATCCAAAATCTCTTGGTATGTTGAAGTATTCAGAGTTCCTTTCACTGGAACTAAGGGGCCAAGCCCAGCTCCTGAAAAACAACCCTACACCATAATCCCCCCTCCACCAAACTTTACACTTGGTACAATGCAGTCAGACAAGTACCGTTCTCCTGGCAACTGTCAAACTCAGACTTGTCCATCAGATTGCCAGATGGAGAAGTGCAATTCAGCATTTCAGAGAATGCGTCTCCACTGCTCTAGAGTCCAGTGGCTGCGTGCTTTACACCACTGCATCCGGCGCTTTGCATTGCACTTGGTGATGTATGGCTTGGATGCAGCTGCTCGGCCATGGAAACCCATTCCATGAAGCTCTCTACGCACTGTTCTTGAGCTAATCTTAAGGCCACATGAAGTTTGGAGGTCTGTAGCGATTGACTTGGCAGAAAGTTGGCGACCTCTACGCACTATGCGCCTCAGCATCCGTTGACCCTGCTCTGTCAGTTTATGTGGCCTACCACTTCATTTCCAATCGCTTCCACTTTGTTTTAATACCACTGACAGTTGACTGTGGAATATTTAGGAGGGAGGAAATTTCACGACTGGACTTGGTGCACAGGTGGCAGCCTATCACAGTACTACGCTGAATACACTGAGCTCCAAATGCTACAAATGTTTGTGGAAACAGTCTGCAGGCCCAGGTGCTTGATTTTATTCCCCTGTGGCCATGGAAGTGACTGGAACACCTGTATGTCTAAAATTTTCTAACAGTAGCCTACAGTATTTTTTTTTTTGGCACTTTTTGTGCTCTTTTCATTTTTAAGAAGGCACTACAATCACAACTGACCCTATAGGTTGCCAGTGCCTTAAAGCGCCCATATTATCTATGTTATAATGCTTTTTCTCCATCACAAGCATACCTTGTGATGTCATGTGGTAATACAGGAAGTGCTCCACTGTGTTTTTAAACTCTATACACCTTCACTAGAATCATTTGGATGATTTCAGCTCTGGAATTGCTCAGCTTTACTGACCAAAGGTAAAAGGTAGTTGTTAACTTAAAACTACTAATTGATCGCAAGGTGGAACAGAGCATTTTGAACTTAAGAATTGTAGACTACAAATAATAAAGGATTACTCAAACGTGTGTGAATGAAACAAAACTCTAGGTATGTTTATTAAAAAGATTGTAACATGGCTTAAAGCTCACAAGAGTCTTTTTTTTTTTTTGCATAATAAGACCTTTAACCTGCATATAGAGGGGACACACTTTTTTTTTTTTTTTTTTTTTTTAATTTTCAGTGTCTGGACAGCATATACTGCAGCTGCACAAGCACTGATTAATGACCGTCTGCAGATGCTGGGGTTTAGGTAATAAGGATTCAGATCAGAGAGGATCCAACTGCATTACAGCATTGACACCGGCAACCCAAATAAGAGACTCATTAGAGGTTCATTCTGCTTTCTGATTGGATTATCATATGGGAACCAAAACACCAATTATATCATAAAGAATTTGGACTTCTACTGGTAGACGGCCCGCCATTTTCTTGTCTCTGTGGAAATGTTATTGCTTAGCGAAGAATCTTTCACACTATTAGAATATGGCATTAATGTTCTCTTTTGTCATGGAGACAAACATTGGGTGAAATCATGCACAGTTACAGGTCATTTGTGGAACGCAAACAGGTAGTGGTCCCCCTTCCAGAAAAGCTACACAGTGCTCATTTAACTTCAAGGGAAAAACATCTTGTAAAAGGCCATAAAGGGCCTCTCAACAAAACATGTGTTCATACCACTTTTTGTGTATATTGTATGGGGCTTTTATTCAATGAAAATATGGATATCACAGACAAGTCCTATGTTACAAAATACTTGGGCAAAGATATAGACAGATATAAACAATGGAATTTGCAATGAAAAGCAAATTGATCTATTAACAGGAATAGAGAGGAAGTCCAGGCACTCTAAAACACAACAGCAGGTTTGTGTTCAAATTAAAATAAGTAAGTAAGAGTTAGTTGTAGCTTGGTGTCAAAGACTTAAATAACACTTACTAATTACTACACTTTAATTTGACTTTAATAATGCCTGAACAAAGACTTTTTAAATTGTGTAGTTATTATAAAGTGTTACCATCAAGGTCATATCTATATCTTTGCCAAAGTATTTCGTAACATAGGACTTGTGATATCCATATTTCCATTGAGATATTCAGCAGTGGTAAAATAGTCTTCTGCTGGAGAAGGTTAAAGGTCACAGCTCGGAGCTGTCACACTGAGGTCGTGATGTCGCAATATCTTTTCTGCTACAAGATCTCAGCATAGGGCTCCAGAAACAAGCAAATCATATTATTCATAGCATGCAGTCCACACAGGGTAATAGAGAAGTGTACAAAATCCAGAAGACGAAAGAAAGGACTCAAAATAAAGTATGACAATTTTGTACACAAGTAAATACACATGAACACATGAAGAATACTACTAAAGCTTACTTTTTAATGCAAAACAATCAATCAAAATATGAACTGACTTCACTCGTTTCAAGATGTATTCTAAATATATTAGCTCAGTGCTGTTATATGTTTTTGTAGAAATGAGCAGAGAAAGTACTCTTGGATTATACACAATTACAAGTTTAAAAATCTACTTAAACCCAAATGTACTTAAAAGTTGTAATTAGTTACTTTCCATCCCTGCCAAAATCTTATGTCCTTCCAGTGAGTCCTGTGAAAGAGAAGGCTCTGGTGCTCTTTATGTTCCGAAACACACAAATAAAGCAGGCTTACAGGGTTATATAGATTTTTAATATCCACAGACATGAGTTATAGTGATTAAAAACTTCATGAAGAGGACTGTGTTAGATTTACAGAGATAACTAACAGTGTATCTGTTCACTTTCACAGTAGAATCTGAAGCTAAATAATTCTGTCAGTTGGTCGGGTTTTCTGAGTTCCGACTTGTAAATTTAGACTGGAGCACCCATCCATCTAGGAATTCCTACTTGGAAACAGGGGCAGTGCTGGACATTTTGGCTGCAGGAGCTATGGGGGTGCACCCCACCCCCTTCTTCACTGTTTAAACAAATTTCCGCAGATCTGACTTGTAACTTGGTCAGGTTTAGTCTCCATTAAGATAGAAAGGTTTAATACCATACTGTGAAACATTTCAGGCAAAGCAATAACATCTCCATGGAAAAAAGCTTTTGACGGACCCTCCACCAGAAAAGTTACACAGTGCGCCTTTAAGTTGATGATCATTTTTGGCTGATTTGAACACTTGTTTTTTATTATTGGTTCTATGTCATTTTTATACATTAACTCTAATGTAGTGGTAATTGTTTTTCTGATGTGAAAACAATGCCATTGCCATGGTAACTGTAATGTGAGAATTTAATTATCAGAAATTATTCATAACTGCATCTTTTTTGTGGCCTTTATTGGTATTTAATATGTATGTGATCACATAATATTTGCCATTTGGTTACAAATAATCATATAAAAAATCATACAAAATATTCTATTGTTTTGGTGTTATGATTCAAAACACACAGTTTTGCTGAAGAAACATGTACGGCCCTCCAGTAGATCTGTCTTTCAAAAACCTCTCCAGCATGACAGGTAATGAAAAAATAACTTAAATGCAATAGATTTACCTCAAAATAAGGAGCAGGGACCAATATGATGTTTTTCTTTGTTTTACCTTTGTTATGAGCTTTTGTATGGTTTCGTTCTGGGTTATTTACACCTCGTTCAGTTCAAAATTAGCATTGATTTAGTCCAGCCTTGTCCTTGTTATGACCATAGCTCTCCTGTATTTTTTGTTTTCATTTTGTTTGAATATAACAATGGCTGACTTATGATACCTCTTGTACTTTATACCTTATATAAAGTACAAGAGGTATCATGAGTTTCAGATTCCTGTTAATCTCCAACACTTTGAGGACTTTCAATTTCCCATTCATTCATTCAAGGACACATATTATGCTATTTTCTGATCTATGTTATAATGTTGTTTCCTCATCTCAAATACATAGAGTTTTTCGTTTCATTGACACATACTTAACATACAAGGCTGTGTTCTTCTCTCAAACAGAAAATGTGCTGTTCCACTTTGTGATGTCATGTGGTAATGCAAAAAGTGCTCCACTGTGTTTTAAACTACACTTTCAGTAGAATCAACTAGATGGATTTCAGCTCTGGAATTGCCAATTTCTACTGAACAAAAGGTAAAAGGTAGCTGTAGTGAGATCACAAGGTGGAGAGCATTTGTAGACTGTAATACAGAATTACTCAAACGTGTGTGAATGAAGCACAACTCCATTATAGCATTATAACAGCATTATAACATGGTTTAAAGCTCACAAGAGTCAATTTTTGATAATATAGGACTTTTAATCATTCTGAAACATGGATAAGTTCAAGAATCAACTTTATTTCTGTCTTTATTATCTGTGGGTTCCATGTTGCAGATGCCATGGCGGAGATTCCTCGGAAGGGCGTGCGTCCTCTGACCAGCAGCTCCAGTGGGCAGTACCACAGTCGAACCATACGTCTCAGTAACAATAACATCAGTGACCTGACGGGCATTGCCTTCCTCCTGGAGCACCTGCTGTCTAGACCCTCCCAACTGGGCTGGCTCGACCTCTCCTTTAATAAACTGGAGCGCATCGACCCGGTGAGCTGCGGTCTCCTCTCTCTGTGATACAAATACCACACTGGTGTAAATTTGGACAACGGTTTCATTTTTCAATCCAACATAAAGCTTGAAGAGTTTGTTACACAGATATCTCAGTCAGTAGAGTGTTTGTCCACTGATCCGAAGGTTGGCGGTTCAAATCTCACTCTCGACATAAGCATCATTGGTTGAGCGGTCAGAAACACTGACCCATCGGTTGGAGGTCCAGATCCCACAGATGAATACTGTTGTGGCGTCCTTGGGCACGTTACTTAACCCACCTCGCCCCCTGTGTTTTTTGTTTCTTTTGAAAATGCTGTTTAAATCCATTTTGTACTTTTTTTTTTAAGTTTTCAGACCGTCTTAAAACTTTTTTGACTGTGTTTGCTAATGCATGCATTGTGTCACCATGGTAACACCATAGAGATCCATGTAAAACTCCTCCAGCTTGATGTACTGCAAAGTATCAATATTTTTTCTAATAAACACTGGTGATGTGTTTATGTTGAAGGTTTTGTGTGGGATGCGAGAGCTGCGTGTATTGTATCTCCACGGTAACAGTATCTGGAACCTGTCTGAGGTGGATAAACTGGGCCTGCTGCCTTACCTCCACAGCATCACCTTACATGGCAACAGCATAGAGACTACCAAAGGATACAGGTAACATTATTAATACACTATTGCTAACACTGTAGTTTCGGGGACACATATTAATTGTGAACAAATTGGTAATTGATATGCTAATTAGTGATTATTCAGCAATTGGTAAGTATTATTAAGATTTAAGATTCAAGTTCATACAAAATCATATATTGATAATAATGTTAATGAAAAGATTATTAATGGATTGAAAATAGTTAATGAATGAATTACTTTGCAGCTGATGTCATCAACATTCCCTGGCAGCTTGAACGTGTATCTGCATAGACATACAGTTTTTTTTATCATGTTAAATGTGCTCATATCACTTTATTTGGTTCATGTGTTTGGCCTTTGAGTTCGCTGGGCCGGATACGCTGCCCTTTACTTTACATTGCAGCCCTGAAGTACGTCTTGGGGACGCAGGGTGGGGGCGAACTCAAATCAAGTGATAGGTTTTCATAAACGTTTATCACACACCTGACCTATTCTGATTCAGTGGGCCAACTCTCTCCCTAGTGCTAATAAGGACTGGTGTAACTTTCAGATTTAAGTGGAAAGTGGGATTAAGACTAGTTTTACAACCAGCTTGTGCACTCGGCTCCCGGATCTCGTGTCGCGGACCTGACTGGACCAGGACTTGGACCAGTTTGATTTCTTCATATTGGACAATACACTTTTGGAGACAGAACCAACAGGACAGCGGATAGATGATACACTCTGCCTCATACTAACTGCAGTGATACTGTAGAAAAAAACTCGCATGGAACGAAACAAAACACAATTTAAGACAACTGCTGCGACGGGAAATAAGAATAATATAATTGGTGTTAATATTAAGTGGGCTAATATCATCAGGGAAACACTAAATAATTAAATGATTTAGGGTGACCTTGTTGTAACCATGATTCTTGTTAATATGAATTATGTTCTTAGTACGCACAGGATAGCAACATGCTTGTCGTTTTCGCGACCACATCCCCATGCGAAATTCACCAAGCATTGGAGACGGGGGGGCTGTTCAGATAGTTGAGATAACCAAACACAGTGCAAGCGTATATAATACTATATAGCCTATATATAATACATATATTTATAATATATAAATTAAAAAAATATACCACCAGCCACCACTGCCTGGTGGTGTGATGCTAACTGTCAGCTATGCTTTGTCTGAAGCTTGGTTACTCAAATTAGACTTTAATCTGAGCTTTTTTTAACACAATATGACCAGACAGAGCCAAGTTTAGCTGGAATTACAAAGGGTGAGATAAATTGCTCTTTTAAACTGTTCTCTCACACATAAAATTACTGTCACAACCTAGCTAGCTTTAGCCAACAGTTTTTCACCATTCTCACTATTTTTGTTGAAAATCTAACTCCTAAACAGGGCCATGAATGCTCGTTATCGCAGGCTCCTGTAAATGTGCTATTTAAATCCATTTTGCATTTTTTTCTTGAGTTTCTAAAAACTTTTTTGGTAGTTATTGCTTATGTGTGAGTTTTGTCAGCATGGTCACTGATGAACAGGAATGAGGAATACACCCCCAGCATGATGTCACTGCCAGGTATCAATACTTATATATTATATTCATAAAATATTACCTTAAACAAAAAAGCCAAAAAATTTAATGGAAATGTTTGGCTAGAATGTTTCACAGTGTGTTAAAAAGACAAGTAGATGACACCACCAGGTACTTTTGAGCAGCAAGAACACATGTAATTAAACAAATAGTTAAGCTGACTGCCATACTGTGGAACATTAAAGCAAGCAACAGCATTTCCATGGAAACCAGCAGGTAGAAGATGAACTTCCAACCAGAAAAACTTGCATAGTGCATCTTTTAATGACATAATAAGTAATTCAAAATGCATTTGTGTACAGGGCTCATGTAATAGCTGTCCTACCACAGCTGAAGACGATGGACTTCAGTGCAGTCACAAAGGAGGAGCGGGTCCTGTCCAAAATAAAGTTTACTGGTGTCATGTGTCATGCCAGACACTGAGAGACATCATGGACTAAAGTGCCTCTCCAGTGTGGTTTTCTTATGAAATCAGGTGGGTAGAGTTGGCACTAGCTGGCTTTCAAAATGTTATGATTAATCTAGAAGTAACATGTAGAAAGAACAGGTTCTGGAGTTGGCCAAGTTTGTACAAAACATCAGTTATAGTAATCCAGTGGTTGCCAGACTTTTTTCTCCCAGTAACTTCTTTGTTTTTTGTTTTTGTTTTTTTACCTATATGGATAAGTTGGTCATCCTAATTTCCTTCTTCTGCCTAATAAGATATCGTCTAAGGTAAGGTCAAATATAATAATAACAGTAATGGCTATAAAATACTTTTTAGAAGCAAGTAAGATCTGTTGTCTGACTGTTGTAACTGGACAGAAAAGACACTGGATAATAAATACATTGTGGTCATTCCAAAGTCATATCTGAAGGTGCAAGAACACAAATATTCAAATCTTGTGATATAGTCTACATGAGGCTTTTGTTACTTATTAATGCTTTGCAGTGACATAAAGCTGGGGATGTTGCATTGCATTGCACAGTCAAAAAAAAAGTTGTAAGTTTTCCAAAAACTCAAGAAAAAAATACTAAAAACAACACCTGTGATCAGCACGAGCATTCATGGTCCTGTTTAGTGAAAGTGACTAACTGAAAAACTGTTGGCTAAAGCTTGTCACTGTAACTGAATGTGTGAGAGACTTGTTTAACAGCACAAATCATCTCACCTCACCTATTGTAGTTTAAGCTAAATCAGTTCTGCTCAGTTTGTGTTTAAAAAAAGACCAAACCAAAGTCTAATTTGAGTAACAGAGCTTCAGACAGAGCAGAGCCTACAGTTAGCTTCACACCCCCAGGGAATGTTGGTGTCATCAGCTGCAAAGTATAGACCAAATAACCAACATCTTATTGTGAGATTGAGAAGTACAGATAACCACCTATCTGTTTATATACCCTATTCTATAAAAGCGTGATATGGAGTCCACAGTGTTATTCAAAGCCAGTGTTGTATACAGAGATGGCACTAGGTCAGGACGCACAGAGGCACATTGTAAAGTGTCCAGCTGCAGACAGTATGAACCTCTGCTGCCTCTGCCTGCTCCTATTACACAGGAAATGTGCTCCATAAATCAACACAGGCCCAGCCACACTTATTTAGTCGTTGGTGGTACATTTATGTGTTTTCTCCGAGTTGATGGGGTGGGCATAGAGTTGTGTCAGCACATACAATGTGTTACATCAAATGACACTGATAACTGCAATATGGAACGCTCTGTCTGGGCATGAAATACATAAACGTTATTAGTTTGGTGGTCAGTGTTTTTCATTCAGTAGTACTTAAAGATCTGCTGTGGAACATTTCACACGATAAACAGACTAAAATACAACATGTGTTTTTATTTCTAAAAAATACCTTGAATTTGTGGATTTCAGCTTCCTGTTTATCCATGGGTTTCAGAATGATGAAAGATTAGGACCATTGCCATAGCCATTTGCAATTTCACATAACAATTGTGAATTGCTATGGCTAAAGTGCCAATTTTTCAAAACTCTGATACAGTGAGTTTTTAATATCGCCGGGATCACCTTTCCCCAGACATGACTCATAACTTGACTTCATTTTTTATTTAAATTTTTAAATTTTTTGAAAATTATTCTTATTTTGATAATCCCAAGTAAAATTAGCTTTGAGGGTAGCTATATCTATATCTAGTCTATATATGTATTTGTACATAACTTGATAACGTGTAATGTTCCAGATTACAGCTTTAATATGTTTTCAGGAGTTTTTGCTATATTATTTGATCAGTTTTCCAGTTTCATTAAAAAACAGCACTCTATTGAAATCATTTTAATTAACAATCGTCAGGAACTTCTTGTTGTAACTTTTAATGAATGCTGTCCTACTCTTTCTCAGCCTAATAATATGACTCAGCGCATTTAGAGAGAGTCGACTCACTCCAGTAAATCCAAATATTACTGTGTTATCTGGTAGAAACAGAATGTCAATATAAAATTATGTGTTCTTTTTTTCATCTAAGAACTAACTTTGTATGCAGATCTTTTTGGTAACATTTGAAAGGGAAAATGTAATAGTAGTATAGTTGTGTTTGTCAGTGGCGGTTCTAGGATTTTTCTGAAACAGGGGCCATTAATGGGCCACATGTTACATTCAGTTACATCCAAGCACACAAATGATTAATTCAGTATTCATGTCTGTTTCTTCTCCCATTAAGTTGTATTGACGCAATAGGTCTACTGCCGCCAAGAGTTTGGGGGTGGAATTGCATCAGTGATCATTGAATTCTAGAGTTGCTCTTCTCGTCAGTTGATTGACAGAACAGAGGCACTTCAGAGGCCAATCAGATTAGAGGTGAGGCCAGGGCCCCTGTGGCCCCTCCCCTAGAACCGCCCCTGGTGTTTGTCCACTGATCCGTAGGTTGGCGGTGCAATTCCAGCTCCCACAGATGAATGCTGTCGTTGTGTCCTTGGACAAGACACTTAACTGATTTCACCACCAGTGTCTGTGTACTCTGGTGTATGAATGTGTGTGTGTGTGTGTGTGTGTGAGTGGGTGAGTGGTTCCTTGATGTAAAGGGCTTTCAGTCCCTTGAAGGTGGAAAAGCGCTCTATAAAAATGTGACCACTTACTATTTAATTAAGATTTAAGATTAAAGTTCATATTAAATCATATGTTAATGCTAATAATGTTAATGAAAAGATTATTAATTAATACTTTATGAATACTAACAGAGATACCCTTTACTATTAGTTGGCCATGGTTCCTAAACGAAAGCACATCATTTAATAATAAACTTTTAAACTTAAAGGCATACTGTGCAACTTTTCTGGTGCTTTACTTTATATGTACAGATCTTTCTAGTAACATTTGAAAGGGAAAATATATTACACACACACACACACACACACACGCACACACACACACACACACACACACACACACACACACACACACACACACACACACACACACACACACACACACACACACAGAGCAAAATAAATAAATAATAGCCCAAATTGGAGCTATTGGTGTCACATGATGGAGTTATTACGAACGGGATTTGGTGTTGGCAGGTCGTGCTGTGCAGCTGGTGACTGAGACAGCTGGAGCAGACTTCAGCCAATAAACTTTCCTCTCTGCTGTTCTGACAAAGACCTATTGTTTAGGATTTTGTTTCTGATGTTGGTTGACAGGTAGGTAATTTTACCAGAAAATTGCCCAAAAAGTGGACTAACCATCTGGTTGAGTGGAAAAATGGGCTTTAAATGATCTGCTGGGGTAAGCATCACTCATCAAGTTCACTTTTGAGACAATGTTAGCATATTTTAGACAAGGTTGTGTGTCAGACTTGGCATACTACTGTCCATATTGTATTGTTACTGTGTAGTCTTTATAGATATTGTAGGGAGTATTATACCCTCTGATGCTGTAGGCCAAATTACAAGGACTTCAGCTGGCTGTGTCCTAGGTAAAGCATTGTAATTTCTCTCTCTTTACCATAGACTGTATATATAAATGGACATAGCAAACCCACTAGCTGCCGTGTTCCAAATAGGAAGTGACAGTGAGTGTGCTTCCTGCTCCATCGACTTCAGCTCCAGTTCACTTTGTATTGAAAAACTGTCACCCCTCTCTCTGTAACTGCTGCAGTGAGCCTCGTTATTTTGGTCTTAAAATGTTCATATTAACCCACTCTACATGATCCTGGGTGTTTTTATTTCACTATTTTGTTCATAAATCAATTTGTATTCCTAATATGGCTCCAAATTCACCCCTGTAACAGCTAGCCCGTGAGCTTCATTTGATTGGAGCTGAACACTATGGGCGATGTTACGCCCGTTTAGTCCACTTCTTTATACAGTCTGTGATCTTTAGGATGGTATGATGGTAGATGGTGTGGATGAAGTAGTCAGCCTCACTTGTTTCTGAATGACTTCTACTATCTGAATGTCCAGGAGGTTTTTGGGGTATCTCCCCTGGATATTGAGTATCTCCCCCTGGATATTGGTGAGGGCACATTTCTCCACTGACTGGACATTTTAAGCCTGTGTTAGAAGTACCTAGCAGGAGGTTTATTACGCATATTTAAGCCCTTCAGTTGCTTATCAGTGAACTCTGTAAGTCATTTTTTGATGAGATACACTTTCAACCTGATAATGTAATCTTATATGCCAAAGAATGTACAAGAACATTCTTTGCAATTTTGCAGTGATATCACACTGGGGGTGTTCTACATGCTTCTATATGGAAATGGAATGTTCAGCAGTTACCATGGTGACACAATGCACACATTAAGAAACTCAAGAAAAAATCAAATGGTTTCAGACCAAAAGAAAAATTCAATTCTTCCACTTGGACAAGTGAAGTGAAGATTATTTAAACAGCATATTTTCAGGAGCTTGTGATCAACACAAGCGTTCATGGTCCTGTTCAGGAGTTTGATTTTCAACAAGGCAAGAGCGACCAACTGAAAACTACAACTACTGTTGTAGTTCCAACTAAGGCAGCTCTATTTGGTTAGATTGTGTTAAAATAAAGAGTAAATTAAAGAATAATAAAGCTTCAGGCAGAGCAGTGCCTACAGTTAGCATCACACCCCCAGGGAATGTTGATGACATCAGCTGCAAAGTATCATCTGCTGGACCATTTTATTTTTACATTCAAACTCTGTAAAGTCAACAAGGCTGTTTATAGGTTCCTCCTATTGTCACCTTATTTGTTATTTCCCCAGATTGGCATTCTGGTCACACACATATATATTGTCAGGGGAAATTTCAGTTATCCTTTCTTTTCTCTTTGTGAGTGTAATGCCAAAGTGAGGTCGGAGCATGTAGAAGGAGCCCAGCTCTACCTTTGGAACCCTGTGGTGCGAGGAGACAGGCGACACACACAAATCCCAGTAATCTTCAACTCCGAACTGGGCTGTGCGATTGTGACCGACAGCCCCCCGTCAAGACCCTCCTCCTGTACTCAGCCCTCTGTATCTCGAACTATAGATGACATTAAGCTTTGTCGTTAGTGTTCTTAGAATAGTTATTGTAGTGTCAATTTTGGATCATGTGTTTTCAAATATTAAATGTGCACGGTGTAACTTTCTGGTCAGGGTCTACCACATAAGTCTTCACTGAGATAGATTTAATGCCATATTGTGAAAGAAATACTATCTAACATTTATAAAATACTGGTGATTTTATTGGGAAAAAAAAAAATAAAAAATAAAAAATTGAAAATCAACAAATCCAGCCTGTAACACAGCCTGGTGGTGTCATCTGCTTGTCTCCATGAAGATGGTTTAAGTAAGTTTATTGCCATACTCCATAAAATTGCCATAAAATTCTAGCTAAAGCAATGACATCTCCATAGAGACAAGTATGGGTGGCAGACAGTCCACCTAAAAAGTTACACAATTACCTTTAAAATATACCAAAATGTGTTCTTGGGTTTCAAATTCCTGTAATTCATAGGTTTTAGAATGATGAAAAAATTTGGATCGTTGCCATAGTGAGTAACAACTGAAATAAAATATGTCTTTTGAATGGGGAAAAGTGCTCAAAATAACAACAGCTCACGAGGGCAACAGTAGCTCAGTTGGTAGAGCGTTTGTCCACTGATCTGAAGGTTCATGGTTTGATTCCCGTTCTGGTGTATTAATGCGTATGTGAATAGGTAAGTGGCTCCTTGATGTAAGGCTTTGAGTGCCTTGAAGGTAGAAAAGCACGATATGAAAATGTGACCATTTTCCATAGAAATTGTTAATCACTATGGCAATGCACCTCATTTTCCACCATTCTGAAACACATGGATAGATGCAGACTGCAATTATGTGCATCACCACTATGAGTCAACTTGACCTACATTTTTGTGGAGGTATAGGGAAACCATGGAGAACAGGTAAACAGCATGCAAAAGCAAGGTTTGGTCTAGGAGTCAAAACCCAGGACCTTCCCATTATGAAGCAAGGATCTTAACCACTGTGTTATTGTATTATTATTGTAATTGTATGTATTTATTTTTTAATTTTCAAATGTAAGATAATTATGAAAGCACACCATTCACGTGGATCATTCGAAAAGACAAATGAGCCATTGTGCTTTGTAATGCCATCACAAGCCTTACCAGTATATTTTTTTAGACTACAGAATTGAAATGTTGTCTGTTCGGGAAAAAAAAACAACATCCTCCAACTACACCTGGTTGTTTTTGATGTGCAACAACTTTATAGCTTTGTCAAAAGCTCACAAAAGTTAATTTCGCATGACACTGTATGTCAGCTTTACTCTTAGTTCTAGGGAGGGTTCTAGTCCGAAGAGCAATAAATTGTGTGGTCCGGTGAGGGTTATTTTATGGACCAGATGTGTTGAATAAATCATTCTCCACACACCTAATTAAACACTTACTGCCTCGCCCCGTTCAGCTATTAACATCTGCTCATCCAAATGAACCAGGACGCTTTGAGTGCAGGCCTGGTGTAACAATGACAGCCCAGGAAATATATCGCTCCATTCATGTTGTTTTCTCTATGTCTGATTTATGGAAGCCTTTATCTATTGGAAAACGGGATTAAGTGCATAGTCCGGGGGTAAATGCTCTACGATATAAATTAAAGGTGCACAATATAAGTTTTAGGTGAAGTGCACGACGCCTGTTTGTCTCCATGGTGATGTTATTGCTTGGCCTGGAATGTTCCACAGCATGGCATTAAAAGCATCTTGAGCTGATCAGATCACGCCACCAGACTAAGTTACAGGTCAGATCTATGGAGTTCAACAGTTACTGCCTGCTCTAGTTCTGGAAGTAAATGTTCCGTTAATTTTTCACATAGACTTCAAAAACACAGTTGTTAAAAGGCCAAAAAGGCCATTTTTTTATTTAAATGAAGGACTCTACAAAATGCTTTCATAATTTTGCAGTTTATAACGTTTCAGAAACAGATCTTACATAAAATATCTTGTGGTCATTAGTTCCCACATAGATGAGTAGCCCTGTGTTTTGTTTTGTTTTTTGAAAGTCTATGAGAAAAATTTATGAGAAATTTTGTTCTGGAGTGGCTCTATTAAGCTCCAAATGTGACCCTGAGATTGTAGGATTTCCAAGGTATTTCTGAGCAATAAAAACATCCAGAATAAAAACACATGTTCAGTGAATTTAATGCTATACTTTGTACTTTGGATAATTCAAGGCAAAACATCTCCATAGAGAAAGCAGGTGGCAAAAAAGTAACATAGTGACCCTTTAACAACTGTGCTTATTAGAAATTAATGGGACAATGTCAATATATGAAAAGTACATTTTTACAAAGGAGGTGCACTGCATAACTTTTCTAGTGATGGACATCCCAGTTGGTCGTTTCCAAGTTATTGGTTTGCCTTGCATTTCTACTTTCATAAAGACGCCAACCAGGCCAAGTTACAGGTCAGATCTGTGGATATGCAAACCCACTCAGAGTAAGAATGCACGCTTTTCAAGGGACAAAAACACTTGTAATTGCCATACAAGCAGCTGGCAGCCCCCCAGCTATTATTATTGTTATTATTTGCCTATTATTACCATGACACCGCTATTTCCAATGGCTTATGATGTGCTTTCCATTGTGTGTTTTTTCTTGGTTAAAGTGCCACCATTATGCTATTAACATCTGCTGGTTCATAGGAAACGCATGAGCAGGGTTCCTATAACGCAGACAGACGGTAAATAAAGCCTCTTCACTCATGTTGTTTTGTGCACTCTGTTTATGATGCTTTCATGTAATTGCCTTTGTGCTTTCTCTTAGCATCTGCCTCTCATTCAAATTCTTCTGTTTGATTTCCTTGATAAATGCCTCCACAATCGTTTATTTTAACCAACCGTACTCCCACCACAGACTTGGTTGTTATTTTGCTACAACAGGTGAGATTTGTAGGTAGAGTATTGTTTAAATTACTTGCATAGTATTTCTATTCTAGTTTTAAAGGCGCTGTACCTGATTTTTACTGTTGGACTGTTTACTAGTTCATTTTAAACAGTTTGCCGTGGTCCAAAGTTATTCCTGACTTACCTAATTATTCACCACAATGAGTTTATAAGAGCTTCTCACAACTTTCAGAGGTCAGAGCTGAGTTTGTCATAATTAGATGCTGACAATATAGCAGACTTATTATGATCTTGAGATTCTTATACAATATATCTGTATGGGGCAAGCCATTTTTTGCTCAAATACATGGAAAAAATATGGGTGCGGGGCCTTTAAGACTTACCAATGTGTACATTTACATGGCCAGTAAAAATCATGTAACTAGAATAGTTGTATAACAAAATAACTGATCTGATTTTTGTTTAGATGCATAAAAGATCATCAAAAACACATGGGGAGTATATGTGTCAGTAAATCAATGCAATGGATTTAACTGTTGTATTTGGAAGACAATAAAAAACATGGAAGTACAATACAATTTAAAATATCTTACCTTGCAATCTGACATTTTCTCTTTCTCTTTTCCACATTAGTTTGCTAATTTTTGCATAATTATTCTTCTTCCAACCTCCACAGGTATAAACGATGTATCCGTTGTCTGTTTACATGGCATTTCATATTCAGAAATCAGACAATGATCAGATTATGGAGTGCATCAAAACATATCCAGTGATTTAAATCAAAGGCTTTCATCTATTTGCCTTGGATTCGATACTGTGTTTCTTGGTTATCTTACATAGCATAGAGCATTAGCAGATGAGGTTACAGTGTACATAATAGCACAAAGGATGCTAAACCTGTGTGTATTTTTCTCTTTGCCACAACAATAGTTTTAAATTGGATAGAAACGTTGAACTGACTGTCTGCCTCAGCTGCTCTTAAAGAAATGTAATATTTCTGAAGCCATTTCATTTTCCTTCCTAGCATACGCCAAAAGACACTCAGTATAGTGTAGAAATAATTAGATTTTTCAGTAAAAAAAAAAAAGAAAAAAGTAATGCTCTGTATATACATATATATATGTGTGTTCTTCACCTTCCACGGTGGTTGGTCTCTCACCCTCATTCAGCTCGGTTCCTCTACCAGAGTCCTGGGAGCTTGAGAGTTCTGCGCAGTATCTTTACTGTTCCTAGTACTGCACTTTTCTGGACTGAGATGTCTGATGTTTTTCCTAGTATCTGCTGTAACCACTCCTCCAGTTTGGGGGTTACAGCCCTGAGTGTTCCGATCACCACGGGCACCACTGATGCCTTCACCTTCCAGGCCTTCTCCAGCTCTTCCTTGAGCCCCTGGTATTTCTCTAGTTTCTTGTGTTCGTTTTTCCTGATATTACCATCGCTTGGTATTGCAATGTCCACCACCACGGCTTTGTTCTGTTGCTTATCCACCACCACTATGTCCGGTTTATTCCCCATCACCATTCTGTCAGTCTGTATCTGGAAGCCCCACATGGATCTTGGCTCGGTCATTCTCCGCAACCTTCGTAGGTGTTTCCCACCTTGACCTAGGGGTCTCCAGCCCGTACTCTGCACAGATGTTTCTGTACACTGAGCTTTGCCTGCCAGCATCTTACACCACCCTGTGCAGCCAGGATGAGGGCCTCTGTGCTGTCCTTCAGACCAGCCCTCTCCAGCCATTGGTAGGATTTCTTGATATCAGCCACTTCAGTTATGTTTCGGTGGTACGCCCCATGTAGGGGCTTGTCCTGCCATGATGGTCCCTCCAGCACCTCTTCCTCTGAGCTCCACTGTCTGAGACATTCCCTGAGCACATCATCTGTCGGGGCCTTGTCCTTGATGTACTTACGGATTTTGGATGTTTCATCCTGGACAGTGGTTCCCACACTCACTAGTCCTCGGCCTCCTTCCTTCCGGCTCGCATACAGTCTCAGGGTGCTGGATTTGGGATGGAACTGGAACCCTCCATGCATGGTCAGGAAGATATATATAAACAAATTCACATTATGGACCATTTACATTTTCTCTTCCAAAATAAAATGAGTATTTGCAAATATATTTGGGTATACTTGTACTCTGCACCAACAGGCCTGTAGTTACAGTCAGATCTGTGGAAGTATAATTTGACCAATAATAAAGACACCTCTAGTGAAGATGGATATGTTTAATACCACCATACAGTAAAACATTCTAGACAAAATGATAGCAATCGCATCCTCATGCAGACAAGCAGGTGGTCAACCTCCTAACACAAAAGTTAGATAGTGTACCTTTAAATACTGATAATATTCCTATTAATAGAATTATAAAAGAAAAAAAAAAGTTAAAATCCTAATGCAAAGTTTAAAAACTATAATAATTTCATTCTCTACTGCCTCCTTGTGGGTGGTAGTATATATGTAATTATTCACAAACGATAGCACCAACTTTTCTATAATACAAATGTTAACTGTTGTCACTACAATTTAGCAGATCCAATGTCCTATACACACTCCTGTTAGATCAATTCAAATAAAACAAACCCTCCCTTCGTCTTCTGATAGAGACACAATACTTAATGACATATATTCTCACGGCGATCACACATTTCTAATCTCTTTCCTCTCTAATCCCATGTGCATTGATAATCCCTCTGATAATTCCTTTGTGTTCTTCGGATACAAAAGACAGTGCTCTCCTGTGATGGCGGTTTGTCATTAGTTCAGGACTACTGATCTTGGCTGGCATTCCGAGCACTCAATAGGATTTGGTGTAATCCACGGAGCAGGGCAGATGGACACACAGGTAAGATGACTGGAGTTATTATTGGACTGGCCCTCTGCCCACCAGCCCCTCTGATAGCCACTCATTCATTACGTAATCAGATTAATGTTGGATTAGTTTATGAATGCCAATGTCAAGTAATAAAAGCAACGCATTTTGTACTCTTTTATTTCTGTCCAAAAACATCCATTTTGTTTGGTACAGTTATGGATTATGTGTTGATACAGTAAGTGCACTGGAGTCCCAAGGTAATAGGTCAGACTGGCAGGAAAGAGACTGGCACTGAGGCTGCTCTGCCCTTCAAGTAAAGACACTAAAATAAAGTGAGTTTCTGGACAATCTGCTGTATATGTTCACCGACTACTTCAAATGTTTTTCCAGGCATTTCTTTGCTGATGTACAGATGGTTCTCTCAGTGAGATCTTTAAATGCCCTGTACATAATAAAAACGTTTGCCAGTAGTTGTAATATAAGCTCTTTTTTTACTTACAAAGATAAACTGCTCTTAAAAGTTGTCGGTAAGTGGTTAGTAAGTTTATTATTATTATTATTATTATTATTATTATTATTATTATTATATCTGACATATAATCTTTGGAACCTGCATTTGACTCTGTTTACATTAGGCAAATATCTGTTATGATGGTTTGACTTGGATCATTTGTAAATTTATGCTGGAGAATTCCCGTCAGCCAGCGCGGGGAGGCCACGGTACCGATATACATGGACCCACACGCACACTCACTCTCACTAGAACTGGGGTTTCACTTACCTGCCCATTTACCGCTGTCCTCGAGTTTTCCTCACGTAGCCATCGCGACAGTCGGGGGTGCACACTTTGCTGTTCAAACATTCCTCTCGCCATAGCCATTGTTCCAATTCCAAACTGTTCTTCTTGTTCGCTGTATCCCGAGCGCGTCAGGTGACCAACCCGAGCGTCGCGTTCTTCCGCATTATATTGCGTCACACGTGGCGTGACCAGGTAACGCCATATGACTTGTCGTTTCTTTTCTTTTCTTTTCTTTTTTTTTTTTTTTTTTTTTTTTTGTTGTTGTTGCTTAGAGCCTATTATTACAATATTTTTGTTTATGGTCATACTTGTGATTTTTCTATATTAAAGCGCAAACGTATCTATTTCTATTGGTAGAAATAGATACGGGCTCCTCCCCCAAATCTTTAATTGATTTGGGGGAGGAGCCTCGTACTATAAAGGGGAAGAGCTGTGTGCACCTCAGGCACCAGCTCCAGAGATATCTAAGCGCTGCTCAGTGTTTTTGCTGCTACAGACAGTAAATATATCTATTCTTTATATTTTTTTCACTATTTTGTGCACTTGTGGGAATAAAATCACCAACTCTGTTTTTGACAACGCCATATCATTTCCTTTTCTTCAATAAGAGCCCAGGACAAAGTTCATTGTGCATGGTTTAAGTAGGCCTATAAGATGTTCATAGCTGTATTTAAATGTGAAAATGCACGGAGGCACTTCATGTGCTCACTTCATGTGAGTGTAGGCCTGTGCTTATTGGGAGTCTGACCTAAAGTTCTAATGTGAGTTTCACACTCTTTCAGTTTTTGGAACCGCTCATTGCCGCACATGAGGTTCCACCTGTGGCGGACTGGAAGCTGAGATGGCCCCTCCCGGTGCTGCCTTTGACGTTTGAACTAATTAAATGAGAACCTCTTTAATTAGCTAACAATGAAACCTTTTTACATAGAGGTGGTGGCCGTGTGCGCGGGCCTCATTATTCCACTTGGCACTTGTTACGTGTGGGTTGGCCGCTGGTGTAGTGCCCCACAGCTGACACTCCACCGCGGGGCGCACGGGGCTGCACTGGGAAACCCGCAGGTCGCCTACCGCGGCGGGCGGGGGCTAATTAGATTACTGTGGAGCAACTGCTGCCTTCCTGCGCTGAATGCACGACTGCCTTACGACAAAACCCTCCCTTTCCGACTCCGCAGCGGCTCTCTCCCTCACCGGTTGCTGTCACTGTGCCCGCCCCCTCCCTCCTCGCTCCTCCCTGGACTCTCCGAGGCGAGGGGACGCTGGAGCAGAGCCGGTTTACAGTTACACCGCGTCTACTGCGCTTACCCTGCACTTCAAGACGTGCACCGGAGCCGTACAACTCTACAACAGTACTTCAAACCGGGAACTCTAATTCTTTACACGGACACTGGCACCTTTTCTGTGACTCGCGGACCCATCCGCCTTCACGTGGCGCTGGCGTCTCCCCTCAGAAGTGGGGTGCATTTCTTGGCTGGCCGCGGGAGGAGTTGTGTGGATGTTATATCGTGCCTGTTCGGTTCGGGCTGTGTCTTACCGCTGCCCAGAGACACAGGCAAGAGTGTGTGGAAAAGTGCATCTGAATGTTAAACGTATGGCTTCACCGAGGATAACATGGTAAGTCCGACCCGACCGCTCTGCCTTTAGGGGGACTCTGTGTAGCTTTTGCCGATTCTTACCGGGCGTTTTTGTTGGAATATTTGATTAAAACTGTTTGTAAAATGTCTATACATGTGATCATCTCCGAACTAGTAAGCAGATAGTACGCTTTACAGTGTTATATAGCCTACTTCAGACAAGCCAAGAAGTTGTGCATTACAATCAAGTGGAAAGGGGTAGGCTAATTCTCTGTCCATGGTGCTGAAATCTTACTCCTCTGTAGGGTTCACGCTTTTTAAGTTAAAATAGGCGTTTATATCCACACTGTACATCATTCTGGATACATGTCAGCTGTCCCCTTTTTAAAACTAAAAATTCAACAGCTTTGATAGAGAAAATGTGTTGGATCTATGGTATACGTCCTCGTTTATGCGTTATTCTCTATAGTGTTTCCCGTCTTTCACAAAGCAGGTTACCCGTAGCAGCCTGTTTGTCTAGGATTATAAAGACAGGGAGAGTTATCCGATTACTTTGAATTACGGCAAGCTGTCGCCTCACCACCACACTGCACCGACACGGGGAAAGTCAAAGGTTGGACGTACTGGTCGTCATGGCTATGGTAAATAAACAGTAGCTTCATTGTTCATTTCAGGCGGTGTCTTGATATTTGGCCTTGGGTTTAGAGGAATCTGTAAACACTTTTGTCGATTGAATGAGGAGAGAGGGCACGAGTGTTAAGTGTTTAGTGAACCTATGTGCGACCCTTACTCAAGACGCCATGTTTAATCCTTCAGGGCGCACTGGGAGACAGGGGGCAAAGAAATGTCTGATTTGTTTTTCACTCACTGATTATGTGTTTCTTGAATTTGAAGTGACAGGAATAGTTTATGAATGCAATGATGTAACTTAAAGGTCTCTTATTCATACAATAATAATGAGTTCTGCTGATTCTATAGGTCTACACAGTGTTTATTACCCAGATATATAATGCGGCCTTAAAAGTGTGACTTTTCTTCACCTGTCTCCATGAAGATGCCATTGCTCTACCTAAGAATGTTCTGCAGTGTAGCTATAAACTTGTCTATCTCCACAGCAACTAGCAAGTGATGCCAGCAGGCCAAGTTACGCGTCAGATCTATGGATAGTCGACCTTGCTCAAAGTAAAAATGCATCTTATTGCAAAATAGATAACTGTGGAACATTTCAGGCGAAGCAAATAAATCTCCATGGAGATGAGAAGAAAAGTTACACAGTGCATCTTTAAGAATACATATTACAGCTACATTTGATTGTAAGTTGAGATAGGTCTAAAAAAAATCTACTTCTCAAATAATATCTCTAAAGCAGTTATGTCTATGGATGTCATTGCAGATTCATTATTATAGAACAGATCATATTTTTAATCTTTGTTGATCAAGTTAAATATCTGTTCACCTTTAGTACATTTTAAAGATTGTTTTTATATTGTTTTTGGTTTAATCCTGATGGAAGTTTTGGTGACAGATCTTCCCAATACTTCCTATTTTTCCTTATCTTGTTAAGACTCTAAATTCTCTGGTTTAATTCAACCAGTGGAATCTTTGAAACTGGAATAACTGAAACCCCACTCTATACATATATCTTACTTCAGCATAGAGAGGAGAGGTCCACTACTACTATGATCTGTGCCATTATTCTCCAGACTGGAAAGGAGTCATCATAAAAACATAGAAACAGCTCTTACGACACTGACAGAAGGACCTCAATGTGTTACAATGACAATAATAAATGCCCTCACCACTTCACATGAAAGCTATAGATCAATTTACAGACTATTTCAACGTGGGTAATTATATAGCAGCAAATATAGCAGTGTTTCTCAGACTGTAACTGTTGGAATTCATGTTTTCAAATAAGGATGCAGTGAAAAGTGGGCATTTTTAAAGGTGCACTGTGGAAGTTTTCGGCTTGTCTCCATGGGATGATACAGATCTTTATTATTATTATTATTATTAGTATTAGTATTAATGAAAACAAAAACTTGTATTCTTACTCGGAACTAGGATCTCCCCTCCAAAGATCTGACCCGTAACTTGTCATTATGGTGTATGAATAGAACAAAACTTTCAAGAAAAAACATCATAATCATCTCCATAAGGACAAGTAAAAAATGACACATCCACATTATGTTGGAGTGCAATTCTCTGCACTCACAATGCTCAGTGTCAATTGTATGTACACTTAACATAATCAGACTGCAACATTTGTCCACATTTGACTCCCAAATGGTAGAATACATTGGATCCTCTTGTTTTGTATGCAGAAAGTAGCGCAGTGATATTTAAAGGCATCTACAGGGACAAACTTTTCCAGCAGTCACTCTCGAGAGTCTGTATAATTCAATATAATTCACAATAGAATCAAAATTAGACTATGCACAATTATGTAATCACAAAGGCTGAAACTATTTCAATAGACTGTTCTCTGCATTGAAAGACCTTGAAAAACCTCTACTGTTTAGCTTATCAGTTTTGATTTCAGATGAGCTGTTTACAATGTGCACTCTGAACTGAATCCTACTTTTTATACAAATTTAATCACAACATTTGTCAGACAAGTCATCTTTTTTTTTTTTTTTTTTAAACTGTGCAGCCCTAACTCACATTTACAAATATATCCAGATCAGCTCAGGGTAAGAGTAAAAGTCCATTTTAAACATTTTTCACTTTTTAATTTATTCACATAATGTCCCCATGGAAATGAAAACACATAATATTATACTAACACATGCAATAGTTTTTAGGGCATGTAGTTCGCAATGGTCTAAACAAAATAGGTCTTTGTTAGTTGTCCAATCTTTAAGTATTCTGTTCTCATAAACCAAACTGCTCATCAGCCGATAATGTCCCATCTGTGGCGCTGTAAACTCCCTCTTTAGATACTTTGCTTTATTTATTCAGCGATATGGGTGTTTGGACGCTCTGGGCTAGCGTCCTTAGTCCTTTATGAGTTTGCGGGTTGGGTTGCCAGGTGCCTCTGTGTATGGGATTGAGTTTACATTGAACAATACCACTGAATTAATTGTGCCTAACAAGATTACGTGCCTGCTGGCCAAAACACCGCTTGAGATCTGCATATCTGGCATAGCAGAGCGGGGAAGGGAAACAGGGAGGCAAATTAGTATGAGACGCCAAAGTTATTTTTCCACTTTGCATTTTGATTTTCTTTGTTATTTCTGATTGTGGAGGACAATAGAATATAACTAGGGAATGATATCGCTGTCAATAAATAAATGCAGATTATAAACGCATGGATAAAAATGGAGGTCAAAAGTTTAGGGCACTAGTTTAGAACTACAGTCAAAACTTGAATACGGCAGTACTTTTAAATGGCTCATATTGCGCTATTTTCTGATCTATGTTATAATGTTCATAAAAAAAACATACCTGGAGTTGTGTTTTGTTTCATTCAGCCACATTCTGCATTTTAAACAGAAAACACTCTGTTCCACCTTGTGAGGTCATGTGGTAATACTGTACCAGGAATTAACGCACTATTAACAGATTACTTTAGATATGTAGACTAATAATAAAGGATTACTCAAACATGTGTGAATGAAACAAAACTTAACCCCTGATATGTTTTTGAGGAGGTAACAATATTCTAACATGGCTTAAAGCTCACAAGAGTCAATTTTGTGTGATACAGAACCCCTTCAAAGCTTGCTCACTATCATTTTTTGCATCTCAACATAGGTGTCAGATTGAACTAAATAATTATTTTGCAACAAGACAACGCTGTCACCTGCTGTCTCCATCAAAATGTTATTGCTTTATCTGGAATGTTCCACACTGCATTTCTTCCAAAACTGAGAAGTTTACTGCAAAGTTTGAAAAATTCTTACATTCTTTTTTGTGAGTAGGGTAGTCTCACCACAGATCTGACCTGTGATGTGGCCTGATGACGTCACCTGCTTGTCTTCATGTCGATAGATTTGCTTAATGCCATTCCAATGAACATTCCAGGCAAAGAAGTATCCATGTAAACAAGCAAGTTACATTTCAATTTTTACAATTCTCCAGTATCTGAGACATTAAGGCCCAATCCCAATTCTCCCCCTTAGCCCTCTGTCTTTGTCTTAGCCCTACCCCTTAGCCCTACCCCTCTGTCTTTAAACAGAGGGGTAAGGCAAAGGGGTGTGTTTTAAACCCTTAGAAATGGGACACCCCTTTGCAGTCGCAACAATATGACATTATTTTTAAAGTTTTGAAGTATTGTGCTCCTTTTGAGTTTGTTTTAAATGAACTTTGCAAAAAGTCAAATGTTTTTTTAATTTTTTATTTTTTTTTAATTACTATACTCTGTACAACATATGTAAATCAAATTTTAATCAACTGTAACACAAAATTAAAATGCTGCAGAGGTGGACGGAGTTGTAGAGGATGCCTGGTACACACAAAAAAGAAAACAAAATTAATACATAGTCATAAACATATAGTTGTTCTGGTACCTACAAATATTATAGAATGTAATATACCTTATATTTTATTTTCAAATTCTCCCACTTTTTTGAAGCTTGTTGGGCTGACACAACTCCAACAAGTCCAGCCTCCTACAAGAAATTTCTAAACAAAATACAAATGTGATTAATAACATGTCATTAAATAGGGGATAATTTACAAGGCGAAACGAAACAATAATATTTTAGGCGATGCATGTTCATAATACTTTACACATTCTACCGTAACGTGTGTATAGTTCTAAAAGCGCATGAGACGAGTTACGAGGCGAAATACAGCGATATATTTGACACATTCTAGTCTGACATATATGCGTATATAGTTCTTTTAGGCCATGCATGTTCGTAATACCGTAACAAGCGTATAGTTCTAACTGGGCATGTTACGATAAGCCGTATATGTCAGAAAGCGTAAATGCTGGCGCCATGAGTATACGTACAAGTTTTCAAAAGTTACTACAGTTTTATACAACTTTTTATGAGGTTCTTGAGTGCAAATACTCACATTTGTCCAATTTCTTCCCGATTGCTCGACACTTCCCGATTTCCGTGTTGGTTTTTGCTCCGACTTGTGTTAAGCCACGCCTATCCCCTTTGCGCAAAGGGTGCATCTGAAAACGCTTTGCGCAGAGGGGTATCATAGCCCTTCCCCTTAGCCCTTCCCCTTACAGAAAAGAGAATTGGGACAGCCCTCTGTCTCTCGTGAACGCGCACAACAGAGGGGTAGGGCTAAGACAGAGGGCTAAGGGGGAGAATTGAGACGCAGCCTAACATTACTCAACATCTACTAAGGTATAAACTACTCTATGTCTCAATCATTTTCTATGCTTTCACTTGACCAGCGGCCATATTGTTTCAGGTAATCCACACACATTCTATATTGTCATAGAAATAATGAATCCACAATGTGTCCAGTAATGGAAAAATGAGGGCTAGCAATCTTTATGCTTCACACCTTTTTAAGAAGTAGTTTAGCAGAGTTTTCCCTCGGTGGGATGAGTGGACTTCATTTTAATCTTGTGTAGTCTCACTTCCTCGAGCCCGTGGCCCAGTTAATAGAGGAAGCCGCTTTTAAGAGCCCCATAAACCAGAGTGACCTCATGAGAATTACAGCCGCAAGTGTTTGGACTAACTTACCGTACATGTAAAAGTGGGGCATGGCCAGTGGACAGTGAGGCAATCAAGTTTCATGTTTTCATCAGTGTTCCTCCAATCTGCTCGTGTTCAACTTTGTACATTCACTTCATACACTTAATTGGAAAGAGGGAACTTGTTTATGGCATACAATTCCTCTTATGGGTCAGTGGATGAAGTAATGGTCATATTTTACAGTATAGACTGAAATCGTACTGGGGCAACATTTGGGTTGTCATAAAATTTGACACCCTGATACTAATTGATATAGCTATTCAGACGCAGACAAACTTTATTGATCCACAAGGGAAATTATATGGATACAGTAGCTCACACATACTATTGTACCCAGCTGCCACTGAACAAACTGTGAAAACACTGAACATTGTCATCTGAAGATTTGTATTTTGTCTGAAAGAAAATATAACTGGATTGGACCTTTTTTGGAATAGTTTTAGAATAGTACTGATCTAAAACAAAATTTGCATAAGACCAGTTATTTTGTGTATTTAAAGAGCCTATACTGTGCTATTTTCTGATCTCTGTTGTAATGTTGTTTTCTCATCACAAACACACCAGGAGTTGTGTTTTGTTTCATTCACATGTTTCACACATAAATCCTGCACATTTAGGCTGAGTTCTTCTCTCAAACAGAAAACACTCTGTTCCACCTTGTGATGTCATTTGTGTCATATGTGTCCACACACCTTTACTAGAATCATTTAGATGATTTCAGATGTGGAATTGCCAATCTCTACTGAACTAAAGGTAAAAAAAAGTAGCTGTTAATCTCAAAACTACCACTACATGACATCACAGGGTGGAACAGAACGTTTTTGAGCTTTGGAGATGTACACAGACGAATAAAAAAGGGTTACTGAAACGTTATACTCAACATTATAGCATGGCTTAAAACGCAAGAGTCAGTTTTGTGTAATTTAGGAACTTAAAGTGCAAGTGGATTAATATTGTACTGTGGCAGCCTCTTTGGGTTGATAGAAAAGTCAATTGATATTTCCAGTGACATAGCGCTGGTGATGTTCTACATTGTTCCCTATGGTGGAATGTTCAGTAGTTACCAAGGAGACATGATGCACACTGTGAAAAAAGTTTTAAGCTTGTTACAAAATGCATTTAAACAACACATTTTCAGGAGCTTGGGATCAGTACGAGCGCTCTTGGTCTTGTTTAGGTGTTTTATCTTCAACAAAAGGTGAGAGTGACTCACTGAAAAACTGTTGGCTGATGATAGCTGCAGTAACTTGTGACTGTAATTCAATGTGTGAGAGACTTGTTGAAGAACACAGATCAGCTCGCCTGTTGTAGTTCCAACTAAGTCAGCTCTTTTAGGTCAAACTGAAAGAAACAAAGCACAGATTAAAGTCTAACTTCAGTAACAGAGCTTCAGATGGAGCAGTCCCTACAGTTAGCATCACATACCTAAGGAATGTTGATGACATCAGCTGTAAAATAGCAAAGTTTTTTGCTTTAGTTTTTTTTTTTTTTTTTTTTTTTTTTTTTTTTTTTTTTTTTAATATCAAAACAGCTTTTCAAACACCATTTGGAGAAAGTTCATATTTCCCTGTTGATAATAACATGCCAAGTATTTCTAAAGGTTTCAGTGAAATAGCTGCAAGTTTAATGTTAATTCATGGTAAAAAATAAAAAACACACTAATGTTGGATGAGAAGGCCTGGCTCTCAGTCTCTGCTCTAATTCATCCCAAAGGTGTTCTATCGGGTTGAGGTCAGGACTCTGTGCAGGACAGTCAAGTTTATCCACACCAAACTCTCTCACAGTCTGGTGCACAGTCATGTTGAAGATGAAGGGACCATCTCTAAACTGTTCCCACAAAGTTGGGAGCATGGAATTGTTCAAAATCTCTTGGTATGCTGAACCATTCAGGGTTCCTTTCACTGGAACTAAGGGGCCAAGCCCAGCTCCTGAAAAACATCCCCACACCATAATCCCCCCTCCACTAAACTTACACTTGGCACAATGCAGTCAGACAAGTACCGTTCTCCTGGCAACCGCCAAACTCAGACTCGTCCATCAGATTGTCAGATGGAGAAGCACAATTTGTCACTCCAGAGAACGTGTCTCCGCTGCTCTAGAGTCCAGTGGCGGCGTGCTTTACACTGCATCCGACTCTTTGCATTGCACTTGGTGATGTATGGCTTGGATGCAGCTGCTCGGCCATGGAAACCCATTCCATGAAGCTCTCTACGCACTGTTCTTGAGCTAATCTGAAAACCACATGAAGTCAGCATTCACTGACCCCACCCCGCCAGTTTACGCGGCCTACCACTTCATGGCTGAGTTGCTGTCATTCCCAATGGCTTCCACTTTGGTATAATACCACTGACGGTTGACTGTGGAATGTTTAGGATCGAGGAAATTTCATGACTGGACTTGTTGCACAGGTGGCATCCTATCACAGTACCACACTGGTGGTACTGTGATTCACTGTTCACTGAGCTCCTGAGAGTGAAACATTCTTTCACAAATGTTTGTAGAAACAGTCTGCAGGCCAAGGTGCTTGATTTTATTCACCTGTGGCCATGGAAGTGACTGGAACACCTGATTTCCATTATTTGGATGGGTGAGTGAAAACTTTTGGCAATACAGTGTATATGTTCTGATCTATGTTATAATGTTTCCTCATCAAAAACATACCTGGTGTCATAATCCTGCATATTTAGGCTGAACTTTCTGTCAAACAGAAAGCACCTTGCGATGTCATGTGGTAATAGAGGAAGTACTCCACTGTGTTTTTAAACTGCATGCACCTTAACTAGAATCACTTTGGAAATTCCAGAGCAAAAATGATCAAACTTTACAGATGAAAAGATCAAAGGTAGCTGTTAACATGACAAATACTGCTTCATGACATCAGAAGGTGGAACAGAGAATGTTGAGCTTTAGAGATGTGGACAGACTAATAATACAAGATTACTCAAACACATGTGAATGAAACGAAACACAATTCTAGGTATGTTTTTGAGTAACAACATTATAACATGGCTTAAAGTGAAATTTGTGTATTATGGGACCTTTAAAGTGGAATGAACAGTATTCTTAGTATTCCACCTTATATGTGCTTTGCTTAGCTCCCCCTTACCTATATTTCCTATAGACAGCTGCTATTAAGTCTAACCGCTCTAGAATAAAAGTCAGTGCTAACAAACTGTGGCGTGTTCACAAATGAGTGACTTTGTGAGCTACAACATCTGCTCACTTTAAGACCCTCAGTAACTAACTTGAGCGAACAGGAAACAGCAGAGTAAAGTGTGGAGCTGAATACAAAACACAGACCACTTTGTCGGTTTGAATTGGGCTTTAGGCCTATAGAACAACCTGAACTTTTTCACTTGGTAATGTCATAAAAGTTGTGTGACCATTTGCAGAGTGGTTAGCATTCCCGTCTCTTAGCTTACACACCCTGGTTTCACAGTTTAGATATGTTCTTAAAGGGCCTATACTGTATTACACTATTTTCTGATCTATGTTGTAATGTTATTTCTCATTAAAAACGTATCTGGGATTGTGTTTTATTTCATTCACACATGTTTACCACACAAACCTTGCCAATTTCTTCTCTCAAACTGAAAACACTGGTCTACCTTGTGATGTCATGTGGTAATACAGGACGTGCTCCACTGTGTTTTTAAACTCCATACTCCTTCACTAGAATCATTTGGATAATTTCAGCCCTGGAATTGCCAATCTCCACTGAACTAAAGCTAAAAGGTGGCTGTTAACTTAAAAACTACCACTACATGACATCACAAGGTGGAACAGAGCATTTTGAGCTTTGGAGATGTAGACAGACTAATAACACATTACTCAAACAAAACACAACTCCAGGTATGTTTTTGATAAGATGACAACATTCTAACATGGTGTAAAGTTCACAAGAGTCAATTTTGAGTAACATAGGACATTTAAGTGCCTTTATAACCACAAGTTGTTTGTTTAAAAGTTGATGCTATTTAGGCAGCTCAATTTTTCCCTTTAGCCAAGGCTGTGACAGTTCTTCCAAAATTCCAGCAGACATGGCAGTGGGCAGAGAGCTAACCAAGCCCACTGTTTTGTCTATTAATCTGGTCACATAAAGCTTTTTAATTGGAAAACTACAACTTGCATTTGAGCTGCAACAAAGAAATAGCAGAATGAAGCAATAATTAGGCAACGTTTATTCAACTGTGTGTGTCTGTGTGTGTGAGACTCATTACATTATAATGAGTCTAGACATTTAGCCATTTTGAGCTACTACAGGTTTAGAAGACATATAGAAAATAAAATCTGTTATTATCAAATTAAGTTTATTATTTTGGCTTTATACAAATAAATGTGTAATTCTTCAAAGATAAATTGTCTCTGTCTGTCTCTCCCTCTCTCTCTGTCTGTGTCTCTTTGTCTCTCTCTCTGTATGTCTATCTCTCTTTCTTCTCTCTGGCTCTGTCAATCTCTCTCTCTCTCTCTCTCTCTCTCTTTCTCTCTCTCTTTCTCTCTCTCTTTCTCTCTCTCTTTCTCTCTCTTTGTCTCTCTCTCTCTTTCTCTCTCTCTCTCTGTCTCTCTCTCTCTGTCACTCTTTCTTTGTCTTTCTCTGTCTCCCTGTCTCTCTCTCTCTCTCGTTGTCTCTCTCTCTCTGTCTTTCTCTCTCTCTCTCTCTGTCACTCTTTCTTTGTCTCTCTCGCTGTCTCCCTGTCTCTTTCTCTCTCTCTCTCTCTCTTGCTGTCTCACTGTCTTTCTCTCTCTCTCTGTCTCTCTCTCTGTGTCACTCTTTCTTTGTCTCTCTCTCTCTGTCTCCCTGTCTCTTTCTCTGTCTTTCTCTCTCTCTTGCTGTCTCACTGTCTTTCTCTGTCTCTGTCTCTGTCTCTCTCTCTCTCTCTCGCTGTCTCACTGTCTTTCTCTGTCTCTCTCTCTGTCTCTCTCTCTCTCTCTCTGTCACTCTTTCTTTGTCTCTCTCTGTCTCCCTGTCTCTTTCTGTCTCGCTGTCTTTCTCTCTCTCTCTCTCTGTCTCGCTGTCTTTCTCTGTCTCTCTCTGTCTCTCTCTCTCTCTCTCTCTCTGCCTGTCTCTCTCCCTATCTCTCTCTCTGTCTGTCTCTGTCTCTCTCCTTCTCCCTATCCCTTTCTTTTTATCCCCCTAAAACAATATCTTTTCAGCATCCATCATAAATGTGTCTTGGTTGAGGTTCAAGTCTTGCACAAAAAGTGAATGGAGTGTGAAATGAAACACAAAAGTAAAATTCTCTTTCCGTACATTCTTTGAAAACAGTCGAATCTGTAACCTGTGACCACTTGTTGCCTAGTTTACAACACAGTATGTCCTTGTACCTGACTTCACGCATATTGGAGAATCCCAGATCACTTGAGTTCAGGAGCGGTGTCTGATTTGAACCTGGAAAAGCTCTCCTGTAATACTTTCCCGTTTTGATTTGCAATTTTATCTCAAAAGACTCAGGCGATTTCAGTTTGAATCTCCATAATGTGGTATTTACAGGCAAATGAGAATTTTTCTAGGAGCTAGAATAGGCAGGTTTGTGTGGGTAAGCACTGCACAATGTACTGCAATCGAAATTTCAGTTTGCATAATTATGAAATCACAAAGGCTGCAATTATTTAGACAACAGAATCCTCCTCAAATAACAACATATATTTTATATTAAAGAATATTGTAGTTTAGCTCTCACCCTTATGTAACCGATAACCTTATGTCCTGTCAGTTATATTATCTTTGCATTGTTTTTCCTTACAACCTGTTGTATATTGCTGAGATATATTTGTATTACTATATTTTATTTTTACTTGTACATGTACATTTGTATAATTATACCTTATTTGACACCAGTCTCTTACTATTTTTGCTACTCATTTAGAATTTATTTTTACTATTTATATTTTTTCTTTCTTATTATAATGTACTGTGATGTGTGCGCTACTGTGTCCAAATAATTTCCCTTGTGGATCAATAAAGTTTGTCTAAGTCTAAGATCTTTACAAACATGTTCTGAATACACGAGATTCTTGTATTTCAGTCACTCCTGGAGTTATTTACAATGTACACACTGAACAGATTCCAGATAACATATTGCATTTTTAGCTGCAATTCTACTCCAAAATAGGGCACCCCAGTATAGTTGCCATGGCGTTTCACTTGCCCCATGTGAAGCGACAGTGGGTGGCCAGTGTTAACTCTGACCGCTAGCTCTGTTTCTCTCTCTGTGTATGCCTGTGAACCAAAGATTATAGCTGTTACTTCAAAGTGTGTTGGTGTTTTCAGTTCAGTTTGCTTACACGACGGAGACATGGACCCTTCAAGTGCAGTCAGAAGCCCCCCTAGACTGGCCCTGGTGTAATCAGAGTCTTTGCTCTGCTCTTGGCGTCTACCATCTCTCCCCTATCTCCTTCTTCTTCTCTAATGCTGTCTCACTCGGTCCCCACACAGTTAAATATATATTACCAGACTAGAAAAAAAGTTTCAGAAAGTTTCAGAAACTTGATCTCTGGAGGCTCCAAACAACTTTAAAAGCATGATTTTTCGGGGATAGGAGGGATGCTGTAAGTTGTGATAAGTTTTTTTTTTGTTTTGTTATTTTATTTTATTTTTTTTTAATGGTCTGCTTCATACAAGTTTGCGATTGGACGGATTAAGAGCCTGTTGGCGACTGGCATGAGCATTTAGCATGGTAGCGTAAGGGTGGGAGATATTGACCAAAATGATGTCTTATGGGAATCTACAGCAGATGTATTGTAATGTCTCTTTTGCCATATCACAGGACATGCAGATTTTTTTTATTGGGGCACCATGTAAGATTTTAGGAGAAGAGAGTTTAGGAGAAAACCTTCTGTTGATATTAGTGTTTTGCCTGGTATAAAACACTGAATCAGAAAGAAGTGCTTGTGTCTGCTATATAGCTATAATTTATGACACCCCCTTATTTAATTCACAAGTCTTGGGCATTAGAAAAATGTGGTGCCCAGTGGGAGCTGATCATCACAACAAGGAGTCAGTATCTCCGATGGATAGCTGCAGATGACACTAGTGAGTGGCGAAGTATGCACAGAGCAGTGGGTGTTTGCCGGTGGTGGTGAGAACGGGGGTCGATTAGCAATATAGCATCTTGAAAATAAGCGATTAAAGATTGCTCAAAAATGAACGAATCACTCCAAATACAACTTGATTATTATGGTGAATAAATGGCAAGGAGAAACAACTATAATATGGTTAAAAGCTCAGAAAAGTCCATTCTGCATAATAGGTTTGCTCTAATGAAAAGGCCTTAGATGTGGTGTGGCAAAGTTGGACTCTAAAGACACAATCCAGAGACGAATATCCTCTGCTGTGCACTGTCACACTTATTATTGTACTTTTAGCTATTTACCTATTAGCAACAAACTGACTCTATAGTTGCAGTAGATGCTCACAGTAGATGTTTTCACAATTTTACATATATTTATATTGTTCAACACTTATACTACATTTATGTAGAGCTGAAACTGGTGAAATCTAAATTGGAAAAGTTGATTTATTCTTGATTTAAAAATACCAGATTAGAAAATTGCTGCTTTCAAAATTTTAATTATTGTGAACTGTTATAATTACCCAAAAATAATACTTCAAAGTTTGTTCTTGCAATTGAGAAAATATAATTCTATTGGTACCACTTTATCATAGCTACAGCTTGACTATCCTTATAAAGCATGAACAAAGACATAAGAAATACTTTATTAAGGGGCCCATATTATGCTAGCTTCTAATCTATGGTATAATGTTGTTTCTTCATCAAAAACATACCTGGAGTTCTGTTTTCTTTTATTCACGGGTGTTTTTATTGCTCTGAAATACCTTGAAAACCCGTTCCACCTTGTGATGTCATGTGCTTCATTGTGTTTTAATACACCATACCCCTTCACTAGAATCATTTGGAAAATTTCAGCCCTGGAATTGCCACTACTACTGAAGAAAAGGTAAAGGGTAGCTGTTAACTTGAAAACATACCACAATATGACATCACAAGGTGGAACAGAGAATTCTGAGCTTTCGGAATGCAGACAGACTAATGAATAAAGCTCCAGGTATGTTTTTGATGAGGTAAAAACATTCTAACATGACTAAAAGCTAACAAGAGTCAATGCTGCATAAAACTGGACATTTAACAGTGATTTAAGAGATTAAGTGTAAACCAAGCGTAGTAAGAAGTGAACATTAGATCAGTATTTATGCAACTGAATTCACTTAGAGGCGTTTCTGTGACCACAGTATCTTGTTTGTATTCTTGCAGTGGCCAAACGTTGTGAATATGTGATTGTGTCATCTGTATTCACGTCTGATAAGGAGTGTTTAGAGGTGTCTAACTATAGTCCCTGCAGGTAGAAATGAGCTGATTATTCACCAGTGGAGCTCTGTTACCACAACTCTGTCAGAGCCTGGGAACACATGGAGACGCAATGCACAAATCAAGACACTGATGTAAAAACAGTCACTAATAGAATAAAGAGTTGTTGTATTTTTATTAATTAAATTCACCATCGCAAAATATGTTCACTCTTTGACTATTTGCTTAAAGTTTCTATCATGTGCAAAGTTGACTTTTGTAAACTTTAAGCCATGTTAGAATGTTGTTGCCTCATTAAAAACATACCTGGAGTTGTTTTGTTTCAGCTATCTTTGACCTTTTGTTCAGTTAAGATCGGCAATTCCAGGGCTGAAATTATCCAAATGATTCTAGAGAAGGTATATGGAGTTTAAAAACACAGTGGAGCACTTGTTGTATTTCACATGACATCACAAAAACTGTGTTAAACATGTGTTTTCTTTCATTCAGACAACTCCAGGTATGTTTGTGATGCGGAAACAACATTATAACAGAGATCAGAAAACTACATAATATGGGCCCTTTAAAGGTGCACTGTGTTATGTTTCTGGTGGAGTTTTGTTTTGTTTTTTTCATTTTGAAATACAAACCCTTCTAGCTTGTTGACTGGCTGACCATAATGGTTCACCTTTTTGTTCGCCATCAGCTTGTTTCCATGGAGATGTTATTGCTTTGCCTGGAATGTTCCGCAATATGGCATTCAAACATTAGTCTAGCATTTATTTCATCAGGGGTGTTTTCTTTTGCTCTGAAATACCTTGAAAACCATGCATTCTCACTATGAGCAGGTTGTCTCTCTCCTCACAGATCTGACCTGTAATTTGGCTTTATGCTGTTACCTTAATATATAAACTAATGCCATACTGTGGAACTTTCAAAGCAAAGCATTAACCTCTCTAAGGAGACAAGCATGTGGTGGATCCCCCGTCATTGTGCACTGTTAAATATAAGTTACATCTCAATACCATTTACTCTGTTTTGTTTTGTTTTGTTTTATTTTACTTTACGATAAACGTACGTTTTTTAAATATATGCAACAAAACTTTGTCACCCTATGTACCAACTATTGCTTTGGATGAACCATTTTGTAAAAAAAAAAAAAGAAAAAAGAAAAAAACACATTTTAAATCCTCGACAAGCGGGGAGATTTTAGGGATCAGCGCTGTTTTGTGAAATGTTTTGTCAGCTGTTAAGGCTTTGAATGCTTTCTGTTTTTTTTCTGCCTTATGGGATAAAAACATATTTTTGCAGAATTTGCATGGCGGCATGTGTCAACTGGGCTGATTTCTCTCTGTCCTCCTCCAGATTTTCCTCAAAAGTTTGTGATAGGAAATTTTGCAACCAGTTATTATCATTTCCATCAGTATGCTGTTAGATTATTTTCCATTCTCAATATTTTAACTTTTAAGTGTCAAATTCTTCCTTTTACTATGTGTTTTACAGTAACACTAGGGCTGCCATTCAAGACAATTACGTGTCCAATCATTTTTCTAACTTGTGAAAATCCACTTTGCTCTCAAGGCTGTTGCGTGTGGATGGTTGCTGCGGAAATCATGGGCTCAGCAGATTTGCAGCCAAACGCAGAGACGACGTCTAAGTGGAGTTGGCAGCTCTGAACTGCGGTCACACTTTAAAGACTGACCGGGGGCAGTATGTCAGGACGAGGGGAGCCATTACACCATGGGCCTGTCATTACCACCACTGATACAACAAGGGACAGCTCATCTGTGCGTCAGAACATTTAGTGATGGACGTGAAAAAGATGGTGCATTAAACAGGGATGTACCAGTACAGGTATTGGATCGGATATCAGTTCCATGATATCGGTCGATATCCTGGTAGGGCTTGAATTGGATGTAATATGAGTATTTACAGGATGATTTTGGCCTAGATGTTTCATAATGTTTGAAGTGTTATTCACATAAAACTTTTCAGTAGATACTTGAAGGATAAATGACAGTTACATAACTCATTTGTAATAAGTTAACTGTGTTTGAAAGAAATAAGTGTCATTTTCTGCCCATACTATACTGGTATTAGTTAATATCGGGTATCAGTAGATACTTAAAATCAAAGTATTCAAATCAATATTGATATCGGTATCTGAACTGAAAAAGCTGGATCAGTGCATCCCTAGTGAAGTTGGGTAAGGATTTAAGACAATTTGTCAAAGGCCAGATTGTGATGGGCTCTGATTTGCAAACTTTCAATGTGCGGGTCTGTGGGTAGTGGATTATTACTCCGATAAACCAGGTGAGACAGATGTGATGTTAGGGCTGGGAAATATGGCAAAAATGTATTAATGATCATTGACAAAATGAATATACTAAACTAATAAATAAGACAGATCACAATTTAGATTTTATCACTGTTCATGTAATTTTTTATTTTGTATTTTATGTACTACATTTCACTACGACTGGTTAGAACAAGGTGGTTTGAGCAGACAGATGTATTCAATAGAGGAAAAAAATGACTTGCTTGTATATAGAAATTGCATTTATATGATTATAAGCAATCAAAAATGTCCTAAGCACTCACATAGGTGCCAGATGTTTAACTCAAAAAAGGTTGTGCTGTTTCGCCTCAGATTATGAAGTGAATCTGCATTTTGTAGGTAATAATTAGCAGGGTGTCATTTTGTACCTTGTTGGTGATTAGGGAAATACCAATAGAAATTATCACACTGTATTATATTTTACAAATTATTGACGAATATACTGATATAATGCATTTTGAAGTCATGGCCAAACTTGAACACCTAAATTAGAAGTGAATCAGTGGGCTGGGTGAAATATTCATCAAACCCAAATATTCTCATCAAACGCACTTGTTCAATGCTTCATTAAAGTGTGTATCAAATAATGATAAAGCCAAAATGGATAAATAAAATAATAAAGCAGGCTCCTTGGCTCTTCAGCACACTAATATTAGCTCTGTGTTGAAGGAGTCCACAGAAGGAAAGTGTTTTTGGGGTAAATTCTGACAAATGACGACATCTGGCTGGTTCATTAAAAAGTCATATTTGCTTATATTCTGCATTTTAAGGCACTTCAGGACTACTCTGGTGCTTTAGAACTTTCTTCACGTGAAACTTAACCTCCACTATTTGAATAATGCATTTAAAGGTACAATATTTAACCTTTGGTGGAGGGTGCGCAACCTGCTGTCTCCATGGAGATGTTATTGCTTTCCCTGATCTTCAACAAAACAACATTAATGACACCACCAGGCATCAAGTTAAAGGTCAGATCTGAGGAGAGGCAAGCCAGATCACAGTGCAAATCTTTTTCAAAGTATTAACAACTCTTGTAATTGAATAAATGCATGAAAAATGCTCAAAAAAATTACATAGGGCACCTTTAGGAAGAAAATGTATTATGCAGAGCCTTATCTTTGCTCTATAGAGAGTTAGTTAAACCCATACTTTCATAGGAAGTAGCATAAATTAGTAGTATAGTATAAAAAAACTAAACATTATTTACTTATTTTGACCTTCGTACACAGGCCGTAGGTGTATTTGAAAAGCTTGTCTAAATCTGACCAATTTTCTCCGACTCAAGCTTTAAATAAATCTCCCCAGAAGAGGTATATACAAGCTGGCATTTCAACCCATTGCGATCAGACAGGTATTTCCAGTTCTTACCTTTTACAATAATGCACTGTTCCACACACTCGTCTATAGAAGTCCCTGTGTTGTATTCCTTATGGTGCTTGTCAAGACCCACTAGACACTTGTGTAGGACAGATGGCACTTGACGTCCTCTCCCGTCCATTTGATTGACAGCTGCTTTCCGTCCTCCGAGAATGATACCAGCCATTGTTATAGTCTATTAGATGAGTTCACTTCTCACTTCAGGTCTCTGGGAATTTCTGCCAATTTTCAAGATGGCTGCTTGTGACGGCCAGGCTCCAAATGTCAATATTCTCCTGAACTGCAAAATAGTTTGAGGGAGAAGGCAGTTTGGGTCAGTCTGACTTGTAGAGATTATCTGTGGAGAATGTGAGACGAAACTGGTGCTCTGTGTAACTTTTCTGATGGCTCCTGCTCGTCGTCATGACAGCGGAGTAACAGGTTAGCCTCACGCTGTCAAACTAATGGGCTTATTTAGCTGTTCATTGCAGATCTGACTGGACTGCAGCTGTGTGTATTCTCGTTTATTTGAATTGTGTTTCAGTAAAATACTTTATTGGAAGAGGATTAGGACATAAAAGTCGCCATATCGTGATTTTCCTGATTTTCTGATCTGGCTCTTAGGAAATTATGATAAGAAAGTTTTAGTATATCACCCACTAGTATTGCACAGCTTTAGAACTGCTTTTTTGAGAATGCAAAATGAATCAGGAATGAGAACTGCCAACGCAACAGTCAAAAATATACTTCATTATTACAGACAGGCAGTCACAAAGGGCTGCTTTTACAATACTCTATGGGGAAATAACATTTATTCAAAGTGTACGCCAATACAATAGGTTACCTCTCCTTTAACGCTGCAACCATTTCTTTTAAAAGCACTTAGCGATGCCTGGAGCTGGATCTAAGCAATTAACTGTTGCCGTGTGCTATATTTCTTTCTATTATGTTTCATATATTTTGACATTATTAATGTCCATGTGATGCACTTTAATGCTCATATGACTGTTACTGTTTATTACATATGTGCTGCCCTGATGTCTTTATTGTGCTAATGTTTACACACAGGGAATTATGAGGTTATTGGATGGATCATGCACCTTTGGTATTGTACTTTATATCAAAACTATGCAGTGGTTGCTCCTGTAAACTAGGGATGCACTAATCCATCTTTTTCAGCTCTGATTCTGATATTGATACTTTGACTTTAAGTATCTGCCAATATCCGATATGAACTGATAACAGTGTACGGACTGAAAATGTCCCCTTTTCCCATTAAACATGGTTAACTCATGACAAAATGGATCCAGCTGTGGTATGTAATTTTTTTTTATCATTCAAGTAACTATTGAACAGCTTTGAATGAATAAAGGTTTAAAGATTATGAGGCATCCTAAGCCAAAATCTGTAAATCGTCTCATTACATCAAATTAAACACCCAACCAGGATATAAGATGAACTAATCATAGGGAAACATAATTTTGTTGTTTTTTATGACAATGACAATACAGTTTTGAATCTTGATCTTGAATCTACTCACATCTTCTGACAGGCAATATATAATAAGTCTTATTATAGTTTTAGCTTGACATGTTCAAGGCTAGTTGACTTTGCTGACACTGCAGATTTCCTTCCATACCATACTATTTCTGTTGACCTCGAGTCGCAGGTAGTTGACAGTCCCTATGTACATGTCACTGTACTTGGCGTTGTCAGCTGCTGTCACCTCCGTGTCCGTACCACGTAACACCCCTGAACGCTGTCACCCATCACATTTTTATCCCGATTGGTCTCCATGTTCCCCAGCTCCCCTTTGATCGACATATACAGACAGCTGACAGCGCCTCTCTCTCTTCCTTTGTCAACCACGGATCTGCTCACATCATCATCGGAATAGAAACCCAAGCCAAATGTAACCCCATCAAAAACATATCTGGAATTGTGTTTTGTTTCATTCACACATGTTTGAGTAATCCTGCATTATTAGTCCGTCTACATCTGCAAAGCTCAAAATGCTCTCTGTTCTGTGCTGTCATCAAGTGGTAGCTTTTAAGTTAACAGCAGTCTTTTACCTTTTGTTTAGTAGAGATTGGCAATTCCAGGTCTGAAATGATCCAACTGATTCTAGTGAAGGTGTACGGAGTTTAAAAACACAGTGGAGCACTTCCTGTATTGCCACATGATATCACAAGGTGTGTTTCTGTTTGAGAGAAGAACTCAGCAACAACAGCAGCAACAAATATGCAGGGTTTGAGTGTTAAACGTGTCAAAAAAACCAAAACACAATTCCGAGATTGTTTGTTGTGATGAGGAAAGAACATTATAACAGAGATTAGAAAATAATGTAATATTTTAATGAAATACGTGTTACCAATATTTCTTTCCTTAAAACCCAATTCACTTTACAATCACAAAGCATATGACTACATATGCTCAACCATTTTGAGATATTTTGGGCCAACAGCTCCCAGTATATAGTCAGTAATATTATGGAACTGACTCAACATGGACTAAACACCAGTATCGCTGCTCCCCTTTGAGTCACATATACAGACAGCTGACAGCGCCTCTCCCTCCCATCGTCGACCACGGATCTGCTCTCATTATCGGAACAGAAACCCGGGCCAAATCAAGCCAACAGGATGAAACCTGAGATTTATGGGCGTACGTGCAATTATGCGAGCGTGGAATAATTGCGAGAGGTGAGGGCTATCAGGCAGATCAAGCGTGGTCCATCGCTGGCAGCATGATCTGTCATAGTTAGCGTCTACTTAGGGGCATGTTAACCGCTAGCTATGGTTCATTATTCACAGTCCCGCAATGCTAATCCTACATTCACCAAACACACCATTCTGTGTATTAGAGAGAGCCTCAAGTGTCTGTCACCTGCTTCAAGTCACACCTGCTCAAACAGGGAGACGGTCGGAAATGAACCAGGAAATATATTATTATGCACTTATACTGGGGTTTTTCATGAAGTGTAAAATGATACAGTAGTCATGAAATAGCCGTGATTGTTGCTGAGGTTATCTGTGGAAGATATCTAGAGGAAATGACAGGAAGAAGAATGTGCAATAAAAGACTTGCAGTATGGGCGTCAAATCATAATTTCGATTTTATCATGATTTATGAAATTAGATGTTCTGATACCACTTTATAATAACTGCAGCTTACTTAGCCTTAATAAAGTATGAAGAAAACAACTAGTTCATGAAAAATGAAGGTTATGAGTTAGGGTTATGGTATTAAAGAAGACATACTGTGCTTGAGCCTGCTATATAGTTATAATAACACAGATGGACCATTATGTTATAGTTTGGACATTTTAAATCGAAATATTAAAAACTAAAAAGACGTAATAAAAGAAAGTCCGCTCACTTATGCGTTAGAAATCTGCGGTGTCCAATGGGAGCTGACGTCACTGTAAACATCATCACAACAAGAGTCAATGGAAAGCAGCGGATCACACTAGCGAGCAGCAGATTTTGCGTCGCTACTGAATCCTACACGTATCACTAATTAAGAAAATTTAAATTGAGATCGAAGTAAGTACAGAGCAGTGGGCGTATGCTGGTGGTAGTGAAAATATGCCGTCTTGAAAATAATTGAGTGATTAAAGATCGCTCAAACATGCACGAATCACTCCAAATACAACTTCAGGTGAATAAATGAGAAGGGGAAATAACTATAACACTATAACAACACTCTGAAAAGTTGCATAATAGCTCTTTAATTAAACAGTTTCTTAGCCTGAATCATCACAAAGTGTAAGTTCAATCATTTTGAGATATTTTGGGTCAGCAACTGCCACTATATAATCTTGCTGCATTGTTTGACCATGAACAATATTTTAGAACTGATATCCAATCTGGACTAAACCTCAGTATCAGCGCACCCCTAACACCAAAAGCAAATGATCATTACCCTGTATCTGTTCCATACAGGCCTGTAACATCTTTGCTAGCTCCATTTTCCAGTTAAGTTGTGGTTTTCCTGCTACACTTACAGCTTAACTCTGTTGTTCAGCTCTCTATATACCCACTGCTGCTTAATGCTTTTCCAGGGCACAGCGGTGACTTTTGGCTATAAAAGCTTTTGTAACACTTGCATTACCTGCTCACTGTACAGAGACGCAAGGATAAGTGGACCGGTGACCAGTGGTTAGAGGGAGGCCATTGTACACACGGACTTTCCCACTGACTGTACAGTTTGAAACACATGACTCATTGAGGTGACACTATACCTCACTGTCTGAGCAGCTAGCCAATCCGAAGGTCCCTCGATAGAAGTACTATTGTTATCTTTGAACCCATTATAATCACTGAATGTACACCTTTGCAGTATTTGTGTTAAGATAACGCCTTTGTTTGAGTCTAAAAGTGAACAAAGTGCTCCGTTCGACCTTTTGTTTAGTGGTCTGTTGGGAAAATTGTGAAATAAGTGAAAAACTATGTCCTCAGTGGTAAGAGAAATCAATGCTCCTGATCTGTACTGTGTGAAAAGAAACAGACAGAGAAGTGTGGGGCTGTGGTGCAGTGGGAGATCGATCGCCCATGAACGTGAAGGTGAGTGGTTTGATCCTGGTTCCAAGCACCAGTGTATGCTGCTGTTGTGTCCTTAAGCCAAAACACTTATGAATGTGTAAGTGTGTCAGTTTTCTCTTGTTTGTTGGCATTAATTGTGCGTTATGTTTAGAGGTGCTTTGTATAACTTTTCTTGTGCAGGGTCCATCACAGTATGGTACTGAATTTAATCATCCAATTAAGTGTTTTTAGTGCTCGCAAAACCTTGAAAAACATGCAAAATAAAAAAAAAAAACAGATGAAAAATATTTTTTGTTACCATCATTTACAGATTATCAATGAAAAAATATCTAGTGGATTTAATCATGGAGGGATGGTGTAATGCTGTGATTGCAGTAATATACATTTTTGAGGATACTGCAAGGTTTGATTACATTTTAAACTGCTGTTCCATATTAGGAATAATAGAAATTGATTTACCAACAAAACAGTGAAATAAAAACACCAGGATCATGTAGAGCAGGTTAATACAAACATTTTAAGACCAAAATAAGTCTCACAGCAAAAGTTACGGAGAGAGGGGTAACACTTTTTCAATACAAAGTTGAAGCACCCCCATGCTCACTTCCTATTTGGAAGGGTTAGCTATGTCCATTTTTATATACAGTCTGTAGTTTTTGCAAATGAACAGGCTCATCTTTCCATAGATCTGGTCTGTAACTTGACCCGGACCCTTTTCCAGAAAGGTTACATAGTGCAGCTTTAACTTCTCAAAACTATTTTACATGTTGTTTACTTCAAATGAAACCTTGCAGAAGTCGTGTTGCTGTCCTCCCCAAACCCCACCTCTCCTGTCACTCTCTCTATGATAATCTGAGACCCTGATATTTACTTTAAATGTATTTTTCATAGTCGTAGCTAATAAATAAAAGAATATTGTCGAGGCACTTTTAGAAACTACATCAAAACCTAATATTTCCACCTCGCTGCTTCTGGCTCTTTTATTGCTTATTCTCTTATAAGAAATACCCAGGGATATTTACTGTTCTCCCCACTGCTCTTTAACTATTAATCATATATTTGTCTTCCTTCAACCATTCCTCTTTTTATGCTCCCATTTGTATTTCCTTTGATTTGCCTTACAATTCTTTTTATGTTAAACTTGCTGTCTGAATCAGTACTTTTTTTCTGCTAGCTTATAGCAACAAACTCTCATTCAGTGTGTTTTAGAATTATGAAAAATTAAGACCGTTGCCATGGTGACTTAAAACAAATGTAAACAAAATTGCATATCTTTTTAATGTGGAAAAATCCTCAAAATGTTGCATTTAACAGACCGTTAACACATGACACATGAATACCAGCTGTACCACTGTTTCCCAAAAATAAAATATTCCCAGCTAATATATTCCGTTACAAGAGAGAAACCACTTTCCTTTATTTACCTGTAAATTTCCAACGTACAGTTATCCATTTTCATTTGGCCCTAAAAGTTGGTTATGTCAGAAAAGCAGCGCTGGAGCTTTTAGACCTGAGGGTTTAAGCTCTTGTATAATTCATGCTCTGTTCACTTCTCTGCATTCGTTTCTGTCACAGTCACAAAACTTTCTTTGTACATTAGTAAAGTTTTGCATTTAGCCCTTGATCCACACTAGGGATGCACTGATATCGGAGTCAATACTGAAAAAATAGCTGGAACGGATATCAGCTTCCAAATATCGATTAATCTGATTTCCTAGTTGGACATATGACTTGATGTAATAAGACTATTTAAAAGGTAGCTGTAACTTGAAAACTACCACTTCATGACATCACAAAGTGGAACAGAGCATTCTGAGCTTTGGCGATGTAGACAGACTATGTAGACAGACTGAGGATTACTCAAACATGTGTGAATGAAACAAAACACAACTCCAGGTATGTCTTTGAAGAGATAACAACATTTTCACATGGCTTAAAGCTCACATGAGTGAATTTAGCTCTTTTCAGTCTCTACACTGGTATCTGTTTGGGGATCGGCAGGAAGGTATATGGAGTTTTAAAACGCAGTGGAGCATTTCCCACATGACATCACAAGGTGGAATAGAGTGTTTTCCATTTGAGAGAAGAACTCCTGAATATGAACACGAATATGCAGGATTTGTGTGTTAAACAACTCCAGGTATGTTTGTGATGAGGAAACAACATTATAACTGAGGTAATATGGACCGTTTAAGAATTATTCAGGCTTTAAGTATTTACTAAGCTTGAATTATTATTAAAAAAATAATAATAATAAAATAAAATAAAAAATAATTGTTTATTAAGAATAAAGTCTTTCCTCATGCTTCGTTAAGGCTAATTAAGTTGTAGTTATTATTCAGTGTACTCAAAACATCTTCTAATCTAAAACGATATCTTTATTTGTCCTAAAATAAAAATAAAAACTGAAGTAATTAAAAAGTCATCACCTTTTTATTGTTCGTGCAAAGTGTGAGTGACTAATTGGCCAACAACATCTGAGACGACGACTTAGACGATATTAACTAATTAGATGAGAGTCAATCCCTTGGGTAGGGCCACAGTTTAAGTATTTAACTTTGAACTCGTATAAAGACAGTTCTGAAAATAGATGAGATAATTAGGTATGTCAGAAACTTTTACATAGTCCCAGTCTTAAAGAGCAGGTAGTGCATTTCTATATGGGCCTCGATAAGTTTTGTTTTTGACTCTTGCAAAATGAGGCTGCAAGATTACTCAAAAATGCACGGGTGACATCCAAAACTACAGACATGTTTTTGAAGAAGGAACAACATTATAATGTAGTAGAAAGCTCCAAAAACATGATCTTGCATAATACCTCCTCTTCAACATTGCTTTACCTGCGATTCCACTCTTTGTTTTATGTACATTTTCTTTGTAAAGAGGTGAGAGAAAGGGAAATTTGAAGTTTTGCTGCTGGGTAATTGCTAAGCACCATTCACACCCCTCTTCAAACAGTATTCACTAAGCCTCTCCAAAACAAGCTCATCTGAAAAGTGGGACATGACATTCTCCAACTTGTACTTGACAACTATCGCCCACTCTCTGCACATATGTACAACTATAATCAACCATAATCAAGTATTATCAAATTAGCATAAAACTGTGACGCTATGTCTTAATTTTCTCTCATGTAATCAGCAGTTTAAAGGGCCATCCTAAGCTATTCAGATCTATGTTAAAATGTTTCTTCATCACAAACATACCCAGAGTTGTGTTTTGTTTCATTCACACTTGTCTAACACACACACCCTGCATGTTCCTCTCAAACAGAAAACACTCTGTTGCACCTTTTGATGTCATGTGCTAATACAGGAAGTGCTCCATTGTTTTTTTTAAACTCCATACACCATAACTAGAATCATTTGTATAATTTCAGTCCTGAAATTGCCCATCTCTACTGAACAAAAAGTAAAAGGTAGCTGTAGCATCCGCTCTCGACATAAACATTATTGGTTGAGTGGTCCTACAGATGAATGTTGTTGTTTTGTCCTTGGGCAAGACACTTAACCCACGTCGCCCCTAGTCTCTGCGTACATGAGTATGAGTGTATGAATACGTGTGAGTGGGTCCTTGATATAAAGGAACTTTAAAAGAACTCAAATGGCACCTTAAAGGTACTCAAATTACTCAAACAGAAATGTGACCATTTACATGAAAACTACCACTTTGTGACACCGCAAGGTGAACCAGAGCATTTTGAGCTTTGGAGATGTAGAAAAACAACTCTGGGTATGTTTTGTATGAAGTAACAACATTCTAACATGGCCAGAAGCTCACGAAAAGTTGATTTAGCGTAATATAGGACCTCTAAGCTCAGATATACACCTAAGTAAACCCAAGGCCTGGCAGTATAAAGCGCAGTAACAGAATGACCAGAAAAGAATTGAAAGCTGTTTTCTTCAAGAGTAAAAAAGCACAATTTCTCGACTTGTTTTTGGCACTGGAAGGAGCTGTGAATGACATGGTTTTCAGACAGACGACTCGCTGACAACACTAACAGAAAGCAAAATAATAAAAAAAAAAAAATAGCAAAGGGAGAAAGAGAGAGAGAAAGACAGATGTTGGAGATGACACTACAAGTGAAATATTTTTACATCTTAGGAAAATGCATGCAAATGTAAGCAGTGACTGTAAAGAGGAGTCATCATTCAAACTCTGACAGCAGCTGTGTTAAGTTAAAATAGTACATCACCTCTGACTCTGCGCATTGGTCTAGTCTCCATTTGCTTTTATTTAGGCCTATTTTGGAACAATTGATGAGAGGAATTACTAATAAAGTTATTTTTAAATCTTTTGACACAAAACAATTGAACAATTGCTGAAATTACTGGCTCAGGTACTTTAATAAACAGTGGCTGTGTTTTGATGCACAACAAAAATGTGATCTTTCTGGAATTATCCAATTATTGAAATGTCATGTGCAGGTTTTGACAAGGAACATGATGCAAAAAGGGCACACTAATAAGATGATTTACTGGCCAATTCTGGTCCAACATGTCTCATAATATTAAACTTGTATTTTTACAAAGCTGTTCTGTAGTTACAAAACAGGAAATAAAGCTATTTTCAGTATCCGCACTTAAATGGATCGGTGCATCCCTAGGTAACTCACTGGCTTGTCTCCATGGAGATGTTATTATCATGCCTGAAATGTTGCACAATATGGTATTATTTGTTTAATCAATTAGATGCCATTTTCAGGTTCATGGTTGTTTGGAGGGTGCAGATTTGGTAAACCTGGTATAGACCAAGAGAAACCATGTTGTGTTATGTTGTAACCGATGGAATAATATTACATTATCATTTCATCTCGACAAATGAGATGATACAGAAATGGATTACTTCTTGAATTTCGCCACCAAACTGGAATAGCACTGAAAATAAAACATCCTCACTACACTATCAGGGCTCGATCTTATTTTCAATTAATTTTTGGAGTTATGCTATTCCAAATATCCTTTGATTTCTGACATGCCATTTGGAATAAACGTTCAAGTTCAAACTATCAGTTGGTCTTTCACTTTCACAATTTGGTAATGGCTTCCACCAATAGCAGATAAAGACGAGATAAAGAGGGAATATGTTAATATCTCACTCACCCTTTTCTGCCTTTTACCCCCTCCATCTGTAATATAAGAGGAAATAGCATTGCTTTTTATCGTCAGCCTATTCAACACATTCTTTTCATATAATTGAAATGATTATTACATTTTCAATATAAAAAACAGTGAGGTTTGAATGAACAGAATCAACATAAAAACAGACATTTAGACTTTTAGACAGGTGCAGAGATATGCAAAGAAAAACTGTCTCATTCTCTATTTCCAGGGTCCCCAAACCTGCACCTCCAAAACAACAATGCAACCTGAAAATACTGTCTGTAATTGATTAAATGCAATAATACCATACTGTGCAAAATTTCAGGTATAGTAATAACATCTCCATGGAGACAAGAAGGTGATGTACACCCACACCAGAAAGGTTAACGAAGTGCATCTTTGAATACATAAATATCTTTTGGAAGAATTGCTCTATTTACGCAGCCCAGTATCTTCTCAAATGCTGCATTGTCCATCACTGTCACCAGTCCAGTCACCTCTGAATGCAGGTTTACTCAGATAAGGCACCATCAGCAGACACATTTGCTTTGAGATTAAAGGTCCTATATTAAAGGTCCTATCGTGAGCCATGTTATAATGTTGATATCTCATCAAAACATACATGGACTTGCGTTTTGTTTCATTCACACATGTTTAGACTAATCCTTTATTATTAGTCTGTCTACATCTCCAAGGGTCAAAATGCTCTGTTCCACTTTGTGATGTCATATAGTGTCAGTTTTCAAGTTAACAGCTTCTTTTCTTTTTACCTTTTGGTCTAGTAGAGACTGGCAATTTCAGGACTGAAATGATCCAAATTATGCAAAGATTCTAGTGAAAGTGTATGGAGTTTAAAAACACAGTGGAGCACTTCCTGTATTGCCACATGACATCACAAGGTGGAACAGAGTGTTTTCAGTTTGAGGGAAGAACGCCGCCTAAATATGCAGGGTTTGTGTTAAACGTGTGTGAATGAAACATGACGCTCCAGGTATGTTTGTGATGGAGCATTATAACATTATAAGCAGAATAGTGTATCGCATAATATGGACCCTTTAAGTAGAAGATTTGAAAGGTACAGTCTCCAGTGAACTTTCAGCCAAGCAGGTCCAAGGCCGTCCACATACTTCCATGCTGTGTTATATATAGAGTTTTCAATATGTCTGAACTGTCCTCTCAACAGAAGGGCTGTGGAGCGTCCAGAAGTAGTGACCTTTCCCAAAGTGTGAACGTAGTACTCAGTAATACCATAGTGCTATTGAAAGCTGAGTATGTCATAGGTTTTATTAACAATACTCCTAGTGAATGTGTTAGCCATGTCTGGGCAGTGGCATGTCTAGTTTATGTGATAAATGTGGCTATAAATGATTGAACTGGCTGCCCATATTATGCAACACTGAGCTGCTTGAATACAGCATAGTCTTTGTCATTCTGATGTACCAAATCCATTGTTAATGTTAAATAATGATAAACAGAAGGAAGTTTTTTGTTTAATCATTTCATTTATCTTTAAACTGTAAGATCCTTGGTTTCAGTTTGGTTCTGGGTACTATATTTGTCATTGTGAGATAGGGATAAAACCTTGCTATCGTATCTAATGAACCTAACAAGTTAATAGAGCAAGATCTTAAAGGTGTGTGTGTGTGTGTTTTATTTTATTTATTTATTTGAAAGTAGCTATTTTTATCTTTGCTAGGAACCGCACAATATCGGACTTCAGTGATACGCTTTTTGTGATCAGATTTTTCTTTCCACCATTCTTTTCGTAATTGTCCAGCTACAGTAGATGAAATCAAACTTTCTGAATGATGAAGTAAAGTTCCAAAGTGACATAAACAGCCATAAACATTTTACTGTAGATTGTAAATTGCCACAGCTATTATTACATAGTTCATCTGATTATAGTGTGATCACAATATAATTACAATCCCTACTCTTGGCATGTGTCCATTTTATAGTGCAGTTTAAGCACTCATAGTCATTCACTTGTTCACTGTATACTATAGTTTGCATGTGACAGGTTTTTATGCTTTTCTCATTATATTTTGTGGTACTAGACTATTTATCATAGTTTTACATCAGTTAAGTGGAAAAAAGTTGAAAAGAAAAGCACAAAAATACAGGAAGTTGCAAACACAATACCTCTGTCTATGTCTTTGAGTTTATATCTTTTGTTTTTGTTTTTCTGCCAAACGAAATAAATGCGCTGACATTTATTTTTATTAGACTAATTATAACTATAATGCAATTTAGATAAGTTTTGGCCATTGTTAACATTATTGTTGCTAGGTAACAGATATGGAATTATCTCTATTCAATTTGTGTTTTGCGTGTCTCTTCTTCTTCTCTTCTTCTGTTTTTCCTCTCCTCCTCTCTGCTTTGTTCTTGGTGGGGATAAAACTAATGACCAGGTGCACACTGTGTTTCAAATTTTACACTTCATTTGCAGCTCAGACTTTGTACAGGCGACTGTTGATCATGACCATGTCTCATAATACTGTTGTCACTCTCACTGTCACAGCTGTCAGCCTGCGCACAAACCTGCTCATGGTCACACAAGCTTTAACCCAGTGTGTCTCAGAGCTTTTGTGTGTATTCTCCTCTCCACATGCACAGTCTCATGCTAACAATAAAAGGTCCAGACACAGTTGTCTACCTCATAGCTAAAGTGGTGGTGACAGGTTTTGTACACAGGACTCATCTTATAAAAGGAGAAAAGTGTCTTGACTCCTCAGCCCTGCTAACGGCAGGTTACAATTATGATATGTTATGATACCGAGATTCACTGTTGGCCATTGCTTATCTATGTGCAAAGAAGGAGACCCTATTTAATAATAATAAAAAATGTCATATGATGAAAAAAATATGAAGAAAAAAAAACACCTCCCACCCCCTTTCCTTCTGTTTTTCGAACAAATCACATACTGTCATATCTTCTGTCTGTGCCAGTTCATTAAGTAAAAAAAAAATAAAAAAAAACATAACAAAAACTAGACTTTTTTTTTTTAGTAAAAAAATCTTAAAGGTGCATTGTGTAACTTTTCTTGTTTCTATGGATATGTCATTGGTCTGCCTGGGTGTTCCATGCTATGACATTAAAACATTAAACAGCTCTTACCTTAGGTTTTTTGTTTGTTTTTGGGTTTTTTTTTTTCAAAAATACCTGCATTCTGACTGTGAGCGGAGTTGCCTCTTCACAGATCTGACCTGTAACTTGGTCTGGTTTGATCTCCATGAAGATCAGGCTTTAATACCATACTATGAAACATTCTAGTCAAAACAATAACATTTCCATGAAGAAAAGCATTTGACAGACCTTCCGCCAGAAAAGTTACACAATGCATCTTTAAACATATAATCTACGTTTAAGGGAAATGAGCAGTCTAACCTGTTTTTTGCACTTATCACTACACATCAATGGGAGCCTGTTGATATTAGTTAAACTTCACAATCTCACATGTTTGGTTCAACCTCCGCCACGCTCTCATCTGCTGTTGTGTCTTTGATTTTGTTTCCTGTCACTCGTAGTGCTTCTTCCTTTTGTCTTCCTCGCATGGCTCTCATCTTCCTCCTCCTCATCGCTTCTGTTCTCTCGGCTCCTGCGCAGCTCCTGTTTTCGCTCGTCTCCAGAGGAATATACACATTTTTTGAAGTTCAAGCAGAGCCGGAGTGCCTTCAGCCTCGATACACTCTCGACATCAGTATATGGTTACTCAAGCTTACAGCATGGCCTACTATTGTGCGAGGCAAATGAGAGAGAGTTTCATCAGAGCAGAGTAAAAGAGGTTTGAACTGACGTGTAACATAAAATCATAATCAAGAGAAAAACATGTAGCACAACTTTGATGGGCACAAGAGAGCTTTCATCAGACTATGGTTCAGCTAAAAGGACAATATTATGATCAAGTTGTTAGACGTACTGGATTGTACTGGACAATATTGGAAAATCTCAATTATCTTTTTGATTAGAGCCAGATAACAATGGTCAGTGGTAAAATTTTTATACAGCACTTCACCACCTTGTTGTTTATGTCGAGAGCATTATTCGAACCACCAACTTTGGGATCAGTGGATAAACACTCCATCAACTGAGCTACTGTCAGTTATCAGATTTGGTTAATCAAATAAAGATGCACTCTGAAAGTTTTGAGGTGGAAGCAGTTGTCTCCCTGGCATTGTTGCTTTGACGACCCACAAAATGTCCCACAGTATGACACTTTACTGTTAAGAAACAAAACAAAAAACAAAACATGCATTCTTATTCCAAGGCTTCCCAGATCTGATATTTAACTGTGCACCTGCATGTCTCCCTGGAGAAAGAGTTTAATGCCATACTGTGTAACATTCCAGATCAGCTAATCAAATAAAATGGACAGCAAAAGAGCAGAAAATACCCTTTTTATATATATGTTTCCATATATTGCCCAACTCTAGTTAGAAGAAAGAAAAATGGGTAAGCATTTGAGCTTGTTTGACATGAGCCCGATGGTGACTGATGTCAGACAGTTGTAATGTTATAGATGATTTCTGTACAGTTTAAGGGTAAAGCTAAAATCCTATATACTGCATAACTTATGTTACTAATAACTCTTTACAGTCCATTCACAGGCATGCCTTTTCACTGATCAATAAGACTTATATCAATACATTCTTATCAATAAGCATCCCTGGTGACAAAACATTGTTCATCTAGAAATGCTCTACTTTAGATTAATGTATAATGTTGTAATTTGTAAAGTATGTAGACATTCATTATAAGCTACTGTTTATTTAAAAGAAAATATGACTGCCAAAAACCCAATATGCCAAATATCCCTTTTACTTTCTATCTTATTATTCATTTCTTAGTTTTACTTTTTTAATTAGTAATGCTTTATATACAATTCATCGTAAAAGGCAATGGCTCTAAGATCGACCCCTGAGGGACACCAGGCTCATATGACTGCAAAGTGCCATAAATAATTCTCCTAAATCATTTTCAATCCAAAAGATGTCTGTACATATTTCTGAGCTCAAACCTGCCTCGAAAGATGCTGACAGAATCGCCATAGCAACTTTTTTTGAGTACCTAAAATGAAAGGTTATTTAGGTAATTTTCTAGTCACAAAAAGCGGACTTCAGGCACAAAGACATTCTGTTGAAAAAGTACTTGGTTAAAGTGGAGAGGCAAATGTTCTGATAATGGCCTGAAACCACCAAAAGGCTCCCGCTCAAGGTGAAACTTCTATTTGTCCGATTGGATCAAAATCACCATTTGCCTGTGTGCCGGAGTCAAGCCAGGAAACCTCTCGTCTCCCTGGCTGCTCTGCTCGCTGATAGCACTACAGAGCACCTGCATGGCATTTCAGACACCAAAGACCAGCACATAAAACTCCATTATAAGCTGTTATGAGCTACCCATGCCACTATAGGGCTCTTAGCGTGTGATCTGGTTCAAATCACAGTCGTGTTTATGTTATAGAATTTCCTGATTTCGTAATTTCAGATTAGGCCTGTCACAAAAACAAATTTTAAAGCGTGATATATTGCTACAGGAATATACTGTGGTAAACAATGATACTGAAACTACTTTATGCCACTGATACAATAACAATAAAGCAGGATAATCCCAGTAAATAATTTTTAGATAGACAGTATCATTAAAAGACATGAGCTGCAGCAAATAAATAGCAGGATGAAATGTAATTAGCCACAGATATGACTTTTTCAGCCCCCCCACACGTTAAGTCTTTTCGTATTACAACACAAATCCCCAAAAATCTCCAAATTCTTGGAAAGACACATGATAAATATTGAGCCCCAAAATATATTGATTCAGCTTTCATATATTGAACAACAAATCTGTATAGTAATTATTGTGACAGGCCTATTTCAGATGGAAGGCAGTGGCAGTGGCATAACTTTATAAGAGATTCACTGTTTTGAAACATATATCCACAAATGTCATCATTATTTGTTAGCGAATGGCTCCACAAACTTGGTCTTTAATCTTATGGCTCAAAGTCATTTCAAGTGACAGCAATCACGTCTTTGGAATTGAATAATGGTACCACTTTTGTGAAAAAAGTGTGAAAAAAATAATAATTTCAAATTTATTTGTGTTAACAGAACTTTGTGCCAGTTTTTGCTTTATGTGGATATACCCAGTAATTACAGAGACTATAATCCAGGTCAACAATCTGACAATTAAATTTTCACATTTCTCAAATTCTTCCATAGATTTCATACCTGTCCTCCAGCTCAGTGTTAAACTATAGGGATTCTACAATGTTGTGATTCTCCTGAAATTAATAGCGGATTTTGTTCCTATGGGATTTGGTCCAACATCACAATCTGCCCAGAGCTGACTCTCCCTCAGTAGAATTGGACATTTGACGTCCTCCAGTCTCTGCCATGGGGATATTCACATTTCACTTTTAATTAACAGGTGGCAGCGTTTGCATAGTGGAAAGCACTTAATGTTGTTTTTTTAGTTGAAAGAGCCTGGGTGCTGTGTCCAATATTAGATTTTCAATATAATCACCAAAATGGCTTTTAAGACAGAGACGAAATAAAGATCCATGCACTTGCTTACTCCAGAATCCTCTAATTGATTTGTATAAAACGTACCACACGGCGGGTGGCACCAGATTTATACAGGCCGTCGTAGACATGAAGTACTTTGAACGCCGCTGTGTAATCATTTTGAAATACTGCGCACTGGGGAGCATTTGGAAATCGGGAGGGGGATATTTAGGGCCACATTTTGTCCTTGAGCAAGGCACCCGACCACTGCACACCAGCTGTGGAGTGGGGACAAATGATAGTTTGTCTTCGCCTGTCCTCATTTCACTGCAAAGAGGAATGATCTTTGGAGGGTTAAGACTGAATGCATAAACAGGATATTCTCCATGTAGTGGAGAATTGGCACAAGAAAAGAATAAATACATCTATTTTGCATGAGATTTGTTATGGGTAATGTTCTATAGTTGGACTAGTGTATCAAATTTCCTTGTGATTCAAGTTGTTAAAGGTGCCCTATGTAAATTTTCATGGGAGTCCACTACAGATAGACCGATATCAGGCCGATATTTGGACTTTTTAGTGACAGATTTTTATGATTCTCTAATTTTGACTTAATTTGGTGGGATAATAACATACAGTTTTACACAAATTAAGAAGCAATTTGCGAAGAAAAGTTGAAAAATATGTTGAAAATTACAAGAAGTAGAGAGTTCTAAATATACTGATGACATCACACTAGGGAGAATTCTGTCCAAAAGTCTGGCACAATTTACACATAAGAAACACATTTTTTTCTGATACTTTAAACATTAATTCAACAAAATAAAGGTGTTTTTGTCAGATAATAATTTCAGTGTACATTAGAGGATTTTTTAAAGGTTATAGGATTTAAAAGTCCCTGGTGTGATGTCACAATTTCTAGGAAGTAGAAGGAAGTTAAATTTTAAACCTAAAAAGGGTCAAATTGGGAAAACATGTGAATGTTTTTGCACAAATCTTAAAAACAAAACAAAAAAGATCTTAACTGTGTTTTACTGAAATTAGTAGTCTAACCTGTCATATGCACTTTAAATCTTCTGTAGAGGCCAATATTTTGTTTTTGTTGATCTGCTTCCTCAAAAATACACGCAAAGTTTTATTTTAACACATTGGTCGATCTCTAGGGTCCACCACTGGCTTGTCTCCATGGAGATGTTATTGCTTTGCCTGGAAGGTTTTGCAGTGGCATTAAAGTTATCCTGCCTGTGTCCATAGGGATACATACAGATGTTTATTATCATTATGGAGATCATTCTTGGCAAAGCAATAAAATCACTAATTTTAAATATTAGCCCAGCAAAGACAGAAATTGTTGCCGCTTTGCTGCTGACTTTTGGTTACTCTTGGGCCTTTTGATACCTCCTCCATTATTTTGAATAGCTCATCTATTGCTCATGTTCATCTCGATTGGTTCACGATTTGTTGTGAACAGAAGAGCATAGGGTCCTCTTTCGGTCAGACAGAGAAACTTTCCTTCAGTTGTAGCGAAGAAATAGACCATGACATACACACACCATTACTACACACAACACGTTTCCAGCCTCCTCCTCCACAGTGGGCCTGCCCCTGGTTCATCCCTTCTGTCTCTGCCAGCCCTTTACACACTTTTCAAGGATTTCAAGCTTTCCTAAAGTCTAGGCTGAGTGGGCGGGAATCCTGCTGCAGCCTGTGGTGCATTTGAGTGCTTACAGGAAAAAAAAAAAAAAAAACACTTTACTGATACAGGTACAGTCTTAAGCCAATGGGACTGAGGAGTGGGTCTGGACAACAGCTCTACTGCATTGTTCATATTTGTTAAAGGTTCTACTTAAAGGTACATTGTGTAATTCTTCTGATGGAGAGTCTGTCACCTGCTTGTTTCTGTGAATATGTCATTGCTTTGCCTGGAATGTTCCACAGTATGACATCAAACAGCTCTACCTTATGTTTATTCAATTACAGGTGGTTTTACAGCTAAAAAAAATACCTAGAAAAACAGGCTTTCTGACTGTGAGTGGAGATCTGACAGATCTGGTCTGTAACTTGGCCTGATTTGGGCTCCATGAAGATAGAAAGGTTTAATGCCATACTGTGAAACATTACAGACAAAGCAATAACATCTCCATGGAGAAAAGCGTTTGACGGACCCTCCACCAGAAAAGTTACACAGTGCACCTACAAACAATGAAGTAGTTTTTGACTTATATAAAATAATGAAAGATGGTATAATAGTTAGGGCTGTAGTCGACTAAAAAAATTCTTGGTCGATTAAAAACATGTCCTGCTGATCACTTAGTCCACTAAAAAGGGGCTGTGGCAAACGTTTTCAAAACTATTGTGTACCGTATGTATCTGACCCAAACTACACAGGAGTACAAGCAAAAACAGCAATTTCTACAGAAAAGTACTTGGAAAAATGTATTTATATGAAAAAGGTAGATTATTGCAGGCAATAATCTACATCACAGCATTAGGCAATCATATTTAATACCGATGGGGGGAGTTAAATTTAATTATATTTTCTTGGGTGTAGTCACTAATAGACATAATCAGGTTCAACATTTGTGGATTTACCTTTTGGATATTATTGGTGGTATGACAACCACCATTACTCCAAATCCAAACGATAACTCACACTGTACTTTCTGCTGCTGTCCCATATAAATCTAACCTCTACTAATACAAATTTTGGTCTAGTAAGACATCATCGACCGATTAATCGACTAAAGGCCTACAGCAGTAATAATAATTAATTCTAAAAACACAAAACTAAAAAACATTCCAAAAATATATCACAAAAACATGAAGGATGAGTGCATCACTGGGGCTAATTAAATGTGTTATGTAGGTGCTCTTTGAGGATCTAGGAGGTGAATAGACTGGAAAGAAATAGAAGGAGATCTTAGACCTGACAACAAAATGGTAGTATTCTGAGGCATATTAAATCAAATTATTGATGTAAATTCAAAAATTTTGTTAAAATGGCCACTGATGTCATGATAAATTACAAAACAAATGAAATAGCTACTTATTAAACACATTTATTTATTGAAGTTTTAAATTTCTGTCTCGCTGGCTGCAGTTTCTGAGGATAAGCGCCTCATTCAACCCCTCTTTAACAGACTATTATTTCTTTCATTTAGATTTGAATTTGATATCTTACCATTCCAAGGTCAATCAGACAAGTTTTGGAGTATTTATGTAAGTGGACAAAGTGACGAGAGGTGTAGCTTGAGTCTAATTTAAAAAAGGACTGTACTCAAATGGCTTAAGAACTTCAAAGTATCCTTCTCTTTTCCCTCTCCATCTTTAATGAGTAATTAATCTTGGGCTAAGGGACACACACATGCAGTTATTTTCACCACTTACTTAACTCAAGTATTGGACTGTGAAACATCCTGTAATTAAATGTAATACAAATGGTAATATACTATGTAACTTGTAGCGTCAATGTAATTACATGTTATTTCAACTATAGGCCACTCAGACATAGGCAGAACATGCAAACCCTATGCACACTCTCTATACTGCATCAAAGAGTTTCTTGCTGTGAGACTGCTGCTACCCACAAAATGAAGTACTCAACAAATTGTCTATTGTTGTATTACTTACTGCCATATGGTACACACCTTAATGGCAAAGTAAAAAGCCAAATACTAAATATCTGCACTTATTCAAGTCTGATATAACATATGATCATTTCAAAAAGTCTGTTTTGTGAACAATATAGTTAAAGGGCCCATATTACACTATTTACTGCTCTGTTAAAATGTTTCCTTATCAAAAACATACTTGGAGTTATGTCTTGTTTCAGTCACACGTTTAAAGGTGCATTATACAACTTTTTGGTTGGGCGTCCACCACCTGCTTGTTTCTAAGGAGATGTCATTGCTCTCCCTGGAATATTCCACAGTATGACGTTAAACAGCTCTACCTTACATTTGTTAAATTACAGATGGTTTATCGCTCAAAAATACCTAGAAAAACAGGCATTCTGACTGCGAGTGGGGTTGCCTCTCCACAGATCTGACCTGTAACTTGGTCTAGTTTGGTCTCCGTGAAGATAGAAAGGTTTCATACCATACTGTGAAACATTCCAGACAAAGCAATAATCACAGGAAAAGTTACACAATGGGCCTTTAACACACAAAGCCTTCATATTTAGGCTGAATTCTTCTCTCAAAGAAAAATGACTCTGTTCCACTTTGTGATGTCATGTACAGGATATACATACATACAGGAACTGCTCCATTGTGTTTTTAATCTCCATACACTTTCTCTAGAATCATTTGGATGATTTGGAATTACCAATCTTGACTGAATAAAAGGTAAAAGGTAGCTGTGCACTTCAAAACTACTGCTACATGACATCACAAGGTGGAACAGAGCATTTTGAGCTTTGAAGATGTAGACAGACTAATAATGCAGGATTACCCAAACATGTGTGAATGAACCAAAACACAACTCCAGGTATGTTTATGATGAGGTAACAACATTATAACATGGATTAAAGCTCACAAGAGTCAATTTTCCTTTACTAGGACCTTTAATCACCCCTGAACTTTTTTTCTGGTGGAGAATTTGCAACTTCTCTGCATTGCTGCATCATTGCTTTGCCTGTAATGATTATTTTCCAATGTATACATGACATGTTATTACAGTAATTATACAATATTATAATGACTGTGCACTGTGTGAAGTTCAACCTACAGGTTTCTCTTTCCAATGCCACGTTGCAATCCAAGATGTCCCCTACAGATGTCTTGTTTTTTGTTGTTGTTGTGATGTTAGTTGTTGCGTCGTTGCCTCAGTTTCAGCTTTTCAAATAGTCAACTGTCTCACTTCTCTTGAAAGGAGGGAGGCTTTGAAGCAGCCCCCGAGACTGATCAAAGAAGCTCTATTGTGACATAGGTTCCATTACTCACAAGCACAAAGTAAATACCATATGTCAGCTGTTCATTATGGGAGCTAATACACCTCATAGGCATGTCTTATATATGCAAAATATGTGAGATGGGTTTCTACTGGCCATGGTATTTAATAGAGGGGGAGATTAAAATTCATATTCTTCAGTGCAGATTTTTGTTTAAAGGGCTCATATTGTTCTCTGATCTATGTTATAATGTTGTTTCATCATCAAAAACATACCCGGAGTACTGTTTTTTTGTTCACACGGGTTTAACACACAAACCCTGCATATTTAGACTGAGTTCTTGTCTCGAACAGAAGACACTCTGCTCCACCTTGGGATGTCATGTGGTAATACAGGAAGTGCTCCACTGTGTTTTTAAACTCCAAACATCTTCACTAGAATCATTTGGATGATTTTAGCCCTGGAATCTCTATTGAATAAAAGGTAAAAGGGTAGCTGTTAACTTAAAAACTACCACATGACATCACAAGGTGAAACAGAGTGTTTTGAGCTTTGGACATGTAGACAGACTAATAATGGAGGATTATTCAAACATGTGTGAATGACACAAAACACACCTCCAGCTATGTTTTTGATGAGGTAACAAGATTATAACATGACTTAAATTCTGCATAATATATAGTACAGTGAGTTCTTGGGTCTAGTCAGTCTAGTCATGAATCAGGTTCAACATTTGTGAATTTACAGTTTTTATATTCCATAGAGAAATAAAATTCTATCAATAAGGAAAACTGTCTTTTCCTCCCATCTGGTAATATAACATCATCACATTTTATAACCAATATAGCAGTATACCAATGTAGGCACTTTCCAAGAACTATGTCTCTGTGAAGGTTTGTGAAGTTCTATTATTGTGTGTCTAGTTGCTTGACTCTTGGATGAAATAAAATAGGTGACGGTCTTATTTAATTTGTTTGTTATAGGCATTTGACTTGAATGGAAATTCTTCAGAAATGTCAGTAAACATGTCCACTACCACGGTGTTTTGTAGGAGCAGGACTATGGGTCACTCATACACAGATAGAACATGCAAACTTTGAAAGTCCCTACATCCGATCAAAGCGTTTCTTGCTGTGAGACTGCTGCTAACCACAACACTGGTGGAATAACTCAAATTGTTCATTGTTGCTTAACCTATTGCCATACAATCCACACCTTCAGGACAACTATTTATACTTTTTCGACTTCAAACATTCTTGGCTGTAATGTTTCACAGTATGTCATTAAACTTTAAAAAACATATCTAGCATTTATTTCATTACAGATGCTTATGAAAAAAAAAAAAAAAAAAAAAAAAACATAATATCTCCACAGATAACTAGCTCTGGTGGGCCTATGCTTGTCTCTATGAGATAGAAAAGTAACATTTCTAGTGGAGGGTGCGCCACCTGCTTGTCTCCATGGAAATGCTATTTCTTTGTCTAGAATGCTCCACTGTATAGACCAAACCTATCACGAGGGAGACAAGGAGGCTACAGCAGTACACTACATTACAATTCAGATCTGTGGAGAGTCACCCCTATTCACAGAAGGAATTGTTGTATTTTTGAGCAATAGAAACACCTGTAATGAATAAATGCTGTATATGTTTAATGTCATACTATGGAACATTCCAGGCAAAGCACTAACATCTCCATGGAGACAAGAAGGTAATAGACTCTCCACCAGAAAATGTGCACAGTGCACCTTTAATAAAAGAAGTATGTAACTTTTCTAGTGGGCAATCTCCCACCTGCCTGGATTTTTCCACAGCAAAGCATTAAACTTATCTACCCCTATGCAGAAAAGCAAATGTCATTAGCAATAAAACACCTGTAATTGAATTAATACCAAATAGATAGGTTTAATGTTATACTGTGGAGCATTCAGGGCAAAGCAATTACATCCCTATGGAGATAAGCAAGTGCCACATATACCCTCCACTAGATAAGCTTCATATAGTGAACCTTAAACCTTCCAATCCGCAGGTACATTTTGTAGTTTGACTGATAGCTAGAGAACTATAACTCTGTATTTAAGCCACATCACATCCTGTACCTTTTGTGTACCCAGGCAGCTGTCATCCTTCAAGTGCATATGACTAATGTAGACTTCCCCAGTGTTCACAAAACCCTAACTGCAATTTTGAAAGTATACCTGAATATACTGCACTACAGTTCCTCTGTACTACTGTGATGTCAACAGACGGCAGTACAAAACATAGACTTGTGATTAACCTGTGTCTCCCTTGTTGGTTGCAGCTGGGTGCAGTGTGAGGCGAGGTGCTGAAGATGGTCCAAATGCACTTAATGGGGCCACAGTGTTGGGGCCAGGTCAAATGCCAGAGAATAATTGGAGCGGGAGTCCTCTATGTACTACTGCTACTACTGCTGTCCACCTGCCTAGGACAAGACTCAGAAGGTAAGGATGGACTATTCTGTGTCCATCGTATTAAGATAGTATGAATGCCTTTTGACTTGATCATTATCACTAGTTTTATGCTTTGCTGCTGCTTACAGTGTGCAGTGTGACAAAATAAAGTATATATAGCTCAGCATTGATCGAACACCTACTGAGCAGAGTTTAGTAGCAGAATGTAAGTAAGTTGTAAAGGACTGTTTTGAAGTCAAAGGTCATATATTACGTAAAATTGACTCTTCCTATTTTTAAGCCATAGTAGAAATGTTGTTACCTCCTCAGAAATATGCCTGGAGTTGTGTTTTATTTCATTTACACACTTTATTATTATTATTATTATTATTATTATTATTATTATTATTATTATTATTATTAGTATTAGTATTATTATTAGTCTGTCTACATTTCCAAAGCTCAACAAGCACTGTTCCACCTTATGATGCCATGAAGAAGTTAACAGCTACCTTTTACCTTTTGTTCAGTAGAGATCGGCAATTCCAAGGCTGAAGTCATCCAAATGTTTCTAGTGAAGGTGTATGGAGTTTTAAAAAAAACAGTGCAGCGAGGTGAGTTTTAAGTTTGAAAGAACACAGGTATGTTTTTGATGAGGACTGGCATAATATGGGCCCTTTAAGAACTTTTATTGTATTGTCTTTAGTGTATTGTCTTTAAAATTATGGAATTTACTAGGAACTGAGAAGATTTCTTATTTGGGTCATGTGTGATAAATGGAACCAAGGCACACATTATAGTTTACTCATTAAATTCTTTTGTTGGATTGTGCTGCCATAGCCAAGCTGGCAGTAGTTCTCAAAGCCATTTTCGAATTTTTGTCTGTGTGACAATAACTGGGTAAAAAACTGAAAAATGTTGTTTTAACTGCAGTGAAAAGTAAATGAAACAAGCTCTGACAGGGATGAAGTCATCACCACGGGAATGCTCAGTCTAACACTCTCTTGACTTTCTGCTCAACTTGTCAGAATATTAATACAGCGTTTAACGTGGAGTCCTTGAGATTTATCTGTTTGGCATTTAGCTGACAAGGGCCAATGACAAGGGCGTCACCTGCCAGATCCACATGATTTTGTGTACTCTTTTGCAGTATTGTTTTTACTAAAATTGTTGATACATGTTAGACTTGGTGTCAGTAGTAGTAGTAGTAGTAGTAGTAGTAGTAGTAGTAGTAGTAGTAGTAGTAGGATGATGGGGACAGGTCTCTCACTGTTGTGACGGCCTACAGGCCTACGGGCAGAGTACCCGGCCTTCTTGAAGTCCCAACCGGGGACTCCGTTTTTCTACTCCCCCCACGTGGGCAACGAAAGTGACACCTGGAGAGGGGCTGTTATTGGACTTCTGTGCTAGCCATGGTTTGCCCATAACGAACACCATGTTTGAGCACAAGGGTGTCCATCAGTGCACGTGGTACCAGGACACCTTAGGCCAGAGGTCAATGATCAACTTTGTTGTCGTGTTATCAGACCTCCAGCTGCGTGTCTTGGACACTCGGGTGAAGAGAGGGGCAGAGCTGTCAACCAATCACCACCTGGTTGTGAGTCGTGTCCGCTGGCGGAGGAGGAAGCCGGAAAGATCTGGCAGACCCAAGCGTAATGTGAATGTCTGTTGGGAACGTCTGGCAGAGCCCTCTGTCAGGAGGACCTTTAACTCACACCTCCGGGAGAGCTTCTCCTAGATTCTGGGGGAGGCTGGGGACATGGAGTCTGAGTGTGCTTTGTTCTCGGCCTCTACTGTCGAGCCCCAAACCCGGTGGTGGACACCAGAAGTAAGGGATGCCGTCAGGCTGAAGAAGGAGTCTTATAGGGCCTTGTTGGCTTGTGGGACTCCTGTGGCAGCTGACAGGTATCGGGGGCCAAGCACCCTGCAGCCCGGGCAGTTGCAGAGGCAAAAACTCAGGGTTGGAAGGAGTTCAGAGAGGCCATGGAGGAGGACTATTGGACGGTCTCAAAGAAATTCTGGCAAACCATCCGACGCCTCAGGAGGGGGAAGCAGTGCTTCACCAACACTGTTTACAGTGCGGGCGGAGAGCTGTTGACCTCAACTGGGGATGTTGTCAGACGGTGGAAGGAATACTTTGAGGATCTCTTCAATTCCACCGTCAAGTCTTCTGAGGAGGAAGCAGAGGCTGGGGACTCAGAGGCGGACTTGTCCATCACCCTGGCTGAAGTCACTGAGGTGGTTGGCAAGTTCCTCAGTGGCAAGCTGTCTTGGCTGACACGTCTCTGCAACATCGCATAGCAGTCAGGGACAGTACCTCTGGACTGGCAGACCAGGGTGGTGGTCCCTCTGTTTAAGAAGGGGGACCGGAGGGTATGTTCCAATTACAGGGGAATCACACTCCTCAGCCTCCCCAGTAAGGTCTATTCCAGGGTACTGGAATCCGACCATCCAACTGATGGTCAAACCTCGGATTCAGGAGGAGCAGTGTGGTTTTCGTCCCGACCACGGAACACTGGATCATGGGAGTTTGCCCAACCAGTCCACATGTTCTTTGGTGATCTGAAGAAGGCATTTGACCGTGTCCCTCATGGGGTCAGGTCCTGTGGGGAGTGCTCTGGGAGTATGGGGTCCGGGGCTCTTTGATAAGGGCTGTCTAGTCCCTGTATGACCGGAGCAGGAGCTGTGTTCGCATTGCTGGTAGTAAGTTGGACCTGTTTCCGGTGCATGTTGGACTCCGCCAGGGCTGCTGTTTGTCACCAGTTCTGTTTATTGTATTTAAGGACAGAATTTCTAGGTGCAGTCAGGGGCCGGAGGGATTCGGCTTGGGGACCACAGGATCTCATCTCTGCTGTCTGCAGATGATGTTGTCCTGATGGCTTCATCGGACTGGGACCGCCAGCGTGCACTGGGGCAGTTTGCAGCTGAGTGTGAAGCGGCTGGGATGAGGATCAGGTCCTCCAAATCCGAGGCCATGGTTCTTGACCGGAAAAAGGTGGCTTGCCCTCTCCAGGTGGGTGGAGAGTCCTTGCCTCATGTGGAGGAGTTCAAGTATCTTGGGGTCTTGTTCTCGAGTGAGGGGAGAATGGAGCGTGAGATTGAGAGGCGGATCGGTGCAGCATCGGCAGTGATGTGGTCGCTGTATCGGACCGTTGTGGTGAAGAGGGAGCTGAGTCGAAAGACAAAGCTCTCGATTTACCGGTTAATCTATTGCCTACCCTCACCTATGGTCATGAGCTTTGGGTAATGACCGAAAGGACAAGATCACGGATACAAGTGGCCAAAACGAGTTTCCTCCACAGAGTGGATTGGCGCTCCCTTTGAGATAGCGGGAGGAGCTCAGTCATAAGGGAGGAGCTTGGAGTAGAGCCACTGCTCCTCCACGTCAAGAGGAGCCAGCTGAGGTGGCTCAGGCATCTGTTCTGGATGGCTCCTGGACGCCTCCCTCAGGAGGTGTTCCAGGCATGTCCCACCTGGAGGAGGCCCCGGGGACTATGTCTCTCGGCTGGCCTGGGAACGCCTTGGGGTCCCCCCGGAGGAGCTGGAGGAAGTGTCCGGATTGAAGGAAGCCTGGGAGTCCCTGCGTAGACTGTTGCCCCTGTGACCTAGGGCTTTGACTCCGAACTTCGTTATTCGAATATAATTCGAATATTTCAAAAAATGGAGATATTCGAACGAAGCCCTTAATATTTGAACCTGTTCGAAAAGTTTAACATGAACATCTCCAACGCGATAGAAGCACAGAACAGACTCAGCATAGGCAGAACATCCCTCAGTCACAGAAAGAACACGCATATTCCACCGAGTCCTGCCCTTAAGGAGCGAGCTGTTTTTTCAGCGCTTCTAGTTTATGCAAATTAGCCATGTGGTTTTAAGTTTCGCTTCTGTATAACGTAAACAAATGTGCGCAAAGCTGCATTAAACACATTATTATTTGAGTCCTCCTCGTAGGAAATAAAAATCCAAACTTAAATTATCCACTCGCAGCGAACCAAAAATGCGTCTGCTTCTGTGTTGTTCCGTCATCATTTTATCGCATGTACCGCGTGTACCAGTCTCATCAGCCGTGAAAGCAAATGAATCTGCCCACGCAGCATTAAGCGTTCTGTTTTCTTCAGAAACTTTTCTTTTCTTGGATTTATCATCATTGGGCCGAAAATAAGTCCGGTAAGTCCGGGCTGCCAGTGTGTGCGGGTGGCGCACATCAGCGGCTTTGACGCATGTTTTGAGCGACAAAAATATTAAAAATGTTTTATTTAAATGTTACAAGATTACCATTATCTACAATTTTAGATTCACATTTAAAAACGAACAAACTAAAATAAAAATACAATGTAATTAAATACTCATTATTATTTTCCAAAGTCACAGGGAGCCACGACAGAACGATGAAAGAGCCACATGCGGCTCTGGAGCCGCGGGTTGCGGGCCGCGGGTTAATATTCGAATATATTCGAATATTAATATTAATAAACAAACGAACTTCGAATATGATTTTTGGGCAAAAGTCAAAGCCCTACTGTGACCCGGCCCCGGATAAGCGGAAGAAAATGGATGAATGGATGGATGGATGAAATCTGTTTTATGTGTTTTTTTAATGAGAAAAAGGTTAGATAAATAGATTTTTTTTTTTTGCCAAGAATTAGTGGTGTTCACAGTCTATGATCCTCAAATTCCACGCATTTTTATTCATACTCAAATCTTTTCTTTTGCATGTATCATCTTCCACCCAACACTGCCATTAGAATAAAGTCACTCTCAAATAACCAAAATAGTTCTCTAATGGGGATTTCAGAATTGGACACTTGAAATTGTCCTCCTCCAAGTTCTTATCATGACAGGCCTGTTCTAATGAGGCGGTCCCAGTCAGCCCCAGCTGCTTGGGCTTTCACAATGACAGGAGCCCTAGCATGTTTTTAATTAGCCCAAGGTAACGCCATTCATTCAGAAGAAGCCATTTAGCCATTCTAGCTTTCACTGGTGTATTTTAACAAGATTTTGACACCTGGGAAACTGCAACCTGTTTTCAGCAGATTTTACTATTAAGTTTTTGTAAATAATATGACTGCTTTTCTACTGACTAGAGTGCTCGCCCACCAGGTTTAAGGTTCAGTCCTATTACACTATGAATACATGCTGGCATTGTGTCCATGGGCAAGGCACTTCACCCACTGTGCTTATTTATGAATCATCTGTGAGTGAGTGGTGTAGATGGTGCAGATAGCCAGCCTTGCTCCTGTGGGTCTACCCCAGGGCACTTGTGGCTACAGAGCTTGTCATCATCAGGACAAGCCCATGAATAACGATCTAATAATTACTGGGCTATGTATGTATTCGAATAAATGAAAGATATACATTTAATGCCATACTGTGGAACATTCCAGTCAAAAAAATTACATTTTTAGGAGACAAACTGGTGACTGACCCTCCTCCGGAAAACTACTTACTGCACCTTTAATTCCACACTTGAATTTAGGCTTGGACTTATACAAACTTTATTGATCCACAAAGGAAATTATTTGGACACAGTGGCTCACACATCACAATATAATATAATAACAAAGAGTAAAAATAAAAACGGTTATAATAAATTCAAAATAAGTAGCAAAAATAGCAACAGACTGGTGTCAAATAAGGCATAATTATACAAATGTACAAGTAAAAATAACATTTAGAAATATGCTAATACAAAATATACCTTGGCTATATACAAGAAGTGAGTCGGTGCCAAAATGAAATGGTGATTGGCATGACATAGTGTTATCTATAGTCCCTCTATATTCTCTATACAGTATATTCATTTCAGTGTGATATTAACCTCATACATTCAATCTATTTTTTTTTTTCTTTTTAATTAATGCCCTTGTAAACCATAATTTGAAACAGCTCTACTTTTCTAACCAAAATGATGCCATTTCTCCTCAGCTTACTTTGTTACAAATTGCTTTAATTTGATCCATCAGGTAATATTGTCATCTTTCAAAAAGTAATTAGCGGATGCGAAGCTTGTTTACTTGACAGATCTGGAGGTGATCAGTAAAAAAATGCTCGTCTCAGATCGTCTTTTAATAGCTTGTAGTCTCCTTTACACAGATTATAAATGCATGAAGATGTGGTGTAGGCGGTGCATTACTGGTGTGGCTAATTCAGTGTGACTTGATCTGAGGTGTGAGCGGGACATATCAGCAAACAGGAAAAGAGGTACTTAAGTAGCAGTACAGTGAGACCAGAGGTGGACTACATACAAGTTACCTTTGAAAATAGTAGGAATAAGTATGAGCCCTAGCAGTAAGTACAAGTTCAAGTACAAGTTGAGAGTATTTAAGTATTAAAAGACACATTGTTGTTCCCTCATCAACACTTCTCACTTGTTTCATGAATCCATTAATCCTAAAATGTCTTCTGTGAGCTCTCAAAATACTCTATTTGCATTTTGCCCAAATGCAAAAAAAAAAAAAAAAAAAGGTCTATAACTCATTACCGGATTCGTTCTACAATTCTTTTTGCAGTGATGGCCCATTATACTCAATTGCTTAAATATGTTCCTTGAATGATAGTTGATGTTTGATTGATTGATTGATTGATTTGATGTAGTTTTGTGTGTGTTTTGAGTGTGGATAGAGGGTGGGGTGTGGGAGTTTTTTGTATTTGTTATGTAACATTTCCAAACTGGAAAAAAAAAAAAAGTTGTCCAGGCTTTTTGGTGACCTCCTTTAAGTATTTTCCGGTGTTTCTTTGCATTTCCTGAAATCATTAACAATTTTGTTATGCCCTGAGCAAATTTCTGAACCAAAAAAACAAAACAAAACACAAAAGCAGTGCCAACTCCAGACACAGTAGCATGGTCAATATTCACACCACATTACCTTCAAAATGGTGTGATTTGAAAGAGATTAGTGACTGATGTGGTGCAGAATCTTTTCAAAAAGTGTGCCATCTCTCACAAAAGGTTGCAAAGTATTGGTTTACGTAACAGCATTTATTTGTTAGGATGTTACATTACACATTTCTATTTTAAAAGTAATTATTTGTAGTAATAGTAGCTGCAAGAGTAGCGTAGGATCATATAGGATTAATTTGAACTGAGAAAATGAGGCTAATTTCAATCCAATATCCTGCAATTACTCTCACCAACAAACTGGCATTCATACCCCTGTGTACTTCAACAATGGAGGCACGATGGCTGAAGTGTCTTGCCAAAGGGTACAACAACAGTAACAGCTAATTCTAGCGGTCTCCCATTCAAGTACTAACCAGGCCCAACCCTATACTTCTATTCGTACAATGGCTGTAAATATCTTGTAGTTTCTGCTGCATTATTGCATATGAATTGGCTGATTGTATTCATTGTATAATTTTACACCTATTTTCAGTGGGTATAAAAGTTTTTTCTAATGCACAACTTAATTGCTGAAGGACTCTTAAGCTTAATGTTACTGTTTTCAGAGAACTTATCTTGATTAAAGTATTAGCACGCCCTTGACACAGCAACTTCTCACCTCTTCATCTCATTAAGTACAACTGGCAATAATACACAAACCAATATCTGTATTTAATCTTATCTACTTTAAATGTTATCCTCTGTCCTTGTTAGCCACTTAGCGTTATGGGCAATTGTGCATAAATATTTGCTTAGCACAGTTATTGCTGCGCATTCTCACAATAGTTTAAGATCTGTGTACAAAGGTTATATGAGGTTTGGGGGAATTGTATTTTTATAATTGTGTTACCTTCAGGAGCAGATAAAATATACAGCTGGTAGTGTCCTAATGACTGTCGAGCTTGTAAGGGTAATTGAAAAGATGTCCACACACATTTAACTGAAGTCTACACAGGTTCTGACGCACACTGAGGATTTCGCAGGGGAAGGCAGCTATGGAATTATTCAATATAGCATCATCACACAGAGCAGAATATTTTTTTAAAGGTGCACTGTGTAACTTTTCTAGTGGAGGGTCTGTCACTACTGGTTCCTTGTTGGCTGGAATGTTCCACAGGGCCAGTTTACATTTCAGATCTGTAGAGAGTCAAGCCCACTCACAATACGTTTTTAGGCCAATAAAAATCCATGTTATTGAGTAAATGCAAGATGGATACGTTTAATGCCTTACCGGAACATTCCAGAGAAAGCAATAACATCTCCATAGCGGACCCCCCACCAGATAAGTTACATAGTGCACGTTTAAGTCAACTACAGCCCTTATATAGAAGGCCTTGTCATTTTTTTCCCATGTAGTTTAGCAAAATTTGTCTTGTCCCAAATACTGAAATAATGTATAAGCAGCTCTTGAGATCAAAATAAGTCTGCTTTGTACTGTCTGCATCTAGTTATAAAGCATGTATTGCCCGTAATGTCATCAGGAAATGCACATTAGCATGCTAGTTGTTGTTAGCTTTACTGTGATGTAAAACTCCGCTCTGGACTCTTTTTTGATGGGAACTATGTATAGTATTGTACTTTTTTTGAGGTCATTTAAGCGTTCTACTTTATTGCATATTTTGACTTGTCCTTATTTTCTCTGTCAAGGATTCAATAATGTCTGTCCAGTTTCTGTGAGATCATTAGATATACGTGGAATTTGCACATAGTATATTAGTAATGGTTTAGCAATAATTTCCAATGTCATTTTAATATTTATTACCCTGAGTCTTTATTGTAAGTCTGTCCTCAGTTAGACCGTCTCCTCTCTGTTTTTGTTCATTTTTACATTTCTCTTTCTTGCCCTTCCTTCTCATCAGCATCTGTCCTCTTCTGCTCCTCAGTAACACTATGTTATTTCACAGGATCTGTTCGACTCAGCCCCTCCCAGTGCCGTTAGAACTTTTCCATTGCTCCTCTCCGTCTATCCCTACATGTTTAAGTTCAAGATAACTTTTTATGACACTATAAATAAGGCAACATAAGGCGACATAGTTGAAGTCCTTGTTTCCACGGCATTTCACACATTCTGAAAGGTGCGCTATGTAATGTTTTGGTTGGGGGATTTAGTAGCTCTCCTCCTCTCAGTCAGTTACCAGCGCTGTTTCATGGGAAAGAACTCATGGCAGATTTAAAGTCGATAGAAATTTCAAGCTTGAAATCAGATTGGTTTGCAAATAGTTTTCAATTTGCCAGATTCTATGACAGAAATGCAAATCTAAGCCTGAACCAAGAGTTATAACTTTTGGAATTCAGTTGTTTGTTTGTTTTTTAATTTTAGGTTTAAATATAGAAGATTTTTCTGCATGTGCCAAACTTGAGTTTCAGTTGAGATATAACTACTTAGCAGTCATACATACATACCTTATGGCTGTCAAAAAAAAAAAAAAAGAAGAAACTTTCTTTCTGATTTTTTTTAAACTCCATACACCTTCACTAGAATCAGATCTGGAATGATCAATCTCTGAATTAAAGGTAAAAGATGGCTGTGAACTTGAAAACTGCTGCTTTGTGACATCACAAGGTGGAACAAAAACACAGAAAACACAGCTCCGGGTATGTTTTTGATAAGGTCATGACTGAATGCTCACATGAGTCAATTGTGTGTAATATAGGACCTTTAAACCAGACTCCACCAAACCAAGTATTTGAATTGAAAGGTACATAAGTTTAGAACATACTGTGGAACATTCCAGGCAACGCAAAAACAAAGTCACGAGACTAAAACCAGAAACCTTGTAGTTGACCTTTAGAGAAACTACTATTATTTTGTGTTAAATATGTCATTCTATTGTCAAAAATGTGCTTTATGTAATTACAATATTAAAATCTGTATTCAACATCAAGCCTTTTTCTTAGTGTTAAAATTAAATCTGAAATTGTATTATTGTGACAATGCTCAAAACTGGCTGCTCTCTGATGCCACTCACTTTTGCAATGGGCGATCACCTGACAATCCTCAAGTATAATACATCAGACCTGCTCAATGACAAACTGACTCCCTACACCCAACCAGAAACCCCCGTGCACCCTCGGGATACATCAATCTAACACAAGGTCACTGCTGTGCCACTGGCTTTTTCCCTTTACCCCTACCACGTACCCATCCATTGCTTCTTTAAGTCTCCTTACAATCATCTCCCCCCTCTCTCTGTTCTGTCCTCCACGGATGAACAGATGCAGGGGGGAGAGGATGGATAGATGAGAGGGTGATGGATGTGAAGAAGAGGGGTGGGACTTAGAGGGATGGGACCCCGGGGACAGGCGTGGAGAGGCTCTAGACCTGCTGATGGAAGCTTAAAAAGGACACGACATGGGAGAACATAGAACCATCCGTCTTAACGTTAAAACATGCCATGATTTTCAATACAAGACAGTTGTATGCACGTTGGATTTGTCTTTGGAGGACATGGCAGGTTCATGTATCTCTATTTCCATGATATACTGTAAGGTTGTATGAAAACGTGGTAGATGTTTTTGTTTATTTCTGGCTTCAGTGGGTTTATCACTGCAAACCAACTTCAGTTTGATTAATGGCACTTTCGCAAATGATCCCAGACCAGATAGAAGTCACTTGCCGAGTTCAATCTATTCATATTGTAAGGCTATTAATCATCTAATATGAATTTTGTTTATGTAATGAATATCTCCAAATCCGCTCCCCATAATAACTTTAGTTTTAGATATCTGCAATGAGATTTCTTCTGTCCATACTTGTCGTTAAAGGTCCTACATTACGCAAAACTGACTCATGTGAGCTTTAAACCGTGTTAGAATGTTGTTACCTCCTCAAAAACATAACTGAAGTTGGGTTTTGTTTCATTCACACGTTTGAGTAATCCTGCTTTATTAGTCTGTCTTCATCTTCCAAGCTCAAAATGCTCTGTAACTGTTACCAAATTCTCTGGAAACAGTTACCTTTTATCTTTAGTTCAGTAGAGACTGGCAATTCCAGGGCTGAAATTATCCATATGATTCTAGTGAAGGTCTATGCTTAGTTTAAAAACACAGTGGAGCACTTCCTGTATTACCACGTGACATCAGCAGGTGGAACAGAGTGTTTTCCGTGCTTTCCCTAAATATGCAGGGTTTGTGTAAATTAAACAAAACACAACTCAAGGTATGTTTGTGATGAGAAAAAAAAACATAACATAAATCAGAAAATAGTGTAATATAGGACCTTTAAGGATATCCACACTGACATTTCTCTGAGGACAATGACCTTGCGTTCATTTTTTATAGGTAATGTCAGAGATATAAATATATTTTATAGTTTTAAAAATGTGAAAAACAGAACTAGCAGTGGTGAGATGTTATTCCTCACTTACCTTATGCATTCCACGCATCCTAATTATTCACCACAATGAGTTTATAAATGCTTTTCACAACTTTCAAGCCCAGAGAGTAACGGTGTAACGAACAAACATTAACATGCTAGCAGCACACTTCCTGATTCTCGGATAGTAAGACAACGAGAGGTCACAGGGGTCTCATTTAGACTCTTAAGTGCTGCACCAGTCAAACTACGATAAATAATCGTAAAATTAAAGTGTCACGCTACAATTTGAGCTTCAACTATCATAGAATTAGTGTCAAATAAAAAGAGGGCACGCCATACGAACTTCTTGTTGTGAGAATTATAGTCATTTGAAGTCTGTGTACATTTTTCTATTATAAAGTACTGAATTGCTACATCTGGGCTCCCTCTTCTAACATTTTCATTAGCAAGCGTTCATAATGTGCTTTTAATAAGTAATTATCACAAAAGGCTCTTTGCACATAATTAATTTGCATCAAAAGGCCCAATACATAATTAACTTAGCAGTCTGTGGAGCATTATAATGGCGACGCCCACACACTGTACGCCTGCCATGTTATCTAACTACAACACATATGTACTCTTAGCATCGGGTCACTTTGAAGTCATCACATGTAAATCATAATTAAATCTGTTCATCATGAAGCCAAAACAGAAATCCTGCATGTGCTCGAGTAAAAGCTTTGATTGGCGCATGGACCTATTCTCCACTCACTTTCCAGTCACATTATCCTCTTCCTCCTCTCATCTCAGCAGACGTCTTCATCACCAAATGTTTACTTGGAATCTTTTGACCAAGAACGCGCTATCAAAATTCAGGAGCTGTCAGTCAAGTTGGGAAGAAAAAGTAGTCTCTCCAAAGCACTTTACGTCAAGGACCAAATGTATACTATTTCGGCATATCTTTTGGCTCTTGATACTTTGCAGCTCATCAACATTCCCTGGGGTGTTATGCTAACTGTAAGCACTGCTCTACCTGAGGTTTTGTTAGACTTTAATCTGAGCTAACACAATCCGACCAGAAAGTGTTGACTTAGTTGGAGCTACAACGGATGAGCTGATTTGTGCTGTTAATAACTTTACAGTGAAGGTAGCTCGTTTTTCAGTTATTCGCTCCTCCTAAACACGACTATGAACAGGACAGAACTCATCACAGGCTCCTGAAAATGACTTTAAATCAATTTTACTTTATTTTTTCTTAAAACTTTTAGGAGTGTTTGCTAATGTGTGCGTTGTGTCACCATGGTAACATTCCACCGTAGCGATACATGTAGAACACCCCCAGCGTGATGTCAGTGCAAAGTAAGCTATCATTATGATATTTATTAGAAAAGTTTACTGTTACTACAATTGAAGGTGAGCATTAAACATATGCCAAATATGCACTAGTAGAAGAGAAAGCTTAAAGGTGCACTACGTAACTTTTCTAGTTGATAGTTCGCTGTCTGCTTGTCTCCATGGAGATGTTATTGTTTTGCCTTTGTTCCACAGTATGGCACTAATCTAATCTAACTTCACAGAGACACAATAAGAATTACATTTTTAGCAATATAAAACACACATTTCATTTAACAAATGCACGATAGATAAGTTTCATTCAATACTGTGAAACATTCCAGGGAAAGTAATAACATCTCCATGGTGACAATCAGTTGGCGGATCCTTTACCAGACAAATTACATAATTTAAAACCTGTAAAATAGACTTATCCTCCCCACCAGCTTTGAAGGATGGCGAATACTTCCTTATGGGGACAATAAAAGATAATTGATTAGTATATTGAACATGCTACTGACGTCCGGATAAACTTTCAATTTTCTCATTCAAATTTTATGCTCCTATATTTCACTTCCCCACCACTATTCGGTTCTTCTTATTCCTAATCTCCACTCGAGGCAACGTAACCAAGCGAAAACTCCACAGATGGTAACAGGCAGAATGAATTCAAGTACGACGCATCCCTCAATGAGCACAAATTCCTCACAATATGGCGAGGTAACAATTGATTAAAACTCTTCAAAAAACTTCCGTGATCTGCTAATGGCTAGGTATTAATCCTGAAATTAAAAAGTTTGCATACTTAAACATGTCTTTTTTGCCCTCAAACTTCAGCATTATAGCAGATATTTTGTTGATATAATCTATGGTCATTTGAGTGCCTCTTTTTGGTACTTGTGAAATGGCTTCCTAGTGCTAAGCCAATATGAAAAATCATCAGGCAAAATGACTCAATTACTTCAGTGGATAGAGGCCAGTTTGGGATCAGAATGCCTTGAAATATCTGGCAACCCGATGGGCCATAATGCATGCCAATCATGTCAAGTTTGAGATGCCAAGGATATATACTGACCTCCTTGTGATGTTTGATTTTATACAAGCTTCAAGTATTTGCTGGTGTATTCTGCTATATGTCCTCCGGGCTTTTTGCCAACTGCTTAGTGGAATTATTTTAGGGGGGAAAAAGTCGAAATAAGCCAAAAGTAAATATGCAACAGCGGTGACAGTCCGCACTGAACTGAAGCTGATAAATTTTTGAAAAATGCAAAAGCGCTTCATAATATAAACATTAGAAACTGTTAAAGGCACGCTCAGATTTGTCATCTTTATGTTATTAGAAAAAATGAAATGGGACTGAGGGGGCTATAGTTTTGCTCTTTTCTGAAACACAGATATAAATTTCGGTGTCTTTTCATCAAGTAGTTCCGGATGATTTGTGCCTGGGGGCTTTACGAGGATGTGGGTTGAGTCAAAGAAGTTTGTCATGTACACAGTCAAAACACAGGGCAAAGCTAGTTGAATCTTTCACTTTTCCAACAAATGATCTGAACAACTTAAAAATCTTCAAGTTCCCATGTAATTTCTGGGGCAGGCTCTCACTATCTGCTCCCACACATCTGTTTTATAGAGGTTGCTTCCATTATAACTACTAGCAATGCAGCGCTGATAAGTGTTTCAACAACCGTTTGCAAAATGATTGTTGAAGGACCCTTATTACCCTAGTTTCTGATCTATGTTACAATGTTGTTTCCTCATCACAAACAGACCTTGTGTTGAGTTATGTTTTGAGTTTTTCTCTCAAACTGAAAACACTTGTGATGTCATGTGGTAATACATGCTGCATGCTCCACTGTGTTTTTAGACTCCATGCACCTTCACTATAATCATTTGAATCATTTCAGCTTTCAAATTTCCTGTCTCAACTAAACAAAAAGGTCAAAGGTAGCTGTTAACTTGAAAACTACCACTACATGACATCACAAGGTGGAAGAGATCGTTTTGAGCTTTGGAGATGTAGACAGATTAATAATAAAGGGTTACTCAAACATATGTGAATGAAACAAAACACAACTCCAGGTATGTTTTTGAGGAGGTAACAACACATTAACATGGCTTAAAGTTGACAAGAGTCAATTTTGCGTTATATAGGACCTTTAAATATAACTTGTGTCTCTATAGTTCTTTGTTCTCTTGGAAACCTGCCATTTTTAAACCAAAGAACCAATTCATTATTGACAGAAATGATGTCACCTGGATTAACCCTCCGGTCGTGTTCGCCTCCAGCCCCCTACTTTAGTGTTCCCGGTCAAAATTGACCGGTCTGTTTTAACTGCTCTTAAATTAGCACAAACATTTTTTTTCACCACCAATTTTTTTTATTAAACATTCTTTAGTTGAGAACAATGTTTCAAAGTAGTGTCTAACAACAATTTGTAGAAGTAAACATTAAATAACATCAGTGAAAATACAATTGGGCAATGAAAATGAACTACAAAATGAACATATACTGTAATACAAAAAATAAATGGAAAACCAAACACCAAACTCAAGTGTGTGTGTGTGTGTGTGTGTGTGTGTGTGTGTGTGTGTGTGTGTGTGTGTGTGTGTGTGTGTGTGTGTGTGTGTATTCATGCACATGAGTGGCATGTGACACTCTGGTCAGAATGGGCCTTGCAAACATAAGCATGACATTTGCAGCATGTCAGGCTCGTTTTGATGTCTCTAGGGGCACAGAGGCCACAACGCTTCCTTTTCTGCCCATGTCCTTGTTGGGGGAGAGCAGCCAGGGCTGGGGCTGCAGCGTGCATGCTCCTAACCAGACTGGCGGAGGCTGGTGTGCGGGGAATGTGCTGGCGTCGCTGTATAAGAGGAGTCACCAAAGCTTTCCCCAGCTCTGCGAGGAAAAGTCTCCTCTTGAAACTTTTCCCCTGATTCCAGGTTGGGTCGATTGCTGTCCACACCACATACGCGTTGAAAGCTGACACATCCAGGATGTTGTGGAACAGTGCCACAGGCCAGCGAGCCGTCATCCGCTTACAGGTGTATGTACCAGTAAGCTGCAATAAAGGAACAATAAATAATAAGAGATTAGGAACAATATTCAATCTGTCGTACACAAATGCTATGATTCACCTAGATAAAAATAAAATAAAATGCATGATGAGACTTTACATTACCTTATCAAGGCAGTCAACGCCTCCCTTGTTCTTGTTGTAGTCCTGGATCATCAGGGGCTTCCTGTCCTCGTATGACACAAGAGTGTGTGTCAGTGAATGCAAATTGTGATGAGTGCCTGTCTTCCTCTGGTTGATACCAGCGCAGGGGGAAGTTCGGACTTGTTCTTCCTCACTGTCCCTACCATGGTGAGCTTTCTTTTCAGTAGCTCCTGACCAAGAGCATGTGATGTGAAGAAGTTGTCACATGTGATATTATGCCCATGGAGACCGGTTGTCATGTCCAGCACAACACGCATGCCCTGTTTTTTTTCGGCCCTTCCAGTACTGGGTTTCCCCACGTACACCTGCATATTGTGTGAGTGTGAGTGTGAGTGTGTGTGTGTGTGTGTGTGTGCGTGTGTGCGTGTGTGTGTGTGTGTGTGTGTGTGTGTGTGTGTGTGAGTGTGAGTGTGAGTGTGTGTGAGTGAGTGAGCTGGGGCAGTGTGTATGGGGATGTTTTCTGTATGTTGAATGAATTTACTCTGGATACCCATTCATTTCCTATGGCGGTCACTTTTGGCCAGGAACACCACAGGTGAAACAAGGTTGATTAAAACACTCAAAATTGAATGAAATAGGTGATCATCACTTTTATATGTTCAAATACACAGTGTGGAGGATATCATAAGGTATTGAGGTAATCAGATGTAAAATCTAATATTTATGAGTATTATAAGTTGTAAAACGGTCAGATTTGACCCGAACACGACAGGAGGGTTAAACAAACCAGCACACTCTTACAGCATTAGTTGCCTTGGGGGAAACCCTTGTAAACAGCAGTCTGAATACATGCGCTCTAGCTGCTAACACCAGTGTGCTTGGTCATGAGAACAGACTGACTCACAGTGCAGCATATATTTTTAATGGAAACTGGACTCCGTCTGAGTGGAGTATCACACCTCCTCTCCATGTGCGGCTGTTAACCTGGTGTGAATGTGTCAGGCTTATATCATCCATGGCCAGACTCTGTCATTTACTAGAAACTGTGGGGCCCTTTGTCATGGAGATGGTTGCTGTGGCTTGGCTGATGGTGTGATAGTTGTTTCTAAAGGTCCTATATTACACAAAATTAACTCTTGTGAGCTTTAAGCCATGTTATAATGTTGTTACACATGTTTGAGTAATCCTGCATTATTAGTCTGTTTACATCTCCCAAGCTGAAAATGCTCTGTTCCACACTGTGATGTCATGAAGCTGTAGTTTTCAAATTAACAGCTCCTTTTACCTTTGGTTCAGTAGAGAATGGCAATTCCAGGTCTGAAATCATCTAAATGATTCTACTGAAGGTGTGTGGATTTTTCTGTTTGAGAGAAGAACTCAGCCTAAATCTGCAGGGTTTGTGTGTTGAACATGTGTGAATGAAACAAAACACAACTCCACGTATGTTTTTTATGAGGAAACAACACACACAGATCAGAAAATAGCTTAATATTGACCCTTTAATCAGTAGTGAGCAGTTAAGGTGTATTTTACATACCTGCAGCAAAAAAGGAGGCAGACACCATACTTGGCCACATAGATTTCTCTTCACCTATGCTTTATAATATAGGTTGTGTTATTTAATGTTATTTTGTAATGATATGGCTTGTATTTGTTTGACCTTGTGAGAGTTATTTGTGTGTTACTCAATAAGATGAGTTAATGCAATGGCCAGTGTCGTCTGGAATGCTCAGTAATTGCTTTGATACAGGGAGATTATTCATTTCCACTGAGAAATATCACAGTCTGATGCACATGAACAAATGCTTATAGCACTGAGAATATATTTGAGGAATGTACACACCATGCTTTTGTAACACACATTTAAATGCTTTTTCCTTTCAGATATGTTAAATAAGTTCTTTATAAGTGTCAGTCAGGGTCAAGCTATATTAATGTTTCTCTATAAAGTTTATCTCTAGTTTTATGTAGTGCATTATACGTTTTCTGGTGAAGGGTCCATCACCTGCTTGTCTGCTGGAGGTGCTACTGTCTGGAATGTTACACAGTATGGCATTACACTAGGGAGCATAAAGGACCTTAAGCTAATTTAGGGTTTCAGGAACACAATTAAACCAAAGTACATAGCCAATTTGACAGAACTGCAGAAAGTTATAATTAGCCTTTATAGCTCCCATAGGGAAAATGTGTCAGTGCTGCGTCTAGGGACCCATCTCTTCAGGACTACCTTAATACAGGAATTGCTTCACTGTGTTTTTAAACTCCATACACCTTCACTTGAATCATTTGAGTGATTTCAGCCCTGGAATTGGCAATCTCTTCTTAACAAAAGGTAAAAGGTAGCTTTCAAAAGGTGGCCAAACCTCCTTGTCAAAGCCTGATCTTGTCAGATCTCAGAAGCTAAGCAAGGATGGGCCTGGTTAGTACTTGGATGGGCGACCGCTGGGAATATCAGGTTTCACAGTAGGTCGTCAGTGGCAAAAACATTGTTGTGTCCTTAAGCAAGACACTTCATCCACATTGCTTGGTATGAAAGTGGTGATGACTAATAAAAATGGTTACTTAAACGTGCAAATGAAACAAAACACAACTCCAGGTATGTTTTTGAGGAGTGAACAGCATTATAACATGGCTAAAAGCTCACAAGAGTCAATTTCTCATAATATAGGACCATTAACTGAAGAATTTTACTTATTGTGCATGTTTTGTGTTGATGGGAGAAACCGGACTGCCCAGAGGAAACCCACCCAGACAAACAGAGGAACATTCAAACACAGAAAGGCCCTGGACCTTCTTGCTGTGAGGCTGAGCATGTCGGTTTGAAGAACTTTGAAAAGACTACTTCATTCCCAGATTAAAATCTCACCACAGTTGATAAGTCTGAAATAGCGCTCCCTACACCACTTCCTCCTTGATATTGTCTGTTTAAGTGCACAGTCTTTTCCCCTTAACACTACATCCTCTGCAGCCTTCATCTGTCTCTTCCTCGCACTGACAGAGACCCGGCATTATCTGGATTTACTCGTCCTCTTCATGTGCAAATGCTCTCCCTGTGATTGTTTTGTCTCAGAAAACTTACCAAAACCAGGTGTATACATCTGCATGCAGTGAGTTCTGCGAGCGGATGAGAGCGGACAGATGCAGACGTGAAATGCTTGAGGAAAACTTTGAAGAGGAACGAGGAGAGGGTCCAAGTGGAGTCCAGGACATGTTGGAGATGTTTGCTTTTACCGACAAGTGGGCTGAGAAATAATTAAATATGCCGAAGTGTGGAGATGTTGTGTACTTGTGATGTATACAAGAAGCTGTGGCAGGCGTTTTGAGAGGTCTACATGACTTGGTAAAGAGGCTGTGGTCTATATAGCAACTGGAGTTCATTTAAGGTGAAATTGTGTTTTATTTCATCAAGATTGAGATTCAGACATTTCTAATAGTCAGTGATATGCTTGGTGCTTTTTAATCAAGAGGTCTATAGTCAATCTGAGCAGAGTCAGACTCAGGAAATAAAAAAAAAAAAGTCTTTTTATGTGTTAATGCTGAAGATACTTGGTGGTGATAATATAGTTTCTCATGGATTGATCATTGAAAATATGGCTGTCAATATGCAAAGTGGGTTAAATGTCTTGCCCAAGGACACAACAACATGTGGCCAGAACTTCAATAGCTAAAATGCAGCAATATCACCCAAAAACTTGCTAACTGCATTAATTTAGAGTATTGCCTGTAGCTACAGAATTTCATTTAACCCTAATTTGCTAACATACCCTTAACAATTACATTCACCTTGTAATAATTAACTAAACTTAAAGACTAAAGAGATTTTAAAATTCACTTTGTTTTACTTTTAAAGGTGTACTGTGTAACTTTCTGGTTGGGGGTTTATCACCTGCTTGTTTCTATGGATATGTCATTGCTCTGCTTGGAATGTTCCACAGTATGACATTAAACAGCTCTGCCTTACATTTATTCAATTACAGCTGGTTTTATAGCTGAAAAATACATAGAAAAACAGGCATTCTGACTGAGCGGGGTTGCCTCTCCACAGATCTGACCTGTAACTCGATGAAGATATAAAGGCTTAATGCCATACTGTGAAACATCCAGATGAAGATGAAGCAATAATGCACAATGCACCTTTAAATTCATGCCCAAGTCTCACATGTCATGGTGTAATAATATAAAATCTGCCAGAATACATCAAAACCACACTGTTTACTGCTTCATGCCCTTTCATTTGGACCATGCAGGTTTCAAACACATGCTGACAGGTAGAGGGGAGCCGGCGGAGCCTTATGTGAGCGGACAGGAGCGGACAGGAGAGGACCGGCCCATGGCGGCGCACTTGGATGCCCCGCAGAGAACAAATGGCTGTTTAGTAATAGATGAGGAGCTTCAGCTTACACTCAAGGATAGAGAGCCAGTGGAGAAGAGGATATGCACCTGTCATCTTCTGCGTGTACACTCACACAGACCAGCTGCTCCAAATATAAGGAACTACTGACTCTGAACTGCGGCCAGGTTCTTGTGGAGCTGAAACTGCCGTAATTGCTGCTATGTTTTCTGTGATGTAAAATATTCATTAGTGTCCCAAAGGGCACTTTATAAAACAGTCATTGCGAATTATGTAAAGAAGTTCAGTAGTGGTATAGTGCAATGCTGCTGTTTTGGGATGGCACTTTTCTATTTGTCTCCATGGAGATATTGCCAAAAATGTTCCACAGTATGGTATTAAACTTACCTATAATCATAGAGACAATCAGGGGATAGAGCCAAGTTACAGGTGAGATCTATGACGTTATTGCATTTTTGCCCATGTGTTTGTCTTCCACAAAGCTGTAAAACTACACAAAACAAAACACAATGACACAAAACACAATTTACAAACAAATTAAAATTCTGAAATAAAGAACAATATTTAGGTTGTCCCTTAACACTAGTAGTGATGCTAATATAATACTAAATGTATCTGCTTGTGAACTTGTTTGTTTTTTAAGCCAACAAACATCACCTTATTTTGATAATGGCCCAGGCCTAACTCAATAAGTTTAATAGCAAACAGATGAAGCAATATCGTCTCCAAACAAACCGATGGCAGACCCACCACCAGATAAATTACAGTGTGTCTTTAATGTTGGTGAACTGTTTAGTTGTTGAAAAGTTGTATATGATAACATAATTACCAGTAGAGGGCGCTTTAACTGCATTTTCTGCAGGGAAGAAGAAGAAGAAGCAGCAGTTTGTTGCGTCCTAAAAACATTAGCAGTTAAACTTGCTAAAGTGTGCAGTGGAGGTAATTTGTTGGAGAAGAATAATGGATTTTAAAATCATAGAAGAGCCTTGTGTTTTTCATCGTGCAGACGGAGAGCAGAGAGAGAGAAAGAAAGAAATCATATTATTGATGAAACAAAACACAACTCCAGTCCAGGTACATTTTGGCATAGTATAACTTTTGTGAGAAATAAGCTGTTTTCTTTTGACATCACCAGGCCAGATTACAGGTCAGATCTGTGTAGAGGCAACTTCCAGGAATGTAAGAATGCATTTTTTTTTTTTTTTTAACAATATCTTTTATAACTGACTTACAAAATAGATAACTTTAATGCCATACTGTGCAACTATTTCTGGTAAAGCATTAAGATCTCATTGGAGACAAACAGGTGGTGGACACTCCAACAGAAAAGTTACATAGTGCATCTTTAAATCAGTCTTATTTTAGATTCTGTCATATTTGAGAAAGTATTGCCTGATGACTGGTGAAAACAGAGATACAGGCTGGCTGCTGCAAGTACAGCAGACATATCCGTTTGGGGTTTTAAAGTCTTTTAGTCAGTACTTTTGGCACAGTTTGCACCCTTTGAGTACCTATGTCAGTACAGCAAGTTCTTAGACAAAGTTTGCCATATTTCATAGGGGATTACTACGATGGCCGATGGGGGCCAAACGCACTGCAGCGGCCCAATGCGTCTCAGTTAGAGAAAACAGCTCCCAGTACAGAAACAATGCAAATTCACAAACTAAACACAAGTTTAAACGAGGTACAAACATACATTTATCTTTGTTTCTTGCAGTGTGTTTTTTCATTTGCACCACGTTCTTTGTTTGTACCTCGTTTAAACTTGTGTTTGAGTTTGTGAATTTGCATCGTTTCTTAGTGGAAGCTGTTTTCGCTAACTGAGACGCATTGGGCCGCTGCAGTGTGTTTGGCCCCCATTGGCCACCGTAGATAGATATGATATTAAATGAAGTAAAGCTATAGATTCTACATTACTGTACCTTTCCAATGATATTAAAGTGGCTGTACCCAATTTTTCCATGTATTTGAGCAAAACTTGTCTTGCTCCAGTCCAGTACAAATACATTGTAAAACCTCTTGGGGTCAAAATTAGCTTGCTGTGTACTGTTATAAAGTGTTTTATTGTCTGGGAATCAGGAAATGTGCTGTTTACATGCTAGTTGTTGTAAGCCGTACCCTGACAGCGAAGCTCTGACCTCTGAAAGTTGGGGAACGCACTTATAAACTCACTGTGGTGAATAATTAGAATGCTCGGATTGCATTAGGAAAGTGAAGAATAACTTTGGACCCTGCAACCTGTTTAAAATTTACTAAAATGTATTTTTTTTAACGTTTTGAAGACAGTAAACAATGCCTTTAACTTTCAAGCCCCAGCACTTTGAACTTTGATGTAGTACCTTGATATTTTAGCTCCTTAATCTTTGTGTCTTGTTTATTTCATTGTGTCAATATGTCGTCTGCAATGATAATGTCTCATGGTGCACTTTGAGCTTTTTACACGTTTTTCCAATGTGGTTTTTTAACTACAAATGGCAAATAGCCTCACCTAACCTAAGACCCTTCTCCATCAAATGCCATGAGAGTTATTCTTCATCCTTGCACATATTGTTCAAGAAAATTTGCTTATGAAAATAAATTGAAACTCAGCACTTTTTTTTTGTCAGGAAAAGCAATCTCTGCGTTCTTCCTACCATAATGGGATAAGATACTTCAGAGACCCCGATAGTCGTTTGATCTATATTTGCCGATGTTTAAGAATTCGTCTCTCACTGCACATTCCTGGAAACAATAGCTGTGGATGAAGAGAGTATGTATGATGTCATGGGGCTGTAATACTTAATCAGAGGAGAGAGAGAGAGAGGGAGCTGTGGAGATACCGTATGTGATCACTGTTCCATAAGGCTGATTTTCTAGGTGAGCAAATATGTGTTCTCAGACTCTATTGGGACCGTCCTGAATATTCTCTGGAGAGGTAGTGATGTTATGCATGATTATATCCATATAGACAGCACATATGGAGAGAAATGTGGAGAAGAGAATTTTTTTCAAGCTATTTTTTGGAATTTGAGCAGATTCATTGGAGTAGCCAATCAAAATGCAAGATGTGCTAAATTAGGTCAAGAGAGCGTACGCACAGTGGTTCCCAAACTGTGGTATGGGTAGGCAAGGCTACAAAGGACTCAGGGGTTATGCAATAGCGGTGTGCAAAAATATTGAAATATCAATATATCGTGAGCATAGACTGTATAAGTGGACATAACTAACCTGCTAGCCGCCGCATTCCAAATAGGAAGTGAGCATGGGGGCGCTACTGGCACCATCTTGCCGTCTCCGTAAATGCTGCAGTCAGGCTTTAAAATGGTCTTAAAAGGTTCGTATTAACCCACACTTCATGGTGTTTTTATTTAGCTATTTTGTATGTAAATAAATGTCCAATTTCTAATATGCACCTGGCTCCAAATTCGCTCCTGTAACCGCTAGCGTCGTGAGCTTCATTTGACTGGAGCTTAATAAACAGTACTTAATAAACAGCAATATATCACAGGATATCATGTGCAGTAGATTGATTGTATTGCCATATCATGATAAGATCGTATTGTGAGCCATGTGTCGAGTATCAAAATTGTGAGGGACCCTGTGATTCTCGGCCCTAATATGCAAAGAGAGTTATGAAAAAAAAAAAAGAAATTGCCATCTTTTTTATTTGAGGGATTTGGATTATTTGTATCTCCAAGGCTAGCAAAATGTTCTGAATGTAATGCATTTGCTTCATTATAATATCAACTATTGCTATGCAATTGATCATCCAAAGTCTCAGGGGGTCTGTAACTATAAAATGTGAAGGAACCTCTGGCCTACAATAATTTTAAAAAGTGCACACATCATCTGAAACCGTTTTCATTGTCTCTTGCAGATTGCAAAAAGGGATTCTGCTCACCTCTTGTCCAAAAACATTCCAGCCTGGGGGAGATGAAAATATTCAAATGAATGATGATTTTAATATAATTTGGTTGGTAATAAAAAGTTTGTGCAAGGAATTTGGCAGGAAGTGGTCTCAATTGTAAGAGCCTGTGCTGAATGCGGATTGGCTGAAAGATTGAGGAAGAAGATTTGGTTGAAGATTAGATATGATAGAATGAATTGAGAGAAAGACAGCATGCCATTACTTTTTGTATTGAATTGCTTTAGTGTTAAATGTCCTATATTATGTAAAATTGACTCTTGTCCGTTTTAATCCATGTTAGAATGTTGCTGCCTCCTGAAAAACACATCTGGAGTTGTGTTTTGTTGTTTTTATATTAGTAGTAGTATTAGTCTGTCTACGTCTCTAAAGCTCAAACTGCACTGTTCCACCTTGTGATGTCATGAAGCAGTAGTTTTCAAGTTAACAGTTACATTTTACCACTTGTTCAGGAGAGATTGGAAATTCCAGGGCTGAAATTAGCCAAATGATTCTAGTGAAAGCGTATTGAGTTTAACAACACAGTGGAGCACTTCCTGCATTACCACATGATATCACAAGGTATAACAGAGGATAACTCAGCCTAAATATGGAGGATTTGTGTGTTAAAATGTGTGAATAAAACAAAACACAAGTCCAGGTATATGTTTGATGAGGAAACAACATAGATCAGAAAATAGCGCAATATAAGCCCTTTAAGTCATTTAGGAGAAGTATATAGGTTATAAGACAGGACAGTTGGCTTAATAAAAATACTAAATGCATGTCAACTCACAATGTCTTTATTCCTTTTTTTTTCCACAAAACCTAAAAAATGTTTCTCGAATTTAGTAACCTATTGCTTTATCACTGTTTTTCCAGCTTCCACACTGTCCCTATGTTTGCTGGCTGATCTTCTGAAAGTGCCATTCACGATTTTCTCTTTTTTTCTCTCCTCTGCTTTTCCCCATGGCTGCTGCCTTCCTTATCGCCTCTCTCCTCCCGATGGAACGTGCTTGTCTGTTACTGCAGATTGGCAATATGAGGGTAAGACCTGCCTACACTTAGACAAAATCAGCACTTTCAAGTAGAAATTAAACATCAGAATTGTGTTATTTTCTGTGATAATGTGTATAGATGGACAATATGTAGTTTCCAATATCGGTATCAGTGATATCGAAGGGTTATCGAAGGGTTTTGGTCTGATATTTAAAAACAGATTAGGTCAATAGATTAAGTCTGTGTGTGCCCAAGTGTCATTCTCAGCTTTTCTTCAGTGCATCAGATTTGTTGTTTTGAACAGACTAATAAATGGAAATGGAAATAGAAGAATAATTATGCTAAAATTATGAGCATGGGTGTACACAATCCTGCAACTAATTATTTTATGTCCCAGATAATTACGTTTTACCTGACATCACGAGGTGGAACAGAGCATTTTGAACTTTGGAGATGTAGACAATCCAATAATATTGAATTACTCAAACATGTTTGAATGAAACAAAACACAATTCCCAAGTAGCAACATTCTAACATGGCTTGAAGCTCACATGATTAACTTTTTCTTAATATGGGACCTTTAATAATAGTATTCCAACATTTTTTTAATAGCACTGACTAAATCTGTGTTGTTTCCTTGCTTTTTCAGAATGCAAACTTGCTCGATCCGGCCCTCCAGCCACTATCGTTGCCATAGACGAGGAGAGTCCCAATGGTGAGTCCTTTATTTGCTTTTGTGGAGTGCTCTCGACCAGTGAAGACTTTCATTTCTCAGATAAGCATCACCTAATGCCACTAGTCTAAACAAAGACGATCTTGACCTTTGGAACACTTTGGGATTTGCATGTAACCTAGCCTCATTATTATGCATTAGCTATGGGCCAGTCGTGTCAGGGCTGAGTCAGAGGGCGGCTCTCTGTAAATGTGGTCAGGCACATGGAGGGTTTGTTTATGGCGGTTGCTAAGATCCTCATCAGTGAACTTTGACCCCATTGCAGGGCATTTATTATTGTTTTAATAGTGTAGTTTTGTAGACATGCAACATTAGCATATAATAGTCACTTTGTTTGCAAGAAACATTATTATGTTGAGATGTGTGGAAATCTCAGAGGAAAAAGTTAAATATCGAGTAATACGGATTAGCGGATAGGGTCAGGGTAGCGATACAAAGTCCATTTTAAAAAGAGGACATTACTGTTCTATGGGGTATTAATTGCTAACACAGCATATTTAGATCACCATGTTACTTTTTATTGTTTTGAAAATGCTATATTCACCAAAAACAATGTAATAACATGTTGCTCTGTGCGCTAAGTCACTCCCCCTTCAGTGCTATCGCAACCCAATCATTGTGCACCCCACTAATGAAAATACTGCACATCACATCAGGTTTGTGAAGTTATAGTGTATTGTTTTGTATCACGCTTTTGTATATGTATGATGTAGGCTTGTGGGTCTGGGAAAGGATTGTACTGCTAACTGTAAAGAGTTTGAATAAGGCCTGGGGGAGATCGCTAGATTACTCAAACATGCATGAATGACACGACAAAACCACTTCAGACATGTTTTTGATGAGGGAACAACATTATAACATGGTAGAAAGCTCATAAGTAGATTTTGCATAATTCCCTGTCTTTAAATATATATTTTTGTTGCTCATTTCATCACATTTAGGGACATGAATTACTTCTAGTTAGAGCAAAATGTAGTTTTTTAATGACTTTCAAAGTATTACCTTAATGCGAATATTAGAAAAGAAATTTTGTTTCATACATCTGGTCGATAAAATGAGGCACTCTAGTATAATTTCCATATAACTCACAGAATTTATTACCTAAAATGTCAACAAAAGGGCATAAACAAAGAAAATAAAACCCTATGTGCAAATACTATAGCCTTGGCTTTGTCTGGGAATAAAATGGCCATTCATATAAACTTCAGAGTGAGTCATTTGCATAGAAAACAACCAAATGAAAGCTTCTTCTTATCCACCTTGGAGGGGTCTCTAGACACAACAAAAATAAAAGTGTCTGTGTATATTTTGCCCAGCGCTGATAGTCCTTCAGCGTTCATGTCTCTCGAGTTGGACCAAACAGTTTAAACTCTTCTCTAGGAGCTAATTAGAGGCTTCTGAGGCACGTGGAAAGGACTGAGGCTATACAAACATGCAGTCCCACTGAGGAGTCTGTGGATACATAAGACACATGTAAGTGAGCTTAATACTGTGTTTGAATAGATGAGACTGGGTTACATCTGTGTAAAAGTGAGCTTAAAAAGAGGACTAAATAATTTTTTTTTTTAGCTTTCTACTATGTTATAACATTGTTCCCTCATCAAAAACATCTACAATGTCTGAAGAGGTTTTAGATCTTATCCATACATGTTTCAGTAATTCAGCGATCTCTCCCGGGCCCTATTCAAACCCTCCTTACAGTTAGCTGTAAGATTCTGTTTAATACTCAGCCCACATGCTGATTGTGTTGTCATAGCGCTTTGTAGGGGAAGTAACTTAGCGTGGAGAGCAAAAAGAAGGGAGACTCAGAGCGTCTAAAAGGAAAGTGAAATTTATAAAACATGATAATACGTTGTTTTCCCCGAATATAGCATTTTCAGGTCAATTAAAGATAAAATGTTGATCTAAATATGTTATGTGTTAACAGTTAATACCCCATAGAACTAAAATGTAAGTTCTAACAGTATTTTGCCATCTGTTGTGGTCAGTTGAAGTTGAATAATCTGTTTTGAGGTATCATCTTAAAAACTTGAAAAACTAGTTCATTTTTAATGGTTTGCAGCAATTCAAAGTTATTTCTCACTTACCTCATCCATTCTGAGACTCCTGATTGTTCATTGCGATAAGTTTATAAGCATTTTTCACAACTTTAAGAGACTAGAGTGGAGTTTTGTTGTCATGGTAATGTAAAAGAATGAAAATAGCATTCTAACACATACTTTATCAGATAATATAATGCTTAGACGCAGGCCACACACAGTGGACATATCTTGTCCTCAAGAGCTGCTTATATACAATGTACCTCTACTGGTATATTGTATAAAAACAATTTTTGCTAAAATAAAACAAGGGGAAAAATTATGTAGGTACAGCGCCTTTTGAACCTTTTACAAGTTGGGCCATGTTTGATGAGATATTGGCACCACTTCTGTTTCTAACACCTTGTTTAATTATAAGATCAGCAGGTTAGATAAATTACTGTAATGGTTAGTATCATAGAATGTTTTAATTTTTCAAGAAATAATGAAAGAATAAATAAAATAAATACAAAACAGAATGCTATAGTCTTTTGACTCTTCATATTTACATAGTAATTACCATCACCCATTGTACTGATGTTGTTCATATTGCATATGCATTTATAATAGCTGTAGTTGTTTCCATTTGTTTCCATTTTACATAATAAAGACTTCCTTATCCATAATAGTTAGATTCATCCCATGTCCCAAGTCCTCCTTACATGATAATGAACTGCAGATTTGTGTCGGTCATACATGATGAAAATAATTACATTATAAAAGCAGTTCCTGATTGAAAGGCTCAAGGGCTTTTCAAAGGTAATTAAAAAATCACATGTTTCATTTAGTGAGCACATTATTGTTATCAGTGCTTGTTTATTCTAATCTGAATACATGCATAGTGCTTTTGAGCAGCATACGACACAACATCCCTGTTTGATTTCTGCATTATCATATAGACAGCATTTAGCATTTCAAAACTAAATATTCTGTCTTTTTATCAGTGCAATTCTCAAAATGTCACCTATAACAGGAAACTGAAACCACTAACTGCCATATGTCACTCATGTTGAGACAAGCACACATCTGTATCATGTTTCTTTCTGCTGGATTATTGGATTCACTGAGATTTAATGGTGGGAATCTATTATCTTCTATTCTAAATCCCTTGGGCTCTGGCGTGGTCCCCTCAGACATAGTGATAAATGTAGGCCTACTGTGATAATGTACATGGTTCAAGTGTTGACATCTGTTTTATGAGGCACTGAACAATAGAACATTAACAGAATGAGCAGTTGACTGTGTACCCAGCCTGTCCACGGGTTTCAGAGTCAAGAAAAATGGGACCGTTGTCATAGCAATTAACAATTCTAAACTAAATATTCTATCTATTGAATGATCTAAAGTCCACAAAATGAAGAACCCAAGAAAAATGTTGTGTTGCAAGTGGAAGGTTGGTTATTTCGTAGTTGAAAATTACAAGTTCTTCAGCTGAATTTACTCACATAGAAACACTATGGCTAATGCTAAACCATAGACTAAAGATACACAACGATGTGTGTCCCCAACATTTCAAATAACAGAATATTGTCGCATTGTCACAGTTTATCTTGAAAGACCAGTGGGAGTCCCCACAGACGATCTCCCAGTTCACAAGTGGGAATTACCAGTTGGAGCAGCATTCCAGGGCAAGTGGGAAGTGGCAAATATCCCTGTTACTAAATGCTTGGAATGCACCATTAGGCACACAGTTGCTAATTAGCTCCATTTGAGTTCTTTAATAATAATTTTTAAAAAATGCTTATTTTGATGTCACTTACATGTCACTTATCATTACTAAGCAGTGTACAGTGTTTAAAGGGCCCGTATCACACATTTTCTAATCTTTTGTATAGTCTTGTTTCCTCATCACAAACATACCTTGAGTTGTGTTTTGTTTCATTCTCACATGTTTAACATGTTTAGGCTGTGTTCTTCTCTCAAATGAAAAACACTCTGTTTCACCTTGTGATGTCATGTGGTAATACAGGAAGTGCTCCACTGTGTTTTTAAACTCCATACACCCTCACTTGAATCATTTGGATAATTTCAGCCCTGGAATTGCCAATCTCCACAAAAGGTAGCTGTTGGCTTGAAGACTACCAATACATGACATGATAGCATTATGACATGAAAGCACACAAGAATCCAATGTGTAATATATGGCCTAGGGTTATTTTGATTTCGCACGGTTGTACCAATACTAAGCTATGTACAGTCTTACAGTATTGTGTATTGTGTATTTACATTACTTGCATGTAGAATGAAGGGAAAGTAAACAAATAAATTCATAGTTGTATTTTGTTTGTATGTATGACTGATGTTTCATAAAAATGGCTGTATGCACTTTTTCGCAGCTAGTGCCTCATAACAGCTCCCTTTAAAGATTAAATCAAAAATTTAAAACCGCATTAGCATATCTCATTGCCTGGAAAAAAGAACACAATCACCATAGCTTACACCGCTCAAATGTTATAAGAGCGCGGCTGCTGAAAATATACTGTGATTCGCTAATCTAGCCTGGCCACTGATAATGGGACGCAGGTCTCTAAGCCAAATTAAAGTGTTATTATTCTGAACACGGACCGACCAGGCTCCGAGCGGCAAAATATATTACCCAAAGTGCAAGCTGGAGTGGTGTTACAAACTTCAGGCTGCATAAAGGATAATGTCATTGTCCAAATAGAGCTTACAAGAGGAGAATGTTATCACTGGGACATGCTAGGTTTTAACATGGCTTCATTGTGTGGTCAACATGTTTTTCTGACCCACACACATGCCAGGGTCAGGACGGGGGGTAGTCACTGAGGTAGTGTAGCCGTGGTCTATGTGGTAAATAGATTTGCAGAGTTTACAGAAAAAAGGGGGGGTCCATCACCTTCTTGTTTCTACGGATATGTTATTGCTCTGCTTAGAATGTTCCATTAAACAGCTCTACCTTACATTTATTCAATTACAGGTGCTTTTACAGCTCCAAAATACGTAGGAAAAACATTTCAGACAAAGCAATAATATCTCCATGAAGAAAAGCATTTGACAGACCCTCCACTAGTAAAGTTACACAATGCACCTTTAAAAACAACTTCAAAATTGGAAATTGAAATCTATGTTGCTTCAAAATTGACTGAATGATTTCGAAATAGAAGCGTAAAGGGCAAGTACTCAATGTTTTCCCATGCGTTTGAGTAAAATTTGTTTGCATAGACTTCCTACAAAAGCCCACATAATAAACCCAAAGTAATACAGGTACGTGCTGAGACTGAATACATTTTTACTGAAGTAAAAAAGGTAATTATACATCATTACTGCTTCAAATTGCTTTTACTTAATTACATAGATTAACAAGAACAAGAATACATAACTTTCTGTGCTAGTGCTAGGGATATTGTGGTCAAATATAATGCTTGTATGAAACATCACCACCACTATTTTGATGACAGTTGAAGAGTCAGTATTTTTCCGTTGTTTCCTGTTTGTACCTGAGAACCTGTAAAATGCAGTTCTTCCTTCAGTGAGCGAGCAGAGCAGCAGGAGCCATGATTACTCCAGTGTGGGGCTTGTACCTGGCCCCAGTCGAGCTAATGTCCTGTAAAAAATCTATTAATGCACCTTCAACTCTTCATTTTCTAACCGTTTCCTCCTCATATTCTCTTTACGCTTTATTTCAGATTCTGTTTCACAAAATCTTTCTTACACCGCTTTAGATCTTCCTGTTTTCTTTTGTAATTTCCTGATGATTTGTCTGTACTGTACGGTTAGAAGTGTGCGTTGTCTCCAATCTGCCATTACAATATAACAATATTTAATTGTGACTCATTATGCATCAAAGAAGGCACAACTTGGGCAACTATGGACACTAGGCAAAATGTTCTATTATTACTGAATGACTCAAAAGAAGAAATCAGCCGCAGCCACTTCCTCTTAATAATAAAACGTATTGATCCTTTGGAATGACACCACACTGGGGGTGTTCTGCGTGTATCTTTATGGTTAAAACATATTGGTGCTGAAATTTTCTTACTGGTATGTTCATTCATCTTTGTTGAATGCAGCTTTATGCTTAAAAGTCCTATATTAGACAAAATTGACTCTTGTAAGCTTTAAGCCGTTATACTCTCGTTACCTTCTCAAAAATTTACCTGGAGTTGTGTTTATTTCATTCATTTTGATTTGAGTAATCCTTAGTTATTAGTCTGTCTATATCGTCAAAGCTCAAAACGCTCTCTTTCACCTTGTGTCAAGTTAACAGCTACTTTTTCCCTTTTGTCTAGTAGCGATTGGCAAATCCAGGGCTGAAATGATCCAAATGATTCTAGTGAAGGTGTATGGAGTTAATAGGAGTAAAAACAAACTGAAGCACTTCCTGTATTACCACATGACATCACAAGGTGGAACAGAATGTTTTCAGTTTGAGAGAACTCAGTCTAAATATGCAGAATTTGTGTGTTAATGAAACAAAACAACAAATGAAACAAAACACAACTCCAGGTATGTTTATGAGGAGGAAACAAAATTATAACATGGTTCAGAAAATAGTGTATTATGGCCTCTTTAAAACAAAACAAAAAAAAAAAAAAAAAACGATTTAACTTACACCTCATATTGGTCAGCCTCTCTGTCAAGCTTTGAGTGACAGGTGGAGTCAAACAATCACAGCGACGTGTATGCTGGAGGCATTGGACGTGAGTTGTGCTGAAATTGCGATCTGGGCTCTAAGAAAATCTATATTAGAATAAGAATAAGGTGATATGAAAAAATATATATATTCTATCTCAATATACAGTAGTGAGCTCTGAGCAGTGGTCACTTTAATAACTTCACTCCGTAACACACTGTAAAACAAGCCTATTCGTATTTAATGCTTGATGGATTAAATTAGCTACAGCGGCTGAAGGTGCAGCCCCCATCTTTCTAATGCTTTTCTGCCCATACATTTCTCACTAGAGCAGAGATAGTTTAAAGATGTAACAGAATCAAACCATCTTAATGAATTCCATTTTCTATCCCATTTCTCATATGAAGAAGCCAATTCCATTAAATTTCCCCGTTTATTTAGGATCGGCGAATCACGGGGCTTGCGCTTGACACGGTTTCCATAGCAGCGCAGAAGGCCGTGACCCAATTTGATTTGTGGCAGATCAGATATGAGATTGTTCAAAGTGCCGCTGGCCCTGTGTGTTGTTTCTGTCCGTGCGTGGAGGAGCAAAGCATGTTTACTACAAGGACCATGACAAGATTGACAAGCGGACAGCACCTCCAGAACGTCAATCACCCATCACTGTGTTTGCAATAAAATGGGTTAATTAGAAAATACTGCATCACCTTGTATTAGAAGACAAAGCTGTTTTGATTGATTTCATAGGATTATTATGACTCCAGGTATTGTTTTGTTAGCTATTAAACGGTCCATATTAAAAACATAAATGGAGTTGTGTTTTGTTTCATTCACACATGTTTAATTAACACACAAACCCTGCGTATTTAGGCTGAGTTCTTCTCTCAAACAGAAAACACCTTGTTCCACCTTGTGATGTCATGTGGTTTTAAACTCCATACACCTTCACTAGAATAATTTGGATGATTTCACCCCTGGAAGTGCCAATCTCTACTGAACTAAAGGTAAATAGTAGCTGTTAACTTGAAAACTACCACTAAAACCACATGACATCACATGGTGGAACAGAGCATTTTGAGCTTTTGGAGCATAGACAGACTGATAATACGTGTAAAACTCAAACATGTGTAAATGAAACAAAACACAACTCCAGGAGATGAGGTAATAACAACATTCTGACATGGCTTATAACTCACAAAAGTCAATTTTGCACAATATAGGACCTTTAAATATTTTTTTTATTGATGTCATACATCAATATGAGATGCTCTGATTGGCTGTTGAGTGATGGCTGCAAAAGGACAAAGTTTTAACACTATATGTGCTGGATAGTGACATGCTAAACCTTTGGCTTAAACCATGTTAGAAATCTACTACAATCTGTAAAGGATGTTGTTAATTGGCACTTATTATGCAAAATTGTTATAAAAATATCTCTCTGTTTCAATTTTCCCTAGATAGTTGCGTCACAAATCTGAAGGTTTACAGTGTTTTTAAGTCCATAAACTATTACCAGGCTAGTTCTAACCTCAAACTGTGTTCACTAAGAATGTATAGCTCAATTATCATAGCGGTCACAGTGCCTAATGGCTACATTTATTTATTTTTTCATTGTTCATTCCCAGTCCTATAACAGAGAGGTCTCCAGTGCCTAAAAGGTGTAGGTGTATAAACTCAAGTCTGTTTTCCAAATTATTCCATTATTTTAAAAATTGAAAAAATGAAATAATGACCAAGCTTCACACTGTTGTTGTTTTTTTTTTTTTTTTTTTTTTCCCCAATAACCTTCAAAATGTGATGCTGTGTTTTTTAAATAAATCTTCTTATCTTTCCTCCTTGATGTTTAAGCACATTTTTTGAATGACTTGCTTCTTGTTTGTGATGAATGAAAACGGCTGGACCTTTTTGTGTTTGTTGTTTTTCTCTCTGAGCTAATTCCACAATAAAAAAGCAATGGAAGAATTTACAGTGTTAGGTGAAACAGGTCACTAACAGAATTCTAGCACTTTATTGGGTCTGTCTATAGACTTACAATCTTAGTGAGAAAATACCACAAACATTATACCATAAATGTTACAGTGAGTCACAAAGAAATGTAATATTAGTCACTTCTTTTCTGTTGGAGTCCGTCTCCTTGTCTCCATGGTTTAGACTTAGACTTAGACAAACTTTATTGATCCACAAGGGAAATTATTTAATTATTTAGTGTTTTGCCTGGAAATTTGGATGGCGTTAAACTCAAAAACCATGAATTGTGAGCAGCCTCTCTGCAGATCTCCAGAAAAAACATATCCATGGAGACAAGAAGATGGCGAACCCGTCACCAGAAAAGTCACTTTGGCACAAATGGCAATATTTCAGTGTGTCAGCTGTAAACTTGTTACACCAACATAAGGTGTTACATCACATATGTAACACCTGTCACAATAACACATTTGGAAGCACAATATATTGCTACAGAAAAATACCGTGATAAACGATAATATTAAAACTACTTTATGACAGTGACACAAGGCAGGAAAATCCCAGTAAACCTACGATAAAATATACAGTAAATATACTGTATCATTAAAAGGCCTGAACTGCAATAAAAAAAAACAGCAGAATGAACTAATAATTAACAATAGACTGTATTTATTCAACCCTCTACAGCTCAAATCTTACCTTGTTACATAAAACTGGCAAAAATCTCCCCACTATTGCAAAGACATTGTACACACGATAAATATTGAGCCCAAAAATACAGCTCCAGCTTTCATGTATTGAACCATAAGTCGGGACAGGCCTATATATATATATATACGTCTACAGGTTGGGTTTTATTTCCTACTTTTAGGTTTTCCAGATAATTATAGCACATAGTAACAAAGGCTTCAAAGCAGACTCAGGGCTTTTATCACTCCAGGAGACGCTTTGATCTTATAGTTGCACTTCTCTGTCTTCCCAGGTCACTAACTTGTGCTGGTCGTGTCACCCTGCCCGTCTGCCTTTTACTTACCCTCTGTCAGAGAACACAAGAAAACTTTAAGACCATTTATTATATTGACCAATTATTAAAGCTGCACTATTATTTTTCGATTTTTCGATTTTGATGACATTAATATCAAAATCGATGAAAAATGAAAAATGCCTTACTGTGAAATATGAATGTTTCACAGTATGGCATTAAAAACTTGCATTTATTCAACCTTTTATTGCTAGAAAAGAACAAAAAACGTGCATTCAGGTTGTGAGTGGGCTCTCCACAGATTTGACCTGGAAAAAGGCATTATCATCTTTTATGCCCTCGGCCCTCATTTATGAAACTTTCTGTAGAATTCTTAGTAAAAGTGTACGTGCAGACAAAATAAATTAATATTTGTGGATTACAGTCAATACATTTCCACAGACTTCATCAAACTTGCTCACTGTAGTCCATTTGAGAACGGATTGGAATGCGCGTTTCCACCTCAAGTTGTCTTTTCTTAAATCAACTAACTTAAAACAAAAAGGTTCACTGTGTAACTTTTCTGGTAGATGGTCCGTCACCTGCTTCCCTCCATAGAGATATTGTCTGGAATCATGCGCCACAGTATGGCATTACACTTATTTATCTCCACAGAGACAGAAGTTGACACCACAGGGCCAAGTTACATGTCAGATTTGTGGAGAGGCAAGCCCACTCACAGTAACAATGTGAGTTGTAAGTTTTTAGGTCAATAAAACCCAGTATTTTGGAGTATTTAAATGCAAGATGGATATGTTTAATGCTTTACCACGACATTCCAGACAAAGGAATTACATCTCCATGGAGACACGCAGGTGGCGGACCCTCCACCAGAAAAGTTACATGCATCTTTAACGCTGAAAGTCACATACGCAACATTTTTGTAGATACACCAGCTTTATAAATAAGACCCCTGAACATTCCAAAGCAACGCAATAGGAAAAAAAGTGAAATACCGTATTTTTTAAAGGTGTGTTGTTTAACTTTTTCTGGTGGAGGGAAAATGCTTTTCTTCATGGAGATGTTATTGCTTTGTCTGGAATATTACACAGTATGGTATTAAACCTTTCTATCATCATAGAGACTAAACTGGATCAAGTTACAGGTCAGATCTGTGGAAAGGTTGTTTAAGATAGAAAACCACCTGTAATATTAAAAACAAGCAGGTGAGGGACCCCGAACCAAAAAGCTACACAGTGCACCTTTAATTGTGTGAATATGTGTTCTGTATGGTATGCACACTACTTGATCAATAATGTAAGTAAATGCAAGTTACAATATTCAACTGTGTCTGTAAAATTTTTGGTCCAGTTTTGATTTTAGTTCTAATTTTAGTCCTGGGCTATCCTTTGTGTTCATTTCTGATTTGTTCCACTTTCCACCAACCTGGTTTAGTCGTTGCTGATTGCTAGTTTGTTTCTGGTTCAGTTCTCCCATAATTCTAGTTTATTTTCTCCCTCTTTTTAATTGTCTCCTTGCATTGTCTGGCTGCTTCTCACTGTGTCACATTATGCCTCACGACTTCCCCAGTGAAACTTACCTTTTAATTCCCATTTTGTTTTCCCAAATCCTTTTCGGCTCAGCCTTAATTGAAAGATTATATGCAGCTTCACTACAAACACATCCATTCTTCTTCATCTGGATTTAGCTTGGCATCTCTCGCTCCAAACTACGCCCCCTGTTTGTTGTTTTGGAGCTCAATAAACCTTTACTTCTACCACTGTCTGCCTCTACATACAAATGACTTTTGATTTTTTTTTTTACAGATGAAAGATTCAAAGTTCTTAGAGCGTTATTGCATCCAACCAAGCCAGCACGACTCCCTATTCCTGTCTGTCTTTTTGAATTTCCATTTTGAGTCAATCCCAGAATGTTTTAAAAATTGGTTTAAGAAAAGAAGAGAGTTAGATATTTGGTCCATAAATTTAATTTGTTGGTCTCACAGTCGCATGACCTTGGCTCCAGCCCACATAATATTCCGAAAATCAATATCGCCGAAAGGAGAACTGCATCTCTAGTTCTCAAACTGTGGCCTGGGTAACAGTGGGGGCTCATTTAGCGTTGTAAAGGAGTAGCTTGGTTTATTTTTGTTCTGTTTGCTTGTGATTTGGAAGGTACTATTCCAGATTGGGCTCATTTTAAGTAATTTTAGTTTTGCTTTTTAAAGTCTTTATGTCATTTTTTCCCTGGTTTAGTTCTGGTGTAGTTGGTTCTTATTTAGTAGTGAAATGTAGTGAAATTTGGATGTTAGGAATTGAATTTTTCCTGGATTGACTTAATCTTGGTAATTCTTTTTTTGTGGTTCAGTCATGTTTAGGGTTATTGAAGGAAACGAAAATCAGATATTACTTGATATTAAAACTAGGATCAAAACTAACTATTCATTTCAGCAGGTACTGATACTAAAAAAAACATCACATATCACAGGACAGAAATGAACCTTTCCTGAATACTTTTAGAATGATCTTTAGTTGTATCAGAACAAATATAAGACCACATAGACTAGTACACACAGGACGACTGAGGGATTACACAGACCACAAGACCACAATATAAAAGAAAGTATTTTTATTTTATGTTGAAAATCACATTTGAGTGTCTGAAGAGTGTGTTTTTATTATCATTTTGGTATTGGAATTGGTATTGAATATAGTCTGTTCCTTAGTATCAAAATCAAGTTTAAGATTTTAGCATCGTGACAACACTATGGTATTATCTTGAAAATATTTCTTGTTTATTTGGTCATTTATTTAGTTCTGAAAGGTTTATATTTAGATGCACTATGTAACTTTTCTGGAGGAAGATCTGCTTGTCTCCGAGAAGATCTTCACCTAAAATGCATGTATAGCATTAAATTAATATTTTTTGCCTCCATCCAGTTGCATTTTTCTTGCTAAAAATATCTTGAAATTACGTCATTACATACTTGTCCAATCCAGTTGCCCTATTTTTGTATTCAGTTTTGCCACATTGTAATACATTATTTGAACCTACTCCTTTGTGTCACCATTTTGAAAAGAGCTTTAATACATTTTCAGTTGAAATACTTACAGCTTAATTTCTCCTTAGGTACTATACTGGTGGAGAACATGAGAATCAACGGAATAGCCGACGGCCCCAACCGCACCATCTCCCTCTCCCTACGGGACAACTACGACTACTGGGTGCTCCTCGACCCCGCCAAGCAAGCCCTGTACCTCAACAGCACCGGACGCCTCTTGGATCGAGACGTAATTAGGATATTTTGATTGAATTTTTAGCTCAAGTACATCCCCAATGCCGTACAAACTTGCCATGTTCAGCCAAGAAATTTATTTGATTGGCTTCTTTCTATCCTGCAATGATTTAATTTACTTTTTTGGCATCTGTTTTAGCAAATAGAACTTTATCTCAAGACTCCTGCTGTTTTTTATTTTCCGTAGAGTAGTTCAGCATATTTGGAGCATTTCTGATGATGTGGCAAAAGTTATTAGACAAACTTTTAATGTGATTTACTTAATTGAGTTCTGTGTTTTTTGTGTGTTTTTAGCCACCATTGCTAATCCACTCCATAGTTGTTCAAGTCCAGTGCTACAACATGCTAATCGGGACTGTGATTCTCCATGAAGTTCGGATCGTGGTACGGGATAAGAATGACAACTCTCCAGTTTTCCAAAAGCCGAGATACTACAAGGCCATCAGCGAGGTAAATGCACACACATGTACTAGGCAATGTACTTTTTATGAGAGAAGATTTGTGTTGAATGCTAAAAGACTATACTGTACTATACTATACTATGCTAAAGTGGTCTGGTGCAGGGACGTCACCAGAATGTTCAAAAGGAGACTACAAAGTTAGCGCCTGTAGTGATTTAGGTTTTATAAATCACTACAGGCGCTAACCACATTTAAACTTGGCTCTATATTAACATAAGTTAAGTGAACACTCCCACTGAAGAACTTGGCACCCCTGTAGCTCCTAATAGTAACAAGATTCAAGATTAATTTGTGCACAAGATAGATTAGGGATGCTACAATTGTTGTGAGAAGAAACATCACAGTTTTAATTTTTATATTAAAATTATTCACACTAACCAAACAACAGTTAAGTCCTTCATTTAAATTGACTAACACAATAGATTAACCATTTGCCTTGTATGTGACTAGCTTCATGAAATTAAACTTTCTAAATGATTAAATAAACACATTAACTAAATAAACAGCCAGATGAAATACATTTTAAAAATAAGTAAAGGTTTAGGTTTATTAACTGTTCCATAGGGCTGTTCCTTTGATCGCTCTACCGTTACTTGGATCACGTTTGGCCACAGTTCGAGGTTCGTCCCATGTCCTCTTCACTCACCACAAACAGGAAATGAAATAATTAGTATCCCCTCCCAAGATGCATTTCGAATAGTTCGTTTGGACCTACCGTCTATGGTTTGGACCCGAGTTTGCGTTCTCACCAGAGGGACCGCACCAGAGTTTGGCATTTGGTGCGGAGTCAAGTGGGCCGAGACCACCTCTTTTTTGAGGTCTCGGTCCGCTTGATTTAGTGTGGATCTGAGTGAGATTGAGACTGAGTGCTTTCACACCAACGAAAACGAACTGAACTAAGAGCTCCTGGTTCGAATGGAACGTTTAGTGCGCACCAATTGCTGTCGGTGTGAAAGCACCCTAAGATACATTTTGATCACTCTATTGACCGAATAAATATCTAAAGGACTACAGACCTACTGTTCTGAATACCTTTTATATTATATATCTACTATCTACTGTAGATTGTATCAATTCTTATATTTAAATTTATTTGGTTTAATATGTGGGTACTTTTTACAAATTGACCCGAAAAAGAATTTAGCTATTGGAGAGAGACAGAGCATGACATTAAGCTCCCACTACTTTAACTAACTTTTTCTTGTAGTAGACGTCAGTGTTATAGAAAGGCAGTAGTTGCTATAGTTTCCACTTCAAGGTTCTTCCCATTATGGTAACTGCAATTCAGTCAGTGACACTTTTGCACAGCACACCAAAATACATTTAGGTAAATCTTTTTTTAACCTTATAGAGTTGTCACGGAAAATGTACAGAAGATGCGATACGCTGCAAAAAAAAAACGAAACTTGCCCTGCCACTTTTGCTTTCTAAATCTTTAAACTGCCAGTTCTTCTGTACTGTTCTAGCACGGGGGGAGCCAGATTTAACCAGCTTGACTTCTAAACTGGACAGGGATGCTTGTAGCCTGCTGCTAGCTCAAAGCCAGGCAAAACCCAACTCCAATATCTCATTATAGAGTTTCCCTAGGCCTGTCCTGCCCAATCTTTCTCCGCTAGCATCCCTTTCATTCCTGTTTTGGGCTCCTCTCTGCTCCTCTCCTCCAGCTCTCCATTATGGCACCTTTCCTCTCAACTTAGCCAATTTTTTCTGCCACACTTCAAACTCTTCCATTTTATCTTCCTTACAAGCTAACGTAGCGCACAGTTTCCTCATTACTCCAACTGAAATAATTGCCTCTGATTCATTTTAAGAGTGCAAAACAGCTGAAAGTGAGTCCTGATTCATGCCGCCATGGCTTACATATGGTCAAGTGAAGATTGAATAGGATTTTCAAGAATGGTGACTGTGAGTTGTAGAAATTTAAGCACAGTTTGGTAATTTAATTACATAGCTACATTAATTGGTAGGGATGGTACAAGATCTCGTGCCACAAGATCTCGTGAGACAAAACCGCCACAAGATTGTGCACACATGAGAAAATGATCTTGTGAGATTTTTTTTCCAATTTTACATTTGGATTGGACAAAAAATGGTTACATGTTGGTGAGTTACATTTTTATGGTTCCAAAAAGCAGTGCTATATTGTGAGGCCAAAATTGTTTAAATTAGGAATTATATTAAAATCTCATCTTGTCTCATTCTCGTAGACCTAATCTCGTATTGTCTTGTGGAATTTGTGTCTCCTCCCATCCCAATTAATTGGTGTGGGAATATTTAAGTGATTATTTAAAGTGAGAACAAACTGCATGTCCAAAATAGAATTCTCTTGTCAAAGGTGCGCTATGTAACTTTTTGGTTGGGGGTTTGTCACCTGCTTGTTTCTATGGATATGTCATTGCTCTGCCTGGAATGTTCCACAGTATGACATTAAACAGCTCTACCTTACATGCATTAAATTACAGGTGGTCTTATGCCTCAAAAATACCTAGAATAACAGGCATTCTGACTGTGAGTGGGGTCGCCTCTCCACAGATCTGACCTGTAACTTGGTCTGGTTTGTTCTCCTTGAAGATAGAAAGGTTTAATGCCACACTGTGAAACATTCCAGACAAAGCAATATTATCTCCCTGGAGAAAAGCATTTGACGGACCCTCCACAAGAAAAGTTACACAATGCACCTTTAAGTGGTGAGGGCTCAAGCTGATTAAGACAATTGTGTATATGAAATACTTTTATAGCTAGAGATGCAGCTATACTGCTGTTTTCAGTTCCAAATACTGATACTCTGGCTTCAGTCTTAACCAGTGAAGAGACTGAAAGAAGATATTCCTGTCCTTAAAACACAAATAGTTCATCGCCAATTGAATCCTATGATTTTTTTATTTATTGGGGGCGCTCAGTTGGTAGAGCGTTTGTCCACTGATCCGAAGGTTGGCGGTTCGAATCCTCCCCTCGACATAAACATCATTGGTTGAGCGGTCAGATCCACTGACCCACAGGTTGGCTGGTGTGATTCCAGCTCCCATAGATGAATGTTATCGTTGTGTCCTTGGGCAAGACACTTAACCTACCTAGCCCCGAGGGTCTGCGTACACTGGTGTATGAGTGAGTGGTTCCTTGATGTAAAACGCTTTGAGTGTCTTAAAGGTGGAAAAACGCTATATAAAAATGTGGCCATTTACATTCTATTCAAGTAAGTAGTACTGGACATTATTATACTGTGAGTTCAAACATTATTATTACTGGTCATGAGCCAGCAACTGACAGTAAATAGTGTTAAAGTAATTACATTATTTAATATCCATACTTTGAACCCATCCAGTACATTTCTCAGGATCATCCTTGGTATATGTGCATTCTCATTAGCACTGGACTCTCTTTTTCAGCTAAAAAGTGAAATAAATATACAGTATATTTACTATATATATATATGTGTGTGTATATATATATATATATATATATATATATATATATATATATATATATATATATATATATATATATATATATATATATATATATATGTAGTATAATATAGTAATAATATTGGGGCTATTTTAAAATTGCACTTGCAATTGTACTTATATTTGAAACAATTATGAAAACACTAATTTTCTACGTCAATTTTTTCGGGAGAACATGGCAATCCCTGAGACCTAAGTCATGATCTGCCACCACCAAACTCTATTTTAATATTAGAAACAATTCCCTCCAAAAATGTCAGTGTCATGCGTGCACATTCATAAGACCATTGTGGCTTAAGTGGGAGGCAGAGATAACCCTGTTGAGGAAAATGATGTAACAAATTATCGCTGCGGCAACTAAATCAGGCTTAATCTGCAGCGTGCGGTGGTGTCGTCTGGAGATTAGACCTCCGCACTCCGACATGTCCCCCGGGTGAGAGAGGCGGAGAGAGAAAGTGTGCACACAATCCACCCAATTTGAACTGGTGGAACTTGTGGCTTTCATGTTCTGTGGCAGCAGTTCAGATTCACTGAAGCAAAGTGCAGTATTTTTGAACCAAGTGAGGCTGGCTGGAGAAATACTACAGAGATGTGTTGGGAAAGACAGAAACTGTCACTGACAATGACTTAAATTACAATACACAATTATTAACGCTTCTGACTTCACTAAAGTGTTTTTAACAGCAAGGACATTAAATATACTTAACGTTTCATAGAAATTATTTTATTAGGGGATCTACTGTTTATTTTAAGCTTCACAATACACTCAAAGTAAATATCCTTTTATTGATACTTTGCAGCTGGTGTCATCTACATTCCTTGGGGGTGTGATGCTAACCGTAAGCACTGCTTTATCTGAGGCTTGATAAGAAGCTGATTTTGTATTGTTAAACAAGTCCCCCTCAAATAGCACTATAGTTTTTCAGTTAGGCACTCCCACCTTTTTGATGAAAATCAAACAGCTAAACAGGACCATGAACGGTCGTTGAAATCTTTTGCATTCTTTGCTAATGTGTGCATTGTGTCTCCATGGCAACCTCTGAACATTCCACCCTAGAGATACATGTACACCCCCTGTCTGATGTCACTGCAACGTATCAATTAACACATGTCAGGCTGAAGAATATTAAAGTTTATGTTTCTGATGGGGTCCATTATCTGCTTGTCTCTGTGGAGATGTTATTGCTCTGCCTTGAAAGTTCTGCACTGTGGCATTAAACTATCTTGTATTTATTCAGTTACACATGTTTAACCTGCATGTCACCTGCTTGCAGCCATACTGTGGATTATTCCAGAACTCAAATCAAAAAGATCTCCATAGAGACAAACAGGACAACAGGACAGACATTTGATTTACATCATTTTATTCTAGAACTAGTCTTACTCTAAAATGTTTGTATTAAAGATTGTAATAATAATGCAATAGAAATATCTATGAAACAACATCTTGCATATTTCTTATATCTGAAGTTGACTTGGCACTCCTCAAATAATTTATTCTGAGAAAAGAAGACGGAAAGGTATCTCCATGCTTGCAGTTCTTTTTTCTTGAATTTGGAAAATCTTACAGAAAAGAGGCACAAAAAACACCAGTGTATAATAACTTGTTGCATCATGGAGTATTCAAGCACGAAGAGAGCCGGAACAAACAGCTGTGAAACTGTGGCAGAACTTTAAAACAGCAAAATTTCAACTTTTTTGTGGCGTCTAATTTGTCCAAAAAAACTCTAGCGGAGCAGCCATGCACAATCTAACTGTATTTTGTTTAAACAAACCCAACCCAATTAGTGCTATTTGTTTTCAACACTGCATAGACTCAAATCCACCTGGGACACAAGTGCGCTGCCAGCATTCTGTGAAACCATGGTGAACAATTTTACCTTAGGCCTTGGAAATTAAACAGAAATAAGAACATCTCATGAAAAAGAAATGTGCTGTTTAAAAAGATTTAAAATAGCATAATTACTTTTGAAAACAATAATTAAATGGAGTGAGCAACAAACATATGCACTCAAATGAAACAAAACTACATTATTTTCCACAATAAAATATGTTCTTTATCTAGAGTTATATAAATAGAATTGTATACTAATTTGGAGATTTTGCCTGATTTAAATATTGAACATTTTTTAGCATGATGCTGTCAATGTCCAAGCGTTTTTTTTATTTTTTTATTTTTTTTCCCCTGTTATGATAGCGAGAAGTTTTAACGTTGAAGTTTAGCATTGTAAAAAATGAAATAATATTTACTAGAATTGAAACTAGAAACTATTTTGAGGACAGAAAAAACATATTAACACTGAGCTGCATCAGGACTAGTGTAACGCTGCATGTAAATACAAAAGAAACTTGAAAATGATCTTCAAAATTACATTCTATGGTCTAAAAAGTAAATGAATTATCAAGCATTTTTCAAAAAACAGCACTATCGACGCACTAGTCTCACTTTGAGCACCATTACTATCATTACCTTACATTTTTTCCTTCCATGTTCCATTAGAAGTATCTTATTTCCAGTCTTCGCTCCTTGTGACTGTACTTGTGAACGTTGCTCAGATATTGACCACTGAAGTGAGACGGGCTGCAGTCGAACTGGCCATGCTGCTCCCTTTTCATTTTAGTCCTTCATCGAACATGTGCGATGGCTCCCGGCTGCTTTCTCTTTCTCCCCTTTCTCACCACCAAAATAAACACACACTACAAGAACAAAATATTTGAAGTTCTATGAATTTGCAGCAATTTCTTACGATACTAATACTGTACTTAAAGGTGCAATGGGTAACTTTTCTGGTGGAGGTTTCCATCACCTGCTTGTTTCTATGGATATGTTACTACTCTGTCTGGAATGTTCCACAGTATAGCATTAAACAGCTCTACCTTACATTTATTAAACTACAGGTGGTTTTACAGCTCAAAAATACTGTGAGCAGGGTTGTCTCTCCACAGATCTGACCTATAACTTGGTCTGGTTTGGTCTCCATACTATGAAACATTCCAGACAAAGCATTAACATTTCCATGGAGAAAAGCATTTGGCGGACCCTCCACCAGAAAAATGACACAATACACCTTCAGCATTGCTCTATAGATACTGCTTAACCTTGGAAACAATTTTATCAAATCAACAAAAGAGAAAAGTTTGGTTGATTTTGTGTTGTTTTTTTTCTTGTCTAACAGCTGACACCAGTAGGAACCACTGTTTTCTCTGATTTCTGGGGAAGCAATGGGGCAACGGACATTGACGACGGGCCAAATGGACAGATAGAGTACACCATTCAGTACAACAAGTCTGACCCAGTAAGTGGCATGCCATCTATTCAGTCATGAAACAATGGATTGTTTGTGTAATGTGTGATTTGTAAATGTTTTATATTTGTTAGCTTCACAACTGCACACAGGTTCTACAGCTCGAAAATATAAGTTCAAACTGTTAAAGGGCCCATATCACTCTAGTTTCTGACCTGTTTTAATGTTGTTTTCTCATCAAAAACATACCTGAAGTTGTGTTTTGTTTCATTCACACATGTTTAACACACAAACCCCTTCTTTCTTCAAATAGAAAACACTGTCCCAACTTGTGATGACATATGGTAATACAGGAAGTGCTCTATACACTACTAGAATCATTTGGTTGATTTTAGACTTAGAATTACCAATCTCTACTGAACAAAAGACAAAATGTAGCTGTTAACTTGAAAACTACAGCTTCATGACATCATAAGGTGGAGCAAAGCATTTTGAGCTTCAGAGCTGTAGACAGACTAATAATAAAGAGTTTCTCAAACATGTGTGAATAAAACAAAACATAACACCAGGTATGTTTTTGAAAAGGTAACAACTTTATAACATGGCTGAAAGTGAGTCCATTTCGCGTAATATAGGCCCTTTAAAACCAATGAACTATATTGTAGTACTGTCAGTGCTTGGGTAATAACCAACATGGGTGAAGGAAACTGATTGCAATTGTATTTGTCTATTTATGTGAGATTAACAATATTAGTTAAGTTTATTTTACTAATATGTAATCCAAAATGTTGATGAACTAAACCAACTAGGTTTTAAAGTTTTAAATTTGAAATTCAAAGTAAATATTTTTTGTATCATCTTCTTAATGCCATTCTAATCAGTCTTTCTTGTGAAAAGGGGCCAATTGGAGTTGTTTAATTTCAGATCGAGATATACTAAATACACCAGTTTGTAGTCAGCACCCTCTAGCTTATATCGTTACAGTCCTGTGAATCCACATTTCTTGATCTTCAACTTTTGCAGCCAGCAGCCAGGCTTAGTGTAGTCTAGTGTGCATCACTTAAGCCCTCTGTGGTGCGTGGTGGGAGAATGTTTTTGCTGAAGTGAACAAAAGAATGTATGAATATGTGAATAAGTGTAGACATCTGACCCGCTGATTTCAGGCTTAAGCAGTTTTGTTTACACTGTTTCAGAGCACCAGGACTTTTGACATCCCTCTCACTCTGTTTGGATCTGTGGTGCTTCGAGAGAGACTCAACTACGAGGAGGTCACACGCTACTTAATCGTCATACAGGCCAACGTGAGTACAGATGAAAAGACAACTTCATAACAGGGGATGGCTAATACAGCAGATGACAATAAGTATTTGAAAAGGTTTTGGTAAATCAGTAATGTTGTTTTGGTTGGCATTTGCTCCGTGTTTTGTTTAGTACCAGGATGAGAGCCGATAAGCAGTCCAGCTCTTCTCTGGGACTGAAGAGCCTTCTTCTATTGCTCCCAGACGGCATCATTTAGAGCATTTTATTTAGGAATGATTTTGTCACAGTTCATTTTCTAAATTATATTTCTATTAAACTGAAAATCTTCAAGATGTGTTTTTAAAATTTTAAGTATAATTTCTTCCTCATTGGGTTGGTCAGTGTGTTCCACATTGGTCCATATTGCTCATTTATAATGAACTGATGTGCTTTTATTGATCTTGGCCTGTCCTTGATGTGACTCGCATGTAGATTTGAGCTCTGTAGACTCTAGGGTTTTAGCAGATGTGAGTAGGAGCAGCTGTAGACTGGACTCTCATCTTACTACTGAACTACTACTACTTCTGTACTGTACATACTACTACTACTACTGTACAAATAACCATCACTAATATTACAAAGGAATCTTTGCTGTGTGCAGGGTTTGTCTGAGAAACAAATCAATAACTCACTGTGCTTTGAGATCAACTGGTATCCAGATATCACCATTGTGAGATAGAAGGGCTCTGAGCCTCAATGAATAATGCAGTAAGCATTAAAGTGGAATCCCCCCATTTGAGTCCAGGTCTGGACCCTTTATCATTACCAGTTTGAGATAGGGACAGGGACAGGGAGGAAGGCTGCCTTCTCTGGTGACATATGCGTATCACTAAAAGACTGCAGCTACAGTGAATATTATGATCGCCAAAATGTGACCCCTTTCGCCAAAGATAGCAATAACTTTATACTTTATGTAGTTATAACTTCTGGCTTCATAAAGTTTGACTTCCACTTCCTAGCAGCATTGCAATTTTCTACAGGCTATTGTTCTTTAGTCAGTGATCCTTCTTGTGTGACCATTTTACTTCTGACACTTTATTTTGATCCACTTTTTCATAAAACCCATTTTATTATTACTTTAATACCACTTTTATAGCATTATATTCTCACAATACTGCTTTATCTAAATGCCATCGCAACCACCTACTATTGTGATCTATTAGCCTTAAGGGAGCTGGCAGCACTCTATAATTACTATTAACGTCTTTTTAATACAATTGTTTGGTCCTCTTGTTCTGCATGCCATGTTTTATTCATACCATAACACTCATATTTTCACTCAGAGTAGTAGGGCCAAAGGCTGAGGGAGATCTGAACATTAGGCGCCACAGAAAATTGCCAAGTTTTGCCATTAGGGATTGTGTGCTGACAGAGAAGGCACTATTACAAAAGCTTTAGTTCTCAACAAAGCATTTTTGGTTAATATTCATATTTCTCAAGGCCCATTTAGCCTGAACACATTATTAAAAGTCAACAGCACTGGAAGGTGAATGCTGTTCTGACTGCCTGAAAGCCTGACATATTCACAATACAATATAAAGTAAAATGTTGTATTTTAATCGCGAGGAAAGGACGTGATGGAGACTTCTCAACAACATAAGAATCATATTGGCCTTTGCTGACCCCTGTTCTCTGGTGATATACCCTTTAAACTTTTAAACTTATACATAATATGTCTAAATTAATAGAAAAAAAATCTTAGTAACTTAACATTTTTTTAACCAGGACCAAAAGTCAGTCTTCCATTTACTTACGATAGCTGTTACTGTAGCCCCCATAAGATTACATATGACTGTCCCAAACCAAAATAAAAGTAAAAGATTGCATTACAAACACCAAAAGAATAACTATGTGATTTATTTTGACGACCTCTAAAAGGACATATTTTAAAATGAAGGACACCTCCTATACATTTATGATTTGCATAATGGCCTATCGCACTAGGGATGCCAAGATTTTTGCTGTTAATTAATTAATTTGCTGTTAAACACATTTTAGAAGCAAACAAAGTTATGTCAGTGCCACATACACAATTTGAATTCTAAAGGATTTCACTGCTGTTTTTCTGTGGTGTCAATAAATGTGAAAAATTGTGAATTGTGAAAAATTGTGAAAAAAAACAACCAAAAAACACTAACATCTGATTTTGTGAGAGATGCACTGATCCAAGTTTTTCTGTTTTGATGTCAATACTTTGGCTTTAAAGGTGCATTGTGTAACTTTTTGGCGGAGGGCCCGTCAAATTCTTTTCTCCATGGAAATGTTATTGCTTTGTCTGGAATGTTTCACAGTATGGTATAAACCTTTCTATCGTCATGGAGATCAAACCAGACCAAGTTACAGGTTAGATCTCACTCACAGTCAGAATTCTAGTTTTTTTGAGCTATAAAACCACCTGTAATTTAATAAATGTAAGGCAGAGATGTTTAATGTCATACTGTGTTACACTGCAGGCAGAGCAATGACATATCTATAGAAACAAGCAGGTGACGAACCCTCCACCAGAAAAGTTGCGCAATGCACCTATCTGCGATACCCGATATCAACCCATACCAGGGCAGAGACTGAAGATAACTACAGAACAGTTTTGTAAAAATACAAGTTTAATGTTATGAGATGTTTTGCACTAACACTGGGTAGTAAATCATCTTATTACACCAGTTTGTAGACCAAAATGTTCAATATTGGCACCGATATCCGATATCAGTATCATATCAGTGCATCCCTGTTTGTGACTTCCCAAACCCACACTTGGGACTGGCAAATATAGTACATTAGCCTTTGAACCCATAAAGTTGCATCCATTTGTTTACCAATCATTAGCAATCAAAATAATAGAAACTCACATTCTATTCTTCTACTCTGGCGATACAGATGTTGAAAACTAGACCTCTCCATCATTCCTGTCTTGATCAAAATTAGATTTCAATTACCTCCTCTTGAATCAAGAAATCTATGGCCTCCTCTTGCCTGGTCGCAGATCATTAACAAAACCCACACTACAGCTTTATTTGCTAAATTGCTTTGCCAATGAAACCAATCTCCCCCAAAGAGCGTCATTTTTTACTCCCTTTTAGCACATTGCATAGTTCTATAAAGTTATCTCACATCAACTTTGTTAACTTTGCAGCCTGTAATTACGTGAAGCCTACACATGTACGTTTATGTAAATACCCTGACACTGATGTAATCTATTGGAGTTTTAATTAGAGCTATTATAGACTCGCTTGTTACCTCAAATCAGGCCTTGTCACTGTGATAAGAGGCATTACACTGACAGAGAGGCCATCTTGATGATTCTCTCTGTCAGGTGAGGAACAGTATAAGCTTAATGCAATAGAGCAGACACCATTGACTTCATACAGACTGCCAGATGTAAAGTTGAAACCAGGTTTAATTAGCTTCATGCCTCCTTCACTTCCAGGCTATTTGTGAGTTCATGATTAAAGGGGGATAGACAATGCCTTTCCTCTTAAGAAATTTGATCTGCGTCGTCATGCTAAATATTATGACCACCTGGACATGTTGCTGATTTATCAGATGGCTACAGAAATCAGATAACTGGAGAAATCAGATAACGCAATGGATTTTCAGAGTAACTGTGGCAGTAAAAAAACAGATGACTAAAAACATCAGATAACAGAATAATTAGATCTAATTTTCAGTGTGTGCTTATATGCTGACCCCTAACCAGAGACTGTATAAAGAAGTGGACTAAGGGAGTGTGACGTCACCATAGCGTTTGGGCAAGTTCCATATTAGGAGGAATTTATTAACGGACAAAATGGCAAAATAAAAACACCAGGATCGTGTAGAGTGGGTTAATACAAATATTTTAAGACCAAAATGACGAGGCTCACTGCAGCAGTTTCAGAGAGAGGGGCGTCAATTTCTCAATGGAGACAGAATTGATGGAGCCAGAAGCTCCTCAATGAACACTTCCTATTTGGAACGTGACGGATAGCGGGTTAGCTATGTCCATTTATATATACAGCCTATGCCTGCAGCACATGCACAAAACCACCAGGTGACATGTTGTATTTGGAAGACAAAGTACAATTCATTTTAAAATAACTCTTTCAATCTTTACTTTCACTTTTGTGTTTACCACATTAGTTTGCCCTTTTTGGATAATTTCCCTTTTTAACACCTGCAGAAGTGTAAAGGAATCAGATTACTCACATCAAATGTTTACATGACATTTCAAGAATCTGATACCTCCATAAATCTGATAATGTTTCTGGTATGTGTGTAAACATTGCCAGTTGTATTTGGAAGTCAAAGTATATTTATTCAAAACCAACATTTACTTTACATTTTGTCTGTATCTTATCTGTATCTTATATTTTTTGCCTTTTTGCAGTATCTTCTTCTTTAACACTTGCACATATGTGAACTGTCCAAAAGAAATCAGATTATCGGAGTTTGGCGTTTACATTCCACTTCAATAATCTGATAATTTAGGAAATGCAAAAACGATCAGATATTTGGGGTGCCATAGCCAAAAACTAGTCTCCACTCATAAATAGCCAACAGCAGCTCAGAAAATAGATCTACTAAATGTGCTTTTGAAAGAGTGCTAATGCACGTTTGCACATTGGAAAAACAAACATGTAATTGGCCCTTCATACCTTCCCCAAATAAACTTTTAGAATAAATGTATTTGGATGTCACTCAGACTTGAAGGATTTTTGAAAGCTCTTCTAATCACAAACTAAACCTGTTATTTCCAGCTTGGGGTCTTTTCAAGGTTGTGATCCTAAAAGATTACCAAGGATACAAAGCAGCTGTTTTTGTTTCGTCTCTTCCAAGGTCATCATTTGGAGAAGAGTTTGAAAAGCTTTAAATACTGTAATTTCACTTTGTGAGGATTGGAAAGTATATTTTAAAAACTCTAAAACAAAGTCTAAAACAATAAAAGTTGTGTTTTAAGCACAGCACTATTCATTTACTGGACTGTATTTGAGATAATTGCTGACAGGAATACATTCTTATCTTATTAATTATAGGTTTCTGTTTAAATACCACACAATACAATACAATACAATACAATACAATACAATGGTCTGACTTATAGTTTCACAATATGTATTTAAAAAATCCTTGCATTTGAAACATTTTCTTCATTATAATACAAGGTCATTTATAATTCAATATGATACACAATACAAGGCTCACATTATGATAATACCACTATTTTATAGTAAATGTGATAAACAATATATTGCCCATGATATTTTGTGGTATATCACAATCAGCCAGATACATTTCTTTGATCACTATTTGCTGTCTTTTCATTAAAAAAAAAAAAAAAAAAAAAATGTCACTACCAAATTTACTATGACAATATTGATACTTTGCTATTGTAGCTCACCCCTATATATTAAAGCCACATGGCCTATGGGTTTGGTTCAAAGACTGTATATACTAGTATAATTGGACATAGCTAACCCGCTAGAGGCCGTGTTCCAAATAGGAAGTGAACCTGGGCATGGTTCTGGCTCCATCGACTCCAATTTACTTTGTATTGAAAAAAAGGTCTCAAAATGTTCATATTAACCCGCTCAACATGATCCTGGCGTTTTTATTTTGCTATTTGTCCGTAAATCAATTCCTATTCCTAGTATGGAACTTGGCTCCAAATTTGCTCCTATAACTGCTAGCCTCGTGAGCTTCATTTGACCGGAGCCAAACGCTATGGATAACGTGACACTCCGTTAGCCCACTTCTTTATACAGTCTGTGGTTTGGTTGCAGCCTGTAAACAAGCCAGGTAGCATGCTTGGCTCTGAAAATTTGACATAAAACTGCATTGTATTTGGTTCAATTCTGTGTTTTGTGAAAATATATACATTATTTGTACACAACAAGCGACCAGTCTTCATTAAAACTTTACCCTGCACCTTTTCATTCAGAGTAATAGTACTCTCGTCTCCCATAGGACCGTGCTGCTAACCTGAGCGAGCGCCGGACCACCACCACCACACTGACCATAGACGTTCTGGATGGAGATGACCTGGGGCCTAAGTTCTTACCCTGTACCCCTGTAGGCCGCACCAGGGACTGCAGCCCCATCACATACAAGGCCACGGTGCTGGAGCTCACCGAACCTGTGAGTCACTGCTGCTTCACCGGAGTCTTTTCTCAAAACACATTCACGTTCAGGGTGTGGTCACTTCTGGGTTAGTTTTTACACTGGTCAGATTTAGTGAATATGGCAGGTTAGACAACTCTATTCACTGAAATGTAGTTAACATAATTTGCCTTGTATTCCCTAGTCTGATAAAGATGGTTTAGAATTATATTTCCTGGTTGGACATTGGTAGCTGTGACATACACTAGTAATTAGGGCTCTAGGCCTTTAGTCGATTTATCGGTTGATGATCTCTTAGTCGACCAAAAGTTGTTTTAGTCAACTAATTATTTCATTTAGAGGTTAGTGAGTGAGTGAGTGAGTTAGCTGATGAATTGGTATTTTTTGGTATTTTTACATAAACTCCCATGCAGTTGTGTGAGTACAGTTTAGGTCAGATACACAGAGATACGTAATAGTTTAGAGAAGAATTTCTTTAGTCGATTACAGCATTATTATTTCTGTTTTGATTTGGCAAATGCGAATATAGGATCACACCTTACTTAGTTAACAAAATGTTTAAATTGTAAGAAAAATGTCTCCTTCACTTCCTTGTGTATAAATTATCCTTGTATTTTGGATGGAATTTTGTGTATTGATGATGACATAGAACTCTGCTTTGTTGAACTCACTGCTACTTCTTGTAATTCTCGACTTTTTCCAACATTTCTTCACAAACTGCTACTTGACTGATCTAAAACGAGCCATTATCAGAATAACATGAAAATCTGTCTTCGTGTTATTCTGAAGTTTTTGAGCTTTGTTAGCGCTTTGTAGCAATGCAGAAAAAGTGTTAAGCTTTGAGTCACCAAATGCAAGAGAAATGTCCTCAAACGCAATATGACAGGTTGGGTTTGTGCTCACTGTTTCAATGATTAATACATTGTTTTTCTTCTCTTCTCTGCTTTTAGATTAAAATTGGGCCTTTATGATAGGAAACAATACACAAATTGGATGTAAGAAATATGTCTCAAATGAATGTGATGAACCAAAATCAACCTGGAGGGACTCAGGCAGAAACAAAGAGAAAGCATTAAAGGAGCTTTATTGAACATAATGTGCTTTTTGGTTCTCAGAATAAGATTGTGCTGTGATGAGAGGAGAATCACACACTATATTGCATAATAATTACATTTTGTTGTTTGAAATGGCATTCAAAGTATAGGTCTTGCTTTTATTCAGTATATTATATTATATTATATATTATTCAGACTCCTGTGAGCCTTCAGCCATGTTAGAATACTGTTACCTTCTCAAAAACATACTTTTTTTTTCATTCACACGTTTGAGTAATCCTTTATTATTAGTCTGTCTGCATCTCCAAAGCTCAAAATGCTCTTTTCCACCTTGTGATGTCATGTAGTGGTAGTTTATAACTTATCTTTATTTCAGTAGAGATTGGCTTTTCCAGGGTTATCCAATATCCATATTATCCAATTAATTCTAGTGAAGGAGTTTAAAAATACAGTGGAGCACTTACCACATGACTTCACAAGGTGAAACAGAGTGTTTTCCGTTTGAGAGAAGAACACTAAATATGGAGGGTTTGTGCGTTAAACATGCATTAATAAAACAAAACACAATTCCAAGTATGTTTTTGATGAGGAAACAACATTACAACATAGATCAGAAAATCTCGTAATATGGACCTTTCAAAACACATGCATTCTTTCATTGAGTGGGCTTGCCTCTCCACATCTCCAAATCTGACCTGTAACTTGGCGTGGTGGCGAGAGATATGTTAAAATCAGACAAGGAAAAAAAAAAAAAAAGAGTATTTTTTAATCTGCTTTTCCCTGCTCTTAGTTCAAATCTCCACTGCTTGTTATTGATGTCAACAAATTAGAAAGTCTAAGCATTGTACAAATCCTCTGCATAAATACCTGGGTTTAACTCTGATCAAAGTTTGGATTATTGTGATAATATTTGCTATGCTCTGTTCTGCATATTTTTAACACGTCCATATTTCACAGTTGAAAGTTGCGAGACCATAAGGATTCAGTGCTGCTTGTGTGCACCAACTAATTTTCAGTAATCTTATACATTATTCATCAAATAGCTTGTCATTCCCTTGAAATCCCACAAAATAAAACTCATTTGGACTGCATTAAAAATGAATCCGTGTTCAGCTGCAGTTGGCCATTTTTCAGACCTCATTGCTTTTAAATAAGGTGTGCACGGTCCCAAATATCCAACATAGACTTTTATATACTCAAGTCAAGCTTTGGGTAATGCGTACTGAATAATGAGCATGGCACGGTTGCCCTTGTAAAGAAAGACATGCTAGCTAACATTTGATGTTCATGGTACAGAGTAACTGCATGTTGATATATGATTTTTGGTCATATTTTTAGTCTATCCTAACATCTATGGGCAAGTTTGGGATGCTGGCCTGGTAGTCAGAGAGGTGACACGCAGATTTAAGTCTTATATTGTGTTAGTATTGGTAGTAGTTTTAAATAAATTACTTTTGTATGAAACTATCAAATATGTAGATCATGATTTAAATTTTTGTTCATTGTAAACTGCTATATTTATCTAAAAAGGATTAATAATAGAAACGTTTTCATTGACTTCCTGCAGAATTGATATTTATTTATAGATTAATTTAAATAATTACGTATAAGTAAGTAGGGATGTAACGATATCCAAATCTCTCGATACAATATTTTCACGATATGCATCTCGTGGTACGATATTTATTGCAACATCGAAATAATTAAGATGTAAAAATGGTTAATAACAGTTATTTCATCATGTAGATTGGACTGAAACAGAGCAAAGGATCATGGTCTATGTAGTTCTGCACCATAACAATGAATATAAGCAAAGAAGCTTGTAATTCCATATATTGCAATGGCCCAGGATATTATTGTGAGACTTTTGACGATACTATATCACGATATTTTGGTTAGTGTGGAGCTGTGGGTGGAGATAAGGCATAGGTGAAAACGGAAATTTTTGAGCACTCAAGTCTCAAATTCAGTTCAGTATAAGATTTAAATACAACTTGTTTAAAGGTCACACTTTTAATACTGAACCCAGTGACTACCAAAATTATGCCTGTATTTTTTAAATTTATTTTATTTTTTTCAGTATTTTGTTTAGACGAGAGTGTGACTACTTTATTGTTCCAGTCGGTACATTTGACCTGCAATTAGGCCTGTCAGGATAACACATTTTGAAACATGTTATATTAGTACAGAGAAACATCACGGTAAACTAATATTTAAACTACTTTAAGCCAGTAACACAAAGCAGGATAATTCTGCAGGTAAAACTTTTTTAAAACATACAGTATCATTAAAAGGCATGAGCTGCTACAAATAAATAACATAATTAACCAATAATTAGCCAGAGAACTTATTTATTTTACCCTCTACAGCTCAAATCTTATCGTATTACATAAAAATGTACAGATGATAAATATTGAGCTCCAAAATATATTGTTCCAGCTCCCTCATATATTGTATATTATATTTCATATATTGTATGTTGGAATGTCTTTCTGTCTTTATTTATATACAACTTGTTTACAAACTGTGTTAGTCTGCACACAAACCACACTGAACTCAAACTGAACTACTGAGTATTATTATTCACGAACATGTAATCAAATCTGAAACCTGTTTGGAACCAACACCAAACACAAGGTACAAGCTCCATCCCTTTTAATTTGTTTTCTCTCTCTGCTATAACAAGGTAGGGGCCATCATTTCTCTCCTTGCGACTTTGTAAATTACCCCATCACCGCTAGAGGCATAAAAAAAAAACCTCTGCATGTGACAAGTCAGCAGAGCATTCATCTCTTCTTCACACTGTTTGCTTGTGATGGTGACAGTAACTCACAGCGCGCCCGCCCACTCACTCTTCACTCCCTCTGCAGTCTGGGAGGCAGCAGAGCGCTCATGCCTGGCCCCACAACTTCTTGGGCTTGGACTGGGTTATTGTGGCGTTTGAGATCTTTGTCAGCCTGGTGCAGTCTTCCGAGCTCCGTCTTATCTGTCCTCTGTGGAGACATTTACACACACTTATGTCTCGGTCGCAGGAGACGCTAGGTGCTAAATCAGCTTTGCACTGGCGTGGGCTGGAGAGCTGTGTAAGTGCGCGGGCAAATGCAGGATTTACAAGATGGCAGCCAAAGATACTACAATGTGGGAAAGTCAGAGGTGGAAGGACTTTAATTCTCACTTCTACTACAACTGCTACTTCTGCGAGTACTACTAATCAATGCAATGCTACTGCTGTTCTTTATTGTAACGCTGTTAATGTCATGGTGTATGTATGTGCTAGCCATAGACTGTATAAAGAAGTGGACTAAGGGAGTGTGACGTCACTCACAGCATTTAGCTTCAGTCAAATGAAGCTCACAGTGGCTAGCAGTTATGGGGCGAATTTGGAGCGTCCATATTAGATATAGGAATTGATTTATGGACAAAAAGCGAAATAAAAATACTAGGATCATGTAGAACGGGTTAATATGAACATTTTAAGACCAAAATGGGGAGCCTGACAGCAGCAGTCATGGAAACAGGGGCGATGTTTTTTCAATACAAAGTAAATTGGTTGATGGAGCAGGAAGTGTGCCCATGCTCACTTCCTATTTGGAACGTGGCGGCTAGCGGGTTAGCTATGTCCATTTATACATATAGTCTATTGTACTAGCAGTTTGTAATGTAATTTGTAATGTGTTTGTAGTCTAATCTCGAAAGCTAAGCAGGGTTGGGCCTGGTTAGTTCGTGGATGGGAGATTGCTGGGAATACCACAGCCACAGTAACTCTAGTGAAAAGTGTTGTGGTGTCCATTAGCAAAACACCATCCATCTTACCTAGTATGAATGTGATGGCGCAGATTGGCAGACTTATTGCCAGTCTACCCCTGCTTTAAATTACTAGTACAATGTAAAATATTATTTAGTCAACATGGACTGACTCTCCCTCTCGCTCTCAAAAAAAGAAAAAGAATATAAGCAAGCAAAATAAATAATATCACGCCTCACTAGTTTTAACTCCAAATTTAAGGTCAAAATCTCTACCAATTTTTTAAGAAGTTTTGTACAATCTCAACAGATAAAATTTTAAAAAGTGAATTACTTTCTGTTTGTGTGACAATGTTTATGTAAACTAACCAAAGTGTAAATAATATAAAATAAACTCTTTGAACGGTGTAAACTGTAATGTTCTCATGGTGCCCCGGTGTCAGTGCAGTAGCTGTTTATTTGCACTAACAACATGTGTGCTTGTTTTCTTATTGTCTGTGTCTCATTATCTGCATCATCACTTGTCATGTTTGAGAAACTACACTTTTATGTTGTGAGGGAAGGTCATCCATCAAACGCATTACAATCTGTTCTTCTAAAGGAGCCACTTATGAATGTCACTTACCTGCTATAATTCATATTGCAAGTTTAATGACAACATCTGGATGCTTGCGTTGCATTAACCAGACTTCCACAAACACCGCAGACTCCATAGAACTTATTTAAAACGTTAAGTTAGCGAAACAGGTGCAGTTCTGCTATGTCTAGTACAGTTGGCAGTGTCAGTAAATCAATTGCTAAGTTGAAAATCTAATTTCTAAAATGAACAGAGTGCTTTTCTCAACAGACTAGGTGAGATGTAATAGGGGCCAGCATGTAGCACTAATGAATAGGTGTGATGATGCCAGGAGGGTCCAGGTCAGAGGTGCTGCTGGGAAATGTGAGTGGCATGTTGGCACAATTAAACATGAGAATAGGGGCTTGTAAGTGCCATTACCTGTAAACAGATACATGAGAACTGCAAATATAAATGAATTCATATTTTCAGTTCAAAAAAGCTGTAGAAGGGCACATTTGAAGAACAGCTTTCCATATGAAAAGGAAAGTACAACCTGCCTATATTGCAAACTTCTGTATGAACCTAATATCTTTTGCAAGTATTCACATTAGGGCTATCCAAGAATGGATACCAGATACTGTTGATACTAAAACTAGCATGGAAACAGATACTCTACAAGTGCCGAAACTGGAAAAAATGAATTGGAAAAAATTTTGAAATTTTGTGAATAGAACTACAGTATATCAAAACAAATGGTAGTGTTTAAGAGAACCGTTTTGTGTTGAAAATTACATCTATTGTCAGAATTCTTTTCCTTTTTGCCTCTTGTAATTGCTATTCAGTATCAAGCTCTTTTCTTACTATCAAATCAAATTGAAACTGTGAAATTGCAACGGAACTCAAACAGTGGTTGAGAGTTTTATTTTTTTAAATATTATAATAATTTTTTTGTATTTTATATTTTATTTTTCTAATTAAATTTCAAATTTTGCTTGATTTGTTGCAAGTGCAAACATATCAACATTCTCATTACAGTTTTATTATTTAAGAGGTTATTATTTTGTTCTTGTTCTTTTTTTTTTTTTTTTTTTTTTTTTCTTTTTCATTTTTTAATGAAATTTAGCTTGATTTGTTGTAAGGCCAAACAGATCAGCATTCACATTACAGTAAGACCTTCATAAGAGCTGCTTAGCTTTGAGCAGTCTTAAACAGGCACGCTGAATTGAAATAGTCTTGAAATAGCTGCATTATGTCTCTGCCGAACATAATACACTTCCATTCTCTTCTTTCTATCGCCGGGGCCCAGCTTGACTCTCCTTAACTAAATACATGCTTACCCCAACAGCGTGATGTGACCCATTAGCTGTGGCTGATTGGACCTGCTCCTCCGTTAGCCTGTGCCTCTCTGCGGGCCCCCTGTGATTGATTAAGACCCCACCTCAGAGCCATCTAACACAGATCTGCCCCGGTCCAGTGCACACCAGTAAACCACACCCCCGGGGCCACTCTGCTGCCACTGCTTTTTGATAGAGGACAGGACGCTAGTGAAGATGCTTCGATGAATTTATGGAGAGACAGAAGATAGGACAGATGGAACAAATATGGAAATTGTTTTATTGGGAAGTCAAATCACAGTTTTATAGAATCACGTGTAAAAGTCCTATATTATACAAAATCGAGTTTCGTGACCGTGTAGCCATGCTATAATGTTGGTAGTTCCTCAGAAACATACCAGAAGTTGTGTTTTGATTCATTCACACATGTTTGAGTATTCCTTTATGATTAGTCTGTCTGCATCTAGAAAGCTCAAAAAGCTCTGTTCCACCTTGTGATGTCATGTGGTGGTTGTTATCAAGTTAACAGCTACCATTTACCTTTAGTTCAGTAGAGACTGGAAATTCCAGGGCAGAAATTGTCCAAATGATTCTTGTAAAGGTGTATGGAGTTTAAAAACACAGTCGAGCACTTCCTGTATTACCACATGACATCACAAGGTGGAGTGTTTTCTATTTTTGAGAAGAACTCAGCCAGTCTGAATGCTTACCACTGACAGTTTGAAATGATTTGATATTGATTCTAGAGCTATAGTTGATTAAAGACATTCTTGGTCAACTAAAGACATGCACCGCCATGACTGATTAGTAAACTAAAAGCTGACCATGTATTTGACCCAAACTGCCATGACAACAAGACAACAACTCAACTACACTCAAATTCATGCAAAAACATTGATTTATACAGAAAAGTAGAAGGAAACTTTATATTTATATAAAAAATTAAACTCATGATTCATTTCCACATCCACATTTATATAACTCACAACATATCTCGTTGCTGCTGTTGTCCCATACAAATCTTTAAAATCATTAAATAGATTACTTTCATGTAAGATCTTTATCCAGCACTGGTTGCATAACATGACACACAATCTGAATGAAAATAATGCAGACACTGACCATAGCAATTTGATAAACGCTTTAAGTTGCCATTTTTTGTATTGACATGCAATATTTTTCACAGCACAGTGTTACTTAAAGGTGAGGAAAGGAATGAAGTGCAATAATTGAGTTATAATGACACTGAAGGACTTAGAAGCAACTTTTCTCCTCTTCTTCTTCTTCTTTCCTTCCATCCTCTTACTCTCTAAAAGTAAAATCGTTCAAAAAACAAAACCTTTATAGTTGAATGAGAGAAACGGAATATTGAACAGCAGTGTAAACAACCCACACATGACCCGCCCAAATCATTTACTTACAATTTCTCTACACAGCAATATGCTCGCTAGATCACTGTGCCTCAAAGCTAACTTTTAAGTAACTTTTATTAAAATTGTAAAATATAATATAAACAACCTATTAATTAATGCTCCACTATGCTTTTAAACTCCATATACCTTCACTAGAATCGTTTGGATGATTTCAACCCCAGGAATTCTCCACTGAACTAAATGTAAAAGGTAGCTGCTCACTTGAAAACTACCACTTCATGACATCACGAGGTGGAACAGAGTATTTTTAGGTTTAGAAATGTAGACAGATTAATAATGCTCAAAATGTGTGAATGAAACAAAATGCAATTTTGTGTAATATAGCACCTTTAAAGTCAAGACTACCCAGTTTGTTTTGTTTGTTTGCTTTTATGTGTAAAATACTTGAGTTTGTGGTGTTGTTTTAATATTTATTATCCCTCAAAATTAGCATTAGCGTTAGCATTAAAACATCTCTTTCAAAACACAGAAATGCCCTCCGCTGAATTATTAATTTGATATGTTTACTTTTTAACATGTTTTCAGGCACATCCACTCGCAACTTGCAGTCCAATGTCTTATCTTTAAAGGTGCTTTGTGTAACTTTTTGGTTGCATCTGTTTGTTTCTAGGGATATGTCATTGCCCTGGAATGTTCCACAGCATGACATTTAACAGTTCATTTATTCAATTACAGGTGATCTTACTGCTCAAAAATACATAGAAAAACTGGCATTCTGACTGTGAGCGAGGGTTGCTTCTCCACAGATCTGACCTGTAACTTGATTTGGTTTGGCGTTAATTAAGTTAAATGTTTAATAAGCATTTAACTGTCCCTCCACTAGAAAAGTTACACAGTGTACCTTTAAATATTTATTCATTTTAGCATGACTCAGTAGAAACCCTTTAGATACACAATTGGACAGGAAGTAGTGACGCTAACAGTGTAGTTGCCTGTTGGCGATAGATTTTGGGGATTGGAAAAATCCCCAAAATCCTCAAACTTTTCAAAGCCAAAGTTACACATCCATGACTTCCTTGCGGCAAAGTAGATGGCAAGGTGCATTGTGGAAATTACCATCTGCTATTTTTTACGGTGATTGGAAAGTGCAGTACTTGATCACCACACGCACCCTTAGGCCCTGCGATTGATCACGTGACCGCCCCGGGGCTCAGCCACCTGCCCATCCAACTGCTTCTGGTTTGCTCATTAGCCTCCTCCTCGCCATATATAAAAAGCAGATTTCCCCGCACACACCGCCAGCTGGTGAGTCCTGTAGTGGTGGGCAGAGACTGAACAGCTTGATACCTGTTGCTGGTTTGATTCCCTGCTGTGTTGGCATGCCCAGTTTTGCTCATCTTCTCCAGAATTCCCCAAATAGTGTGTCAATTTATGCATTTGGAGAGTTAGAGGATAGAAATGAGCTACTTTGAGAAAGATGGTCCCATATAGAAGAGATGATAAAGCTACATTTTGAGTTACAGGTCATATATTGCATAAAACTGACTCACACATGTCTGAGTAGCCCTTTATTATTAGTCTGTCTACTGTACAGCTCAAATGTATCTTGTGTTTGTGTTTATGCAATTACTTGTCTAATTCAATCCAACCATATTTCTAATGCAACAATACTGCTGACCTAAGTGCAGTACACAACAATAATTATTAAAGGCAATAAAAAATAGACACAAATTGAAAAGCATAGACACATAAAAACACAGCGGACACTATAAAAGTCAACATTAAACTCAATAAAACGCTAAAGAGGACAGGTGAGTTTTAAGAACTGATTTAAAAAACAAAAGTGACTCAGCTTGTCTAAGATGCGGGGGCAGTGCACAGTTTTGGACTCACAACAGCAAAATATCATTTTTCATATTTATTGTTGATATTACTTTGAAAAACTGGTCGCTTCTCCACAGATGTGACCTGTAACTGGTGGTCTGTTGACAAATTTGCAGGGTAGCAGACTTAGCACGTCCTCTGACTGACAACAACTTTGCTTGTCTCCCTGCTTGTTTACTGCCATACTGGGGGATGTTCCAGGCAAAGCAATAACATCTCCATGGAGACAAGCAGGTGGCGGATCCTCTGACTGAAAAGTTACATAATGCTCCACTGTGTTTTTAAACTCCATACACCTTAACTAGAATCACTTGGATAATTTCAACTCTGGAATTGCCAATCTCTACTGAACAAAAAGTCAAAGATACAGTTGAAAACTAACACTACATGACATCACAAGGTGGAACAGAGCCTTTTGAGAATCCATTTTGTGTAACTGACAGTTTTCGGACATGTTGGACTTCCTCTTTTTTTATAATTGATATACACAGTTAGTTAGAGTAGCTTTTGAAACTGTATGATATTTTGGTTAGCAGTGGTACAATATAGGCTCCAATCTTTTCCAATGCTCTTTATCACATTTGCATCTCCGCTCTGTTTACCCATAACCCCTGGCAGATTGATCTTCCTCCATATATCCAGCCCCTGTTTTACTCCTCTTCATTACCCGCTATAACTTCTGGTGTCTCCGGCTCTGTCACCCCCCCTTCCTTCCCTTCAGTTCTCCTCTCACTGACAGAAAAGCAGGAGATATGGCTTGCGTGAGGGCCAGTGGGGGTTTTAAGTGCTGCTGTCAGGTGCGCCCCTGTAAACCATTGTATCATGGCAGGTGCTGGGGACTCTAGGATGTCTTGCTTGTGTGCACTTGGTTGGGTTTTTATAGCCACTGCGATTGTGGATTTTCACCCATAGACATATTATATTCATCCCACTGGGGGTTCTCGGTGGGCCCAGGTCTCAGCATATTGGACTATTACACGTCAACATTACAGCCTAGCGTTTTATAGTGCACTTTCACTTACACGTGCACAGCGGAGGTCTGACTGTGTGTTTTACCATCGTGAAAACACTATAAAAGAGTTTAATGTCTTGTGTCCCATTATGTCTATTAAAAAATGAATCTTGTGTAGCATCTATTTGTTCCACTCACTTAAATTACCTTAGTGTGGGTGCCATGTTGCTACTAAACATGCGATGCACAGTTTTCCTGTTAAAACAATTTACTGAAGTGAATATATTGCGTTGGTTGCATTGAATTAACATTGTATTTGATTTAGCAGTTAGGCTTAATGTTGCTTCAATGGCGATAAAAAACAAAAAACTTAAAGATCAGAGTTTTTCATTCTATTTTTTATTTTGATAATATTTTGAATACAATTTTACCTGTTCAAAGCCCTAACAGAGAGTTGCACCAGCATATTATTTTGTCTTATTAAAAACAAAATTAAAATCTCTTTCACTATTCATTTCCTGAAAGTGATGAACGCAAAATAACACAAAATAGCCAAAGTTCTTGCTCTAATGTTCAAACTCTGCTCTAAACCACATGCTTTTCCTGAGAATTGGCTGTGGATCTCTCAATTAGAAAGCACCAAGCACAACATCGATGGTTAGAAATGACTGAATCTCCCACTAATTGTAGCTTTTTATTTTTTTCATGAAGAAACATATGTGTTACTTTAAATATCATTTGTGTTTAATTATACACTTTTAACTTAGCTGTTTAGCCTCTTGCTGCAATAACAGAAACAGTGCACCATGAGTCAACAACACAAGCTACCACTTTATTTGCACATGTTCATTAGCAGCCTCTGACCATATGCTTATAACAAACTACTGTGTAAAAGGCTTAAAGGTCTTATACCAGAATTTTCCCATGAATTTGAGAAAAAATGTCTTTCCCCATAACAGGTACATGATATTAGCAACTCTTGAGGTCAAAAAGTCATTTGTGTACTGTCTGTATCTAATTATAAAGATTTTTTTGTCCAACCAGGACATGTGTGTTAGCATGCTAGTTGTTTTTAGCTTTACTGTGACAGCAAAACTCCACTTTGGTCCCTGAAAATTGTGAAAAGTGCTTATAAGCTCATTTTGGTGAATAATTGGGATGCTCAGAAAGACAAGTGAGGCATAACTTTGCATTACTACAAAATGATATGGTTCTGTTTTTCACAGAATTTGAGTGATTTTATGTGATAAGATGTGGTTTCTATATGATTCAGATTATACGGAATCATGATTTTATTGTTTCCTTGTCCTGTTTACACTCTGCTCCCTCAGGCCCAGCTCAAAATATGAATGTATTAATGAGCGTGATGCAGGGACAGCTAAGTGCTTTTATTACAAATGTGGCTGGCAGACCCGCCCTGGTGTTATTTGGAAGGTGATCAAGTTTGCTTCCTTGTTTACCTGCTAGAATGAAACTGCCTCATCTCATTTCATACACAAGGGGAAAAAAGTTTAGCTAAATCAATCTTGCTTGTTTTTTGTCTGTCAACAGAGTAAGGTGAATCCACTGAATGTGACTCCACCAATACAAGCCGTGGACCAAGACGAAAACATCCAGCCGCCGTCTGACAGACCTGGTATCCTCTACTCCATCCTGCTTGGTAAGAAAGGGCTCTGGATAGGCATTCTGTGCAAACGTCATGACATTTACTAATATTTAAAAGTGCATTGCCAACCTTGCACAGCAAGATGGATTCTAGCGATATTTGTGAGTTCACAAACTCACAAGAATCCATCTTGAGTGCGCCTCCTGGCCAGGCGGACCAATCACAGAGCAGCATTGAGATTTGTGCAGAAGCCAAAGGCCAAGCTCCCAAACAAAACAAACATGGTCAGTAAGGTTTGTTGTAGAAGGTAAGTGCTTTGTGCTTTTGTGGACAGGGAAGCTTTTCTCTCAACTAGATGCAACGAAATAGATTTTTCAACTTGTTCCGCTGTTCGACTTCGACCAATCAGAATCAAATAATCGTCATGATATTCCATGTTTTCCGATTGCTTTCAGTGTGAACCATTCCAGATAATGAGAATGTGTAGAACTGACACATATCAATGAGGTCTGGGCCTAAAACATTCCAGGCAAAACAAAACCATCTCCTTGGAGACAACAGTGCACCTTTAAAACATACAATGGCTAGGATGCAGCACTAAATCAAATTGGGAACCTTTTCTTTCCTCGTACCTGTACTTCAACAATACCAGATCAACGGCACTTTTTTGTATCTATGCCATGTAGTCATATCTGGAACCATAAACATTTTGACATATATTCAGTATAGCCAGTTTTCAACACTATTTATTTCTGAAACGATTGTTAACTTAGTTCAAATTGCAGTATTAACTTTGTTGCTTTGTTATGACAATGCCAGGTGGCTTGTCAGCAAATTTTAAGAGCCTTTTACATAATTATTTATGTAAAAGGCTCTAGTCAGTCACATTTATGCTTCATGTGACTGACTAGCTAACCCCTAATTGCCTTGTCAAAACTGCTACAAAGTGAAAAGATGCTAACTTATTGAGAAACTTGAGCATGTATTCAGACACAGACTCCTTGTTAACTTTTTGAAAACTGATTCAGTATTAACTTTATGTTGAGTTTTCATGCTGTTAAAATGAGAGGAATTGCTTTTAGCTGGTTTTGAATATTTTTTCAGAAAGTTTACAGAAGTTGGATCTTACCCAACTTCCAAAGGAGCGCATCTCAGCAGAAGCCAATCAAAGCAGTTTACTGTAAAGCCACTGCTCACTGGGGCGGCGTGATTGTCCACTACTTGATTCCCACCACTGGACTTCAAAAAACTACAGTACTTCAATGTGTATGTCCTCCTATGTGTTGGAATACCACCTGCGGAGAGCTGAGATAGGAAAACTGGGAGCATTATCCACGCCTCTCTTTCCTCACTCTCTTGATTCAGGGAGCAATTACTGACACAACCTCTGACATTTGTGTGATTTGACTTTTTCAATGTGTTTTTTTTTCCCCCCAGGAAAACCAGACTCGTACGCACAATATTTCAGTCTGAACAGAACCACGGCGGAGCTGCTGTTACTGAAGCCCATTGACAGGGAGCTGTACCACAAATTTGATCTTGTTATAAAGGTGAGAGGCAGCGGGGGGGGGGTCCCTACTGTTGGCCTTCTCTTTATATTGATTCTGCTCGCATGAAAACGTGATTAGCATAGCCGTTTCAGCAGCCATCCAACGTTGTGTTTTCATTTAGCAATTTCCTGTGACATTGCTTTGACTATTGAAGGTTTCTAAAGAATGTTTTTGGTGCTTTCCTGTGATGAACCGAACATTTGTTTATTTGAAAAGAGTGCAGGTGTAAGTTCAAGTTTGATTTCCGGATATAATCATACTGTGATTTCAAATAATGCTAGAAAACTAAGATAAACTTACCAAAAATAAGATGTTACAGTTGTAAGTAAATAAGTAAGTAATCTTTATTAATATAGCACTTTGGTGCTTTACAGAGAGCAGGTACACCAGCAACACCTTTCTGAAGATAGCATTTCTTTTGTTGTACTTGTTATAATTTTGTAAAATATTTTTTTCTCCATAAAGTACATTGTAACTGCTCCATTATGCTGTCTGAAAAGTTGTTCTAAAGCTGCACATGGTCCCAAAACCTGCTTGTGAAGACTAGTGAAGTGCCATAGAGTTTGTGATAGTTAGGAACTAATTATATCCTTTTAAAACCTACTTCTATTTGTGTGGTTTGAAAATTAGGTAATGCAGCTGCAGCTTATCTTAAAGCCATACTATGTAACTTTTTGACAAAAAAATAGACTAAAATAAAAGCATGTTTTTATTTATTTATTTATGTATTTATTATTATTATTATTATTATTATTATTATTATTATTTTTTTTTTTTTTTTTTTTTTTTTTTTTTTTTTCATTTTGGTTATATTTATTGCACTAAAAAAACGTGCATGTTTACTATGAGTGGGCTTGCATCTCCACAAACCTCATTCTTATTTGGCCTGCTTGTTTCCATGGAAATGTTGTTCCTTTGGCTATAATATTCCACAATATGACATATCTATCTCCATGAAGAATGTTCCAAAGTATGGTGTTAATTCTCTGTTTCCATGGAATCATGCACTTGACTTTCCACCTCCAGAAAGCTACACACTATCACTTTAACACTGCAGTTATATTTGTCAGCTACTCTTCTGTTTGTGTTTTCCAAAGCCAATAGATATGTTTTATTTTTCCTGTTTCACATTTCTCCCATTGCGTATTACATTCTCACTGTTGACTAGTGTACAGCGTGAAGCCATTGTAGGTATGTTAATCCCTCTGAGACATGATGCTGCACAACTCTATAAACCCTTTGGATTCTATGTGAAAAAGGACTGAGGAGCGACATTAGGGAACACAATGGAACTGAATGGGACACAGAAGCAACAAGCGTGAGATGAAGATAGGAGCGTTAGATAGAAAGAAGATACGGATAAAGCAGGAGAGAAAAGCTCAGGCATAAATGAATTGAAAAAATAAAATAAAATGAAGAAACAGACACATAAGCAATCAGACAGCACCAGACACTTGTTTAAAGAGGCAGACTTCAATTTATTTCACTCTCCCCAAATCAATAGATGAATTATTCTTTGAAATGATAACCAGAGAAAAAAAGATTCATATTTTTTACTTTATTATTTGGATGTTATTGGCGTAACAAATGCATCTTGAGTTTTATCAGTATATAAGACTTTGAGTGGCGTTATTGTCAAATCTGCTTTCACGGGGTGATGCATGGATTGTAAATATGAACTACAAAAACAGGATTAGGGGCTGCAGTTCAGGCTCTGATTCATTACAGGCAAATCAGCATCTTTTTTTTTTCCCCTCAAGGCAGAGCAGGACAACGGACACCCCCTGCCAGCTTTCGCCAACCTCCAAATCGAAATCCTGGATGAAAACAACCAGGCTCCTTACTTCCTGGAGAAGAGTTACCATGGTTACGTCAGTGAGTCATCACCGGTGGGGACGACCATAGCGAGCAACGCGAGCCTGTCCGCGCCGCTCGCCGTCATAGCGCTGGATAATGACGTGGAAGAGGTGAGGATGGGGATTATAAAAGAATTACAATGGTTACATACAATACCAGTCTGTTTGGATACACCGTCTCATTCAGTGTTTTTTATTTTTTATTTTTACTACTTACTACATTTTATTTTTATTATTACACAATTATATGAAGCATGAAATATAGAATTATGTAGTTTATGGAATTATTTAGTTAAAGTTAAATAAGTAAAGTAAAGCAAAGGGTGGCTACTTTAAGGATATGAACATAAATTATAAAAGTACCTTTTTTCTTTGGTACATCATTCCACATATCTTCATATATTTGATGTCTTCTGTATGTATATAGAATGTAGAAAGTAGTAAAAATAACTAAAAACAAAGCTAAATGGGTAATATAAACATAAATGTATAGTACTACATTGTAACGCGTCTATTCTTTTTAATTCTGTGTAACATGTAATCTGGGTTTTATTCAAGAGTTTCAGCTTTCTGGACTTTTTCACATTCAAAAGATATAATTTTTACTGTTAAGTTGTATTATCGCCATGGAAACAGTCCTAATTTCTCCTCATTCTGAAGCCCATGGATAATTTGAGACTGACTTGCCCTAATTATCTTTTCTAGGTGCCGCAGAATAAGACTCCGGTAGGTATACCCAGGACTGATTTGTGTGTTTCCTCCTGCTCTTTACATTTTCTTTTTAAAGGTTAATCTTTGGTTCATGTTAGAAAAAGTTATTTTTAATATTTACTTATAACTCTTGTAAACCTCTGTGCTTCTTCTGGTTTTACCAATTATAAACCATATTAGCGTCTATTGTAGTGGTGTCATGGCTACATGGACATTTTCATTTTATTCCAAAATTTTCAGAAAAAAATTGTTTTTAATGAATAAAGCAAAAATTGGTCCCTTGTTCTTGGCGACTTAGGTATACATTTTAAAACCCTTTGCCCGCCAACTGATTAGCTTCATTGTTTTGTCTGACTTTCCGACTAACCCTTCACTAGCTCATTACTCCAAACACCTAAATTATAAATAAACATCTGTTTCTTGAATCCAGGCCAATCCAATTTGAATTATCTCGATTTTTGCCAAGAACACACTTATTAACACGGTATATCAGTCTTTCAGGAATTCAGGGTCCACCTTTTGCACACATTCTCATCTTTTATGTAGGCTACAGTCAGGTATTTAATAATGCATTTAATTAAACCACATTGTAAACAAAGCAACATTGGCAATTCTCTTCATCAAAATTTAAGCGCTTCTCCATTCTGTTCTCCATCTTCTGCTAGTTCTATTTTTGCCCTGTTTGCAGTGTATGTGTGTGAAGTGCTCTGTCTAATTTCCCTCACCATCTGAGAGTAAAGCCATTGCACCCTTTGATTGCCTCTCTGTGATAATGCTAGAATTACAGTGGGGCGCCACTGTTATCGCTAATGCATTCACCATAGCTTGGTTAGTTTAAAGGGCCCGTATTACACTATTTTCTGATCCATGTTATAATGTTGTTTCCTCATCAAAAACATACCTGAAGTTGTGTTTTGTTTCATTCACACAAGTTTAACACACAAATCTTGCGTATTTAGGCTGAGTTTTTCTCTCAAAATGGAAAATGCTTTGTTCCACCTTGTGATGTCATGTGGTAATACAGGAAGTGCGCCACTGTGGTTTTAAAGGTGCACTGTGTAACTTTTCTTCGTGCTTGTTTCTATGGAGATGTCATTGCCTTGCCTGGAATGTTCCACAGTACGACATTTAACAGCTCTTCTTTATATTTATTCAATCATAGGTTTTATTGCTCAAAAATATCTAGAAAAACAGGTATTCTGACTGGGAGCCAGGCTGCCTCTCCACAGATCTGACCTGTAACTTGGTCTGGTTTGGTCTCCATGAAGATAGAAAGGTTTAATACCAAAGTACAAAGTAATAACACTTCCACGGAGAAGAGCATTTGACGGACCCTCCACCAGAAAAGTTACACAATGCACCTGCTCCGTAGACTTTTGTTAGAATAGTTTGGATAATTTCAGACTTGGAAGTGCCAACCTCTACTGAACTAAAGGTAAAAGGAGCTGTCAACTCGAACACAAACACAACTCCAGGTATGTTTTTGATGATGTAACAGCATTACAATATGACTAAAATCTCACAAGTGTCAATTTTGCGTAATATAAGACCTTTAAGCTGTAGCGTGGACATCCTCACAGAAATAGGTCTTGCTTCAGCTCTTTTCCAAAACACCCCAATGACTAAAATAGGCATAGTAAGTTGTTATTTAAAGAACTGTAATATTTTCAAGTAAATAAAATGATTGTGGAATATCAAAACAGTCTAAGCCAGCTACAATAAGCCTTGCAAATGACTGCTTTCCCCCATTGTGCTGTTTTGGGTTGTTGCGTACATACACCCCCAGAGTGTAACCTAAAATACTTTTTGTGGAGACTGCATATACATTTATTTAGCACTGGCTTGCAATACCGACACTTACGAATCAACAAGATATTTTGGTACATAGAAAACAATTGGGTAATGCCGGTGGCTATTGTTAGCAGTGGTTATTTAATTTCTGTGATAGCGAAATTTAAACTGTAATGTAGCGGTGGAAGAAGTACTGAATTCTGTTGCTCAAGTAAAAGTACAGATACTGAAGTTAAAAAAAAAACTAAAGTAAAAGTAAAAATTTCACATGAAAAATCTAAGTAAAAAGTACAAGCAAATTCTGAGGTCTAATAAAGGTTCAAATGTAGTGATTTTGATTTGTGCTGAATTTTGTTTAACAGAAACGATTGAATAGCTAGGGTTAGAATATATATATATATTTATTTATTCAGCAGGTCTGATACAATAATAAAAAATACTTTTACTTTTCATTCCAGTTCAAAAATGTAGTGGAGTAGAAAGTACAGATACCTGCTCATAGATGTAGTGTAGTGAAGTAAAAGTAAAAAGTTGTGCAGTAAAGTAAAAGTAAAAAGTACCCACTTTAAATATAGTACAGATACCTAAATTTAAGTATAGCACTTTACTACTTTTACCTTGTTAGGTTCCACCAATGCTGTGGCATGCTTTATTTTATTTATGCTATAGTATAAAAAAAAATGCTTGGATTTGAATACTAAAGCAAATGGATCCATAGTTGAAAGTCTATTCTCAAGTAAAAGCACTGCTACATCAAAGCAACATCACAAATAGAAGTTACTTGACTGAAATCAAAGTTTTATTTAGGCTTTCAGACTGTCTAGAAATTGAGTGCTCTCTTCATTATACATAACACCTTCCATTATCACTACAAACAACAAGACCATCAACTTCAGCAAGCCTGCCACTGTGGTAAAAATACTTACTTAAAGAGTGGGAATTATGCTAAATCAATTTTTTTGCACTTTCTACTATGTTAAAACAACATTTAAACTGAACTATGTTGTACTGTTGTTTCTTCATCAAAAATATACCTGGAGTTGTGTTTTGTTTCATTCATACATGTTTAACACACAAATCTTGCATATTTAGGCTGAGTTCTTCTTTCAGACAAAAAATACTCCACCTTGTGATGTCATGTTGTTATACAGGAAGTGCTCCACTGTGTTTTTAAACTCCATGCACCTTCAGTAGAATCATTTAGATGATCTCAGCCATGGAATTATCCATCTCTACAGAACTAAAGGTAAAAGCTGGTAACTTGAACTCTACCACTACATGACATCACAAGGTGGAACAGAGATGTAGACAACACGTGTGAATGAAACAAAGCACAATACTGGGTATGTTTTGAAGAGGTAACAGCATTATAACATGGCTTAAAGCTCACAATAATCCATTTTGTGTGATATAGGACCTTTAAATTTACTCAAATATGCGCTGGAGGCTTTTTTTAACTACACTAGCCTAGCACATTGGCTTGTATTGTCTCATCAAACTGTCCTCCTCCCATCTGCTGTCTTAACCATGTGGACGTGGGATTGACTGTGCATTAAAAGCAGCAGGGCTCCATCTGGTTGGTTCAATAATACAAACTTGGTCAGACATGGCGGATTAGTTAATGCCACAGTTATCGAACTAGCTATTTGCAAGCCCTACCTACATTTTTCCGTTTACAGAACATACAACATCCCTGAAAACATTGATCCGTCCTGCCGACGTCGGCGTTGCCGACGTATAATCTTAGACGTCAAGCCGACGTCTACACGACGTCGTGCAGCCAACGAACATTACGCAACGTCGAACCGACGTTGTTTGAAGTTCGCGATTTTTCGGTATTCCGTCATATCTGACACAGGTTAACGACGTTGGCGCGACCGTCGAGCCGACGTTTGTAATGACAATTCGTTTCAATAGAGCTCCGGGAGATGACGTCACGCTATCCCAGCATGCACCACCGGGCGCCATCTTGGCAGGAATTATTGTAAACAAACTAACTAACTAGCCTACAAAACTTCCAGCTTACAACGATGGTAGACTCATGCTGTGCCCCTGGATGTACAAACCACCGAGGACAAGTTAAAGATAAAGCCTTTTATCGCATTCCCAAAGATCCAGCTCGGAGGGGAAAATGGATTTCTGCGATAAAACGGGCAAGAAGCGCGCTGAAGAAAACCGAGCGTTGGAACCCGTCACCTAATGGATTTCGCTTGTGCAGTGACCATTTCATATCAGGTAATTTCACGTAAACATTATACATTTCATATTATCTTAAATGGTGCTGATAGTTATTGTTTTGGACAATAAATATCACCGACTAAACTGGGTGGATTGTATTTCAGTCGGACAAGCCGAAACGTCCTCAACCTAATCTACCAACCCAGTCTAGTTGGCGATATAAACCTCACTACGGTGGTTAATGTCCAGACCTAAAAACGTATTAGCTAATGGGTTGCATTCATGTGACATCACAACATTTTAAACTGCCTGTATCATTGAATAGTGAATATTTTTTCTCAGTGTAATCTTAGTGGTTTCTTTACTTAACGTTACTTATTTTGTGTCCTAGGTAAAAAGAGTGACAACCCGCTTTCACCTGACTACATCCCATCGGTTTTCAAGTATGTGCCGTCACCCGTGAAAAGTGCTAGATTACTCACTGAATATTGACTAATTATCCATTTTCCAACTGGATCTTGTCCCACGTGGTTTATCGGCTTGTATTTGAAATTCACTTTAGATATATTTTCTAAGATTTGGGTTCGTAATTTTGGTTGTTATTTTGTTAGTAATTCCATCCAGTGCTGGCACACGCACGGTGTATGCATAGTTAGGGTGTGTTTAGTTGATAAAAGTATGAAAATATGCTATGTTTTGGTGCTATGATTTCTCATGATTGTTCAGGTATGTTTTGACATGTTGGTAGTATTTTATTTTTACATTCAGAAGTTGATCTCATTATATTTATTTCCATCTACTTATATAGGTACACAGAAACTTGTAGTGCATTTTAATGCATTTGAAATGTAGTTAACTTTTTCTGTTGTAAATCAGCCTTCAGCAATATATTTTGGTAACATTTTTTGTACATTGTAATTAAGAACCACCCTTGAACATTATATTTTGATAATATGTGTGTACATGAATTCAAGTATTATCAATAAATGTTGCAATACTGCAACAAAACCTACATGCACTGTTCACTTGTGATTACTTTCCATAAAGTATGCAATTTAGTAGTACAATATATACAGTATATAAAAAGCCTAATTAATAGTTGGGTAGACGTTGGGCCAACGTCTATCCAACCGTCTTTTGATGACGTTGGCCCAACCACTTGCCAATGAGCAAAATGACGTCGGCCCAACGTCAACTGCTAACGTTGGCCCAACGTATACACATACGTTGGCCCAACGTCCACACATACGTTGGCCCGACGTAGGGCCAACGTCTGAAACTGACCTATTGAATGTTGGCAAGGCGTTGGACCAACGTCTAGCCAACCGTCTTTTGATGACGTTGGCCCAACCACTTGCCAATGAGCAAAATGACGTCGGCCCAACGTCAACTGCCAACGTTGGCCCGACGTATACACATACGTTGGCCCAACGTTGGCATGACGTCGTCATGTTATCAGGGATAGTGTGTGGAGTGTTTTTTTTTATGCATGCCAAGAATGTGTTTGTGTATTTAAATCTGGCTTGCCCTGGTCCCCAGCCCTCCAAATAGTGATTACTCCTAATTGCATTTATGTTGTGTCTAGGCTTGTTTATTTATGGCTGTGCAAACGCTATGACCAAGAGTGTCCTTAACCGCGAGCTGCTCTGTATTTATGAGTCTATATCCACACAGGCTACATCGACAATATTATCAAGTGTGCTGAGCCAGCCTTATCTGGAATGAGGGCCCGGTCACAAACAACACTAGCTGGAGCGTTGCCTCTTCATCAACCCAGGGCTGCACACACACTTTTACATAGTGGGGCTGTGTGAGAGTCTAGTGTTTGGAGATTTTATGTGAGGGAAAAGCTAAGATGAGATGCATTCACTATGCCTTCCCATGTCTATCAAGGTTCTATCCGTAGTGTAAATTTTCATTACCTCTCGATCTGTAGTAGCTCTCTCGATGGAAAGGTGATGAGGAATGGTAGCTGTGTAGTGGTTAGTACTCAAAGATTCAAGTGTATTAAAACAACTTTGCATGAGTGTACAGTGTGAAATGTCTTATCGTTTCAAGTGGAGGTGAAGGAAAATTACTACAGATGCAATTTCAGTAGACTGTGTTCAAGTTGTGGACTTACGTTATATTAAAATCTCAGATAGAGGAAAATGAAAAGTGTAGCTCTGTCTATAAGCCACATTTTATTTTTTAAGATTTCTCCAAAAACATAAAATCCTCTCATTTGGAACCCAAGATTTTTTGCTGGGCATTGGGACCATAATATCACAAATTTGAATTTGGTCAGCCAAAAACTGTTATTCTTATGTGATGCTTTTTCAGGCTTTGGTGAAGAAGTTATTTCACTGCATGTACTTCTGGATTACATGTGGATAATTTTAAAAAATAACAGTAATGAATGTGTCGAGAGATTTGCTGTTTGACAGTTAAATAGCCAATTCTTCCAAATAATTATTAGCTGTCCTCCACTTCATGTTGAACATATGGGCTCTTTAGAATATTGTCTTGTTCCAAAATCCTGCACAATGGAGTGGAATTTACTAACACCATTTGTGGAGCCAAATAAACATATTTTGGTGTCTACTATAGCAACATAGTCTTAAGCGTAACAGTGAAACAGCAGTCACCATATGTTCTGTGTTTTTCCAACAGAAGAAGACGGTATTTTGTTCATTGTAAATTGCAATATTGATCTAATATTGCTTGTTAATTGAAACGGCACCACTGACTTGGCCTACCTCTTCATAGTGCAGCTAGCAGCAGATTTTGATTTTCATGTTATTAGTGTTGAAAAATGGCTGCAAGACATTTTTAACCCAACATTGATGACATAGAGTATTAGACTCTGGGTCAGCAATGTAAATAGAGAAGAAGGTGGGGGATAGGAGGGTAGATGATAACAGACATTTGAATTACGGACAACTCAAACATGCATTAATCAATCAAAAAACAACTTTGAGTGAACTTGAGATGAGGAAACACCAAATCCCATTAAAGTTGATTTGACAAATTATTTCCTCATTAAATACATGATGATCTGAATCCTTTTCTGTGCAGACCAAAGACCCTCAGCTGCACTTCTCATTGGACAGTTACTCGAGCGTTTTCGCCGTGACACCAGCTGGGATCAGACGTCATCTAATCCTGGTGAAGCCCCTGGACAGAGAGACCCAGGACACCTACACATTCACGGTATTCTTACATCTACTGTATTATTACACTCTGTGCTAGCTCTGTATGTATTGTATCTGAGGAAAAATACAGGAACTACTTTTCTCAGCAAAACTGCCTCAAATGAAAAGGTTGTGCTGAAGTAAATAGTAGCTTAAATATAGTATAGAAAAATACATAAATCATGCCACGAAAAAGGATTTTGGTGTATATATCTTTTATTCTTTGTAGCCGTTTACCTGGTGCAATAAAGTTGCAGTACTTTGTTTTGTTTTATGATTTACTGTTTTTTAAGTACATAGGTATAACTAGGTGGCAGTGGCTCATTAATCATTAACCTAAATGTCAGTGGTTTGATCCCAGCTCCAAGCAGTGCATTCTGTTGCTGTGTTCTTTAGCAGGGACCTCACCTTAAATATGTGTGTGTCTGGTGATCTTGGTGATTTGGCAGGCTTACTTAGATCAGCTAATTGTGGAGTGAATGAATTATGCAATGTAAACAGTATCTTGAAAGGTGCTATACAAATCCAAGAAATTAATATTATCTTATCTCAATATTTGACTCCATAGCCTCATTAAAAGTATTCATGAGGCTACGAAGTCATTTCCAGTGCAATATGAGGTTTAGCCAAATTTGCATGCATCTAATAATGAAAAGTGAACAAATGTCTGATTTATAAATGTCCTGACCTATTTTTAAAAGGCTGTACCCAAAGCATTTTTATTGTCAATTTTATTGTCAAACTGGTTAATAGTAAGTCTAGTTCTGTTTATAATTTTAAACAAAAATAATTCTTCTGAGCTTTAAGCCATGTTATAATGTTGTTACCTCCTCAAAAACATACCTTGTTTCATTCGCACATGTCTGAGGAATCCTTTATTATTAGGCTGTTTATATTTCCAAAGCTCAAAATGCTCTTTTCCACCTTGTGACTGTAGTTTTGAAGTTAATAGCTACTTTTTCCATTTAGATTAGTAGAGACTGGCAATTCCAGGGCTGAAATGATCAAAATGATTCTGGTAAAGGTGTATGGAGTTTAAAAACACAGTGGAGCACTTCCTGTATTAGCACATGATTCACAAGGTGGAAGAGAGTGTTTTCTGTTTGAGAAAAGAGCACAGCCTAAATATGCAAGATTTGTGTGTTATATCTGTGAATGAAGCAATAAAACTTCAGGTATTTGTCTTTGATGAGAAACATTATTACATCGACAGGAAATAAAGCAATATGGGTCCTTTAAGATGGTAAAAATCAGGTACTGCATTTCAGTTTGCATTTCCGTAAATGAGTAGTCAATTCCATCTAATGAAAGTCTTACAGCAACCTCTCCACTATACAGTTGTGTATTGCCCCTTTGTTTACTCTATACAAGTCAGGTGCTTGTTATAGTGAAATATGGCACTGCTCCTTGTGTCATGTTTATGATAACCTCAGCTTCCTTTTCACCAAGCATTTCCTCTTGTCGCATTCTCATGCATATTGTGTATTTTCTTCAAGTGATTGTTAGCCCTCCACTCTTCACTCTGCATTGTAACAGGGCCTTTGATAGGATGCAGTTCCCACACAGCATACCGTTTTCTTGTTATGGCAAATTGCAATGTGAGCGTACGCTGAAATGCTATCTCATGTGAATACCGTTGTGATTTTTTTTTTTTTTTTTAAAGCAGATTGTGTATTGATTGAGAGGCAGAGGTTGGTGGTAATCATGATGAAAGCTTGGCAGGAGAAATTAAAATCTAGAAGGAGTGGGAGAGGTGATAATACATGTGCGATGGTTTTCATTTAAGGGAATCCTTTAGCTTCCTGTGAGATGTGTGGCAGGATTTTTTATCAGGCGAGAATCTGCTGGTGATAAGCACTTTTCTACTCGGCACAGGTTATTTCTGATTTGAACAAACGCGTTATCAAGATAGACTTTGTGGAAAGGCCACATCAGCAGACAGCACAGGATTTTGGTTGGAATCGATGAAAAGCTCTAGTGAAATTTATGGGAAAAAGTCAACAGGCGTTAAGAACATATTAAAAATTACAGAAAAAACTTGGATTTAACATATGCAAGATGCGATAGATGGATGGATGTGAATGGGACATCACATATTGTATAAGCTAATTTGAAATTGTAATGTGTATTAGTGTTTGAGTAGACAAATTTGTCATGTGTTAAAGGGTTCATATTACACTATTTTCTGATCTATGTTATAATGTTGTTTCCTCATAAAAAACATACCCGGAGTTTTGTTTTGTTTCATTCACACATTTAACACAAAAACCCTGCTTATTTAGGCTGAGTTCTTCTCTCAACTGAAAACACTCCCACCATGTGATGTCATGTGGTCATACAGGAAGTGCTCCACTGTGTTTTTAAACTCCATCTACCTTCATTAGAATCATTTGGATAATTTCAGCTCTGGAATTTCCAGTCTCTACTGAAAGTAAATGGTAGCTTTTAACTTGAAAACTACAGCTTCACGACATCACAAGGTGAAACAGAGCACAGCAAAGCTCACAAGAGTCAATTTTGCGTAATATAGGACCTTGAAAGAGATGCAGTAAATCTTTCCTGTTGGCCTGCTTGTCTCCAGAGAAAGATTTTGCTCTTGAAATATTCCACTTCCACAGCTATGGCATTAAACATAGCTGTCAAGCATTTATTTTACTAGGGATGTTATTAATGCTCAAAATGCCTTGAACCTTGAATAGCATGTATTCTTACTGTGAGCAGGCTGAGGTCACCTCTTCACAGATCTGACCTGTAACTGGCCTGGTGAGGTTTTTGTACCTGCTTGTTTTCAATGAGATAAGTTTAATGCCATACTGTGGAGCATTCCAGGCAAAGCAATCTCCAACATCTCGATGGAGCAAGCAGGTGGCAATCCCTCTACTAAATTAACACAGTTAACCCCTAACCAAAGAAAACCAAGATAATGCGTATGACTGGGAACGTCACTTCCATATATTGTCTATAAAAAGACTACAAACTGCTGGTACTGATAGAAAAACAGCTTCAGGAGTCAGATTAAATGGAGCATTTTACAGCTATCTTTGCAATCAAATAGTAGTTTTTGTTTAGACATTTTGCTAACACCACAATGCTGAGCTCTAGGCTGAAATGCTATATGGTTTTTAAACCATTAGTAAGTATTAGAACTTATAGAAACAGAAATAAACATAGTACACATATACCTACAAGGATCACTATCAAAATGGCTGGAGTCAGGATTTATTTCTCTGAGTTTATGATTCTTTTTGTTGCCTAAACATAAACTTCCTATTTGTTTTCTGTTTCTCTCTGCAGCTCCTGGCTTCAGACGGCGTCCAGCAGAGCGTACCCGTTACCGTGACAATAACCGTGCTGGATGCCAATGACAACACACCAACCTTCGGCAATGTGTCACATAATGTGAACCTGTTTACAGATATGAAGCCTGGAGAGACTGTGATCCAGGTAAATATATAGAAACACAAAAGCACTTTGACATAGGGGCAGAATCAGAAGAGAATGCCAAAACTTTGTTGCAGAATCTGGTACTTCTTGTATTCTGTTTTTAGGTTTACAACAATAAACTTTCTCTGCCTTTTTTTAAACTCATGCTGCCTTTCAACTAGACATAACTGACTGATGTCAATGTAAAAACTAAATCTAACATTCATACTTAAAGAGAAAGAGTAATATTGCTTAAAGAGGCACTATGGAACTTTTTTGGTGGGGGGTTCACGTCCTGCTTTTATCCATGGAGATGATATTGATTTCCCTGGAATGTCAGGGAAATCAATATCATCTCCATGTTTTTATTGGTCAGACAGATCTTACCTGTGTCCTTGTCCTGTTGGCATCACCTGCTTGTCTCCATGAAATAGAAAAGTTTAATGCCATACTCTTCTAGGCAAACCAATAACAAAAGGCATGGAGATAAGCAAGTGGCAGATGCTCCACTAGAAAAGTTCCATGGTACGACCTTAATGTAAATACAGCCACATAAGATATCGCCTGGTGAATGAATGAATGCATTGTGTATGTAGTAGTGTGGCTGTGTGATATGAGTGCTTAAATGTGCAAGTCCAGAGAGTCCAGAACATAAGTACAGATTGTGCTAGATGATTCAGTCTGGGCAGAATATTGGGGAAGTTTGGACAACATAGTTAAATTCCACCCAAGTTGGCCCATGGCGTAATCTGAGTGATTTAAAATATGTTCCCAAATTAATCAGATTTTGTTTTGTCTTCCAGCTTTCAGCCATCGACTCAGATGCAGGACCTAATGGTCTGATTACATATCGGATCTTAGCCGGGGACCATGGACAGTTTATCATCAACAACAGGTACAAGAATACACCCATACGGTATTCTGAATACTTAGAAAGTCATACAGAGTTGCATTTAAATTATAGTGTAAAGATGCAATATGGGATTTAAAAACAGCTTGTTTTGTTGTTTGTTATGCATGTTCTGTCTCTAATCGGAGAAGGAAAAATTACACATGCGCACACTATAAGAGGAATATTTTCTATTTTTTCTCACTGATTATGAACACTTTCAAGCCTCAGTTGTCAAATCAAGTACTGCAATGTACTCCTTTGATTTTTAGAAAAGCAACTGTATTCTGAATACCACCAAATGAAAGAGTAACAGAGTTACTCAAAATGAGTATTCTGAATACATAAGCTCGGTACTTCCCAACACTGAAGATAATGTACTTGGCAATTGAACGTATATACCTATGTACTCAACAAGTGAAGGCATGATAGATTCAATGGGCTACATACCAAATCGAATGAATGAACTTTGATATTATCATATTTGGTGATGATTCCTCTTATTCAGTGGGATAATTTGTGTAATGGTTGCAATTAATTCATCTTCATTACACACATTAGTGGTTATAACAGTGCAGATGGTGGATTAAATTGTTAAATAATTTTCAATGACAGCAGTATTAATTTTCTACTATTATCATTAGTAGTGGTACACAAGCTGCCTCCAGGAGTACATGGGGCCCTCTGCAGTTTAAGACGAATCCATCTATCCATTTTTTTAGGTTAATCATTATTTAGCACTATTGTATCCATGGTTAATTTTAAACTCAATTTACTCTCTTTTTGGCCTGATAAAGTCCAGGTTTAGAAAATGTTTATGTCAAATTTTGGCCTGATGTTTAGATCTCAGAAAGCCAAATATTATCTACAATATCTTCTGTGGTACTTGGTGTGAAAAGTTTGAGAACCAGTGTGTTAGTGTGTCTGTATCGTGGTGCCTTGGACCTTGTGTTTGACCTAAAGTTCCTCTTTGTGCTCCAGGTCAGGGGTCATCACTGTGGCGCCCGGCGTGGAGCTGTCGGTTGGCCGCAGCTACGCTCTGACAGTGGAAGCCATGGACAATGGATCAGAACCCCAAAGACGGTCAGACTCAAAACTATTGTCCTATTCTATCCCTCACTGCACTTTAGTTATGATACCACATTACAGTATACATGATACATGATAATACTGAATCTACTTGATTCCCCTGACGCAGTAACTATAATGCTAAATAATCAAAACTCTTTTCTTAATGTATAATATCATTAAAAATATGAGCTGCAATAAATGAATAAATGTGTCAGAAAATAATACATTTTGGTGTTTAATTAGTATCTTTAATTAGACATAGATGTTACTTCTTCAACCCTCTACAGCTCAAAATCGTGTGCAAAGAAACTACTAGTGCAAATAAAATGTACACACGATAAATACTGAGCCTCAGAAAATATTATGTATAGTAAAAATCATGACAGGCCTATTGCACTGCACTGCCCATTAACCACAGGTTAACGTGGAGCTTTTTCATTTCCAAAATCTTTTCACTGATTTAAATTCTCCGGTTGAAGAATTTGCAGGGAGTATGAACTAGAATAGTCATTTGAAGTTGAAAAATGCAGGAGGTGAAGTTGAAAAAGATGAATGAAAAACAAAAAGAACGCTTCCCCTGTGTTACCTAATCTGGAGAGAAATAGACTTATATACTGTAGTATGAAACAAGCGCCTCAGAAGAAAGGCTATTTTTCACGTCTATTCACAAACTCAAATAACTGACAAATTAGACATTATATTTTTACACGTCAAACTGTCTTGTCCAGGGTCTGTTTCTTGTAATGTGTCAATCAGTTATGCTGTTCTGCAAAATCAACTTTTCAGAGCTTTTAGCCATAGCTGTTGCCATTTACTCACCCGACTTTGTATTTGGAGTGATTCATGTATGTCTGAGCAATCTTTAATTGCTAATTTTCAAGACACCATTTTGCCGATCAACCCTTTTTTCACCGCCACCAGCATACGCCCACTGCTCTGTACTAATGTTGTTCTCCGATCAAATTTTTTAAATCTGTTATACGGGTAGGATTCATCAGCTTGGCGTAGTCATTTTGGTACAAATGAAGAAATATCTGCAGCTCGTTAGTGACCTGCAGCTATTCACAGGCTTTGTTGTGATGACGTTTACAGCAACATCAGCTCCTTTTGGGCACAGCGGAAGTTTCTTTTATTAAGTCATTTTAGATGAATATTGCAATTTAAAATGTCCATATTATAACATACTGATCCACGGGTGTCATAGATTATAGCAGACACAAGCACAATAGTTCTTCTTTAAGTCTATTTCTTTAGCTATTTTCTGAATTTAGCATTTCCCCTAAACAGCAAAATTCACACTGTTTCATATGACTCTGTTTTCTATGGAGATTTGATTTTGCATCTAGTCTCATTCCAAACTCGCCCACAAGGAGAGCGGAGGGAACAGTGATCAATGGAGACCAAAGGCACAAGGCATCCTTCTGTTTGGCAGTGCTGCACAAATGACTGATTTGGTTGAACTTGAGTGGGTTTTGTATTGAGACCAAAGGGAAAATCAAATATAAAAATGTATAAAGAAAACAGCAAACATTAGGATAGAAGAGTAGCTTATATGCAAAAAATGTAATAAAAAAGTTTGATATAAATGGTCGATATGAATTAATTCTGAAAAATATATTGATAAGCCAATTACATTTTAGTCATAGTCATAGAGATATTGCTTGTCTCAATGGAGATGTTTTTTGTTTCCTTTATTGTTCCAGTATGGTACTAAACTTCTTCTAAGCATGTAATACCACCTGGCTGAATGACATGTCAAATCTGTGGAGAAGCGACCCCACTGACAGACAAAAAAAAAGTAGTTGAATATATTCAGGATATTCATACTGTGGAACTATAGACTGCATATATAAATGGACATAGCTGTGAGCCTCATCAATTTGGTCTTTAAATGTTCGTATTAATGTTTGATACTGGTGTTTTTATTTCTCTCTTTAGTCCATAAATCACGATATGAACATTTGTAGCAAACAAATCAAACGCCTTCTTTCCCCGAGGTTGCTCCAGCTAGCATTAGCAACAGGTTTGATTTACAAGTTTGTTTGACAGTGTTCCCGTCTGCGTAGCTGGTTTAGCAGGGTGCGTTACATTCAACAGCCTCGCTCAGGATTGGCTCATTGGTTGCTATGATACTCTCGATCAAAATTCCAAATATGGAACTTGCCTCCAAACTGCTAGCCTTTGTGAGCTTCATTTGACTGGAACCGAAAGCTATGGGTGAGGTCACACTCACTTAGTCCACTTCTCTATACAGTTTATATATGGAGCATTTTAGGGACAGCTGTAACATCTCCATGGAGACGAGCAGAGCAGTTCCATAATGATATATATACTCAAACACAAACTACCAAACCACCTTCTACAGTCGTATCTCTTCCCCCTCACACTAACTCGACCCACCTCCCAGTTAAGCTCCACAATGTCACTGCCAAATCGCTACACCCCCTCCCCTCCCACACACACCAAATGCAGATCCTCGCTCTTCCAGTGATCGGCTTCCAGATTGTACCCAAATTTCCCCAGACCCCCTGTTTATATGGGCTCAAAACATAACCCAACACAAATCACTCCCCTCCTCTGCAGCCCACTGTGTGCTAAAGCTGTCGGTCAGGGCCCCAGAAACCTCCTTCTTGGTGGGCTCCAACATCATGCCAATTGCAGCAGTTTATTTTTTCTTCTTTTTTTTTTCCCGTGGACTTTGATCGTAGCCGTGGAGATATCTGAATGTGTGTGTGCACTAGGAGCCCTGGAGAGGCATGTTTTCTTTCAGATTAGCAGTGCTTTTGCATGGCCTACATAGAAAATACTGCAAACAGTTTATGCTCGGGGGCTCTATCCGCACTGTTGGGGAGCATGGGAGAGAGGAACAAGGGCATCTCCATGAAAAGGCGCTGTGCCAAAGATGAATCACCTGATGAATACAAAATATGTAGTGGCGACGGGGACAATGATTTTAAAGCCCCAAGTAGCAGTATTTTTTGTTTTCTTTGTGATTGTGTCTTTGCTATACAGGGTTAAGCCGTATGCCCCACCATACTCCAACCTTCCTTCATTATCTTGGCTGGGACTGACCATTTGTTTCACACTTGTTATGTTCTATGCGATTTTTACAGGGAAGCAGTAGTGTAACCCTGTCTAGATCAACCTTGATATGAATTCACTGAATAGAGTGCCAACATTTGCAAAGAAAATTAAGTTGAAAGCAAATTGAATGCAATTTTAAAAGTAGTGGGTGCAAGAGAATCCCATCTAAATATAAACTCAGCAAATAACTATTTAAGGGGCTTTACTGATCAGTGTTATAAAGATGTTTCCTCATCATAAATGTACCTAGAATTGTGTTTGAAAATATAACTTTGACAAATAAGAAAACTCTGGGACTCAAACCTATAATCTTATCGTTGATAACAGGCAATAGCACTGACAATTATACCACTGTGCCACCATTACTATTTTAAACAATTTCAGGGTTACAATAATGTATACAATAATCTGAAAGTATGCTAAATCGCTGGATTATTTTACCAGGTCAGGTGGTCATTTATCACATTACAGTTTATCACCATATTTTAATTTGACTCCTTTTACTTCTTCTTTATTCTGTTACTTTCTTCAAGTTAGTAAAAACTTCCTGCTTAATTGATTAGCACAACTCTTATAGCCTAGACTTAATTAGACATGGCCTATTGAAAAACGCACAGCACCTCTTTAATGCTTGTTTGTGTGCTATCGATCTCAGGCAGCTGTGGGTTTTTATGAATGGCCACAATGTGTTTTGGTGTGAAACTACAGACAAAAGACTGGGACAAATGAGGAGAGGACAGACTGTCATTGGCCTATAACATGGTCAGGCTTTATATGAAGGTGAATGTAGTTTGGGTATTGTCATGTACTGTGCTGAGCTTGAATAATTGATACTTGCTCTTGAATTCCTGTTACAAAGTCAGCTGCATTCATTTGCATATTGACTTATGTTCCAGATGAACACCAAATGCTTTCGTTCCTATTTAGCCAGGCTTGGGACTGATTCAAAGTAGTTAAAGTTTAAATACGTCTGACAGGTTTTTATGATTTTCTCATTTTGACTTAATTTATTGGGATAAAATATATATATATATATTGTTGAAAATGAGAGGAAGTGCAGAGTTCTATTTTAGGGAGGAACAATTTTAAAAGTTTGGCAATAAATAAAGGTGTTTTCTTACATTCTTATCAAATCTTAATACATTTGAGGGGTTTTGTACAACATGGTGTACAACATGGTTGCTAGGTAACAGTGATCTAATTCCCTAGTGTGATGTCATGATTTCCAATCGGGAAGTCAAATTTTAAACCTAGAAAAATTACCAAACTTCGAATGAAATTGTAAAACTTTTTGTAAAATCTTAAATATAATGAACATAACTGTGTTTTACTCTTATGAGTAGTCTAACCTGGCACAAACATGGTGTTCCACATCCCAAGAATAATTAAAATTTTAATTTGAATATTGTTTTGGGCTAAGATTCATCACAGCGGATTGCTATGATCAAAATGTTTAAAAAGCTAAAAGGAAATTTCATTAGTTTAGTTTTTGGATAAGGTAGAGCTAAAACTGAACATTTTTGGTTTTGGCCTGTGAAGAGTATCTATTGTGATATTATCCAGTTAATCGTCCTCTTATTATCAAAAGCTCATTTTCCTAATCCACGCCAAGGCAATAAGGCTGTAATCTAATCATAGAGAGAAAGTGCAAACCAGAGCACAGAGCACATTTCATTGTAAGCACACACCGCTCAGTTTGGAGAAAAAGACCTCTTTTTGCCTTGTTTCCTGTCACTGTAGAATATATTTTGTATCATTATTGCTAGCCTGGAGATTTGTCTGCGATCTCAGTTACTAGATGAAGCCATTCAAAAATAATTTATATGGCAGATGTCAGTTTACTTTCCATTAGTTCTTCAGTTAATTTGCCCAGGGCCCTAAACGTGTATTTTTTGAAACCTGGCGAGTGATAAAATAGATATCTGCAGAAGAACAAGAGCTGGCAGCACTGCAAATGAAGCTCTCTGACAAACGTGAGTCATTAATGTGATGCTCTTTCTGAATTAGTGTCATGTTGATTAAAAGATCAACAAAGTGGTTACCATGGAGATCGCATCGCTTTGCCTAACAGAGTAATTAAGACTACTTACTTCTGGGATCTATTATCTGTTGTACATTGTTGTTATAATTGCATATACTCTACTTAAAAGGTCCTATATTATGCAAAATTGACTCTTGTGAGCTTTTAGCCATGTTATAATGTTGTTACCACATCAAAAATATACCTAGTTGTGTTTTGTTTCATTCACACGTTTGAGTAACCCTTTATTTTTAGTCTGTCTACATCTCCAAAGCTCAAAATGCTCTGTTCTACCTTGTGATGTTATGTAATGATAGTTTTCAAGTTAAAAGCTACCTTTTATCTTTAGTTCAGTAAAGATTATAAAATTCAGGACTGAACTTACCCAAATGATTCTTTTAACATAGATCAGACAGTTGTTCAGTATAGGCCCTTTAAACATACATTTAATACTCCGGATCATGCATGTAATATAAAATGTCACATAGACATTTTTCAGCAATTAAAACACATAAATGAAAATCTTTCGCTATCTACATATATCCGTACATAATAGTATATTTAACATGCCATAGCTTTCTACACGTTTGTGATATTATACCCCTAAGAACACAACAAGTACCTCTATTTCTTTTAAGTGCCAAATCACAGCAGACGGACGTTTTAACTGCCTCTCTGGAGCATTGCCTGTCCTCAGCACTGTTGACTCCCATCGATTAGTTAAACTCGGCATGAAGCAAGCACTGACCAGCCATTCTTAACTTCAATAATGGACTGTTTCAACCCCACCGCCCCCTCCGCTCTCTGTTTTTCTAATCTATTCTTTCTTTCTTACTCCTTAGGTCGTCCATTACTACAGTCTATATTGAAGTTTTCCCACCAAACAACCAAAGCCCACCTCGCTTTCCCAGGCAGCAGTACAGCTTAGAGATCAGCGAGGCCATGAGGACAGGAGCCACTCTGCTTAATCTACAGGTACAATGTGAATGTGTGTTTTGTTTTGGTTTTTTTCTCTCCAGATTCTACAGTGTGATAAGCAAGAGCCTCATTTGCCTATTGATTACATTGTATTCTCATAAAAAAATTTTCAAAAGGTAATTTCATAAATATTTACCCTTATTTCTTTTAATGATTGGACCCAAGAACTCACTATTAAAGCAGCAACAATCTGCAACAGTATTCATTTTAGCTGCTCCCATCTGTATGAAATATTATAGGTATTTACTAGAATGTTGCGATGTCATCTGCAACCTAAGCATAACCCGATCAGCCTCAACATTATAACTGATCTGTACTAGGAAACAGCATTTCCAGACCATTCACTCTCTCCAACTAAGTCAGGGGTCTATTTTTTTCTGAATACCAGGTACTGCAGTGGAGTGGCTGTAGTACTGTTTTTGTGTCCTTGGGCAAGATACTTCATTCACCTTGCCTCCAGTATCAATGTTGATGTATGAGTGTTTCTGAAAGTGAACCTGGACCAGTGTAGCCCACGGCTACAGTCCGGCGTGCTTACAGCATGTATATCATGTATGTTCATTACACTGCACCATCTGCTGCTAAATCAAACTCCATCTAAAAGCTTCATCCGTAAGTCATAATGTTTTTGGGGAGATCCATGGGTTTCAGGATGATACAAAGTGAGGACTGTTGAAGAAGCAAATAACATTTTTTTTTTTTTTAATATTGTATCTTTTTAATCTGAAAAAGTCCTCAAAATGTTGCATATAACAGGAAACTGAAATTCATAGGGATGCACAATTTTCATACTGCAGCTTTAAGTGTCTTAAATATACCTAATATCAACTGATACCAGAACAGAGACTGAAAATATAATGTATTATTTATAATGTATTAAAAAAAAAAGACAAAACTGATCCAAATGTGTCATGTATCTGTTATTTATCCCTGAAGTAACTACAGAACAGCTCTGTATAAATACAAAATTGAATACAATCAGTGAGTAATCTTTTACCTAAGTTTATATGCCCAACCAGGATATCGACTTAACTGATATTTGAAAGCTGATATCCAATCCAGCAATTTTTTTCAGGATCGGCACCGATATCTCAGACCATTATCGGATCAGTGCATCCCTACTCATAAATTGTATTCAACTGAATTGGAAACTCCAACTGATTCTAGACATAAGTATTACTTTTATCAATATAGCATCACCAATCTATGCTCCCTGTTCATACTGTTGGTGTTTTTAGGATATGATTAAAATGTGGGGCAAGAAAAACATCTTGATAATGTGCAGATTGTGTGATGTGTTTTGATACATACGGTTTTGGTAACTTTTTTTTTTTTTTTTTAATAGAAATTGACCACTACAGACCAAGAGTGCCCATATACATTTATCTAAAAACAATCAAAATTCCATATGCGTACCCATTTTCCTTTTCACCTGTTTCTCAAAATATCCCAGTTTAACTAACAGGCACCACAATGAAGAGCTAATAATACATAGATTATTCCTCACATTCCAGTGGTCTTGATGTTGGCGGATCGGTGGAGCATTTAGATTTCTGATTTGTGCGTTTTCTGTTTTCCTTTGAAGGCTGTCGATCGTGAGCGAGATCCTATAGCTTATGAAATTACCAGCGGAGATCCCCATGGGCATTTCCAACTCCAGCACAAGTGAGTATTTATACACATATTAGATTATAGAGGCGAGCAGGGAAACGCACATTTCTCATACTTATACTTATGATTGAAGTGAGAATGGGGTCTGAGAGCAGAAACAGACTAAATGACTATGAGTGTTATGTAAGGCTTGGCTCTGCTACAAGCCACACACAAATACTCTTTTGTAATTTGTTGTTTTGCTGTTTTTACTCGTATACCCATCTGGAAAAAAAAGTGGAAAATTTTGTAATTTTTTTTTTTCTTTTGAAGCTTCTCTCAGGACGTAGTTAGTGAATCCAGTAAGAAGTAATTTTAGACAAAAATAACTGACCAGAACAGTGGAAAACTTCTAAATCTTTCTTTGTCAATAGGCTGTTCACTAAAAAACTGTATAATAGACAGTACTAACCAATTATTTTGATTAACTTTTTGTTTATTTGGTTGGGTCAGTGTGTAGTATAGGGCTGCCAAAATATCTTTTATAACAAAGACAGACACTTTATTAAATCAAAATAGGCAAAATATAATAAACAATATCAAATTTTCATTGATAATACTGTTTTTTTCGTATATATTCTGTATCTAGAAGCCTTCAGTTCCCTTTGTTGGCTAAAAATGTATCTAAACAATCTTAATGTAATGAGGCAGTGTAGTTCTTCATTCGTCCAGGAGTGATTCAATGTAGAGAAAGTTTCATCTGTGGTCATCTGGACTCTGGCACTGGCTTGAAGCACTTGAAGCCAGTGCCATCAATTAAAAATGGCTTCTGGATGGGAGCCGAAATGTCTTGATCGCAAAAACAGAGTCCAGATGACCACTGATGAAACTTTCTCCACATCTCAGTGTAATATAAATAATCACTCACTAGTTGACTACTACAGTAATTGTTCATTGTAGCTCTAGTGAAGTGTCCAAATTTTAGATTAGACTATAAATGTTACACCACTGAGCCACTAATGTTAACTTTCTTTATTTTTACTACTGTCTACATTTTATATACATACAGAAGACCTCAAATATATGATGCAAGATATGGAGAAATAGAAAAAAGTAAAAAAAAAAATATATATATATATATATATATATATTCAGATTCTCAAAGTTATTATTAGAAAGTAGTAAAAATAAAGAAAAAAAAGACACTGGATGAGAGGGTCTTGTTTAAACACAATAAAAGTCAAAGGTTTGGACACACCCTTTCATACATTTTTTTAAAAAACTGCTATCTTCATTTTAGATGCATATGGAAGACATCAAACTTATGAAGCATGAAGCAAAATATTTGGAATTAAGCAGTAATGACAAAGCAATGAGGATTTGAATTTCTTTTTTTTAAATGATGAGTTATTTAACCATGTAATTCCATATATCTTACTTCATATATTTGCCTTCCGTATGTATATAAAATGTACAAACTAGTACAAATAAAAAAAAGAAAACACTGAATGAGAGGGCGTGTCTAAACTTTTGACTGGTAGTGTAGTTTATAGCATTTCCCCAGCATTTTCTAACCTCTATACATTTGATTTCCTTACACCCCTAAAACAGTTAAACCCCTCTTCTCTGCACATGTGCGCTCTGCCCCACCGCTGTTCCACATTTGGCTTGGCATGGCTCTGTTTTTCATAGTCTTTGTGCCAGATTTGTCCTGTTTCAAACACCTCACCCGTTCAAGGGGGGGTACCCAGGCATGCTTCAGTCTACGTGGCGCTTGTAGAGCGGAGCTAGCATACGCGTGTCAAGCAGGAGAGGAAAACTATCCTGCAGTGAGAACAGCGTGATTGGGCGCTGGCTTTGAGCCTTTGGATAACTTTGGCACAAATATGGTCTTGATTTTTGAGCTTGTTTACAGTGGCTAATTGTGTGTAGTACAGTAATAAACTTGAGTATTTGACTATTTAACTCTTGTATTTTTGAGGTTTTGTTTAAAGGCCTCTTAAGAGCTATATTGTCTATAATACGTTTAAAGTCATGTTCTATAATTTAAAAAAAGAAAACTGAAAAATAAGTGTTCAAAAGCATCCAAGTCAATAGCAGTAGTAATTGTGTACATTTTACTGTATTAGCAAAATGGAGATAAAATAGCCCTTAGTGAATTAAAGGTGCACTATGTAACGTTTACATGCTCGTCTCCATGGAGATGCTTCAGCTTCACCAGAATGCTCCACAGTTTACCTTGCATTTATCTAAAAAAACATAAAAAATAACTTGAAAGCAGACATATGAGCAGGATCGCCTCTCCACAGATCTGACCTGTAACTTTCCTCGGCATCACCTGCTAGTTTCTATGGTGATAAATACTTAACATTTTCCTGGGATCTAGAATACACACTTCTTCAGTACTTAACAAAGATGTGAGTCTGGAATCTCTCCATTTTCAGATGGGGGGTGATTGACAGGTGGATTAGCCAATCAGAGACACATAAAGACAAAAACACATGATAATAAAAGAAAAAAATGATCACAAGGGACTGTAAAACATCTACGATTTCTGCAGAATCAATGAGCAAAGCACTACACTGTTAATCTGAGGTGAGGTAACTTTGATTTTATTTGGAAATGATATGGGACCAATGAGCTCCTTCACTTCACGTGTCACTGAAAAACACAATCGATCACGTTTGGTTGGGCTTGAGATGCAACGGAGGGACATGGGGACCAGACTGATATCAGTTAGTATAAATACAGAGATCTGGATTTGTCAGACCAAATTTTAACGCCATACTGTGGAACATTTTTTGGGAAAGCAATAACATCTTCATGGAGACAAGGGGGTGACGGACCCTGCACCAGAAAAGGTGACATAGTGCACCTTTAATGTGAGATCACATGTGTCTCTAATACAAAGTAATAGCTTAAGCTTATATATCCTGGATATTATTAGAATTTGGATTGGGGGTTTTACATATAATAGTACCAGGCCTAAATTACATTCTTGTAATAATAACCTTCTTAAATTTACTACTGGGAATATTGCTTCAATTCAAACCAAATGAGGACAGAATTAAAGATGGCATAAAAAAGAGTAGTTTGCGTAATTAAATAGAATTCTTGTCATATAGCTCACAAGAGTAATTTTTTTTTTTATAATACAGGACCTTTAATAATAGAACAATGAAATCAGAGTATAGTCTTTTACTTACTTAACCACACTGACACTAGATTATGCATTTATATACACAATAACTAATATCCTAAAATAGCGTTATCCATGGGCTGTTGTGACAAGCGCATCCCAAAGTAAATCCCCATATGATCGTTAGCTTGGTGCTAAATTACCCATTATGATAGATAAACTACACAAGAGGGTGCTGTGGCCTTTATACAGCGTTATCAACCTCCACATATGTTCTCTCTAGTGGTTCACACACAGTTTCACTCATATTTATACACACAGTACAACAGCTTCCATTGTGCCCCTGTTACTTCTTAGGCACAAATAAAACTAAAGTACATGCATGGATCAGATTATATGATACATCGTTTGTGTTTTCATAATAAGGAAGGGGGGAAATAGACAAAGCTCTCTGTACAATATTATCACGATAATTGTGTAAATATTGATAATTGTGATATGTGATAATTGTGTAAAATTTTGTCCTTTTAAAATGCCTTTACAAGCTTTTTGTGCTGTCATTATTATTCTCTAAATAAAATAGTCCAGATATTGCATTTGTATTTGCTCAAGTAATGTCATGAAGCAAAAATTTTCTCCAGGTATGTTTGTGATAAGCATTATAACATAAATCAGAAAATAGTGTGATACTCTTACTTGAGTTAAAATCCACTGTGAGCAAGTCTACAAATAACAAAACCTTTATGTTGACAATATTGATATATTTGAACACTTATGCTTCTTGTCCCACTCCTTCAAACATGATATTTTTTCTTGTATTTGTGCTCTCTACTTTAATGATGGGTTGCCAAATTATTCAGTGTTTTGTCTTCACAATCGGGCTATAACTCAGGCTATAATACCTCACAGGGCTAAGCTAGCTCAGGGCATCATAAATTCTTGCTTCTCAGTCCAGTAGCTTCAGATTGTAAATTACTTTCATATGGCAGTCAAGACGTCTCAATTTCAAAAATATTGTCCACAGTAGATATTAGTCGATATTGGCAATTCCAGGTCTGAAATTATCCAAATGATTCTAGTGAGGGAGTATGGAGTTTTAAAAACACAGTGGAGCACTTCCTGCATTACCACATGGCATCACAAGGTGTTTGTTTTCTGTTTGAAAGAAGAACACACAAATATACAGGGTTTGTTTGTTGCACATGTGTGAATGAAACAAAACACAAGTCCATGTTTGTTTGTGATGAGAAAACATATAACATATAACACTGATCAGAAAATAATGTAACATGAGCCCTTTAAAATACAATTTTTGTCTAAACAGCTGCTTTTGACATAGCACAATATTTTGGTTATTTGGTTTTATTTATTGTTCCATCCCTAATTCTTTCCTCCTTTGTTGTCCTCCAGAACGGGCTCTCTGGTGCTGGACAAGGCTCTGGACAGAGAGACAGTGGATTACTACACTCTGGTGGTCACAGCCTCAGATGGGTGGCCAGATGGGGTAAGCTGCACAATGCCAATGTTAACTGCTCATCTTGGTCCACTTGTGCCCTGGTCCCAGTGGACTCACACACATCACAGTGGACAGTTGTGAGGCAGACTGCAGCCGAACAGCCAAGTGCCACACAACACAGCTGTGGCAGCGAGAGACAGAAATTTATGTTATTTTGAGGTTTTCTAGTTGCACATTTGCATATTAGCAAATATATACTGCTGTTATGACAGATACTATTACTACTACTAGAACTGCTACCACTACTATTACTGCTAATTAGGACTGGGCAATATGACAAAAAATAATCAGTCACAATTTTATTTTGTCTTATTTAAAGGTTCAGTATGTAATTTTCTGGAAGTTGCATGCCCCTGCACGATTCCTTAGAAATACAAAGTTAAAACAATACTTGGAACGTTGTCCATGGAGACGAATAAGTTTAATGCCATACTGTGGAAGATTCTAGCCAAAAAAAACAACATTTACATGTAAAAAAGTGAGAGGAGGCCCTCCACCAGGCAAGAGTCAAGTTTATGGAGATGTTCAAGATAAGATAAGATAAGATAAGATAAGATAAGACTTTATTGATCTCACAGAGGAGAAATTCACTCGTGACAGAAGCTCACCGTCAGGGGACAGTATAGTGCAAAAAGTTGTGAAAAATTGTGCAAACACTCAGAACAATAAGTAAATAAAAAATAAAATCACAATAAATATTAACATATTTACAACATCAGGTAGCTCTTATCAAATAGAGAAACTTGTAATCATATGTATTTATTAACATAATGAATTCAAATGTATTCCAAAGGTCTGATTTTTGCCCCACACCACATGCTTTTACTGGTTTATTGGTTGTGTATACCTCTCAATTAAAAAGAACCAAGCTGATCATTGATGATTACATGCACAGCCATACCTCTACTTCTAATACTCCTGTAAATATTATTACTACTAATTATAATGCTTGGTTTAATGGTCATTTACGGCTAACATAGGCCACCCAAATCCTTCCCGCCTCTTTAAAACGCCCTCATTCTGTTACCATCAGGCTGTCCCACAGATCAGTGAAAACAGTACAATAGTTACTACCTTGAATAGTATCAAATATACGTAGATCATTTGTATTTGACTGAAGTGTTTTGGGCTCTATCAACAATCTTTTTGGACATAAAACCTCAAATGTAAAAGTAATTACTACTACCAACTTTAAAGATTATTATTTTAATGTTAAGATTATATCTATATACCATATCATGTAACTTCCTGTTTATATGATAATTCCAGGTTTTATAGGTAATCCTCCCTCTCTTATACACCTTGCGCAGTAGGGCAGAGAGAGCTGTCTTAAATACATAAACTGTCATTACTGTGTCCTGGATTGCAGTATCAGTGCTACTGTGACAAGCACACGTCAGATCAAGTCATTTCCTCTGCTGCTAGTGATGATTACAGGGGGTGTGTGCATGAGGCATATGACACTGAGTTACTCTTCCAGGCAACACTAGAGACAAATATTCTGCTTGGAAATGTACGTATTCTCCATACTTTTTAAAGCTCCTCTATTACACAAAATTGACTCCTGTGAGCTTTAAGCCATGTTATAATGTTGTTACCTCATCAAAAACATACACATGTTTGAGTAATCCTGCAGCGGTTTTCAAGTTAACAGCTAACTTAACCTTTTGTTCAGTAGAGATTATCAACATTACCCAGATGATTCTACCGGTTATATTTTTGATGATGTAACAGCATTATAACATGACTCAAACCTCACAAGAGTCAGTTTTGCGCCATATAGGACCTTTAACTATATTCATTTTTAGGTTAGCTAATTTACATTTATTATGTACGACTGAAACATGTATTATTATTTTTACATATTTATTTTTTTCATATTGAGCAAATGACAACAAACATCTATCCTTGAAGCCATATCAATCATAACTGGATTAGAATAGATTTTCTGTATGTATTTTATTATAGAAGTCGTCTGAATAAATTGTGTGTGAATTGAAACTAATAATTATATTAATTATATAAGAAAAAATACAGATAAAATGGCTTAAACCTTTTCCTTTGTAATACTTTACACAACATTTATTTTACAAAACAAATATTTTTTTCTATACTGACCCCATAATTGTGTTGTAGCCCTTATTTGAACCCAGAGTCTCATTCTTTGCCCTGGCGTTGCCATGGTCATGTGGTCGGATTGAGCTGTGTGTGTGTGTGTGTGTGTGTGTCAGTGTCTGTGTCTGTGTCTGTGTCTGTGTGTGGCCTCTCCTAACAGGTCACTGTGTCTCTGTGGATCCCTGGCCCCTCTCCTTTGCCTGATTTAAAAGTCAAATGTACTATTCTGGCCATGAAAGTCAAATCAGACCACTACTGCTGTTGCTGGAGCTCCAATACCCCTCAATCTCCCTCCACTCTCCTGTCTAACTTATAGCCTTATATGTGGAGCTACTCTAAAATACTGCATTATTAGAAGTATAAGTTTTTCCGATGTGGTATGCAGTACACTACGGGGCGCTGGGTAAGGGAGTTGGGCTGAAGTGCTTGCGTTTCATGTTTGCAAGGGGCTAATTGAAACAGGAAAATCAATACTACAGACTTAATATTTAGTTCTGAAATTTAATTGTGAGCCATCTGCTATGCTTGATGCTGTGAAGTGCATGGCAATACTCACTGCGCTCAGCTGATTGGCAACGAGATCTATGTCTCCTGCCTCGGTGGTTGGCTAGAAGGAAAATAATGGTTTTGAATGCACTAAAGATGATTAAAAAAAGAAATTTATTTGTTTGGGAAAATTGCTTTTTCTTCTGGCCTGGTTTTGTATATTACCATACACTGGATGCTATTCTGATCCCAAGTGAGCTATAATGGGCTGCTGGATGCTTAAAGGTGCACTGTGTAACTTTTGTGGGACAGGGTTTGCCACTTGCTTGTTTCCATGGTGATGATATTGCTTTGCCTTGAATGTTCCAAAGTATGCCATTAAACTTAAATGTTATATTCTGTACAATTGTATACTGTAAGCAGGGTAACATCTCCACAAATCTGACCTGTAACTTCGCTTAGTGGCTTTACTTGGCTGTTACCATGGAAATAGATATGCTGAATGTCATACTGTAGAACGTACCAGGCAAAGCAATGACATCTCCATCGAAATAAGCAGGAAACGGACCCTCCACCACATTGCACCTTAATGCTGTGAGGTTTATTCACATCTTTTCCAGAATGTCTCTTCACACTCTTCGCCACCATTTCAAACTTTAGACAGTCCAACCACATTCTGTCATTTGTAGCATGTGTCCCTTAAATGCGGGACTCTGAAATTTTTTACCTGAAATAAGTAATAGTTTGGGACTCCAGTTCTGTACAAATCTGTGCTGTTTCTCGGTCCTTTATGTAGATTTTTCTCCATTTTTATGTCAAAGCAGCCATGTTTGTTTTTTATGCGAATGGATTGGTTGAATGGTTAATCCACCTGTCAGTCATGCCCTTTGAAATCAAGGAGACAGGATACGCCAGATCCACTCGTCTTTGTAAAGTTTTTTCAAAATGTGCTGTTCTGGCTGGTCAGGTAAAATAGCATCACCATAAATGGCCTTGACAAACCCAAAGCTCAGTAGGGTCGGGCCTGCATAGTACTTGGATGGGACTGCTGGGAATGCCAGGTGCCATGGGGCAGCAGTGGCTCTAGTGCATACTGCCATTGTGTCCAAAGGCAAGGCACTTAACCCATCTTGCCTCGTATAAATGTAGTGGTGGTCAGAGGAGCCGAGGGGGCACGGTCTACCCTAGGGCAGCTGGGACTACAGTTTGGAGTGAATGAATAATGCAATGTAAAACGCTTGGGGTAAAAAATCCAATATGCAAATCCAATGCATTCTGATGATAATTATTATTATTATTATTACAACCCAGGTTCTACAGCACAACATAATGAAGGCATAGGGCAGCTTAAGGCGACATCTATGGCCCCACATAATTAAGATTCTTGGATGACTTTTTAGTATTTACTCTAAAAGTTTTGAGAACACAATTGCAATAAAGTATAGTTTTCCATACGTGCATATTCCAAACGTTACTGAGCCACATCTAGACAAAGCTGAATATCTCCTCTGCCTTCTGAAGCTCTAATATCCTGGTCCTTGCACTTCAAAGATGTCTTCTGCCTGACCCGCTCCCTTCGTGTCAATTTAAGAAAAGGTGAAGTTGAAGTCTCATGTGCTCTCTGAAAAGGCTTATTTAAATCCAGTGACCTTCCTTAACAAACAGCCTGACTCATTTCGGCGCAGTCTCGCGGAGAGTTGGAGGAAGAGAGGAGAGAGAGGTGGAAATGAGATCCTTATTACCGTAACTACTGTAGCGCGCACTCAAATGCAATTTTAAAACATCTTCGACATACGAATACTTACTCAATTGCTCCCTGGACCTTGACAATTAGCGCATTATCTTTCTGCCCAGAAGCTCCACGAGTTGAGAAATGAGCTAAAAGTATAATTTTTCTACTTGACACATCCCATTATGCAGTACAGAGCAGGAGTCTAGTATTCGAGAAGGGAACAAAGAAAAGGTGTGTGAATGAAAAAATAAACAAAAATGTCAGAAAATAAATTAATTTAAGCACTTTTTAGTACATGTCACTGCAAACTCTTTAGCTAGACTACTCTTCATACACTGTCTTCTCAGATCGAAAATTTAGACGCATTTGGGATCAGTGTTTTTTCTGTGCTGCCCTCGTCTCTGCTCACGTGTCATTCCCTATTTGTTTTCAGATTTGTCTTTTTTGACAAATGAATTTTTTTGACAGAATGAATTATTATAAATCGAAGTAAAAACGTAATTTGCCTAAAATATGGCTGTGTGATAATGATGTAAAAATGGTTTAATATCCCACATAAAGACATTCTATAATTATTTTTATAATGTGAAAATTTCATTTGAGAACGTTACATAACTTAAAGCTCCAACTTCCACTTTTATTTACATGGTGCCCCTTTAACATAAATTTGTGGGCCTTTCTATGGATTAAAAACATCATAATATTGATATCGTCAAATTTCAAATATTGGTACCTGCTTAGATGATCAAGCCATGCTAAGACCTGCAGTGAAAAAGTATCTGTAAATCATAACTTAACCTAATTTGCCTAATTTATCTATATAATAAGCAACGAATCAGCTGTAACCCTTAACCTGTCTTCCGCCCTGATATTTGCGTTACATTGTTCCCACAAAAACAAACTTGTTTTTTTTTTTTTTTTTCTTTTATTAACCACTCAAAATTTAATCTTATTTCCCACGCTTCACTAAAACTTTTTTTCTGCCCTGTCCTGTATTTAGAATGAGAAAATTGTCCGGCAGGATGCTATAAGCCGCGCAGAGAAAATACCAGAATAGAAAGGCTGTAGAAGATTGTGTGTAGTTGGCTCACATAGGCCCCATTAATCAGCATCACTCCAAAGGCCTTGGGTTGTCTCCATATGCGTGCACACACACACACACACACACCCTCACACTCACACACACACACACACACACACAGCTCTGTCCCCTATTATTAAATGTCCTGTTGTGAGAGTGTCAGACTACAAAGTGCCTAATTGGCTATTTGGCCGCTGAATCCATCATACTGCCACAGTATGAGGGCCCTACAAACCACCGGCTCTACTGTACCGCTCGGCATTATGGGAAGAAGCATTAAAAAAGTTTGCCACCGATTGCAATGTGCTAGCGTCAGATGCAGCATTAGATCATAGCGCTTGTGCATGACGCTGCGTTTTTTTCTTCTTCGTGTCTTTCTGTGGGTTTTTCTTTGTGTGATAAAGTGTGTTCAGAAGGGCAAGTCATTTCATTGTACAGGCGGTGCAGAGCAGAGGGTTAAACATTCTACGATCTGCAGCAAGGTGCACTGTAAAAAAGTAGTTGCTTCTGCTGCTGGTGAGAGCAATCAAAATAAGATTGGGGAATTGGATTAAATAAAAACAGTAATTCTGAAATTACTGTTTGGAAGATGTGCAAAGAATACACAAACCCTACACAATTAGGCTGAGCTCTTCCCTCAAACAGAAAACACTCTGTTCCACCTTGTGATGTCATGTGGTTAATACAGGAAAGGCTCCACTGTGTTTTTATACACCTTCACTAGAATAATTTGGATGATTTCAGCCCTGGAATTGTCTACTATCTACTTTAGCAAAAGTAAAAGGTAGCTTTTAACTTGAAAACTTACAAAAATGTGTGCTGTCTCATTATGCAAGAACAAGCTGACAGTGTATTGATAATAACAGAAGATTACAGGCCTTTGTGATAAATGAGCGTGCAAATACTGATGACAACAATGGCACTATTTTCAGTTTTACTCTTCATTCTAAATGAACCGTTCAATCTAAATTAATCAAATCATTTTGTCTGCTGTCTCTCTGATGACTCTCCAAAATTCCAAATTCTTGATTAATAATCAAATAGTTGAGGCAAATATCACTGTCAAAAATAATACACAACATGATACAAAACTGCTACAAGAGTCATTTTTGATACAATGAATAGACAATGTGAAAAACGTTTGATTTCAGATAGGGCTGGGTACTGTTAAAAGGATACAACTGAAAAAAAATGCTTGGTGAATGGCATAGCATAAAGGTATCAAAAAGTGCAGTTCAGGTACCAGTAGTGTAAAACCAGGTATAATTTATAAGTCCTATGTTTTGTTTCACTCACACATGTTTGAGTAAACCTTAATTATTAGTCTGTCTACATTTCCAAACTTGTGATGTCACGAAGTGGTAGTTTTCAAGTTAACAGTTACCGTTTTACCTTTAGTTCAGTAAAAATTGTCAATTTCAGGGCTGAAATTATCTAAATGACTCTAGTGAAGATGTCTGGATTTTAAAAACACAGTGGAGCACTTCCTATTACCACATGACATCACAAGGTGAAACAGACTGTTTTCTGTTTCAGAGAATAACTCAGCCTAAATATTCAGGGCTTATGCGAGGAAACAACATTAAAACATATATGAGAAAATAGTCTAATATGGGCCCTGTAAGTACTTGAAAAGATATCCCACCCTCAGTGTACAGACTTTGTATGTGCCCATTCTCAAGGGGCTCTCAAACTAGTCTAGAAACCAGTCTTGTTAACGAAACCCTTTTTATTCTAGATATCACAAAGCTGCTATTCATGGTTCATAAATTCTTACACAAATGCCAACATGAAGCCAACCTTTGTCTGTTAACGATGTCGGTCAGTGGCTTTTCAACTCAAGTTTAAGCGTTGTGACTTGGGCTCCCCTCTGAGTCATCCTTTGACACCAGGGGAGTCTGAGCATCTAAATCCTTTATGAGAAATGCTAAAGACTTGGCAGCGGGCCTTTGAATTGCTTTAGAATAATAAAATGTGAAGAAGAGGAGCCTTGAAAAGTGCATTTTTTTTTATATCTCTGTGTATCTTTCATTGCACTGTGCTTTACTCATTTATACATTCTTTTAACAGGTCTTTCAAGCTTGAACTCCTAACCTCAGACTACTTGCATTAACACTATATTTCGCTAGCCCTTCACCCCCTTTTGTACCATTGTCGTACACTGAGTTCTCCTCCCAAGTTTTCATCCAATCTTCCATCTGTCTGTCTCTATGTGACGTATGCTCTCATAAAAGTAACATAAGATGTCTGTGACCTCCTGTTGTTCGCTTCCCTCTGTGCTCAAAGTGCAGTCAGAGAGTGGGACTTGCTTCTCCAACAGCCTTCAACCACAGTGACCTACATTATATTGTAAAGAATAGATGGTGCTGTGTGTAAAATGGTACCTTGTGTGTTATTTCATATTACTGGATTTATCTTATATTCTTAACACTTGGGTAGAATAATTGAATGCATATAAGTCCTGAGCATTTCTACATGCTTGGTAACAAAAACTGTAATCATGGTAATTATATGGTATATTTCTTATATTTGAACTTTTTTTTTTTCTTCAAACATGGACAGAGGACTGTAGGTGGAAAGCAGCATTTTTGCTAGAACATTACAAGTGCAACCTGAGATGATTATACCTTATATGAGCTTAGTGGTTGATACATATACACTGAGGTGTAATTAAAGCGGTCCATTACTCATGCAAATCATGTACATAGGATCCACGTATTCATTGTTCTTACTTGAATAGATTCTTGCAAAGAATTGAATCAGCAAAAACTTAGACAAAAGACAGCTTTACGTATCTGTCGATCCTCAGTATAAACACATACTAGTGCAGAGACTGAAAACAGCATTTATTTCCTTTAAACAAAAAAATAAATAACAATAACAGAACTGACTCAAATCCGTTTTTATTTATCTCTGAGGTAACTACAAAACAGCTCTGAGACATTATGGGCCAACTACAACCAGGAAATAGTCTTACTGCATCAAGTCATATGCCCAACCAGAATATCAGATGAACCGGTATTTGGAAGCTGATATCTGATCCAGCAAATTTTCCTATACCAGTATAGGATCGGTGTGTTCCTAGTTTTCTCTTAAAGTTTTCTGAAATGTTTTGTTTGTTTACATAGAATCCTATATGTTTGAAAAGGCAAATCTAATCTTTCCAACAGACCAGTGAATGCCTAGACTAAGCAAAGCAGAATCATTAGCCATATGCTACACACAAGTCAACCCAAATATCCAGTTTGGCGTAAGATACTGCAAAGCACACATGGGAACAGACCGTGGAACAGAAGGGCACATTAACAAACAAAATAGTGTTTATTTGCAGTTCCTAAAATACATCTGAAAGAACTGTAAGAGTTTTATGTCTATGTTTTGTTTTGCAGACATCCACGGCCACAGTGAAGATTGTAGTTACAGACGTGAATGACAATGACCCTCTCTTTGACCTGTCTTTGCCCGTCAACCTGACCGTCATCGAGGAGCTGGACCGTGCCTACGTCGGACAAGTCAGGGTAAGTCTGTCCAGGCTCATGGGGACTCTATACAAATTATATTATAGAGTTTGAGTCCGAAAATATATATTCAGTTTGTGACTTGTGTACATATGACCTTGTTCAGTCTTGATTTGTATTATCCAGACTGCTGAAATGTTCCACTGCAACAAATAAAATGCATTATAGCACTCTGTAACTTTTCTATTGAAGGGTCTGCCATCTGCTTGTGTCCATGACATGAGTTGTTGCTTATTTATCTTGCATTTATTAAGTAAAAGCTGTTTTTATTGCACAGAAATGCCTTGAAAAACATAAATTATTACAGTGAGCAGACTCGCCTCTCCACAGATCTGGCTGTTCTCTTGGACTGGTGGTATACCTCAGTGTTTCCCACAGGTTGGTACTATGGTGGCACAAGCGATCCATATTTGAATAATTTTGGTGTATAAATGTCACTTATTGTGTCTACTGAACAAAAAAGCAGTGATTACAGATTAAAATGGTTATTGTTATATATTTATAACACTACAAGCATAAAGTATCATTTGTTTTACCATTTTTTTGTTCAGCTAGTTTTTAGACTATGGGGCTAAAAATGAATAAGAAACACTGGTAAGTGCTTGTCTGTATGGAGATACTTTTTATGCTACACTGTGAAACATTCCAGTCAATCCTACAACAGAAAAGTTACATAGTGCGCCTTTAAAATATTTGCCCAGTTTAAGAATGTTTCAAGATGGTTTCAATATTGTTTTCAAGCTTACTTGAAATGTTGAATATTCTGTTAAATCAGGATTGTTCAATTTCCAAAAGCCATTGTTACATAAATGTTCATAAAATCATCTCAGTAATCTATATAAGCAATAATCAGCTAAAATCAGGAGAGTTTTGCAGTGCAGTTGTGGTTCTTTTTATACCCTCTCACAACAGTAATTTTAACACAATTTGTATCATTTAAAATAATTTGGTGTTCAAAACTTGATTATGCAAGTTGATCAAAGTTTAATTAATTCACAATCATTTATATCCATTGTTTCTCCAAAACAAAACTAATTGTTACCTTAAACTCCTTTATATCAAATCCATTGCGAAAATAACCTGTTTTGATGCTTGCAATCAAGAAATAATCAAAAGAAAAATCAACCCGGGTCAGCTTTGCAATTTTTTAAGACTTTTTCGACAGTAACAAATGACCAGACTTGTTTAAAAGACAGCTTACTCCATCTTACAATTATCCTGGTGCGTGACAATAAACACCTTTTATATTTTGTACTCTGTGCTAATCCCTCTTCACAATGCGCCGACATAAACTGCAGACGATCTTAGATTATGATTTATTTGTTCGTATCAATAATTCTTCACAGCATCTGCATCGCTGTGGGATACCGCTGAAAACTGCACCTCACGGCTTTTGTTGCCTTCTCGGATATTCATGCAGAAACTCATACAGAAAGTGGCACAATGCAAATCCTATTACACTACGCTACTACATGGTACATACAACATTTGCCCTAATTTGTCCCGTGTTTAAAGTTGTCAAAAGTATCGAAAATCAGATACTAATGAATGCTAAAACTATTTGAACAGGTATCTACTAGTATATACTAAAAACGTCATATTCACAGGACAGAAAGTAAGATCACATAGACTAGTATACACCCATGGACCCCTATGGAACCTACCATGGAAAGAAAGTACTATGATTTAATGTTTAAAATTACCTTCTATTGTTTATATCATTGGTATTGAGTATCCAGTCTATTCCTTAGTCATCAAAATTGAATTTGAAATTGTTGTTGTGATAACACTATTATATATATACAGTACTTAATCTCTTTCATCAATCTCTTTTTGTGTTTTCTATTAAAGTGACTGTGCCTTTTCTTGTACTGGGTATTTTGTTTTTGCCTCAGTGGACATATTATAGAAGTATAACTCTTGACACTCAAAATAAAACCACTGTGTGCCGTCTGCATCAAATTCTAAAACAGTTTTATTGTCAGGGAACCAGAAAGTAATGCTAGTGCACTGTTAGCATGCTAGTTGTTGTTAACATACTAGTTGTTGTTGCTCTGAAAATTGTGAAAGTTGCATATAAAATTATTGCCATGAATAATTAGTATGCTAGGAATGGATTTACAAAATGACAAATAAGTTTGGACTTCGGCAAACAGTTTAAAATGAATGAGTTTTTGGCTGTAAAAATCAGATCTAGCGGCTTTACAACTTGTGTTTTATAATCGCTTTATGCTGGAGTCACCCAACTATCTAATTAAAAGCAGCCATTGTAATCTCTCACAATGGGGAGCGGGGATTTCTAATAAGACCTGTCAGACACGCACACACTTAGTAATTACAAGTGAGCATCATAAAGCCTATGCAAATGTGCAGGTGAACTATATTTTTAGTCAGTCAGTTGTTCTTGTCTTTTTCCATTTCTGTTAACAACATGCAGTTTAATCAGTCAGTTCTTTGTAATTGTTTTGCTCTCATTAAGTAAGCAAGAGACACTATGTACTGCTAGTTAATATGGTTTGTCAAAAGTATTGAAAATCAGCTATTAATCGGCACTAAAGCTATTATCTAAACTAGATATTTGGGCTGGTATCGGTACTACTAAAGTCGCATTCATAGGATAGAAATTTACCTGCCCTGAATACCTTTAGAATTTAGAATTGGTATACACCCATGGATCACTATGGAACATAGCTGGACGACTGAGGGATTACACAGATACAAGACTGCATGATAATATAGAAAAGTACTACAATTAATTAAATAAAGAGTTTTTGTTTTAATTACTGAGGTATTAGAATTGGTATTGAGTATTGTGACAACACTATAACATATCCAGTATCCCAATATCCCAATATTGGTATCGTTGATATCTGAATATTTGCGTTATGAGCTGTGCCATTACCAATTTGTCCTCGTGTCTTTTTGAACAGACTAATGAGTATAAATACAAAAAGAAAAGCAATTAGGCTAAAAATGTGGCTTTATTTTTACAAATTATTTTCAATTTCAGATAAAAAGTATTATTAGTATATTTATTTTTATTTTTTTATTTATTTATTTATTTTTTCATTCATGAATTTGACTATAATTTCAGATAAATCTGTGAGCATTGCCATCAGACAAATATGATATAATGTATTGCTAATGTATCCCTATGGGCCTACAGGGATCATCCAGTATAGATTTTATAGTATAGGCCATAGGTTATTCGTTCAGTTCTGAAGCTGATGCCTGTTTCAGCTCTTACAGTAGGGTTAGCATTTGTAAACGCTAAATACATTCACACAGTTCTGTATTAGCAAGTTTGTGGACAGTTGTTGGAAGTGTCTGGGAGGACCCATCATAGCACGTCATCCGTGGGCTGACCCGAAATTGAACCTATAGCCTTTTTTTTTTTTTTTTTTTTTAAACAAAAATATTGTCTACTAAAGTACATTTTATTGTAGATAGTAGACCAAGACCTATTAGGGACATAGCTGTTAAAGTTACGATTGTCCCCCAAGCTGAAGTTATTATTAGTTGTGTTGCCATAATGCAATTTTCTCAATGTTGTGCACTAATGTGAGTTTTGGACATGATCCTCACTGCCTACAGTAAATCTAATGACTTCCATATGGTTGTGGCATCATTAAAACAAGTAAAAGTTGCCAAACAAGAATGTTCAAAAGTTGTTTTTCAGTCAAATTCTTCAACCCAATGCCTCACATTAAGACTGCAGTCATTATTTTAAACACACCTCATTTGCATGTTTCGCTCTTGGTGGTAAATTCAGCTTGCCAAAAAGTGCCATACAATATTCATTTTGACAACATGACTGCTATTCTGGAAAAAAGGGTTTCTATAGAGCTGGTAATGTAATTTGTTATGGTTAGATACAGAATTAGAAATGAACCAAGAACACAAATTGCCGTAAAGTAGGAATAACTTGTTTTGCTCTTTCTATTTCTAAATACTCAGTAATCAGTATTCACCCAAAGCGTATAACCCGATTTATTCAGCAAAAGAATTGTGTAGCGCTTTTACCATTTCATAAGAGGAAGCAAAAATATATTTTATTCAAACTATTGGGAAATGATTCAACTTTATGCCAAATGGTAAAAACATCATTGTAGTTCAAACCTAATGTGCATGCTTTTGTTCTGTCGTTGAGCAAGGCATTTCACTTCAGACTGTCTCAAGTGAAAGGCAAAAGACTAGAGATTGCAAAAAAAAATGTAGGACTGCGCAGTTTTCAATAATGACTGAAATTCAGTCATTCCAAATAGTCAGTGTTAACTTTGTGGCTTGTTAATTCTCTGTCAGTAAAAGCATGTAGATTTCAAATATTGGAGAAATAAATAATCATACTGAAAGTCATGTATTTTTATCCATATTAAGAGAAAATTAAAACTTTTCACAAGAGACCAGAGAGTAATTTTGCCATCACAGTAAAGCTAACAACTAGCATGCTATTGCTAATGCACTCTTCCTGATTATTGGACAATAGAACGCTTTATAAGTACACACGCACAACACGCAGGAACTGCTTATACAATATATCTGGCAAGACGAATTTTGCTCAGATACATGAAAAATATTGGGTACAGGACCAAATTAAGAAAAAACTTGATCACCCATTCCCTCTGTGGGAGCTGGAATCGCACCGCCAACTTGTGGGTGAGTGCATCTGACCGCTCTACCAATGATATTTTATGTCAAGAGCAGGTTTTGAACCGAAGAATACATTTTTTGTTTTGCTATAATCAATAAATGCAGAAAAAACAAAACAAAAACATTATGGATTTCAGAATCAGCGAGCGTTATAAATCAAACAGGTGCACTATATTCCGTAGACAGCAGTGGGACTCTTCACCTGGACTCCCTCTCTATATCCTTGTACACAGACCGTTGGCCTGGCTCCAGAGCTAATAACTGTCTGCGGCTCCCCATTGCCCAGTCAGGGGTTGTGGCTAAATATGACACTTTGATAGGCTGTGATCTTTGGAGACGCTCCCTGCCTTTGGTGCCTGTCTGGATTTGTTCCAGGTTTAATACTTGGCCCTTACTCACCCGTGTCAGGCCTCTTTGATCACTGCACCACAATGCCAGCCACTAAATGTTAATTATACCTCCTGCACAAACGCTAGCATTGCCTCTGTCGTAAATACACTAGGCCTATGTGTAGCGCTATGTCTTCGGTCCGCTCCTGCGTGTCGGCGTTTTATTTAAAGCTAAGGGCAGTTTTCCAAGTTTGTTTCTAAGGTAAATGAATTTCACCCAATTGCCGGGGTGGGTTACAATGAGTTACAATGACTGCTATGGGGTGGCAGTGACTCAGATGCTTAAGTGGTTTTAGCTGGTCTTAGTAGCTGCAATTCCAAGCATGCTGTTTTGTGCTCATGGGCAAGACACCACCTTCTGTGTTTAGGTGGTTGGAGAGATTGACAGCCTACAGATCAACATCAACTAATTGCTGAACATAATATATTTCTCTTGTTGTTGTACGGTAGATGTAATAACAAAATATTCCGGCTCCATCGACTCTGTTTCCAATTGATTTTGACAACCCTCTCTCTGAAACTGCTGCAGTGAGCCTCGTCATTTTGGTCTTAAAATGTTTGTATTAACCCGCTTTACGTGATCCTGGTGTTTTTATTTAGCTATTTTGCACATAAATAAATCCCTATTCCTCAGCTCCAAATTCAGTCCTATAACTGCTAGCCTCTGAGAGCTTCATTTGACTGAAGCCAAACACTATGGGTGACACCACACTTCCTTAGTCCACATTTTTATACAGGTTATGCTTCTGTTTGACCTGTAAATCTGCCTGGTGACTGTTTGTTTCCATGGAGAGGGATACGTTTAACGCTTTACTGTGGAACATTTGAGGCATGGAGGCAAGCATTGTGGCAGACCCTCCACCAGGAAAATTGGAAAGTATACCCTTAACTACCCACCTTTGGTCAACTGGTTTAATCCATAATACAACGTTTCCCCAGGTCCTTGTGTAATTTCATGAGAGGACACTTGAACACATTCCAATAATCCTGGACTTCGGCTCTTCCTTGCGCCCCCTTTTGGTCCATTTCCAAGCCCAAACAGACGGCACAATCCCTCAGCGGACACTCCAAGACACGATTCCGGGCAGCGTTCCAAATCCGGGGTCCTGCCTGGTATTAAACAGATTTCCGGAAGAATGAATGGACCTGACCTTGGTTTTGCCGACTCTGGGCGAGCTTGAAAAGGATGGAAATGGGAAGAGAGGGGAAAGAGAGACAGAGAAAGTATGCCGCTCCTTCTGAATCTGAATTTCATGAGTTTAAGACATGGCTTCTATTTTAAAGAGGAGAAACACATTCAAATATGGACACTGGTGGAATATAGAGAGGCAATGACCAGCGCGTTTCTCAGAGTGTGAAATTATGAGATGGCTTATGTGTCCAAAACTAACGAGCCATATAAATTTAAATATAGTTAGATTATCTGTGTTTAACTTTGGGAGTTACTTAAAGCTGCACTGTGTAACTTTTATGGTTAACGTTTGGCTACCTGTTTATCTCCATGGAAATGTTGTTTATTTTACTATAATATTCCACATTTGAACTTGAACTTGAACTTGAACCGGAATAGCACTGATATGCCACGCTACAAGTCAAATCTGTGGAAAGGCGACCCCACACACAGTAAGCATACATGTATTTCTAGCTATTTTGTAAAATTAGTCAAATCAATCGTATATATTATTTATTTATTTAAAACAAGGACAGTGCACAGAAAACATTAATCTCTGTGAGAAAAGACACACTCACCAGAAAAGTTACACAGTGCACCTTTAAATCTGTACCTCTGTTCTTAGTATAAAATCTTCCAGCAGATCTCTCTCATTGTCACAAAAAAAGACATTACTTTGAGTTAGATTTTCCAATAAATGTTCTCTTATCTGGAGTTTTAAAATCCTCCCTTGGTTGTTGTATTGTTTTCATGGCAGTGGGAAAATCCCCTCTCTTTAGACTATAAATAAGCCTGTATTTTCAACAGTACATGAAAAGTAATAAAGATGGCAGGCAGTGCGTGTGATATTTGATGTTTAACCTTTTGCAAATCTATGTAACTATTTTAGATACAGAATCAAATTAAATCTTGACACATCACTTTGGTTTGTTTAAAAAGATAATTTCATTTTCCTTATTCTTTTCACATTCTGATTTCACATAGAATTCTCATGCGCTGTGTTGAGGACAGTATATTCTACAACTCACCAGGCGCATACCTATTTTTATAGACCACCAGACGCAACTATAAAAGACCCCCACCGCTCTTTTGTACTGTCTTCCTCTGTCTGAATATGAATTACTGAATGAAGTTACAAAAAACCTTGCACAATGCTTTTCTGGTGGAGAGCTGCTTTGTCTTCATGAAAATATTATTACTTTGACCACAATGTTCCACAGTATAGCATTATAGTGTTTTTATTGCTCAAAAATATCTTGAATAACATGAATTCTACTCGTGAGCGGGGGCGTCTTTCCACATATCTCACCTGCACGTGTCCACGGAGACAGATTTGTTTAAAGACATACTGTGAAACATTCCAAGCAAATGGCAGGGCATCAGTTTTCAATTTAAGAGCTACCTTTTTTACTTTTAGTTCAATAGAGATTATCAATTGAAGGTCTGAAATAATCCAGATGATTCTAGTGAAGGAGTTTAAAAACACAGCGGAGCACTTCCTGTATTACCAGTTGACATCACAAGGTGGAACAGAGTTTTCAGTTTGAGAGAAGAATTCAGCCTAAATTTGCAGGGTTTGTGTGTTAAACATGTGACTGAAACAAAACACAACTCCAGTTATGTTTTTGATGAGGAAACATTATAACATAGATCAGAAAAAAGCGTATTACGGGCTCTTGAAAGTATTATTCACAGCAAATATAGTGGCATAATCTCCTTAAGCTTGCTAGTCCTGACCACGTAATGAACGAAAATCCAAAAGTGCTAGTTAAAAGCGTAATAACAGTTAATAGTATTGCATTCACCTGTTAAAAGTTGCCCTGCTCTCTCCCTATGAACGCCTTGACTAATTACATGTCAAGATGGCTACGCTGGACCCCAAAATCTCTCTGTTGCACCTCCAACCTCAGCGGAGAGAATGAGTCATTGAAACATCCCTGTGCACTTTCACCGAGCCACTATGAAAAACTGAAACTTTTCCGTGGACTTGATTGCCTGTCTCTATCAGAAGTAAGAGTGGAGGAAGAAATTGCTTTAATGATACCAGTTATATTTTGATTCAGCACAGCGCTTTTAAATTGATCTCAGAGGAAAACTAGAAGGGTACGCACAGACCACCACCACAGAGGTAATTAGGTCAGGGGCACATAATTGGTTGGTTGAGCCACATTTGCCACGTTCACATGAGAGCTTTAATTCAGAATAAAAATCATTTAAATTTAAATCTAAATAAAAATTAATTCAGCTTTAAAAAGACGATGTAAACACTTAAATCCTAATGAAAATGATTATTCGGAATTAAACTTAATTCCGAAGTAAGTGGGTGGTTTATTCCGATTTTAAAGCCGAATTAATTTATTCCTCGATCATGTAAACGTTTATTCTTCTTAAAAATAATTCCGGTCATTCAGCGCATGCTTTTTGGGATGCTCTTCTGACACGATCTGGACAATCCAGCTCCACCAGTCCTTATTTCGGACTTTCATTCACTGCTCTTTGGATTTGCGAGCAGGATGTGGGTGTGGGCTGAGGTAGAGCAGCCGTTGAATCAGTTTGTCTTCTTCCTCCTTTCTTCAACACTCTTCCCTTCTCCTCCTCAGCTGACATACATAAAGCGTGATGATATATTTCTCGAGCTGCTGCTTAATTATCATCGGAACGACTGCGAAAAAAGTCTGTATCATGTTTATGTCCATGGCCTAACGGCAAACCGAGATGACAAAAAAGCCGGTAGGCAGCTGATTGTGTGTTTTCTTCCGGTAGACGTAAATACGCCCCCTGTTCAATCAGAACCCTTCCCGACCCCCAGCCGTTGAGCGGAATTAAATAAAAGCAATTTAAGGTGTTTTCCATGTAGACCTCAATTCGGAATTATTATGTGTATGTAAATTCAAAGGAGAATATTTTAATTCCGAACTATTTAATTTAGAAGAGTTAATTTGGAATTAAAAAACATCATGTAAACGTGGCCATTGCCTTCTTAAAATTGGCAAAAAAAAGAAAAAAAAGTGCACTTACCCTTGTGGTGTGGTGTTTTTTGTTTTTTTGTTTTTTTTATCGGCACATTATGTTAAACGAATAGCTACATGAATAAAAAGGATTCTTACAAATATGTCTCTACTATGCATACTAAAGTACCGATTTTATGCTATTTTCTGATTTATCTTATGTTATTTTTTTTCATGTGTGAATGAAACGAAACACAACAACAACATTCTAACATGGCTCAAAGTTCACAAGACCAAATTTTGCGTAATATAGGACCATTAAAAGTGCCATGTAACGTTATTTATGTATTGAAAAACACGTATGCCCTGTAACCAATTTTTATTTACTCAGTTAGCACATATAATACTGTATAAGCAGCTCTTTACGTCTGCATCTAATTTTAAAGCATTTTTTGTCTGATAAGTGGAAGTGCATGTTAGCATGCTAGTTTTTAGCTTTACCTTCATGACAAAACTGGTGTCTGAGAATTTTGAATAACGCTCATAAATGAATGAATAATTAGGATGCTCGGAGATGCATAAGGCAAGAGAAGACTAACTTTGGACCTTTACGCTTAATGCCATACTATGTAACATTCCAGGCAAGTTACAACATCTCCATGGCGGTTTCTCTTGAATGCAATACCTTGACTTGTATCATTCAAGACTAAATGCTCTATTTCAATTTCTTTCATTACACATCCTAATTTATCTTTGAACATATTTTTTCTGTGTATTATTCTGTGTATCTTAGCCCAGTTTTATATTTATTTCCAACCCTATACTTTTTCACCACAGCACTGACATCTATACTTCCTGTACAACTTTCTCCGGTGGAAATGTCTCTTACACTGAGCCAAGGTGAAGCACAAATCTTACCCGAAGGTCCCAGGAAAACGCAAATAAGACAATCATATCCTTACACAGTATATGGCACTATATTCCACACTGATGCCTTGTCTAACTCGGAACACATCCTACACTGTTATGAGATCTGACAATACGCTTTATTGGTGCGGTGAGAAGTGGAAGAACGAACTGTAATGTAGTTTATGCCAGCCACACTTTCTATGAGTTAAGTTGTGGGTGAGGAAATTGATAAAATGAATCAAGATGAACAAAGAAATGAACTGAATGTAAATGTGAGGTATACTATTGTTTTCATTTTTACATGAATGAAATTGTGTATACGTCTATGGACTGGAAATAAGTAAGATAGAAAGTGATAGAAATTGGATATACAAGCCAATTCCAGGAACTATACTCTACCAATCTGATGCTAATAATGCCAACTACTTCTTTAAAGGTGCAATATGTAACTTTTCTGGTGGCGTGTCTGCTACCTGCTTGAAGATGTTATTGCGTTGCCTGGAATGTTCCACTGTACGGCTTTAAACTTATCTATATGGCATTAATTTCATTACGGGTTAAAAACAGATCTGACCTGTAGCGTAACCTGCTTGTCTCCATGGAGATAGATAAGTTTAATGTTGTACTGTGGAACATTCAAGCTGGTGACACACCCTTCACCAGACAGTTAGTGTAGTGAAGTCTATGGCAAAACTTCTAATGACTCGCCACATTTCAGATATATTTTTATTATTATTAATAACCACCAGACTGTACAAAATCCAAAAATGTGGCCGACTAAAACTGTATTTGAGATTAAACACGGCCACATCTTCTTAACAAGGTGCTTATCTCTCAAATAGAGTTTTAGCAGTTGAACTTTTCAGCAGTTGTTTAATTTTCACTTCATGGTCTAATTTTGCCATATCATTCGCAGTAATTAGTGTTGGGAAGAATACTTGTAAAATGTGTTTAGTTACAGAATACTGAATGTCCAATTTAAATGAAATGTATTTTGTAATGTATTCCAGGGTCCTGTATTATAGAATAGAATATATATCTAATTAGAGCCAAAAAATCACACTCACTGCAAGAGTTTTCTTTTTTTTTCCCCCTTCATAACCTGCAGTTCAAAGCCAAAACTGCACGATGAAGTACTCATTCATGTATTCCTCTTAATTAAGGAAAGCATTCTGAATACTGTACTGTACTGGAATACTGTTACTCAAATTTTGTATTCAGAATATATATTTTCAGTATTCAGTTACTTCCCAACACTAATTCCCAATAATAAACATGCCCTATGTGGAAAATTTTGACAAAAGACCTAAAACTGACAAGACTGGCGCAACTGATCAAGATCTTCTCGTTTCAAATCCTTAATTCTTCAGGCTTTTTAATAAAGAGGTCCACACCCTGCCCGACTAAAAGCATGCAGTTTGGTTCAAGTTCAAAGCTGGGCTACTGTTTAAAAACTTTTTAAAGAGCTTTTTCGTTTTTAATAAGAAATACAATTTTTAAAACATAGTAGAACACATCTTATGCACCTTTGTCCTTATGTCCTCTATATTGTTTAGGGCCCGCTGTTGAACCACTGATACGTGATTGGGATGATTTGAGTACATCAGAACAGACCGCCTCATATTTGAATCTCTGTGAACTGTTGCATGGAAACGATCAGTGCGCGTCTCACACAGATGTCGGTACGAACGCAAATTACAGCAACTGCTAATGAGTGAGGAGGCTAGCGAACATGCTACACCGTATGGTAGGACTCTGTGAGGGAATGCTTGGTTAGTATCAAAGCACAGAAGTTTGGAGTTTGTAACTGAAATGGTTTAGTTAAACGTCCAATTTTACGCTATTTTCTGATCTAAGTTATAATGTTGTTTCCTCATCACAAACCTGGAAAACCTGGAGTTGTGTTTTGTTTCATTCACACATGTTTAACACCCAAACTTCATATTTACGTGAGTTTTTATCTCAAACTGAAAAACACTCTGTTCCACCTTGTGATAATGCAATACTTTTTAAGTAGAAAGATTATTCACCTTCATTTGTTTGAAAAGCACTATTTTTAATTTCAGTTTATTTTGAAATAATTTTGCTTTTTCTTTGCTTTAGCAGTTCTTGGTAGATGTTCCTGTGTTTAGAAATGGACAACAATGTGCAAAATTGGTAGTTTTCAAAGTAACAAAATAGATGGGAAAATGTTTTTGAAGATGTGTATTATATTGATGCATTTTCTAAACTGCAGTGGTGGAGGAATTGTTGCTGCTGTATACATTACTTTCCTAGCTGTTTTTATTGGTATATTTTTGTTTGAACATGTTAAAAATAAACTCCTCAGACTTCAGCAGGTTTCAAATTCTAATAAAAATACTTTTACTTTTCAGTTCAAAGGTGTAGTGGAGTAGAAAGTACAGATGTTCTCAAATGTAGTGAAGTCAAAGTAAAATATATCCACTTTAAAATGTACTTAAAGGTTGTATGGAGGATTTTTTTTTTGTTTCAAATTGTCAGCGATAGCATTATAGAGATGCAGCAGTCTTGTAATTATGATGACCAAAAAATCAAAGAATGAAAATCCATCAATTGTGCCAGCCTTCCAGCGATGGCGTGCACTGAATCAGAGGATCTAAAGGCCGACACGTTAGTCGCTAAATTACTTCTGGACAGGAAACTTCTGCTTATCGTTTGAAAATGTACAGTATAGCAGCGTAAGCGTAAGGAGGAGGCAGGAGGAGGCGTTTCTACTTAGGGAGCTGTGTGTGTGTGTGGGGGGGGGGGGGGGGGGGGGGGTTCTATAGAGGATCTTCCTTGGAAAATCCTCTATAGAACCTTTAAGTAAAGTAGAGATAACTAAAATGTATACTTAGTTTGTTACGTTCCACCACTGATCAAGTACAGGTAAGTTATAGGACATTTCTGCTGGACTGCCATAATATTGTTTGAATATTGTACATAGGAATAACCCTAAAGATAAGATTAATAGTTAAACCTTTGAATACGCTTATTTTTATTACTGTCCTTTTATCATTATCTCCAAGAGCCCAAAAGTCTGTAATTTAGCTGTATTTTGGGTGAACAGACTTGTGGGTGATTACTGGTGTGGCCGGGCGTCATGTGGTGTTGTTTTCCATCCATGAAATGTCAGTGAATGTCAGCGCTTGTGTGTTTCACCACAGCACCGTACTATTGAGTTACTGAGAATGTGAACAGTGTGAACCAGGCCCGTCTTCAGAATAAACCATGTGCGCGAATCAGTCCATTACTCCAAACAACGCCACATAATCAGCCCCAAAGCTGGACGCGCGCTATTTAATTTATACAACTTCCAGAATGCACTGCTTCGGAGAATACAAATCGAAAGAGCCCATTCGTGCTTTTGAAGGCAGACAGTTGAAAATGATGTTTAATCGTCGTAGTTACCATGTCCAAATTAAATTAATCTTTAATGATCCATAATGTCATCGCCAATGACTAATGAAAATTAACTATTAAGACATGTTCTCTTCAGTCACTTTTAAGCCACTGTTTAACTGTCAGTGACTTATTGAAAGACAGCATTTACATAAAATTGGCTTTTTGCAAATGTGCTCTTGGTGTAAATAGGAGTTTTGTATTCTGGCCAATGCAGAGTCCCAGAAAACAACAGAAAACAACAAAATAACGTAGCCAGCTAACCAGCAGGATCAGTGCAAGCAAAAGCATGTTCAAATAACATTATGCAACTTTTCTAACAGCAAAAATATAGCCTTGGAATAATTGAAATTTAAAGCCACAAAAACATTTTGGACAATTCCTTGACCTTGGACACAAGGAGAAAGTGTTCTCTTTCAAAACACTTGGATTTGGGCACCCACCCAGATTCTTGACTTTTATTTACTGCTATATTCAAGTCCCTGCACATTTAATAATTTTGTATTGTAGTCTACAAACAAATTTGCTGTGCAATGTCTTGAATACTTTCAGTTTTTCAGTTTTATTTTAATTTGCAAGGTTTGTAGTCTTTTAAGAATATTCTTAGTCAACTACCAGCCACTATACAGCTTGCTACAGACAAAGTGTATTATACCCTTATTAAAGCCTGAACCATTCTTAATAAACTATTTGTTCATTAGTTTTTGTCACTATGTTATAACTAATGAAGGTGTAGTTATTATGAAGGATTACTAAGTATACAGTCACTCATTTTTAATTTTGTTCAAAATAAATGATTTAAAGCAGATCTATTATTCATCATTTATCCACTCAAAATTAACATGATACATGTGGGTGAGTAATCTGTATACTAGTGTACTGAAGATGTCATTGCGCCGATCAACCCCCATTTTCACTGGTATACAACTACTGCTCTATACTTACTTTGTTCTCCAATTTTATTTTCTTAATCTGTGATTTGGCAGCGTTGCATACCCAGTCCGCTACTTGCCAGCTTGATGTGCAGCTACGGTCTTTGCTGTAATGACGTTTATGGCTCTGTCAGCTCCCATTGGGCATCACAGTTCTCTGACGCGGAAGTCAGCAGACTTATTTTACATATTTTTAGCTCAATATTGTGATTTAAAATGTCAAAAAAATATATTAACAACATTCATAACATTAATATTTTTGGCTGATATATTTATAGCAGACTAAAGTAAATTATATCATCTTTAAAATACGTCCATCCCCGTATATTCCTATACATCCACTGTATTATTGACGGCAAGAGTAAATATGTCCAGTCCATGTGTCCATTTACATTATACATAACATTTGAGCCCTGGCATTATACCATTTAGAAACCCTGAATGACTCCGGTGAAGCTGCTGACACCAGGACACATGCACTTAAGAGGAGGCAGGAGTCCAAGGTTTGGGCTTGTCATTTTGTCAACACGTTAGATCTGGTATCAGTCTGAGAACAGGGCCAGAGCAACAAACAAAGAGCAGAGTGGAGCTCTGTCAAACTGTAAACACACTGTCACTCCACATCGGGCATGCAGCTGCTGTAACACTCAGAGCAGGGCCAAAGGGGAGATAAATAACTGCATACAGAATACCTTTAATGTAATTCAGGGCTGTGTACATTAATATTTACTGATTGGATAACTATTGTAATAAATGCTATTTTGAAATGTATTGTTCCTTGATACACCACTATGTATATAAGTATTTTATAATTGTAAACCTGTACCATAGACTGTAAAAAAAATGGACTAGGGGAGTGTGACATCACCCACGGAGTTCAGCTCCAGTCAAATGAAGCTCACGAGGCTAGCGGTTATATGAGTCAATTTGGAGCCAAGTTCCATATTAGGAATAGGAATTTATATATAGACAAAATAGTGAACTAAAAAACACCAACATCATGTAAAGAGGGTTAATATAAAAAGTGAAGTTTTGGCATCAAGGCACTGTTAAAGTGCTCATGTTACACTATTTTATGGTCTGTTATAATGTTGTTTACTCGTCAAACACATACCTGTTTTGTTTTGTTTCTTTCACACATGTTTAACACACAAATCCTGCATATTTTAGTTAGTTTAGTTTTTCCTCTTAAACAGAAAAGACTCAGTTCCACCTTTTGATGCTGTTTGGTAATACAGAAAGTGCTCCACTGTGTTTTTAAACTCCACACACCTTCTCTAGAATCATTTGGATAATTTCAGCCCTGGACTTTCCTGTCTCTACTGAACAAAAGTTAAATGGTAGCTGTTAACTTAAAAACTACCACTTCATGACATCACAAGGCATTCTGAGGTTTGAAGATGTAAACAGACATAATGTTATGTTTTTGATTAGGTAACAACATTATAACAAGGCATAATATAGGACCTTTAAAAACATAACGGTCTGTCAAAATGCGAAATTTGAAGTATGATATTACAGAAAATAATATAACATAACATAAAAATACTGTTGTTAAAGCATGAACTGCTATAAATAAGTTGCAAAGTTTCAGATGTCACCCTGCGTAGCTCAGATCTAATCATATTACACATAAAACAATAAAAAGCCTGTGTGTTTGACTGTTTTATTCATGTTACTTTGATTTGGTCTTAAGATTTTACTGTGGTTTTATTGGTCTTATTATACAAGAGCCAATTTGCCTGTTTATGCATTTCACAGTGCCGCACTTGGGAAACTGCTTTGCTATGGAAATAAACTGTGTTGAATACCCCTATCAATACATTATTACTGCAACTTTTGATTTTACAGTTAGGAGGTGTAAACTTTTGCCAGACGTAAAGCTGATTTTTACAACATGTCTACTTTCCCACTCCCTCCTCACACTCTTTTAATCAGTAGACAGAATGCCTCTGGGGTGGCAGTGGAATGGGTTATAATCAATGTCTCCTCTCTGATTGGACAGCGCCTCCATCTTTGTTTATTTGTTACTCTTGTTGTTGTCTCCAGGCCTCAGACCCGGACTTGGGTGAGAGCGGTCAGGTCCATTATCGCCTCGTCAACCACCAGAGTCTGTTTTCCATCAACGCCACGGGAGCCATCTCCACGGCAGCGCCACTGGACAGAGAGGTAATGGGCTTATCAATTACATGACAAGACAATAGCATCATGTATGGTGGATGCATTTCAAGAGTGGCTCTGAACTGAGGCACCTGTGTTTTCTTAAAGGCGCACTAACTTTTCTCCTGGCCTGTCTGCGTCAATGTTATTGCTTTGTTTAGAATGTTCCGCAATATCGCCTCTTGACAGATCTGACCTGCGTGCAGCTTGGCCTGGTGGTGTCACCTTGTCTCCATGGAGATAAATAAGTTTAGTACCATACTAAGGAATATTCTCTAGTCTAGACAAAGCATTAACATTTCCATGGAGACAAGCTGGTGGTGGACCATCAACCAGAAAAGATACATAATAATTTAGATGATATTCCACTATTCAGAGCAGTTTCAGTTTTGGTCTGTTACAAATACTCACACTTTATTTTCCCTGTGAATGTTATATTTAAAGGTACACTATGTAACTTTCCTGTCTGGCAGTCGCCACCTGCTTGTCTCCATGGAGATGTGTTTGTTTTGCCTAGAATGTTTCACAGTATGGCATTTAAATTATCCATGGAGAAAAGGCCACATTACAGGTCAAGATCTATAAAGAGGTGACCCACTCACAGTAAGAATGCATGTGTTCATGCTGTGGAACTTTCCAGTCAAATCAATAACAGCCATGGAGACACACAGGTGGTGCAATGTCAGACAGGAAAGTTACATTTAAATATAACATTCACAGGGAAAATAAAGTGTGAGTATCTGTATCAGATCAAAACTGAAGCTGCTCTGAATATTAGAATATCATCTAATATAAGTTTTCTGGTGGAGGGTCCATCACAAGCTTGTCTCCATGGAAATATTAATGTTTTGTTGAGATGAGATGAGAGGCACAGTGCACCTTTAAAGACCAAAAAAACCAACATTTTCTGACAAAATTTGAAATTCTTATCAAATATCTCAAAACGCATGAATTTTAAGTGAACGCACAACTTGATCACTGTGTCCTTGGCCCATTACCGAAACATTTCACACTATTAAAACTACAACTATTAAAAGCATGCTCAGCTATCACTTTTGCACACCTTACTTAGCTGTTTTTCGATTGTAGTAAACCTCTAAAACTCCCTTGTGCGATCTTACAGGAGAGAGGACACTATTTCCTGATAGTGGAGGCATCGGACAGCGCCGTGGACCCCCGTAGATCCAGACTGACCCTCTTCATCAAGGTGCAGGACGTGGACGACAATAGCCCAGTCTTCACCCAGCAGCAGTACCATGTGGAGCTTCCCGAGAACAGCCCCAAAGACACCGTCATCCTGGAGCTGAAGGTGAGCGAATGCAACGCCCCCAAGGCAACCTACTATACTCTGCATTATGCATGAATGTTTTTATGAGAGCGCTTCGGGGTGAGATTTTTATGGCCATTTGGTGAATTCCAACGAGTCAGGAACAAATCCCGAGAGAGGAAACATTTGAAGAGAGTATTTTCTGGAAGGAATAACATACATTGTAAATACAAGTTTGGTTATGTACTATGAAATGTCAGCAATAAGATTTTCATATATTGCATACTGTACATTATGTATAAGAGAGAATACAGATGCGCCTTTGGAATACAATACAGATGTACCATTGTATCTTTGATAATAGCAATGTCTAAAGGTGCATAATGCAACTTTTCTGCCACTTGCTTGTCTCCGTGGAGATATTATTGTTTTACTTGGAATGTTCTACAAAACTGACAAAAAATATTAATATTTATAACACAAGGAGAGACTTAAAGGTGCACTGTGTAACTTTTCTGGTGACGGGTCCGCCAACTGCTTGACTCCATGGAGATATTACTGTTTTGCCTTGATTATTTCACAGTGTGGAAATAAATTTGGTAATCACAATGGAGACGGGTTAATGGTCAGATCTATGGAGAAGCAAGTTTGCACACGGTAAGAATTCATGCGTCATGCGTTTTTTTTTTTTTTAGCTATAAAACACTTAATACTAAATACAAGGCAGTTATGCTTAAAGAGCCATTAAACACCCTCCTGAAGCTTTACTCCGCCCCTAAGCAAAATCTGAAAAATCCTCTAGAGTGGGTGGTGCCCGGCGGGTTAGGGGGAGCGGATGTGAGGCGGGCTCTGGAGTGATGATTGACAGCCAACTAATATCCACAATAATCCTACATGGCGCAGACCAGTGCTCTCCAGACTTTGAAACAGAGTGGACACTTGTGCTCCGATCACGGTGTTTCCGTTTTCTCCAGACACGGCGGAACATCGCAGTGGCCAGCGGTGCCAGGTAGGGGCGAGGCCTCACGTACTGCCCGTAGACCGCCAGGGGCTGCACTTGTCACGTAATAACCTGCATCTGACTCATTGGCGGCTGTTAGTCCAACCCAAAAATTCAAATGTACTGGCCGTAGTACATACTCAAAAGGCCGTTACAGACACGGCTTTTGACCCAAAAGTCAGATTTTTAACAAATAGGCACTTAAATGCCAAAATAAGGCCAAGGATAGGTATATACTTCTATTTTAGACCCATTTATATAGCTAATCGGTAGAAAAAAGTGATTTTGGTGTTTAGTGGCCCTTTAATGCCCTACTGTGGAATATTCCAGGCAAAGAAATAACATTTTTATGGAGACAAGCAAATAGAAGTTACATAGTGCACCTTTAAAAGACAGGAAAGACCAAATGTGCTTAGACAAAAGACTTAGCTGAAGTATCTGATAAAGGAAAAGTGTCATAGGCTGTTGGTGTTATAATAGTTTTGCTGCTGTGGCATGAAGAACAGGAACATTGAGAGTGAGAATATTCTTTTACGTAATGTGACTTGAGTAGTATCTGTTCAGCTGACAGATGCAAGAAGGGGTCACAGTCTACAACTTTCCTTGTAAAACTAACCGCATAGCTTAATTAACATCAACAAAGTTTGAAGTTATTTCAGACAAAAAAAAAAAAAACATGCTTTCACATCCTCTGGTTGCCCAGACTCCGCTCCACTTTGCCTGTAGGACTTAATTACTGCTGTTAATTTAAGCTAAAGCTCCGCAGCTCCGCTCATGAATTCATGTAAGCCAGTGCCTCATGTCAGTGCACTGTTAATTGGCCTGACTTTTAACATTCCAGTCAGAGTTTGAAAAGTATCAAGGCCCAGAAAGTTGGAGCGTGACGGGACCAATTGAGTTAGAAAGACTACAATAGTTTTCCCCACTTTGAAATGTGCGATTGTTACACTGAACAGAGCACACCAGGTGGACTGTAAAAGACCAGTACTACAAGCCAATTCACCAAGGACATAATGAAAATTCCCCAATACTGTACTACTACCACTGCAGCTACTGGCAAAAACATAACATATTCACTTTACCATGAAAAATGTGCTGCTGTGAAACTCTCTATGTGGCTCTTTTTGACAGAGAAGGACAGAGAAGCCAAAAATGTATTGAAATAGAACTGCGCTGACTTCAAATGATATAAGTTCTGTTGAAGTGAAAATCTGACAGTCTTACAAAGAAAATGAAACTGAAAAAGTATCTGAAGTACTAATTGTTTTGATTAGAGAAACCAATATGTTTTGTCTTTTTTGGGGGGGGGTTTCATGGCCGATGCAGATATTGATTGTTTATTTTATGATTTTATAATCATCTCAATTTCTTGCGGGCGTTAAAATGAGTAGCTCTCTGGCATTTTTGTTTTGTAAAGGTAGCTCACCGGAGGAAAAAGGTTGGAGATCCCTGCACTAAACAGTCCAAATATTGGCCTGATATACTGGTCAACTGATATATGAGTCTATCTCTAGTCTTGATAATTTTGATAATATTATGAATTTGAAATGTTCATGATCAATACTAATATAACAATTATCATGGTATTATAATATTTGGAGAACAATTTTATAGATATTTATCCATATTTGAGGATATATTTTTAACTCCATATTACAGAGTGCAAAGGTTTCAAAATAAATGTAATGGGGTGAATTAAAAGTGAATATAAAGTGTAATTGAATTTTCTGACAGGATACTGGCCACTTCCACATATTGTGGTTAATAACAGATTCTTCTTCTTCGTGTAAACAACTAAGGTGTGTTAGTTTCAGTGTATACCTTCCTTCAGACAGATATAAGGCAGCAACTTACAAGTATCCTGTCAGAACTGCTGCTTGGATGAGCTGTGAAACATATTCAGTACTTATTGTATGTGCAATTGACAGAGTTAAATTTTCTTTTTGGACAGAAGAATATATGTTATATGTGTGATTTGGATGTGAGCTAAAACATGTAATCAAATATAATACTAAGGGAACTGCTTGTCTCCTTGTAACCCTAGGCGATGGATGCAGACATGTACTCTAACCTGACATATCGGATCCGAGCGGAGGGGTCAGACCGGGGGGTGGAGCAGCTCTTCAGAGTGGACCCTCACACAGGAGAGCTGAGGGTGCTTCAAGTGCTGGACTATGAGGAACTGACCGTGTCCACTTACTCCTTCATAGTGGAGGCTCTAGACTCCAATGGGACCATGCCTCCTGGACTGGCCTCGGTCACTGTCACCATCATGGTGAGTGAGGGGAGGTGGAGTCTGGATTCATGTTTGTTCATAGATGATTTTCTGTCAGTAAATTACTTGTTTTCTGTTTTTTTTTTTCTGTTTTTATTCACTTGGTGTGGCAGTGGCTTAGGGGTTAGTGCATTTTCCCACATTCCCCAAAGTTGGCAGTTAATTCCCTGGTCTGACCATTGCTGATTTTTATATTTTATTTTACCCATCTGGTCTATGTATGACTCTGCTCTGTGAGTGAGTTACTGTGCAGATTGGCAGTCTCACTTATGTCAGTCTACCCCAGGGCAGCTGTGGCTACAGAAATGAATGAGTAATGCATGATTATGAGCCCCTGGTGTTTTATAAGACTACTCCTGCAATATTATCACTGTTATTCAAATTTCTATAACTTATCATTTCACTTTCTGAGATGTTTTTGAATGCTAAAAAGGACTTTTTTTTATATCTATATATTTGATCCTGAGAAGTCAAATGAAGTAACTCTTTATATTACAACAAATAAACACATTAATAAATACATTGGACTCATCAATCTGTATATTTCAGATGTATTGTAATGTGCCTGTAATATGTAATGTTTATATATATGGTGTATTAACTAAGGATGTAATAATAGCCAAAATATTGTGATGTCTTATCATCATCATATCATTGGCCATTACAATATATCAAATTACAAGTCTCTTTGCTTATATTTATTGTTTTGGTGCAGCAATAGCTAAAAACAGAGGGAACAACATGAGGAAACCATGATCCTTTGCTCTGTTTCAGTGCAGACTACAAATAACTGTTATTAAGCACTTTTAGATCTCAATTCTTTAGATTGTGACAAAACCAAAGGCATTAAAAAGTAGCATAATCACAACACATGAAATATGTTGATATCATCTTATGTGGCAAATAAATACAACTTTTACTAATCCTTATTAAAAATGGATATGCCTTGCTTTTACAAATACGGTGTGGTTGATATATAACATTGCAGTCTGTAACGTCCACTGGAGAAAATCTGATATACTGTGTTCTATTCTGTTTCCTCAGGACATGAACGACTTCTCCCCAGTCTTCAGTCAGGAGGTGTACCGAGGCATGGTGGCCCCCAACGCCCTAAAGGGGACCCTAGTTACCACGGTGACGGCCAACGATTCGGACCCTGTGGTGGGCTGTTACTGCTCTATCAGATCTTTTCCTGGATAGTGTGATTGAACAGCATTGTATTTGGCCCTCTCAAGCTGAGCCTACTACAATGGCATTTCATATTAGCCCTTTGAGTTTTCGTCCGCTAATTTTTCGCGATTGTAATAAATTGGTTCACTTCAGATTGTTCCATTGTGAGCCATTATAAAGTCTGCTGTCATTGACCAGACACTTAATAGGTTATAAAAATCCTCATAGCGGGGTCTGAACTCAATTCCACTTTCAATTTGCTGAGTCATTTTGCACTTAATTTCATAAAATATAGTAGCATAACAAAAACATCTCACTGGAGATCATCAGTAAATCTTCAAATAAAGCACTCTATTAGTATGTATCTGCTAAACATGTCTTGACTAGAGATTTAGTTAAAAAGGGAACTTGTGTAGGTATGTTTAATTATATTTTGATCCTAATAATTGTGGTATGGTGCAGTGACTAATAATAGTCAAAGTTGTGTACATTGTAAATAGCAGAGGTTGTGTTGAAGTTGTAGTAAATGTTAAAACACCTCACAATGAAAGCCAATATTACTTTGCAGAGATTACAGAGAATATAAATTTTAACAAGTTAATAGAAATGAAGCTAGTAGCATTAAAACCAGATTGCAGATAGCTGAAACTGTACTGTTGACTACATAGTAATAGTAATAATGGTACTACTTTATAATAACTACACCTTAAGTAGCCTTAATAACGCATGAACAAAGACTTAATTCCCAATGAACATATAGTTTAGTAAGAATAATTCAGGCTTAGTAACTACTTAATTAAAGGGTTAGAGTTAGGAGTTAGGGTATTAATTAAGTAGTCTCAATAATTCTTAATAAACGATTCATATTCATATTCATAATAGTTCATTATGAATTATGAACATGAATTTCATGCAGATTAAAACTGCAGTCATAAAGTGTTACCATAATATAGTAACAATAATCAAATTTGGCTTGGGTAACATCTGAACTTTGACAATTGTACTTTTAAAGGTCCTTTTAAAAGAATGTTGTTACCTCGTCAAAAACATACCCAGAATTGTGTTGTGCTTCATTACACATGTTTGACTAATCCTTTATTATTAGTCTGTCTATAGCTCCAAAGTTCAAAATGCTCTTTTCCACCTTGTGATGTCATGAAGTGGTAGTTTTAACAGCTCCTTTTACCTTTGCTCAGTAGAGATTGGCAATTCCAGGGCTGAAATTACCCAAATGCTTCTAGTGAAGGTGTATGGAGTTTAAAAACACAGTTGAGCACTTCCTGTATTACTAAGACATCACATGGTGAAACATGAGGCTCCTGATGTTGTTTGAGAGAAGAACTCATCCTAAATATGCAGAGTTTGTGTGTTAAACATGTGTGAATGAAACAAAATCCAACTGCAGGTATGTTTGTGATGAGGAAACAACATTATACCATAAATCAGAAAATAGTGTAATACAGGCCCTTTAAATCAGTGCAGATTTTGCTCACATAGGGTCATAATAGTTGCATATATTTTTAGCCTTATCATTTTTTCTTCAGCGCAGATTTAGAGGACAAAGCGGCTCTCAGACTATAACAGCACTTTTATTGCATTTACACTAATCTTTGTGTGAAACCTCTTCAAGGACAGTGTATTTCAGCTAATGCTACTCTTTGTGGACCAGACGGACTTCAACCTTACAATCGCCCATTAGCCAGTTCTGTTCGTTCACGCCGAAAACATTACACGCAGTACACTGGGCCATAAAAGCACTCCCAGAACTCAAAATGGCCGTCCGCTGCACCTTTAATAGTGGTGGATAGATATATTCATTTCTTGTAAATGCCATTTGTACCCTTCAGACCACTGCAGTGAAAATCTTTGAAGGAATTTGTCACAGCGGGAGTTTTTGCTGACTCACTATAAGCAGTTACTTAATCAAGAGTCTGACAGGAATGAAGAGCTCACTGTAGACATGCTGCTGGGAGACCGCAAAGAAGAAAAATGCTAATAAACTTGCTAAAGAAATCAGAACAACAGAAGGGGAAGAAGTTTTGTGAATACTGTAGCTACTGTAGGTAAAAGTACTGATAGTTACTGGAGTAGAGGTTAAAATAGGTCATTCTAGATACTTAGGTGGATTGAGAATGCGTCATGTTTTACAAATGGCTACTGCTTCTGCTGTTACTGCTGCTGCTTCTACTACTACTTGGTTAGCCCTTGATTTTCTAATTGTTTAATAAGAATTACACATTTTTATTAAGCCTTATGAAGTTGTACAAAAATGTTCTTAATTTAATTATGGCCACTGTGTAACTTTTCTGGTGGAGGGCCGTCACCTGCTCTCTCCGTAGCGATACTGCCTGGAATGTTCCACAGTATGACATTACACTTATTAATCTCTACGGAGACCGCAGGTGACACCACAGGGCCAAGTTACATATCAGAAGCCCACTTACAGTAAGAATGTAAGTTTTTAGGTCAATAAAACCCGTGTTATTGAGTAGATGCAAGATGAATATTTTTAATGCCATACCGGGACAATAACATCACAACAATAACAGCTCCATGAAAACTAGCAGATGGCGGATCCTCCACAAGAAAAGTTTCACAGTGCATCTTTAAAGAGGAAATGGCTAACCGTTACTTGCTTTCTTACTACGTACAATCAAAGTTAGATCTACCTGATTACTACTTCTACTACTTTTATTGCTGCTAGTGCTACAATGGATTTTACTGCAATGTTACTATTCCATTCTACCTTAATTGTTTATCTAAAAAAATGGACAATATATAGTACTTAGGCAGTACATTTTCTTTATGTTTTATAAATGATGTATTGCACCACGGTTGGCAAAATATATTCAAGAGCATCTTGTTCATCTTTGGTTTAGTTTCTTGACTTTTCCTTTTTCTGTTTGTCTGCAAAGTACCACACTAATCGTTTTGGCTATAATCACTGTGGCACCGGAATGAAGTTTAGAGCAATTAAAGGATCGTATTAAATTAAGTGCACCATTTTCTTACAAAAAAAAAAAAAAAAAAAAAATGCTTTCTCAATTTGTATAATAGTTTTTGCATATAGTAATGATATTTTATGAAATAATTGTGACCAATAGTCTCAATTTTCGTTATCAATTTTAGTATGTATTTTGTGGTATTTTGAAATTTGGTAGTGCAAGATAATTAAATACTCAAAGCAAATTAAACGCACCTTTTTCCTGCTAAATGTTGTTTCTTTTGCCCTCTAAAAGCAGGTTTCATTTGTGAGTTCATAATTTTTGGTTTAATAGTGTTTGCAAACAGTGGTGATGTATTGTATAATTGTTACTGAATTGTTTCTGTAATTGTATGTATTTTCTGGCATTTGAAATTTAGTAGCGCATGATAATTAATCCCTAAGGTTAAATTATACTTAATAAAACCACTTTATTTCAAATGGGAATGCACTTCAACACAACAAGGGCAGACTGCTTGACATTTAATTAGTCATTAAATTGTTATGACTAATTTTATCTTTTTTTTATTTTTTTTTTTAGGGGACTCCAGCAGGGTTTATTCGTTATAGAGTCGACCATGAGGCTTACCCATACTCCGCCAGTATTTTTGAGGTGGATGAAAACAAGGGACAAGTACTGACCAGAGTGAACTTAAATGAAGAACCCAACTTCAAATTTAGTGTAAGTATTCACTAATTATATACCAGTCTGTAGTATTGTTTTCTAAGGCAGTTTTTGACTTGTGTGTTAGCTTTGAGATGAATTGAAAACATGAAGTCCTGACAAAACCAAGTCCACTGCAGAGTTGCCAAGTTTGCTTCTTTATAGTGATTTATTTTTTTATTTTTTTTTAGAAAGTTGCTAACAAATTTTAACATTTGAGAGTTCTGTTTCATATTACCCTCTTTTCAAGATACCTGGAGTTGTGTTTTGTTTCACACATGTCACCACACAAATCCTGCATATTTAGAATGGGTTCTTCTCAAATGGAAAACACTGTTCCATCTTGTCATGTGGTAATACAAGAAGTGCTTCACCATGTTTTTAACTCCATACATCTTCTCTAGAATCATTTGGATAATTTCAGCCCTGGAATTTCCAATCTTTACTGAAAACTTGAAAACTACAGCTTCATGACATCACAAGATGGAACAGAGCATTTTGATCTTTGGAGATGTAGACAGACAGATAATAAAAGGATCACTCAAACATGTGTGAATGAAACAAAACACAACTCCAGGTATTTTTCTGATGAAGAAACAACATTATAACATGGCGTAGAATCCCTCAGTCGTCCAGGTAGAATCCATGGCAATTTGACAAATTAAAATTCTCCTTTTGCCATTATAACATGGCCTAAAACTCACAAGGGTCCATTTTACATAATATAGAACCTTTGCACCCAGTAATGATGGTTAACATTTTCAATATGTTAATTATGTTAAATATGTGATTAAAATATGCACATCTCATTAGCACTCATTTTAACTAGCTCCCTCGCTCGACTTGCTCATTGCTCTGTAAAAATCTGGCAACCCGTTCGACTGCCCCTGACCGGTCACACAAGTGGCATTTAATGATGGGTCAAATGCAGATGATAAATGTCCCTACAAGGACAATAACCAAATATGTATTAATAATATGACACTAAAATGTTTATAGCGTAAATTTATCTTGAATTTGATTGTTTGTTAATGAAATCTTATAACTTGACCAAGCAGCCAGATGTTACTTTGATTTTCTGTCACATTAAACCAGCATGCTTTGCCACAATTTATGACCTATATATCGAAACATTTCTGGTTCTGTGAGTTATTTATACATCTGTGGACCCTCCGGATTTAAACCTATTATTGATTTAATATGACCAATGTGCACGTAGGGAGGTATGGTGGTTTGACATGTGAGGAAGGATGTTTTTACCCAGTTTATAGATTTCAATCAGTGAAGAGGGTTAAACTTGGCCAAACTTAATTGATCCACAAAGGAAATTATTTGGACTAAGTAGTTCACACATCACAATAAAGCACAAAAATATAAATGGTAATAATACATTCAAAATAATACAGTATCTTCATGGGTTTCAGATAAACAGTTCCTGAGTTGAAGGCCTCTGTGAGGACCTTTTCCCATTCAAAACATGTACTATTTAGATTTGTATTACTTTGACCATGGAGGACTGATGCCATAGCTTGAAACCCGTGAATAGCAGGTTCAATATGGACATTTTGTGAAGTGTGAACAAGATAGTGACAAGAATAGCTATACAGTTTGATTTAGAGGTGGCAGAGCTCTTTGATAGTGAAGGAGACTACGCAGTTGAGCTTGAGTACATAAGCGGGGCAGAACATGCAAGGTCCTCCTGATGAAACAGTATGGGTCTAATGCACTGGGCAGTTTACCCTACTTTAACGTCAACCTCATGCTAGATTTAGAGTCAGAGAAATTTGATTGGCATGAAAAGGTGAAAAATAGTGAATAGGAGGCATATAAATGGCCACATTATAACAAAGGGCTTTTCCACTTTCAAGACACTCAGAGCTTTACATAAATATAAAAATCATTCACCCATTCACACACACATTCATACATATACCAGTGTACGCAAACACTATGGATGAGGTGGTTGAAGTGTCTTGCCCAAGGACACAATGACAATATTCATCCAACCTTTGTATCAGTGGACAAATACACTACCACTAAGCTTCAGTCGCAATGCTTAGGACTGAGAAAGTGCATTTGTTTGATACAATTCTGTAATATAATTTATTAACTGTAATAAACACTCCTTACAACTGTTATGAAACATTTAACAATCAGATGTGCTAAGTGAAAAAGTTCTCCCAAGAGACTTTGAATTGACAATAAATTTAGGCTTGGAGTTTAGTGCACTTGCTAAATACAGCATGTAGGACTCCTTAATTTTATTCCTAATCCATCACATTGATTCTGTAAACACTGGCACCGGCACTGTAGTCAATGGAGACATCATTACAGGAAAGAAAAAATCAAAAAAATTAAATATTTATCTGAAGTATCCGGTTTCAAGTTTGGGCTGTGGTGCAGGGTGTAGTGGGAGGAAAACATTAAAGCAGGCCTTTTATGCAAAATCGACTTTTCAGAGCTTTTAAGCATGTTATAGTTTTTTCCTTGTCTCATTTACCCACTCCAAGTTGTATTTGAAGTGATTTGTGCATGCTTGAGCCATCTTTAAAAGTCCTATATTACGCAAAATTTACTCTTGTGATCTTTAAGCCATGTTAGAATGTTCTCGCCCCAAAAAACATACCTGAAGTTGTGTTTTGCTTCATTCTCACATGCTTAAGTAACCCTTTATTATTAGTATGTATACATCTCCAAAGCTCAAAAAGCTCTGTTCCACCTTGTGATGTCATGACAGTTTTCAAGTGAACAGCTACATTTTACGTTTTGTTCAGTAGAGATGGACAATTCCAGGGCTGAAATGGTTCAGAAGATTCTAGTGAAGGTGTCTGGAGTTGAATACAGTGGAGCATTTCCTGTATTACCACATGACATCACAAGTGTAAAAAAATATACTGTATATTTACAACACAAAACTTGATGATCAGTGAGTATAGCCTCAGTCCGCTAACCAGATGTTTAGCAGTTTGATTCCCACTAGTACAATTGCATAATGATGTTGTGTCTATGGGCAAAATATGCTATGACTGTGAATGTGTGAATAATACAACATCATTCTGTCTGACACATACCGTATTGTCTTAGTAGTTAATACCTCACCTTTTAAGCGTCTTTGGGCTAAGCTAATTCCCGCTTTTCACTGGACTCTAATTAGCAGTACAAGGAGTTACATCACCCAGGGGATTAATCCTACTTTATTTGCACCCGCGATTCAAAGCACGTTTGTCAAACTGTTTGCAACTCTGAGATTACTCCTAAATGCTTTTACTTTAACTCGATTTTCTGCCTCACATCCCCTGATAACATGACGACGTCATGCCAATGTTGGGCCAACGTATGTGTATACGTTGGGCCAACGTTGGCAGTTGACGTTGGGCCGACGTCATTTTGCTCATTGGCAAGTGGTTGGGCCAACGTCATCAAAAGACGGTTGGCTAGATGTTGGTCCAACGCCTTGCCAACATTCAATAGGTCAGTTTCAGACGTTGGCCCTACGTCGGGCCAACGTTGGTAGTTGACGTTGGCCCAACGTTGGCAGTTGACGTTGGCCCAACGTTGGCAGTTGACGTTGGCCCAACGTTGGCAGTTGACGTTGGGCCAACGTCATTTTGCTCATTGGCAAGTGGTTGGGCCAACGTCATCAAAAGACGGTTGGCTAGACGTTGGCAGTTGACGTTGGGCCAACGTTAGCAGTTGACGTTGGGCCGACGTCATTTTGCTCATTGGCAAGTGGTTGGGCCAACGTCATCAAAAGACGGTTGGATAGACGTTAGCAGTTGACGTTGGGCCGACGTCATTTTGCTCATTGGCAAGTGGTTGGGCCAACGTCATCAAAAGACGGTTGGATAGACGTTGGCCCAACGTCTACCCAACTATTAATTAGGCTTTTTATATACTGTATATATTGTACTACTAAATTGCATACTTTATGGAAAGTAATCACAGGTGAACAGTGCATGTAGGTTTTGTTGCAGTATTGCAACATTTATTGATAATACTTGAATTCATGTACACACATATTATCAAAATATAATGTTCAAGGGTGGTTCTTAATTACAATGTACAAAAAATGTTACCAAAATATATTGCTGAAGGCTGATTTACAACAGAAAAAGTTAACTACATTTCAAATGCATTAAAATGCACTACAAGTTTCTGTGTACCTATATAAGTAGATGGAAATAAATGTAATGAGATCAACTTCTGAATGTAAAAATAAAATACTACCAACATGTCAAAACATACCTGAATAATCATGAGAAATCATAGCACCAAAACATAGCATATTTTCATACTTTTATCAACTAAACACACCCTAACTATGCATACACCGTGCGTGTGCCAGCACTGGATGGAATTACTAACAAAATAACCAAAATTACGAACCCAAATCTTAGACAATATATCTAAAGTGAATTTCAAATACAAGCCGATAAACCACGTGGGACAAAATCCAGTTGGAAAATGGATAATTAGTCAATATTCAGTGAGTAATCTAGCACTTTTCACGGGTGACGGCACATACTTGAAAACCGATGGGATGTAGTCAGGTGAAAGCGGGTTGTCACTCTTTTTACCTAGGACACAAAATAAGTAACGTTAAGTAAAGAAACCACTAAGATTACACTGAGAAAAAATATTCACTATTCAATGATATAGGCAGTTTAAAATGTTGTGATGTCACATGAATGCAACCCATTAGCTAATACGTTTTTAGGTCTGGACATTAACCACCGCAGTGAGGTTTATATCGCCAACTAGACTGGGTTGGTAGATTAGGTTGAGGACGTTTCGGCTCGTCCGACTGAAATACAATCCACCCAGTTTAGTCGGTGATATTTATTGTCCAAAACAATAACTATCAGCACCATTTAAGATAATATTAAATGTATAATGTTTACGTGAAATTACCTGATATGAAATGGTCACTGCACAAGCGAAATCCATTAGGTGACGGGTTCCAACGCTCGGTTTTCTTTAGCGCGCTTCTTGCCCGTTTTATCGCAGAAATCCATTTTCCCCTCCGAGCTGGATCTTTGGGAATGCGATAAAAGGCTTTATCTTTAACTTGTCCTCGGTGGTTTGTACATCCAAGGGCACAGCATGAGTCTACCATCGTTGTAAGCTGGAAGTTTTGTAGGCTAGTTAGTTAGTTTGTTTACAATAATTCCTGCCAAGATGGCGCCCGGTGGTGCATGCTGGGATAGCGTGACGTCATCTCCCGGAGCTCTATTGAAACGAATTGTCATTACAAACGTCGGCTCGACGGTCGCGCCAACGTCGTTAACCTGTGTCAGATATGACGGAATGCCGAAAAATCGCGAACTTCAAACAACGTCGGTTCGACGTTGTGTAATGTTCGTTGGCTGCACGACGTCGTGTAGACGTCGGCTCGACGTCTAAGATTATACGTCGGCAACGCCGACGTCGGCAGGACGGATCAATGTTTTCAGGGTCATAGCAAGAAGAAAGCGCATCATTTCCTTTTCATTGGTCCATGTGCACAAACTACAAGCACAACAAATTCTCATTTTAAAATTGTTTGCAAAAAAAACTTGAGTCCTCATTAAATACCTAAGGGCAATGTTGCCTTCAAATTTAACATTAGCTAAAACATGTAAATAGCTTTTGTTATAGGGTACCTGCTTCTTGACTCACACAAAATTCATTAATATACGAAAACTCATGTTGTCTGTAGTTCATTTCATGTCATTTTTTGTAGAATTAGTCAAAAAAGCCTGACCCTAATGCTTTGGTGTAAATTGTCCACAGTATGGTATTAAACTAATCTGTCTTCATTTATTCAACTACAAGTGTTATTTATTATTTAATTTGGCTTGCAAGTCTCCATGGAGATTCACAAGTTTATGGCCATACTGTGGAACATTCTAGGCACATCTCCATGGAGACAAGCAGGTGACAGACCCTCCGCCAGACAAGTTACACAGTGCACCTTTAATACTTAGACTGTAGATAATACTTAGAAAATAATATTTTTTTAGAATTGTTTTTAAGAATGTCCTTGCCTCAAGTGGAGGAGTTCAAGTATCTCGGGGTCTGCTTCACGAGTGAGGGGAGGATGGAGCGTGAGATTGACAGGCGGATCGGTGCAGCATCTGCAGTGATGTGGTCGCTGTATCGGACCGTTGTGTTGACGAGGGAGCTGAGCCGAAAGGCAAAGCTCTCGATTTGCCGATCAGTCTACGTTCCTACCCTCACCTATGGTCATGAGCTTTGGGTAATGACTGAAAGGACAAGATCACGGATACAAGTGGCCGAAATGAGTTTCCTCCGCAGAGTGGCTGAGCGCTCCCTTAGAGATAGGGTGAGGAGCTCAATCACACGGGAGGAGCTCGGAGTAGAGCCACTGCTCCTCCACGTCGAGAGGAGCCAGCTGAAGTGGCTCTGTTTCGGATGCCTCCTGCACGCCTCCCTCGGGAGGTGTTCTGGGCATGTCTCACCAGGAAGAGGCCCCGGGGAAGACCCAGGACACGCTGGAGGGACTATGTCTCTCGGCTGGCCTGGGAACACCTTGGGGTCGCTCTGGGGGAGCTGGAGGAAGTGTCCGGGGTGAAGGAAGTCTGGGAGTCCCTGCTTACACTGTTGCTCCCGCGACCCAGCCCTGGATGAGTGGAACAAAATGGATGGATGGATGTTTTTAAGAATGAATTAAATATGAATCTGTGAGTGTAAGTAGAATTACTGTTTAGATGAATTAAATGATGGCTTTGACAGAGGTAGAAGTAGTTAGATCCTAATTAAACCCAGGGAAAAGGTGTAAAAACAAGTATAAGCACACCATTGGGATAGACAACACATATTTACACCTTTCTCTGCAATCAATGGTCTTCTGTGGGTAATTATTCGAATATGTCAACATCATTTAGAACAAACTGTGTAACTTACTTCTAATGAAGCACTTACTTCTTCACCTGTTGTAATGACAGAAGCTCACACTGTTTTCAATTCTATTTTTATTTGTTTTTGTTTTATTTCCAACATGTCTACATATACCTGTAAGTCGCCATGTTTGTTTTTATATGAGATAAGCTCTGGGTTTCTTTTATTGGTCAATCCACCTGTCAGTCACCAAACAAGTATCCACATATTTTTTCAATATCGCATGCTATTCTGTGAAATTCAAAATATAATAAATATATTTTCAACTTTATTCTGTGAAATTCTGTTCTAATAATATTATAAAACAAAAACAGCAAAAAATATATAAACAAATGTGTATTGATACTTTGCAGTGGGGGTGTTCTACATGTATGTCTGAGGCAGAATGTACAACAGTTACCATAGAAAATAAAAAATACAAAGTGGATTTAAACTATACATTTGTTTTGGTGTTTGATATTCGACTTATTCTAGCAAAAATGTAATGTTATATGGGAGGGACTTGTTTAACAGTACAAAATCAGCTCATCTGTTGTAATTCCAACTAACTCAGTTCTATGTGATCAGATTGTGTTAAAACAAAGCTCAGATTCAAGTCTAACTTGAATAATAGAGCTTCAGACAGAGAAGAGCTTCCAGTTAGCATCATCCCCCAGTGAATGTTGTTGCCATCAGTTGTAAAGTATCAGTAGAACAGAAAGAAGGAAGAAAACTAAGTGATTCTTGCTCCAACACGTACATTAAACCATAGTAGACATAACCTTTTGTATGTTTTCTCTGTTTGACGGACAGTTGGTGGTGGTTGCCTATGACGACGGCGTTCCTATTAAGAAGAGTTCAGCGTTGGTGGAGATCACTGTATTGCAGCCTTCAGTCATCCCAGTGTTCACTCACGAAGAATACAGGTACTGCACTTTAAAGTACTATTAGTTTGGCCCAGGGCATAGCTGAGCCCTGTTGTAGTGCTTAAAGGGCTTGGAGTTCATTTGTATTTCTTCTAGTTTCTTAAAAACAAACACATTTTAGTTTCTGCAGTATGTTGTAAAAGCAGTTATTGGTGAAAATTGACTTAACGACATTGCCTATACGTTTTAAAGACATGTAGTTGGCTGAGAAACGCAAGGAAGCAACTGCCAGGGACATACAACTGAATCCAGACAGAGTGATATGGTCTGTGACTGTGACTACCCCCCACTGTCACGCGATTCAACATAAGGACTAAGAGGGCAGGGTTTACAGTTTATTTAAAAGATTCCTTTGGTTAATATTGGTTCAAGGCAAGTCGGTGGTACAATGTTAGTGTTCAATCTGGATTTCTTGGTGCAGGTTTAAAATGAAGGTTAGAGTAGTGACTGTAACTATTGGTTAAAGATAATATAACTGGTCTTAGTGTCATTTAGAATGTTAAAGCTTTACACAGTGGCACTTGATAGGTTGTTTGGTGAGTTAGTGGATTGTTTTTTTTTTTACTTTCATCTACTTTTGAACCTTTAAATTGCTGAATGGTACAACAATTGAAAAAGAAGAAAAGAAGAAAAAAAAATACATGTGGTGGTATGTGAAAGAAAACCAGTGTGACTTCAATCAAATTCTTGAAGCTTTTTTTCTATGAGTTTACTGTAAAGAAAAATACTTGTGCTGAAATCTCAAAACAGCACACAGAAGAACTATTTAATTACAATCTTTTGAGGTCTAGTGCAGGTCTGTCTCACAGTTCAGGCAGAAGGTGCTATGTCAGGGGAATAGGACTGGTAATGTTTGCTCAGCTAATTCAATTTTGATTACTCAAATTATGTGCTTTGGTGAGAAAAAAAAAAAAAAAATCCATAGAAAATTTCAGACAGACACTTCCATGTTTGGGTTCTAGACAAAAATCAATTTAATTACAATCCCAGGATTACTGCCTTCTTGCTCGCTTTGCAGGTAATGTATTAAATATTTATTTAGCATTTTCTTTCCATTACAGGTGTTTCTATTAGTCAAAAATACCTTGAAAACATGCATCTTCAGTGTGCATGAGCTCACTCTCCACAGATCTGACCCATAATAACTTGTCATCATGGAGACATTATGTTTTAATGCCATACTGTGAAGAATTCTGGGCAAAGCAATAATATCTTTAGGGAGACAAACAGCTGGCGGACCCCCCACCTGAAAAGTTGCGCAGTGCACCTTCAAATCAATCACATAGGCTGCCTCTATTTTCTGATTATCATTGTTGTTAGGCACATTGTATTCCTATGACAGATCATATTTTGTCATATGATGAGGTGCACAGTGTAGCCACGTCTGGTCGCTGACTTGTCTCCATGGTGATGTTATTACTTTGTCTAGAATGTTCCACATCATGGCATTATACTTATTTCGAGATAGACAGACAAGATAGCATTGGTTATATTTTCAGCAATAAAACGCATGTAATTGAATAGATACAAGATAGATAGAAGAAGTTTAATGTCACACTGTGAAATATTCCAGACAAAGTAATAACATCTCCATGGAAACAAGTTACACATAGTGCACTTTTAAAGACAAAAGACTCATAAGATGCAAGAGTAAAGACAGACTAAACCTGTTCAGATTTATTTGACATTTTCTAATGTTCAGGTTTTGAATTTTGAGAGCGGTGCTGTGTGATTTGGTTTCTAATTAAGTTTTGTGTATGTGAATAATGAATGTAAAAATGACCGGGGCTGAGGGGCGGGAGGGTTCGCATGTGTTAATTGGAGTTATCTGGTGGCTACAGCTGTTGTTATTATGGAGTTTATTCTCTGTACTGTGCTCACAGTGGTTTCTCCTTTGTCATTGTCACAAGTAACACAGGAGTTTTTTTCTAAAGCAATTTCTTCAGCTGATTTTTTTGGGAATGTCATGTACAACTATGTGAATTACTGAATAAATGTTTTGGTAGCATTCTGATATTTGGAATTTTGAGGAATTTTCAACTTCAAAGTCCACAGACCAAGCAGAATAGTTGCACATTATAGTGTTTCAGAATGTACAATGTGACTCAGTTATTGCATTTCCTTACATCTGTAATAGAGAATGGCTGGTATTTAGCTTTATCATAATATGTTTACTACCAAATCCTGTGGGTTAATCCAACTGGCGCGGTTCTCATGTGGCGTAAGAACTTTTGTAGACATGTCCCTTAATATAAAAACATTGTGTTTTGTCACCAAAGTTTTTTATACATGCTTTTACTCAAGTACTTTTCTGAATATATTGCTGTAGTTAGGAAGATAGTCACAGTAACACTAATAAAAGTAACGAAGTAATATGGGATTTGATATGGGATTTGATTTGATCCTTTGCTGATTTTGTAGATTTTCCCACTGACAAAGAAATGAACAGTTTATAATGTTAATGGTAGGTTTATTTTAACATTGAGAAATAGAATATCAAAAAGAAAATCCAGAAAATAACTTTAAAGAGAAGGTGTCTTTTATACAGGTGACTAGTTAAAACATGAGTCTAATTCAGGTGACAAGTTGATTAGGATTGTTTAACTATTCTGTGGGAGCCAGAACTCTTAATGGTTGGAGGGGATCAAATACTTATTTCACACAATGAAATGCAAATCAGTTAATATATTTTCTATAATGTGATTTTCGGGATTTTCTTTTTGATATTCTGTCTCTCAATGTTAAAATAAACGTACCACATTCTTTGTCAGTGGGAAAACCTACAAAATCAGCAAGGGATGAAATACTTATTTCCTCCACTGTAGTACAATAGTAGTATGGTCGGTAGTTTGGGATTGTGTTTTCATGCTACAGTAGTCTCACAGTCAGACATTTTCAGACACTAATTAATGTAGTTGTCTCATAGCTCTTCTGCTGAATATTTATATTGTTTTTGGCAAATACATCTCTATGGATGTTTTGCCTGTTTACAACAAAGATGGTGGATTTACTCCCACAAAAGTTTGCGATCTGTTCAATGTGGTTATGGCAATTTTATAATTACCCCCTGCAGTAGCTGTTGCATTTCAATTTGTTAGAAGATTTCATTTGTACAGGCACTCACTCAATTACTTTGGTACTTTGTTTAATATTGTGAATATCAGTGTCTTTTTCAGAATGTACAACATACCGAGTGTGGCTGAGTTATTGCATTTCCTCATTTATAGGCTGATATTTAATATAGTATCATGATATTGATACCAAATACTGCAGATCAATGTAACTGGGGTGGTCTTCAAGTTGTACAAAAGCTTTAGTAGACACGTCCCTGTAAAAATTCAACAAACACTTATATCTTAGCAACTTTAATATCAGCAGTGACTATAGGCTAGCCCAGAAATAGCATTAAAATTGTGCTACAGTCAGTTGTCCTATATCTACTTTCCCCATTATATTGCTATTACCAATTGCATAAACTCTGACGCAGTTTAGTCACACCACCTCCCATCTATTGTAGCCATACCATCACATTGGTCACGCTATCATCTAAAGTAATGAGTTTTCCTTTAAGCTATGCCAAATTTAACCACAATATCCACACATTTTTACACTTTTGGACAAATGGAAAAAAAAAAAAAAGAAAAGCTGAGATGTCAAGCCTTGTCTTTCACAGAGAGCTGAGTAAACCCTACGTCTATTTTTAGGAAAAGGGTTAGAGGCAAAATAGAGGGAGGCATGTCAGGCAGCTATATAATACTAGCTTTATGAATATGTAACATAGCTCCCAGCCAAATGTGTGTGTGAGTGTGCATTTTAACCGCGTATACAGTTTGAGGTTTAAAAGAGCCATAAACTGTACTGTGGAAAACGTCCATCTATCATTCATACACACACTGCTATTTATGCCAAATGGAAGAATAAAGTTTCGTTAACACTTACAATAACCATATATAGCCATAATAAAGCAAGAAAAAGACTTAATTTGTGATAGTTTCTAAGAAGGATTCAGGCTTATAGTAACTACATAATTAAAACCCCAGTCCAAACTACTCTAACTACTCCAATTAAGTAGTTACTAAGGATGGTTGCCAAAAGTATTGAAAATCAGATACTAATTGATACTAAAACTAGATACTCATTTGAGCAGGTATCGTTACTAAAAAATACACATTCACAGGACCGAAGCAAACCTTTCCTGAATAGCTTTAGATCGATGTTAAATTGTATCAGAATAACTATAAGACCACACACACTAGTATACACCCATGGACCACTATGTAAACTACCTTGACGACTAAGGGATTACACAGATATAAGAGTGCATGGTAATATAAAAGAAAGAAAATGATTTAATTGTCTAAAAAAGAGAGTTTTTAATTATCACAGTGGTATCAGAATCAGTAATGAGTGTCAAGTCTATTCCATAATAATGAAATCAAGTCTGAAATTGTATTATTACTAAACCTGAACCATTTACCACTATTTGTGCGACCAAAGTTTCTTACTTTTACTCAAGTACTTTTTAGAATTTATTGCTGTAGTTGGGGAGATAGTGACATTAATACTAATAAAAGTAATTAACTTTATGAGATTATAATTCGGGATTGCCTTGTAGCAGTAGTACGGTTATATAGCGCTGGGTTGTGTTTTCATGCTACAGTAGTCTCACAGTCAAACATTTTCAGATACTAATTAATGTGGTTGTCTCACAGCTCTTCTGCTGTCTATTTATATTGTTTTGGCAAATAGATCTCTATGGATGTTTTTCCGTTTACTCCCACAAAAGTTTGCGATCTGTGTGGTTATGGCAATATAATAACTCCTTGTAGTGCCTGCTCCATTTCAATTTGTTAGACATTGTCATTTGTATTGACATTTTCAATTACTTTGGCACCTTGTTATTTCTTCAGTACCTCCAAGTATTTAAGGCTATTGCGAATTCCAGTGACTAGTTAAAGGGCCCATATTACATTATTTTCTGATCTGTGTACTGTATGTCATAACATTGTTTCCAAATTACAAACATACCTGGAGTTGGGTTTTGTTTCATTGACACATGTTAAACACAAACCCTGAACATTTAGGCTGAGTTCTTCTCTCAAACAGAAAACACTCATGACACTACATGACATCACAAGGTGGAACAGAGCATTTTGAACTTTGGAGATGTAGACAGACTTGTATGTTTTTGATGAGGTAACAATACTATAACAATTTAAACCTCACAAGAATACATATAGGACCATTAAGTACGGCCGTTTGTGTGTACTTGTAATTATATTAAAATTAAACCTCTTACAAATGTTGCATTATTGACATTTCTATGCACACAGAGTACAGTGTAGTGTCTCGGAATAGACATCCGTGTTTTATTAAATAGGAGCTTACCACTGGACCACTGAGGTTTGGGAGTTCAGCTGACTAATGCTGCATAATGAATTTGTAGGGCTTTGCTTCCAGCCACAGGCAAGCCAATTACTAATATTGATTCACTGATGAAATATAAAGCATATGTAGTTGTATAGCATCTAAATAATGAGGGATAGTCATACAACAATACCAATCTGCTTTGGTGTTACAGTGTGCGTAAACTCTGAGTGGGTTTAATAGTGTAGGGCTGAAATCATTAAATCGCTGTAATTAGCAAATGTATGCAAACTATGTATAAAACCTGCTAACCCTATAGTTTTAACCACTTCAAACATGAAATGCATGTGATTCTTGTATTCGTTTAGCAGTTCATAGTTCAGTATTCTCTCAAATATACACTGTGTGCATAGTTATTAGGCAAGTTGTATTTATGAGGAATAATTTTATAATTGAACAACTACAGTGTTCTTGGTCAATCCAAAATAAACCTCAAACCTGAATATTTAAGAAAGTAAAGTTTTTTTCCATTCTCACTTGTTTATTTTAATCTGTAAACATAGTAAACAACTCAAAATGTACAAAGAAACATTTCCGACATTTCAAAAACAAAAGCAAAATCAGTGACCAATACAGCCTTCATTCTTCTCAGTAATGGTCATACGCCTTCCATTCATGGAGTCTGTCAGTTTCTTGATCTGCTGACGATCAAATTTTTGAGCAGCAGCAACCACAGCCTCCCAGACACTGTTCAGTGAGGTTTACTGTTTTCCTTCACTGTAAATCTCCCGTTTAAGAAGAACCCACAAGTTCTCAATAGGGTTTAGGTCAGGTGAGGAAGGGGTGCAGACTTTTTCCTGTACCACTACTTGAAGAAAGTGTCTTCTAAAAACTGGCAGTAGGTTTTGGAGTTCATTTTGAGTCCATCTTCAACCCGAAAAGGTCACCTTTAATAATATCAGCCCATACCAGCCCATAGCAGTACCCCACCTCCATCTTGGTGGCACCTGAGTCGAAGTGGAGCTCTGTACCCATTACTGATCCAGCCACAGGCCCATTCATCTGGTCCGTCAAGAGTCACTCTCATCTCATCAGTCCATATAACCTTTGAAAAATCTTGACGTTACAGTTTCTTGTTTAATGGTGGTCGGGTTTCAGCTTTCCTTACCTTGGCCATGTCTCTGAGCACTGAACACCTTGCGCTTCTGGGCACTCCAGGTAGATTGCAGTTCTGAAATATGACAGCGCTGGAGGATAATGGGTTCCTGGTAGCTTCATGTTTGTTTTTTTCTCAACACCTTTCTTGTGACACTGTTGACTATTTGCAACAAAATGTTTGATAGTTCTGTGATCACACCCCAATATGTTTGCAATTTCAAGCATGCTGCTTCCCTCTGAAAGACTTTTTACAATTTTTGACATTTCAGAGTCAAAAAATCTCTTTTTTGGTCCATTTTGCCTGAGAAAAGAAGCTGCCTAATAATTCTGCACACCTTGATGATCTCCTTAGGCCACACCCTCCCTTATAAGACAAATACATATCACCGGATATGCTTAAATACAATAAGAATTCAAGTTTATACAGCTTGGAGTTGGAGAATATGCATAAAAATCATGATATGATCAAAATACCCACTTGCCTAATAATTATGCACACAGTGTATATTCTCCCAAACATATATATAAAAAAATTGAATTTAAATCTCAAATTGCAATCACAAAAATTACAATTCAATTTTTTGTTCTTGTTCATACCATAAACCAGACCTGGGCATTGTACAGATCCCGGGCCTCATACGGCCCTTTGGTTGACTCTGACTTAATTACAATTTTAGATAATTTGGAATTCCAAAATAAACATATTTTATTAAACATATTTTATTTTATGTTTACCTGATGTATGGACTAAAGCTGCATTGCTTTTATTTTAGAGGTGTTTTTTTTAAATGACATTTTTTGTAAGGCAACCTTACTTTTTCATTGCTTAGTCATAACATATACTCTTACCAGTCTTACCAGCTTGTCAAAACAATGCTATTTACTGCTTTTTAATGAAGAAATACAATTAATATTATGCAGTTGAGTTAAGCATTTCAGCCAGGCCCTTCACAATATTTTCTGTTTCTCATGTGGCCCCATGTAAAAAATAATTGCCCACCCCTGCCATAGAAATGAAGCTCACTAGGCAAGCAGTTGTAGGAGCTAATTTGGAGTTGAGTTAATGTGAACATTTTAAGACCAAAATGACAAGGCTTACCGCAGCAGTTACAAAGAGAGGGGTGACCATTTTTCAATGTAAAGTCAATTGGAGCCAGAGTTGATAAAACCAGACGCGCCCCCATGCTCACTTCCAATTTTGTCGCCTAGCAGGTTAGCTATGTTGATTTATATACAGTCTGTGGTTTATACCAACATTTTTGGTATCCAGACACAACACATAAAGCATTCTAGTTGATTTGATCCAACAATCCCGTAGTATATACATATAAACAGCTGAACAAGTCGTAGTTCTATATTGACTTGACAACATTGTAACAGTGAACCTCCTCTATGTTTTATCAGGCACCCTCCCTTTCTTCACCTGCTGATCCAGTGGGCGGTCTAACAAGCCCCCAGCCCTGGTCATACATTCTGTTTGAAGCTCTACCTGTCTACATCAGGGCACTGGCACTGCTCATTGTTGTGCTGTCTCTCTGAGACTTGCTAAAGTGCTGACTTCCACAGAACTGTTTTGGAGGTTGTTTACATCCTCTCAGCTCAGGGGCACAGACGAGAAACAGGCTCAAATTCACGCAGAGACCCGGTGAAAATGAAGAGGGAATGAGACGTCAGCATGGCAACCTTTTATCAGTGTGGTCTGAGTCTGAACGCATCCCACAAATGCAAACAGAATTTATGGAGGAGATATGTGTGCGCAGTGTTGGTCCAGCAATTCTGTTTTCTATTGATTTATTCAACTCATAAAGGCTAGTGCTTGCTTTGCATATTGTATTTAACAACAACTAAAGGGGTGTAATACATATGAGAGGGTTTTTTAAAAGTCTTCAGTATGCAATTGTATACTACATTATGTAAAAGTCTTGCAACATGAAAACTGAGCGTAAAAAGATATAGATTAAGTAGATATTACATGTATGCCTGGAATAAGTGGACTAAGTGAGTGTGATGCCAGAGTTCCAGTCAAATGAAGCCCATTAAGGCTTGTGTTGGTAAACTGTTCTTCAAGATAGAATCAAAATGATCACTTTATTGTTACCACTGTTGATTCAGAAATTGTTCAGATTGGACTTTGATTCATTTAAAAGAAAAAAAAAATCATCAGTGGTTAAGAACATCCTTAGACCCACGACACACAACTTACCGGTGCAATGTGGAACTTTTGTGGTGGATGTTGATCTCCATGGATATGTTGTTGTCATGAAATGTATCACTATAAATTAAACATATCTATTCTTCACACCTGTTTTTATTGCTGAAAATAGCAGGTAGTGGATCCTTCATCAGGAAAGTTATGCAATATACTTTTAAAATTCCCTTGGTACCAGTCTCAAGTACTTATAATTGTCTTTTTGTAACTCTATTCTAAACCTTTTGAACTGAATTTAGAAGTAAGCGTATTTGTTAAGCATATCTACTCGCGCATTGACAAAGCCGGTGCTCAAAACCTTGATAATGATCCTTACTGAAACCTTCGTATTTCACTGCAGCTATTTGCTGTGCTGCAGCATTTCACTCTATAGCTCTCTCATCAAACACGTTAACAAGCCCCTGACATTTCAACATAGACTGTTTTAAGCCCCTTCTCCCTGCCCTATCCCCTCTCTCCCCTCTCCTCCCTCCATCTTGTCTGGAGGCCATTGGTGCACCTGCAAAATTAGTATGCAGTTTGAATCACGCACACATACATAGTTACAGCCCATGGCAATTTCCCCCATTAGTTTAAGTGACAAAAATATTGCCTTTTTATAGATAACGCTACGTAACTCCCTTTAATCTTGTCTGTGATTGCAGCCACCTCCTCATGTGCTCACAAAATGCCTCAGAGCGAACTACTTTGTTAATAAATCTAATTAGAAAATGGTTGCAAAGTTAAGAGGCAAAAACACTTGGAAATGACATCAGAGTGTTGTTTTGCTAATCAGTAAATTGTGATAGTAAAGTGTTGCTTTGTCTTGCATCATAAATCGGGTTCAGATAGCACATTGTGGCGTGAAAAAGACTGGGATAAATGAGGAATTTCTCACCACTGACTTGTATAGGAAACAATAGTGCGTAATTGGAAGTGTGGATATCCATTATGTAAGACCCAATTAACGCATTACTGTCAAACACTATGATTTAAATTTAATGCATATACTGCTAAATCAGAGAAGTAATTTGTCAAGGTTTTGGCCCATTTTCATAGTATTTAGAAGACATCCACTAAATATTATATACGACAAGGACGAAAAGTTGTTTTATATCAACAATATCAACTACAAGTGTGTATCTAGCTAACTAAATAAACAAATGTGTCAAGTTATTATTTTAGCAAGAGCGAATAAGAGAATTACACTGAATTAAATACAAAATTATAAAATAAATTTTTTTAAAATCCATTGTAATTTGGTGCAGTAACTCAAAATATGCCCACGACATAGTGTTTTTCAGGGTTGAAATACTGTTTGGTCGTTTTTTAAGATTGTAGTAGATGTTTTCTGTTGCCAGTACGATATTCTCTGAGTTGCCTGGAAGCTGATTTTATCTGTAACACTGCCATTAAAAGATTGTTAGATCGTGCAACATAGCAACCAAAAGGTCACACCATGCTCTTTAAACGTCATAATGCAAAAAAAAATACCCATTTCTTTATATGACACAGTGGTGTTAAAAGTGATACTTCCATCCAAACTTTTCTCATTAAAGTTTGAAACAGAGGTTGAAGCCTGCTTGAATCCAAAGCCGGGGTAAATCTTGTATTTGTTGTTTTGCACCTAAAGCTCCTCTGTCTGTCACCACCTGTACGTTTCTCTGAATAGCTTGTCATGCCCCGCAAAACATGCCACACGGGACATGTGTTTCCCAGTAATACTCCGGTGTCCTTGAAATGAAACACTATGACTTCCTTCAATACCTGGTAAAGATTCAGGTGTACTTAGCTACACTTTCCGCTTCTGCATTCTGTTTGTGTTGTTGGATTTAATGACAAAATTAAAATGGATTGTTATATTTGTTGGCCCGCAGGAAAAAGATGGCACAGATACTGTAAATAACGCTTGTTCTTCCCCTTAGCAAAAACAACCCCAAAGCAATGATGGCTTTTGATTAAAAATAGACAGAATCCGGAAATTAGGTCAGTAATTGGAAAACTAAACACACAGATTGAGATTCTTTGAGAGAGTGGGATAAGAGGAGGATATACTAATATTAGACAAGAAAGCTACAACCAAGAAGCCCAAAACTCTTGTGTAGTGGTTGTATCAGGCAGAGCATCTGATGAAAGGGCAAACTGATATTCTAATCCTCATAGTAACCGTCTTGATATGAAAGAGTCTCAGAATGATAAAAAATTAGGACTGTTGCCATAGCGATTAACATTTGAAAAATATGAAATCTATTGAATGGAAAAAAGTCCTCTGAATGTTGCATGAAAATATTTTACCATTGTGAGAAACAAGAACTTTAGCTCAACGTGTATAGGAATTACCCCTAAACTTGAAGAGTCCGTCTTTATCATTATTATTAGTGACTTGATAACACTTGGGTTACATTGTGACCGTGGTTCTCTGAGCGAAGAGCCTATCCCTCCCACCCATCCTCATCTTTGGATCCATTGTCCACATTTGGACCCATGTCACTGTTTGTATGTTATTGTTGTTTTAATTTTATTTTACATTTGATGTGTATTGTCCCTCATAAAGAGGGATCTCCTATTGGAATGCCTCTTGAGATTGTTTGATCTAACAGTGTCTTTCATTTGTGCTTTGATTATGGCCAGTTTATCTGAATTTACTTCAGTCAGTAGGCTTCTTTGTAGGAGAAACAATGCAGATCTTATAGCTTTTTTTTTGGTAAGCCGTTATATAAAATAACCTAGAAAGAATGTCTTGCTTGCACACAAGTCTCTATCAATCTTAATTTAAATGAAAGCTCAAGGGGTCCAGCTAGAGCCGAAGGGAAGTGGGGGATGGTCGAACATTCACAGTCTTGAAAGAAATTATCTAGTCCAAATTACTTTGGTGAAAATTTCCTTCTTAAAGTTCTGATACCATGATAACAGTAAAGCAGGTGCTTCTCACAGTTTCATGGGTCAACCACCTGTAATACTAGGCTTGAATCTAGTTAAATTACATACATTACATATGTATGAAAGGTGATTAACCCTTCAGGTTAATCACCCTTCAGGTTAATCACTGAAACAAAAGCGGAATCCAGCCCTGTCATTTTTCTTCTTCTTTTTTCATTGTTTGTTGGCTGTTTGCTGAGCTCCTGGAAGCCTCATGATGGCTGTCTCTGCTTCGTCTGGTATTTCAAGCATAGAACCAAACACTTGGTTTGCTTGTCTTCTGGCTCAGATTTTGGTGGTTCCTCTTTGACCACATTGGGACTGGGGTTGTGGGACTGTTGATTGATCAGGAGAGCTTGCAGCCTCAAAGTTTGTTTGCTACTCCTGCCATAGTTTTAGTTTTCAGGAGTTTGTGTCTGTGCAATGACACTTGCACAACCTCCAACTTTGGCAGTGTTGTCAGCACCCTGTTCATTCTCAATCAGGCAGAAGGAAGGAATCACAGGCTCATTCTTTAGTGTTGGGACCTGGGTTGAATGAGATGTCTAAACACTGGGCGACAGGCAAACATTTTCTGTTATCGTCTCATAATCTCCTGCCCTTCTTGGAAGACGCCTGGGTTGTCAATGTTCTTTTGGTGGTTCTGAAGGAAACACTTTGATAACCTCAGGCTTTGGTGCGGGGGCCTGAACATTTGGTGACTGACAAGTTGGTTTACTTTTGAAAGCTGGTTTCTCTTCCCTGTTTTCAATTATCTTGCTGTCACCTGCCTTTTCTTGGAAGGCGTCTCGGTGGTCTTTGTTCTTTTGGTGGGCTTTGAGGATGCACCTGAATTGGCTGAGGGGATTTACACATACCAGCTTTGACAAGCCGGTATGTGGCCATACCGGCTTGTCAAAGCCTGATCCCATTAGATCTCAGAAGCTAAGCAGGGCTGGGCCTGTGTAGTATTTGGATGGGAGACCGCAGGGAAAATCAGGTGCCACAGTGGGGAGCCAGTCGCAAAAACTGTCATGCGTCCTTAGACAAGGCACTTCACCCACATTACCTAGTATGGACATGGTGTGTGTGTGAGTGATGGTGGTGGTCGAAGGGGCTGATGGTGCAGATTGGCAGCCATGCTTCCATCAGTCTGCCCCAGGGCAGCTGTGGCTACAATAGTAGCTTACCACCACCTGGTATGGAGTGAATAAAAGTGATCTGTAAAACGTCTTTGTGACATACATGTCTGTGAAAAGCGATATATAAATAAAACTAACTTACTAACTAACTAACTAACTAACTAACTAACTAACTACACAGATTTTGACCATCATTTATAACCTCAGCAGCCTGCTTGGGTGGACTGTCCTCCCAGCACAAACTTCCTGTGAAGCTTGTGTTGCTTCAGTATGTGCCCTGTTGCATTTTGGTCTCTTCCTACCTGGTCGGGGTTCGTGGCCACTTCTGTCATTTTTCTTCAGTTTTTAGGAGCTTGAGATGCCTCTCAGTGGGTTTTGTTTGGACAACTAGGTCTGCCATCATTGGCTCTTCTCTCTTTCGCCTGTCCAGTATTAAAAGGTCTCCTTTCTCTTCTTGGGACAGAGTTTTTAGGTGCTGGAGACATCTCTGATTGTCCATTGTTCTGATGCCAGGTTTTCTTGGGATATCTTTGGTGGTCAGCATTGGGGTTGTTGTTGGCAGCAGCCTCCTCTCTCCAGTTAGAGCGTGGATACCAATGTCTCCTGTCAGTGTTTTCCTGGTTCTGGTTTTCAGGATTGGTTCTAGACCCGCCCTGTTTCTTAGGAAAAGAATGACGTGCATTTTTGGGCCTTTGGTTAGATGAAGGGACCCTGGGAGCTGGAGATGCCTGGGCTGGTTCGGTGTTCACCAGCCTTTTCTTGTTATGTCTCCTTTTTTTGGGAGTATCCCATCCCTCATCTTTGGTTCCATTGTCCACATTTGGACCCATGTCTACAGCCTGTGGAGACTGGGCCATGCTCTTCTGCTCTGTGTCCTCGATTGTGAGAGGACAAATGTGGATTCCAGGTTGAAGAACCTGTACAGAATCTAGACTTCTTTCAAGACAATGGCCTAATGCAGCCTCAACAAGCTGTTTGGATGTATGGTTCTCAGTGATAACCATAATACTAGATCTTTTCTTGTTCTTTCTTCTTCCCGTTGTGATCAGTTTGATATTATCAATAATCTTGACAATACATCGTAAGTATTTGTAGTGTTCAGCTAAAAGTGTAAACAGTTGGTTCTCTGTTTGCTTCTGTCCACAAGTGTGTCAACTATTGAATGACCAGAATCTGCTCGTGTCTTACAATCACTAATACGGAATTGAATGGTTTATGACATTGTTGCTCATTCTGACTGTCATGATTATGGTGCTGTGACAACTGGATTTCTCTGTTTTTGTTTGTTATTACTAAAAAGAAAAATCAGTAATTCCGAGTCGGGTAGCCATTGTAAATGAATAATAAATAGTTTCCACACACCTGATGGCAATGTGATCATTCCCCGTACCTATGGAAGATGTAACAGAGTGGAGAGATAGTTTTGAGACGATACAGAACATGTTTTATTTATCACATCTTGTACATTTTCCTTTTTGTATCCCATGAACCATGAAATTTTATATTGTTAAATTCTCTTGTTTCCCCCGAATAGGCATGCCCTCATCTCACCTTTTTCTAAGACCTTTCCATTCACTTATTTTATAGCCTGTATTTTATTGGCTGTAAACTTCCCTTGTATTAAATTAAACATGTTTCTTCAGCAGACAGACTAAACTCCCTGAGGCCTCTAAACTCTTTAACTATGAGATAAACAGACAGGCTGGCTCCCCATGTTTACCAACACAAGCACGTCCAGCACTGTTGCTATATAAATCAGCTATACGTTGCACTGATTCTGCTGAAGGTTACCTTGTTGTGTTGACGCACATAGATTGTTACTGGCAATGTTACAAATGTGGCAAGGAATGGCAAACAAGAATGATGTTTAGAAGATAGACTCAAAATTAGTACATAGAAGTGATGGAGAAGTGAAGTTTGGCAGTGGTATCAGCAATCATGGAAGGCTAAATGGGAATGGGACTGTAAAGTGTAATAGAGTCACAGTTGTTTGGGTTCAAATGCTTTGAGACTTTATCTGATCCACTTGATGAATTTAGGATAAATCATGGCACAGGAACTATTTCACACTAATTCCTATTAGGGATATACCTATTTTTCAAAGATTTTTTTTTTTTTTATTTTGTTTTAGCAATTACATTCAGGCCTAGAATTATAATAGTAAAAAAATACACTGAGTCTTTTACAGCCGAGTACACTCATTACTATGGAAGCCGATTTCCAACATTAAATGAAAAATAAAAGCCTCACAGAAAGTCATAATTATGAGTTTAAATGTAATAATTATGAGTTTTAAACTCATAATTATAACATTTTAAACTCATAATTATGACTTTTAAACTCATAATTGCAAGTTTAAAAATCATAATTATAAGTTTAAAGCTTGTAATTCTGACTTTTAAACTCATAATTATGAGTTTTAAAGTCGACTCTGAATCTGCCCTTGTTATGCAACCTTATGCATCCTCCAGGAGCTCAGGACATCTCCACATAGCTCCATTTCCTCGTTAACTTGTGAATGTTGTAAAAAGACAATAAAGAGAGAGATATCCACCTAAATCCCATATGAATGACTACATGCAAAGTGTCCATCTATGTTACTCTGTCCATGGTAGCTCCAAACGGGATGAAGCACCTTTGGCTCTGCGGTGCTCCTGGTCTCCTGGCCTTGGCTGGGAATTTATGAGCTTTGCTGGGCACTTGGCACAGGCTACTTTGGGTTGTTCAGTGATGAAAATATGGGCACATAGCAAATAATTTAGATACAGTGTGAAGTGAATTAGTAAAATAACTACACATTTTTCCTTGTAGTGGGTTCATACATGGCTTCTCCAGGAAAATAGAGATTATTATTATATTTATTATTATAATTATGACTTTCTGTAAGGGTTTTATTTTTTATTTACTGGCGGAAATGGGCTTCCATATATTACTTTTGTGCAGTTTTAAATTGGAAAGTGCTTTTACACTTTTGCTTTGCTTACAAAGCAGCAAAGCAAAATCTCTAAATTCTACCAAAATGCCATTACACGCTAGAATTCAAATGGACGTGGAAGTAGCTAAGTAGCGAAAGAAGAAACTGGAAACCAAGTTCATTGTCGTCTCTGCTGGCATAAAAGCATAAGAAAGTGATTTCATTATTTCATCCCAAAGACATCAGTTGACCTTAAAGTCAGTATGACAGGTATTTCTGATAACTAATTTTGACTTAATCTGGTGGGATAATACCTGTTGTCGATGTAAATTATAGTTTTAAATTTGCGAAGAAATGTTGAAAAATAAGTTGAAAATTACAGGAAGTAGAGAATTCCACGCTGATGACTGAAACACAATTTTCTGACACTTTGAATATTTCATTTTTGAACATTTCATTTTTATTTGTCAAATAAAAATGTCTGTGTACATTAGAGGAGTTTTGAACTAGAGAACATCATGGTTGCTAAGTAACAGTTATGGAATTTCTTGGCGTGATGTCATGATTTCCAACCAGGAAGTAAAATTTAAAACCTACAGAAGGGCCAGACTTAAATCTTAAAAATAATGATCCTAACAATGTTTTGTAAAATTAGTAATCTAATCTTCCATAGGCACTTCAAACCATAACATTACTGTGACAAGTATGTGGTTATTTCTTGCATAAACAGTGAATTAAATGATTTTATGATGTGAAAATTCTACAGTATATGGTGAACAAAAACTATTGCAAAAGTCAGATTGTATCAAAGTCAGGAACCAGCAAGTTGCAAAAGTTTACAAAAGACACAGCTAAAAAAAGCAAAAACAAGAAGAGCAAAGGAGCGTGAGTCTCCAGAATAGTACGACATTGATAGACAGGCAGATGTTAGCACTGACACATACATACAAGAAGCACAGTGTTTAAAGTGGCGTGCACATTGACAGCATTACAGAACAGAGTTGCGACTGGAGCAAACAAGCAAAGTGAAGACTGCAGATAGATATGATGGAGTGATGAGCAAGATAGAGACTGGGGCATGCAGACTGACACTACAAATACTGCACCGTAGAATTGGAAGCTCACTGTGGACTGTGCCAGGTGACAGGAGCAGATAAGAGACTCGTATGACGATTTGATGATGGGGGATTTTCTGCTTAATCTTTTGCAGCTTTGTCCTTCTGCAACTTCTTTTGTTTGTCTGAAAGCGCAAACTGTTGGAGAACTATTTGTGAGTTAGCTAAAAAATAATACAAAAATGTGGATGAAAATTATGCAGCTTGTTTCTTTTATCAGTGAAGATGATGTTATTTTGTCAGGAATGTGCAAAAAACTCGACAGTGACCATGGCGATTTTTGGAGATTTTTTGGTACATCTGCAGTTGAATAAATGAAAACAGATATGTTTAATACCGTACTGTGGAACATTTCAGACATAGACATAACATTTTCATTAGGCATTTTATTCTTTGTTTTAAGATAGAGCTAGTGATAAGCTCTCAAACCACAAGGAGACCATAATGGAATACATTTAGTAGTTTTCCACTGGTTAAACTTTCAATATAAAATTCACACAGAACAATGGAAGATTTATATAGATTTGACTCCAGGAATTATGATTCAGCATGCTAATTAGTATGATATGGGTAATCTTCTTGGCATTTTGTGAGAGAATAAACAACTTCAGTGTAAAATGTGAATGAAGGTTACGTTTTAGTTGCTATGTATCTTGTATCTAGCTGTATTTTGACATAAACATTGTAATACTTGGCTGAAGCCTTAAGTGTACTTATGGTGAACTTGGTTTGCTTTTTTTGCTTGGTGTACTGTGTGAATATTCATGTGAATGTTGGCAGGTTGACTTGCCTTGAGGGTCATAGTTAAGACTCTTCCTTCTCATCAGCCCGAGGACACTATTAACCAGTGCATAACAATCCAATGTTAGCTCCAAATACATTTTAGCTAGCCTGAAGGCAAGACTGGGAAACAGGAAACTTTGAGCATATTTTGCCCAGACAGTAGCCTATTTTACTGTTACAGAAAGCAGTCAAGTATTTCAAAAACTTAAGTGGGATATTAAGTTTTAAAAGGAACTAAGTAAAATCAATGGCCAGCTTGGGGCTTTTTAATCAAGAGGTCTACAGCCAGTCCTCTGTCAGTAAAAACATGTGATTTGGAGAAGAGTTCAAAGAATAAATTAGACTATTTGTTTGGGGGAATAAATTACACTATTTTTATGTAAAATGGAACTAATTATAAGTTTGACAAATTTGTGTTCATGAAATTAATATTGAACATGTATTTTTGTTCTGTTTTGTTTTTGTTATTGCTCTATGAGAAAAAAAAAAAAAAAATGCACTGAAATGAAAAAAGTCACCCAGTCCTATTGATACCGTGGTATAGCAAAGTGTCCAATGGATTAAGTATAGCAAAATGACCAATTAACAAAAGTTTTGACTAGCTTCTCTTTCCACTGTGGAGACTTTGTTTTGATTTGTTTAGAGTTATAGTCAGGTGATATAGATTCATACATACATACATACATACATACATACATACATACATACATACATACATACATACATACATACCTACATACCTTTAAAAAAATTAGGATGGAACCCAACAAAACATAATATTCCACTATACTAGTAGATATTGCACTGTAGTAGTCTATTTTTGCCCAGATTATGACCAACATTTCAAAATAACCTGCTAAATTTGACTTAAAACTCAGAAACAATACAATGGGAACACATGACAGAGTGATTGACAGCTGGGAACAGTGACACAAATAGGGACTGTTTTGTGAATGAGCCGTAAAAGAAAAAAAAAAGTGGAGAGGAGGAAGAAGAGTGCTCTAGGGTTCGGAAAATGAATTCAAATTTCTCTTTCACTGTTGAGCTGAAAAGTTTAACTGGAAAAGTAGATATGTTACATTCTGTTACCTAAAATGGCATACATCAACATTTAACAATATTTCTATACTGGTCCTGTTAGATTTTGAAAACTATTCTTATATCTTTTGTTTATAGTTTATGTTAGCAGAATATTTACTTTGCTCCCCTAGCAGACTGCAGTATTTCCCTATTGACTATATATTACCACTGCTTTGGCCTGTGTCGAGAGCCAAGCAGAATTAATAAGGCTTAGGCCCACTGCTTTATAGGCTTTATAAAATGTAATGTTTACTTTAGGGAAATCTACAAGGAAGCCATCAGTGGACCTTACACAACTGACATTACTGGCTGGCCTCTTACTCCCACCCATATTATTTATAGTATTACCTGTAGGCTAAAGTTGGAAAATATATATTTTTTAACTTTACTGTTTTGAAACCAAATTAAAGCAAGCTCTTGAAGTCCTCCTATTGATACTTTGTAGCTGATGTAATTGACGTTTCGCGGGGGATTGATGCTAACTGTAGGCATGCTCGGTCTGAGGCATTGTTAGACTTTAATCTCAGCTTTATTTGAACATAATCTGACCAGAAAGAACTGATTTAACAGGTGAGCAGATTTGTGCTCTTAAACAAGTCTCCCTCACATGAAATTAGTCACAAGCTAGCTAGCATTATCCAATTGTTTTGAGTTTTTTGAGTTTTTTCTACCTTAAAACCTTTTTGGCTGTGTTTGCTAATGTGTGCATTGTGCCACCATGGTAACTTCTGAACATCCCTCCACACACATACATGTACCCCCAGTGTGATGTGAAGTATCTTGCTAGGTTTCTGATAACATAACATTCTATAGACGAAAAATATCAAATACAGATGGAGGCAGCTAAAATGAATATTGTTAAAATGCACATTTCTGTTGTAATATAGTGAGTTCTGGGGACGAATGATCAGGTTCAACATTTGTGAATTTAATATGTGATATTTCAAGACAAAGTACAATGTTATCAAAAGGAAAAAAATGTCTAGAATCTGAAAACCACTAACACTGTTGAAATTAATAACATCTCCATGGAGCCGAGCAGTTACAGGCCCCCCACCAGAAAAGTGACAAACTCACCTTTAAGTACATTTGAGCTGCATTATCTCACAATGAACAGGTGCAGCTGACTTGGCAATCCGAAATGAGAACAGCCAAAGAAAAAGTACTATGAGTTGAATAGAATAGAAAATGTCTGACAGAATTTCCTATAGGTTTCACAGTGGGAGACAAACCCTCCCCAAACTATGTGTAGCTCTGAAAATATGATGTCACAGTCGACTTAACACACTTAAAGTTCAGTCCATAGCTTGAGGTAGATGTACTAGTCTTTGTACTGTCTGCTCCATGATCAGATGAAATGTCTCTGGTGAAACTGGCTTCTGGCAATCTGTCATTTTAACTCTGTGATGAACATATAAAAGTGAAGATGGTGCAAACTCTGGATTTTTCATTTCAAAACAAATTTAGTACTAGAGAGAGTTTTGACTAAATGGATATTACGAAACATCACAAAAGCAAAGACATTGTGCTCAGTTTAAAGGTGCACTGTCACTTCATATCATCATAGATCTGTCCTAAGTAGATAGAGTTTAAGGCCAAACTTTGTAACGTTCCAGCAAAATTACATAGTGAATATTTAGCTTGTTTGGGCATTTAAAAAGTAGTGACACATTTTAAAGGGCCCATATTACGCTATTTTCTATGTTATAATGTTGTTTCTTCATTCTTCATCATAAACATATCTGGACTTGTGTTTTGTTTCATTCAAATCCTGCATATTTAGGCTGAGCTCTTCTCTCAAACTGAAAACACTCTGTTCCACCTTGTGATGTCATGTGGTAACACAGGAAGTGCTTCACTGTGTTTTAAACTCCATAAACACTTTCATTAGAATCATTTGGATAATTTCATCCCTGGAAATGACTATTTCTACTGAACAAAATGTAAAAGGTAGTTGTTAACTTAAAAACTACAACTACATAACATCACAAGGAGCAGAGCAATTTGAGCTTTGGAGATGTAGACAGACTAATAATAAAGGATTACTCAAACGTGTGAATGAAACAAAACACAATTCTGTGTGTGTTTTTGAGGAGGCAACAATATTCTAGCATGGCTTAAAGCTGACAAGAGTCAGTTTTGCGTAATATGAAACAATCTCTCAAAATTGCAATTGCGACGTTTTGAGGGCTTTTTTTTATCACAGTGGGAAACCTCTAATGGCTTGGCACAGAACAATGTTGAAACCCTTTCATAATTTTTCTTGCTGGTGGTTGAAAATCAATACACGTATAAACAATGTTGTGGCATCGTATCAAAACTCATAATTGACTCTGTGGTAATTAAAAGTGTCATTACTCTTTAAGTTATCTTACAGCCTATCAAGTCAACCCAACAGATAGTGGTGGAAGTAGTACTCAGTTTTGTTACTTAAGTAAAAGTAAAAGTAGTGGAGCAAAAAATACTCAAGTAAAAGTAAAAGTATCACGTGAAAAAAATCTAAAAATATTAAAGTATCAGTTTTTCAGATTGTACTTAAAGAGTAAAAAGTAATATTTTCTGCCAATTTCCAGGTCTAATAAAACTTCAGTGTACTGTTTTTGATTTTTGAATTTTGTTCAGCAAAAATATCCAAATCCATTATCTGTTTTATTTGTAGCCTTATTTGCCAGCCTTTTCAGCAGGTCTGAAACAATTATAAAAAATACTTTCAACATTCAGTCCTGTTCAAAAATGTAGTGGAGTAGAAAGTACAGATACCCTCTCTCAAATGCCTACCTAAACCTAAAATGTATACAGTACTTTACTACTTTTACTTTATTACATTCCACCACTGCCAACAGATGACAAGATAAATCTGTTTGCAATGGCAACAACTCACTTTGTATAAATACCCCAAAATAATACTTAATCTGAATATGATCTATTTACTTGAGCTGTTTAGTGTCTTGGAGGCATGGGCTCCTACGCAGAGTACACTTTGTCACTGCACACGTCTCTTAGCTGTCATAGAGGGAAGGCGTTTGGGAGAGCAGACCACAGTATAACCAGACACAAGATTGGATGAGCAGACTGAGATGGAAAAGACATGACAAGAAGAACAATGGGCCAGGATGGTACAGTGGATCATAAAGAAAATAGGGGCAGGAGGATACAGCCCAAAATGCCAACGTGTAATGAGTAAGGTAAACGAATGATCCACAGGAGGAGGAGGAGAGGAAGAAGAGGGAGAGAGAGAGGGGAGGCACTGCGTACATCTGTCACCAGGCTCATTATTCTCTCCATCCTGCCACTGCTCACTGTAGGTTGTGTCTTATAGCTATTACACTTCCTCCTCTTGGATTCTCTCCTCCAGGATCACCACAACAAATCATTGGCCTCCTCGTGTACTGCCATTTGCATATTCATTTTGTCACGTATTTCATACTGTCCCTGACACCGATCGCTATGTATTTCTGTACGTTGCTATGTTCACAGTCTATATTTGGTCGTGGCTTCCTGTGGCTGGATTGTGGTATAGTGACTACCTTGCTTGTTAAAGGTGCACTGCATAACATTTCAAGCCACCTTCTAGTCTCCATGGAAATGTTTATGCTTTGTCTAGAATCTTCCACAATAGAGACTAAACCTTTATATCACGAGGTTACATTACACTATGCTACATTAAAATTCAGATCTGTGGAGAGTCGACCTTATTCACAAAAGGAATAATTGTATTTTTGAGCAATAGAAACACCCGTAATGAATGAATGCTAGATGTTTATGTTTAGTGTCATACCATGGAACAGACCAGGCAAAGCAATAACATCTCCATGGAGACAAGTACCATGATGATAATACAAAATACTCTTTCTTTAGACAATAGAATGTAATTTTCTGTTATAGCATCTGACCTTAAGCTAAAGATGTTCATTTTGTCGTCTTCTGGGTTCTTTTTTAAAGACAATACAGTAACGTGTATTTACCTTGTTGACATGCAAGATGGCTCGCAGCTAGCAGCCGAAACATGTCAACAAGGTAAATACACATTACTGTATTGTCTTTAAAAAAAAAGAACCCAAGAAGTTAGCATCTATTTGTGTAATCCACATAGGTTCCATATTGGTCCACATTGTTCATGGTCTTATACTTGTTCTGATACAGCTCAAGATCATTCTAAAGTTTTTCACGATTACACAGACTAGTTTCAATAGTAGTTTTAGTAATGACTTGGATACTTTTGACAACCCTAATGTAGTACATGCAGTTTTCATTCTGTATACAACCTGAATACAACCTGCCACTTCTACCTTCTGTTCAAATGCAGAAGCGTCTGGGACCACTTGATTTTTAGTTCATGTCTTTCAATGCAGACACTTTCTCTTAAATATTCAATCACGTCCATCTGAACTTCCTCAAATAAGCCTGAATATGTTACTTTGCAGTGACATCATTCTGGGATAAGATTCTCAATGACCTGAAAATTTGTACTTTGCAAATTTTCAGCCCGTTGAGCATTGCACTGAGCCTGGGTTCGCTGCAAGAGTTCATTCTGTGTTCATTCAGTCTTGCTTAGGTTTTTGTTTTTCCACTATAAGGGTGAATAAACATCACAAATCAGCTCAGCCTTTGTTATTCCAACTAAGCCAGTACTTTATAGTCAGATTTTTATAGTTATTGAGTAGGGATGCACCAGTCTGATACTGGCATTGATACTGGCGCTGAAACTCAAAAATTTGCTGGATCAGATATTGATTGGCTGGAAATATAAATTGATGTAATAAGAGTATTTACTGGTCATTGTCGGCCTAGAAATTATACAAAGTTGTTCTGTAATTAGTTAAGGGATAAATAACAGCTTCATAATTGATCAGTTCTGTCTTATTTTATTTTAGTTTAAAGAAAATAAATGCTATTTTCAGTCTCTGCACTGATATTGGTTGATATCAGGTATCTGCAAATACTTATCGGAACTGAAAAAGCTCAATCGGTGCATCCCTGTAATGTTGAAGACATCACTCTAAAGGTGTTAATAAGAAACACACAGAACCAAATATAACCTTTTAAAACTGAGCTCCTCCTGCTTTTTCATCTTAGAACAATTCTGCTTGTGAATGTCAATTTTGTAATCAGAAACTGGAGAATAAACAGCATTGCATGGGCCTCACGCTTAACTGCAGCCTTAAGTGCACTCCCTTTTTCAGTGTGAGAGTGCAAAACTACTCTCCTCTTATCTACATGGCCCCAGCTTGCTTTGGGACAGTCGAGATTACAGAGTCGTATTTCATTGTGTGCAGCTGCAATAGCAAAGATGTACTGCTAAACGGCATTGTAAGTCCCTATAGCTGTAGCTCCCTCCTAGCCCCCGCTCGTACTTGTGCTCTTCCTTACCCTGACAGTTCTCCATTGTGGCCTAAGTATTGAAGTGAGCAGTGGGAGAATGGACACAGGATCGTTGTGGACTTCTTCTGCGATGTGGGCTGGCAGCAGGAGCCCGAGGGGAGAGAAGAGAGACAGGTGCGGCCAGGGAAACAGTCAGTAAAAGGTACAATGGCTGCTAGGTGAAGTGCAGATGCGGAGAAGGAGAGAGGTTTTGACGGACAGTAGGAATTACAAAGTTATCAAACCCCTTTCAAGGCTTCATAGTGGGGGACAGTGCGTCTTTTTGAGGGGTAAATGGGAGTTTGGACATTGGACAGCGTCATATTTTCTGCAGATATGGTAGACTCTACAAACCGAGGATATAAGTTGTTCGTAGATCATCTCTTAGTCATGGCTCTATATTTACTTCCAACTCTTCATACACAAATGCTCAAAAATAACACTTATCAAAAATAACACCCACATAAATGACAATACACTGCTTGCTACACAGAAATGCCACAATGAAGAGGAGGATTTCTGATGTTTCTTTGTTTATTTTAAAATCTGACAATAAATTGAATCTGACTGATAATGAATTAATATAAAATTGTAATTGTGGTAGCAATAACAGTTTCTGGAAATCAAGGTGGTAATTGTAGTCATGATAGCTTTACTTAAGATGGCATTAGTAGTATTAAATGAGTGATAAGTAGTATTAATATTAGTATTATAAGCAGTAGTATTGTTTTTCCAAATACTTTGCATCAATTTAAATGCATTTTTACCAGTTTTGACCAGATTTTTACAGTCTTAAAAACAGTGGTCTAAAGTTATTCCTCACTTACCCTTATGCATTCCGAGCATCCATAATTATTCACCTGCAATGAGTTTATAACCACTTTCAGAGGCCAGAACGGAACTAACTACAACTAGCATGCTAACAGTGCTGTCCCTGATCCTGATCGGGCAATGTTGCGACCTTATAATTAGATGTAAATAGCAGTACACAGAGGACTTATTTTGACCTTAACAGCTGCTTACACTATACTAGTATATCTGTACTGGGGCAAGACTCATTTTGCTCGAATACTTGGAAAAACATTGGCTGCAAGCCCTTTTACTACTACTACTGCTTTGAAAGATGGATTGATGCACATTCACTCTTGATAATACCCCCAAATTGCCTCTTTATGGCATAATTGCATGAGGACAGGTATTGTTGATTGCATCCTCCAGCCCTCAGAGTGAAGGTCCACCCTCCCCCCTGTCCCCCATCATTTATCTGCTCCTGATTACTTGACAGCTTACGCACTCGCTCGTCTGTGTTATAATGTTTAGCCAGCTGTGACGCGCGGCTTAATCACTGAGCTGGGTTTATTTAATGGAGTGGAATCTGCTGGAAATGTGAAACTTGCCAGATACTTGGAAAATCTGTCAAGACTGAGGAAGGAGGGAATGGGCCACATGGTACGAGAAAACAGCTTGTCTTGGATTTCCAAAAGCTGTTGATGGCATTTCTTCACACGGCGAGGGCACCTGGTCGTAAATAAATCAGAACTATTTTGTGAACACATTGTGAACTTTTGTGCAGTAAAATATTGCCAATAAACAACTATTTTGGTGAAGAAATATCAACTGGCCAGGCAAATTGAGTTGAAAATAAGATGCAGACATTTCTGAAATGTAATATGATTTACTGTTATCTGATTACTTACTGATTTTGAAGTGGCTGTTCTTTTTTGCTCCAGTACAGATACATAGTAATAAGCAGCTCATAGGGACAAAGTGAGACTGTTGTACTGTCTGGATCTAATAGTGTTATTGTATTTTAATGTGCTGTTCGCATGTTTGCTGTAACAGCAGAACTCTGCTCTGACCTCTGAAACTTGTGAAAAATGCCATGAATCATTTGGATCCTTGGAATGCGTTCCTGTATTAGGAATCACTTCAGACCACTGCAAACAGTTAAAACAAAAAATCTGTTTTTTTATTGTCAGGTAAATCCGGTAATTTTAACATTTTAACAGTGAGAATTTGAGTTTATATCCCATTCTATAGTGCAGACTGTTTACATGGTATAACAAATATTATGACCCCAAATACACAGGTTGTAATGCTTGGTATTTATGACTCTTAACTTACATCTGAGAGAACCATTTTCACAATAGACTTTTAGCTTGTACCAAACTTTGATACAACAAAATCACTGTACAGCTTTGTTACCCCTGCGCTGTCAGAGTCCAGGAAGCCGTCAAAATGAAGTGAACTTTGGGCAGCTTTGACAGACTGGAGTCTCGCTGGTATTTAACTCGGCAAATCCTTCCTGTGTACCCATGGAGACAAGACCTCAGTACTAAGCCCTTTTATCAGCTGATGGGCATTGACTGGTGTGTTGCAGGTTTGCCCCGGTGAGCGAGGAGGCTGCTGTTGGGACTCCCGTGGGAAACATCATGGCATCCGCTGTCAATCAAACCATCGTCTACTCCATCATCGAAGGCAACGAGCTGGGTGAGTGCACGCCAGTGGACAAGGGTTTTTTTAGAGGGAGAAGCACATTGTAAAAGCTGCAATAACTCAGTGGCACAATGTTATTCTATTGCAGTGTTCCAGATGGCATCACAACTTTGTATAGGCCAATAGCGTTTAATACAGATGGGGGGTGGCTAAAACTAATATTGTGCAAATGCAGATTTTTGTTGTAATATAGCAAGTTCTTGGGTTTTGTTATTAACAGAAATGATCAGGTTCATTGTTTGGGAATGTGCATTTTGATTGTTTCATGGCAAAGTACCATGTAATCAGTAGAAAAAACTGGCTCTTGCCCCTCATCTCGAAGTATGACATCATCACATTTTAGAATCTAAAAACCACCAAGACACAAAACAAAGCTGTGCACTGCTTTCAGCTCATTAGATATTTCACTAGCACGGAACCTCAGAAAATAGTGTAAATATGATCTGAAGGTAACACACATGAAGACAATGATTATGGTAGACAAAGTAATATTCCAAAGCTGCTTTAGGAAGATGGAGAGGAAGGGAGCAGGTGGTATGGAGCTCAACTGTGACCACCCACTCCCCAGTTCCAGAACTAAATTTTCCATTCATTTTTCTCATAGATTTTACAAAAAATATATATATATTAAAAGTTTGAAATCTTGCTTAGGGCTATGCTCTGCAGCTATGTGGTAACTAATGACCACAAGACCTATAATTTTATTTAAAGTCTGTTTCTGAAACTTTATAAACCGCAAAGTTATTAAAACATCTCACAGAATCTTGCATTTTAAACTGCTTTTTTGACTTAAAACAGCCGCTTTATTGCTATTAGTAGGCCTCCGTAATGTGTTTGACTTCTTAATATTTGAATTAGTTTAGCAAAAAATAAATGGAAAATTTCATAAACTTGGTAAGGAGAGAAAGAGGTCTATGTGAGGAGTGATCCTGGTCCTGAACTTGAGATAACAAAACTTGTGGCACTGACTTTGCTCCATAGTTTATGCTTATCTGTTATTGATGACATGTTTATTATGTTGGTCAAATGATGTTAGATTGTTACACAGTTTGGAGCTGTGAACTGTTATGTGCCATCATAATATATCTGAATGTAGCTTTACCTTAATGTACCTTTGTGTTTTATTTCCTAACTAAGTTAATGCTTCATCTATTCACAAATGCATTCTTTTACGCTCTATAAAGGATTTAATGCTAAGATACCTGACTTTTAAACCGTAAAAGAAGGAAGTAGGTATTTAAATCTATCTAACTCTCACAATCCCTCTGGTACATTGCTAGTATTCACTTAGTGATAATAGTTTTATGGACACATTGTTGATTTTTTTCATTAATGTAAGAGACAAACTGGGCAATGCAGGACACAGTAAGTAGACATGAGTACTAATAATAAAGGATTAATCAAACATGTGTAACGAAACAAAACACAGCTCCAGGTATGTTTTGGATGACGTAACATTATAACATGGTTTAAAGCTCACAAGAGTCAATTTTGCGTAATATAGGACTTCTAATGATGTGCTTAGCCAAGATTGTTGTATTGCTTAGTGTATATCAGTCATAAATGAAGGAAAAATAAACTCATACCTTTGAAGTTGTCCAACAGTAATAATATTTCACACGTCTATTTTCAAAGTTAAGGCATTTTGAGTCATTTGTACCAACGCTGTGTCCACTTAAAAAAGCTTTGTTCCATTTGATATGTCTTTTGTTTTGCACCAGCTGGAGTCAAAGTACAGCTGAAGTACTGTTTAGTGGAGGCTGACTCATTCACTTCACTCACTACTTTTTAAATGTATGATGTGAGGGATGAAAGACTATTGTTCAGCTGCTTCACTGTGGCATAGCTCCATAACACTGGCCTTTATTATAATTACTGCTGTGGTGGGAAAGGATCACACCAATGTTTGGTTGCTGTTGCCGCTATTTGAAGTGTTTTGTTATATCATATTTAGGTCAAACCACTATTTCAGATCAGCTAACATGACTTATGACAATATTAAGAATATTGGGGCGACAGGAGCTCAGTTGGTAGAGCGTTTGTCCACTGATCCGAAGCCTGGCAGTTCGAATCTCGCTCTCGATATGAACATCATTGATTGAGCGGTCAAATCCACTGACCCACAGGTTGGCGGTGTGATTCCAGCACACCCCTCACCACAGTGTCTACGTATATTGGTGTATGAATGTGTGTGTGAATGGTTGAGTGGTTCCTTGATGTGCTTTGAGTGCCTTGAAGGTGGAAAAGCACTATATAAAATGTGACCATTTACCAAGAAAAAACAAAAAAAACATTTTAGTTTATTAATTTGCTAACTTTCTTATACCCCTCTAGGTATGTTTTCACTGAACGAGTCAACAGGACTGATCTCCACCGCCAAACTCCTGGACTATGAGACCAATTCCAGCTATGTGCTCAAAGTGGAAGCCGATTCCATGGGGGTGGTGCTGTCCAACTTCAGAGCTCCCTCCAAATGTAAGACTCCCTCTTTGCCAAATCTTACGTAAGCAGTAGACACGATGAGACACTTTAAACACACATTGTTACAGAAATTATTGTTCATCTTGTGGGTGATTATGAGCATTATCAAGACAGTTTTGTTTTTGCTTTTCTTTGCGTTTTTCATAAAGATGTACTATGTAACATTCCTGCTTGTCTCCATGGAGATGTTATTACTTTGCCTAGAATGTTCAGCATTTTGGCAGTGCTCTTATATAGCTAAATGGAGACAACCAAGTTACCCCACCAGGCCAATAGACAGGTCAGATCTGTGGAGAGGCAAGATCACCCTCAGTTTTTGCAAGTTGTTTTTTTTTTGCATTAAAAATATGATAAATACAAGATAGACTAAATGCCTTACTGGATTATAATGATGTCGAAGAATTGCATGGAAATATTTAGAGAGATATTTTAAAGAATTCCATCTTTGTATGACGTCTTATAGTTCTGGCTGTCTATCCATTATTGCAGCTGCTCTAGGGACTTTCATAGAGGATATTGATTTTTACAAGGGAAAGACTGTATTTTTTCAATCAACTTCTATGGTTTAACACCTTTCGAAAACAAAGTCATTGCCCTGATCTTTAAGTTTAACCTCAAAATGTCAGAGAGGATGTGTTCCCTAAATCATCAGTCTTATCTCATCCATCATCTGCCTACTTTGTCTTGGGGCTTGTCCACATTGTTGACACATTTTCCCTCTTAACGCTTAAACCTTACCAGTGACTTTAGCAGGTCGGTCTCGTAAGAAGACGACAGCAACGACAAGAATTTCAATGCAGAATATCAAACATTTGAAGATGATCAAAGTAGGGGTGATTTTATCTGAAAACTTCTCTAAAGTGCCTGAGACATTATAACACAGTGGAGTAATTGGTAAGGAGCCAAAATGAACATTTTCAGCCTCTCTCTGCCGCCCAGTATTTTACTTCAGATTGTCCATTAATTTAATTTGTATCATAATTTCTGCTATTGTCACTCCATCCAAAGTTTATTGGTCTTTTTGGCTAATTGCATATGGGAGTCAAGTCTAACTAAAGTGGCTCTGCACACTTATAACTGAAACTAAAACTGCTGTGAAAGTGTTAGTAATTACTCTGGAAGTCTTTATCATTCTCTGCACTGTCTCTTTGTTAAAACATATCTGCTTTTGTTGTAATAGACTCCCAGCTCTTCGACGTCTTCCTTTCTTCTTTAATTACGCTGTTTACCACATGCTGCTCTGTTCAATTCAAGCGTTTGAATTTAAGCTAACGTTCTGGGATTGAACTACAAATCATTGTCGTCATTAGCGAATCTCTGCAGATTTGCTTTTCATTTTGGTTTTAATCAGGCATCAAATCAATAGGAGTAACACAATGTTTTAATCCGCCCCTCGTATTCAGGGGAAGGTTGAAATTGTAAATGGAAATGTGATTTAGAAGAATTGGTTAAACATATCCGTGTTTGCCGTGTCTTTGTGAACTCTTGCCAAAACTTGCAAAATTTTTACACACTTGAGAGAAAATACAACATCTTTTGATTGAAGATTCTTTGTGTGCGGTTGGAGCTCTGCTAACATTGATACCCTCAAGCTGTTGGTTTATTCTGTAACAAAAGCTTTTACTGAACTGGCTGGCTTTCTTTGTTGTTAAGGGCATTTATGCATGGTTGCTATATTTGGAAACTGTTGCCATTGCCAAGGCATTAAAGGTCCTATATTACATGAAAACATACCAGGAGTTGTGTTTTGTTTCATTCACACATGTTTGAGTAATCCTGCCTTATTAGTCTGTCTACTTCTTCAAATATCAAAAAGCTCTGTTCCACCTTGTGATGTCATGAAGCAGCAGTTTTCAAGTTAACAGCTACTTTTTACCTTTAGTTCAGTACAGATTGTCAATTTCAGGGCTGAAATGATCCAAATGATTCTAGTGGAGGTGTATAGAGTTTAAAAACACAGTGGAGCACTTCCTGTATTACCACATGACATCACAAGGTGGAACAGAGTTTTCTGTTTTGAGAAGAACTCAGCGCTGTTGGCGTGGGAACCAGAAGGCACATGCTTAACCTAAAAATTTACAGTTTGTGTGTTAAATGTGTGTGAAACACAACTCCGCGTATGTTTTTGATGAGGAAACATTATAACAGATCAGAAAATAGCGTAATATAGGCCCTTTAATCCTTTCCTGCACTGATAGTGCCCAAACTCATTTAGTTCAATGATAAAATATATTCTATTTTTTACAAATACAAACAAACTTAACTTAACTGAACTTAAATACTAACTTTTTTCTTTGGTTTATTACTGACTTATTTGGTAAATTCAAGGATAAATTCCAAGTAAAACCATTTAGACTTAAAAGCAATCTTAACAACAACTGTTGGCGCTCTTGGGTTTAATCAGTGTCTAATTCTGCTATAATTATCTTGCTAAATATCAAAAAGAAGATGAATACATCTGAAGAGTTGACACCACAAGTCAAAAAAAGTTTATATTTAGAGTGAGATATCAAATTTCCACATGGGAACATTACTCATCGTCAGTCTAATTCTGCACCTGTCAACATGGAGCACGCAGGGAGCCAGTCGCCATGGCAGCTGTCAATCAAAGTTCACAGATGTACCTCTGTAGTGTCTTCTCACTATGCATTTATATATTGTGCATTTATGTATTGTGTAAACTCTTTGTGTTGCAGCGAATACAGCCAAAGTGATGATTGATGTGAGAGATGAGAATGACCACGCTCCAGTTTTCACCAGATCCCTTTATATCGCCGGGGTAACGGAGGATGCTAAAACCTTCACATCTGTGCTACAAGTGCAGGTACAAAAGACTCTTATTGAATACATATAATACATGAACAGTTTGCAATGTTGTGTATTTAAAAATGCATTTCAACTACAGGAGTCTAGTAGATTTTTTTTGTTTGTTTGTTTTATTTCTCCCTTTTTTAACCTGTTATTTTTGCCCACTAACTCAAAGAGGAAAATAGAAAAATTAAAATTAACTTCTCTATTTGGAATTTCAACTAACCTCACAAGCAATGTCATTAAACAAACATGACTTTTTTTTTTTTTTATGAGTTTTCACATTTTACAATGATGGATCCATTTAACATGTATAAATATATGTACACAGTTCTTTTCTCTTCTTAATACACATTCCCATCATTTCTATAAGAACATAAATTTACAAAACACAAATGGAACAGAAGGGAGCGACCACTAAGTGTACATTGTTAATCTATTTTCTTCATTCTCAAAATAAAATCGTGACTTTTTTGTATATTCAACCCACTTTTCCCAACAGGAACAGACCGGATTTACAAATGCCATCATCCACCATGTTGTCAAATTTGGCATTTTAGTTAGACACTGCTTCCTAGCAACCAACAACACATTGACAGACATTACTTTCAATAGGATTATTATGATCCGATCTTATCTTATCTTCTGATCTTATTTGTAATAGAGATTTTTATCAATTCACTTAAATTCAATTCACTTTTATAAAAACTGTAGTGTTCTTTCTATGGATATGACAGCAGTGAGAAGAAAAAAAAGTAGTATTGACTAGACATTAATTGGAACTTTTAGAATGATCGTGACATATTGTATATTGGAACTAGAAGAAGACCACATGATAACATCAAAGGTGCACTGTGTAACTTTTTGGTTGGGGATCCGTCACCTGCTTGTTTCTATGGATATGTCATTGCTCTGCAGGAATGTTCCACAGTATGACATTAAACAGCTCTACCTTACATTTATTACATTATTGGTTGCATTCTGACTGTGAGACCATGGAGATAGAAACGTTTAATGTCATACTGTGAAACTTTCAAGACAAAGAAAAACTGAGAAAAGCATCTGACAGATCCTCCACCAGAAAAGTTACACAATGCACCGTTAAAGGGAAAAAAAAAATCATTGTGGTATCAAAATGAATATTGAGTATTGAGCCTTTATTCCTCAGTTTGAAATTAAATGTGTGTCAATAAAACACAACGCCGGGTATGTTTTTGATGAGGAAACATTATAACAGATCAGAAAATCGCATAATAGAGGCCCTTTAATCCTTTCCTGCATTGCTAGTCTCATCTCATCACCACATTTCTATTATAAGAATTATTATCTCCCTGGAAACTCTATTCTCTTTAAGAAACTCCCGCTTTCAGTGGCCTCTTCTGCACTGCTCGCTTTCATTGCTGTTTTCAACTTGCCCCAGTCTCCCCTCTCTGCTGTTAAACCTGCAGTGTGGAGCTGATTACAACCTGTGTGGACCATTTTCTTTAAACAGATATAATCTCCAGTCCACTTTGTAACAAGATTAACCGCTGAGAAACACGTCTAGTCGCAATCATATTTTCTCCTCCAACAACCTGAGCATTAAAACTTTTCTTGTGCCAAAAATGGGTCATGTCTGAGAGCCTTCTCCCTCTGTGAAGTAGCAATATGTTTTAATGAGTAGAGGTGCAAGCGCAGGCAGAAAAAGTATATGCACCTTAAATATTTTATCACGGTTTTTAAAATCATTCTTAGATATTTCCGCTTCATTATATCACACAGCAGCAAAAGCTGACACGAAGATGAGAGGAGAAGGCGAGAGTGCAACAAAAACTCATTATTGAGAGTCGGAATTGAAAACGTGCTTTGCTCACCGACTAAGTTGGAGGGTTTGAAGCTAACTGTACAAAGATCTGGCAAAACTTTATGACCACTACCACTGATAAAGCTGAACATCTCTCTATGTATGAAAAACAAGTAAAACTCAGTCCAAATTGCTTTAAAAAGTTAAAAATGTAAAGGTCCACTGTGTAACTTCTCTGGTGGATGTTATTGAGATTATTGACTTGCCCGTAGTGTTCTACAATGTGGCATTAAACCTATTTATCTGCATGTAGACAACCTGTTGATGCCACCAAGCCAAGTTAGAAAATAGATCTAGTTCTTCTCTCAAACAGGAAACATTCTGTTCCTCCTTGTGATGTCATGCAGTAATACAGGAAGTGCTCCACTGTGTTGTTAAACTCCATGCTTCACAAGAATAATTTGGATAAATGTCCAATCTCTACTAAACAAAAGGTAGCTGATAACTTGAAAACTACCACTAACAGGTAACAACATTATAATATGGCTTGAAGCTCAAGAGTAAATTTTGCATAATATAGGACCTTTAATGTCATAGTGTGGAACATTCCTGGCAAAGCAACCCCCCTCAACCTGAAAGACTGCATAATGCACCCCTTAAAATGATCAGAACTAGTCTAGCTTTTTGAAACTTAAAAAGATAGTGGGAGAACTAAGATGGAACTGGTTGATTTTGCAAGAATAATGAAACAGAATGTAACTGTAGTTTTGTTTTTGATAGGAATAACATTTTTTTTTTTTTTTTTTTTTTTTTCCCAAGAAAGCGTAACCATGATAAACAAGCAACCACCTAATCAACAATATCCAGCAGGTGGTGATAATGTTATGGCTTACTGGTACACGTTTTATGATAACCTTGTGCAATTTACCTGACCTTCTAAAATATTTAATACTCTAAAAAAAGGGAATACCTGCTTATGTGTGTTATGCTTGGGATTGACAATGGATAAAGATACCTGGCACCCCGCTGTGAGACAAACTCAAGTGGACAGGAGGCAGCAGGAAGGACGTCCATGATTTATGTGTGGTTGTAGAGCACAGGTGATTGAGGAAATGGGTACTGACAGGAGCACATAGAGATGCAGAGTACATGCCTTTTGCCCACCACTGAGCAGCTAAGGGAGGAGAAGAGGACGTGATTCAGACTTCTCCTAGCAACCATTAAAGGTGCACAAGGAAATTCATGAGGAGGGATTTAAATGTAAAGGAATACTTGACCAACTAATGCAATGTATTCATTTAGTACTAGTCAATGATTATTAGTGGGACTGGAAAGGTCAAATGATTATATCTGAGACAACATGTATTTATCTGTTCCCATATTGATTTGATCTTAAAACTGTGGGTTTACAGTTCAGATCACAGTAATCAATTACTATAATAAATCAGTATTCAATAGAAATGGGACGAGATTCGACCCACGAGAACGAGAGAAGATGAGATTTTGATTATTTTTGTTTGAGTAATTTTTAATAAATAAATAGTGCCACTAAGTTCATAATTTTGGCCTCACATTTTTTTATTTATTACATTTTATAGTTTTGCTATAATTGCTGTACTGCTTTTTGTTATTATAGCTTCTCAACAGGTGTTACTCAGCAAAGTTGACCTTTTTATGACCTTTTAAGAAATGTAAAAACATGAGGAAAGAGAAATCTCGCGAGATCATTTCCCTCATTTTGTGTCACGAGATTTTGTGCCACAGGATCTTGTCCCATCCCTAATATTCAACTATTTAAAATTCATGAATTCAATTAGTTGTTGCAGCCATAGCATATGCTTGTATTTATTTTTCCTCAATGATCATACCAAAGACCTTTCGTTGTCATGTTTTTTAAATACATAACTCAATGTTTGATTTGCCCTCAAGTATACGGACTATACTTCTACTGCTGTTCTTGTACTTTGCAACACTAAAATTCCCCCATTGTGAAACAAATAAATGTTCTCTTATTTTATTTCTCAGATCACACTTACTTTTTAGCGTTACAGATGAAGATCACAAATACCCAATACTTATGTTTTTTGTTTTCTTACTTCACCTTTGCTTACTTTCTGTATTGTTCCATAACTAATGCAATTACAGACAAATGGAAGTTACCCCCTGTTGCTTTGAGTTTGAAGACATAATTTGCGATTTGGTTCATCAGACTTAAAAGAATTTGTGCCAATCTAAAAGTCTATGAGGCTTATGCTTGTAGTGATTTGTATTCATCCATTGTCTCACTGTGTTGTTGTTGTTATTCTTATTTTTCCTTGTAATTGAGTCATCTCCTGCAAATGAATGACACTCCGAGGGAGATCTTTTGCTCCTTTATCATGCTGAATGTCAATTTCCTGTCAAAATTAGTCTGAGAATTAAAGGATACTGATTTACTTAGTGCAAGTATATGTTCCTATTGAGACGGGTTAGCTTGATAGATTACAAAATATATAAACTCTTTTGTTACTCATTAGTTAAAGTAATGCATTCTTCATTAATAACGCATCACTCTCTGTCTGACTTCTTCTATCAAAGCAATAATTTACAACAAAATACTGTCTATGTCTGAAACTGTATGGATAATTTCAACCTAAATAGCAATTCAGTACCTTATTTCTACCTTCCATCACTTGGTTGTATATTGGTTAACCAATCACTATCCGTTATTTCTCAATCTATCACCTCTCAACTCTCTACTGCCTCATGGTGACACAATAGTTGAGTGGTTAGCATTTCTGTGTGAAGTTTGTATGCTCTCCCTGTGTCTGGATTTCCAAACACTCTGGGTGCTTAGACTTAAAGGTGCACTGTGTAACTTTTCTGGAAGGGGTCCGCAACCTGTTTGTTTCCATGGAGATGTTAACGCTTTGGTTTAAATTGTCCACAGTATGGCATTAAACAAATCTGTCTTGCATTTAGTCAACTACAGGTGTTATTTATTGATTAAAAAAATATCTCGCCTTTCCGCAAATCTAACCTGTAATTTGGGTTGCAAGTCTCCATGGAGATTCATTAGTTATCAGAAGTGCATAAGGTAGCCATACTGTGGAACATCCTAGGCACATCTCCATGGAGACAAGCAAGTGCCGGACCCTCCAGCAGACAAGTTACACAGTGCACCTTTAAAGTTAAATTTAGACAAACTTCAGTGATCCACAAGGGAAATAATTTTCTTCCAACATGCACATTATGTAAAATGGTCCAGTTAGGTACCCCTGACCAAGCCTAGCTCAACATCTGGAGACGGGCCCCTGGCTGCTCCTGACAGGTTGCCCCAATGGAAATCTTCTTGAATGTTGCATGGCTGTAAGAGTTTACATTCCCATAGGTAACCATATACAAGCATACAAACATTATTATATGACTATCCCTTTGTCTCATATAGCCACTTTTCATCATTGCCTCTGATGCTGTGGGTGTTCCAGGCTAAATCTGCAGTCTGTTCTTCCAGCCTTTTAAAAGAAACTGCAATAAATCAATGGCCTCCTGCTTGTACGTCTGGGAGAGTGAAGGAGAGAGGGAGGAAAGAAACAGAGAGCGAGAGAGAGAGAAGGGGCGGAGGAGAGAGATAGAGATAGAGTGTGAATGAGGGAGACTTGATAGTTGGCCAGAACAGATTGAATAGATTATCTGATATGCTTAAGGCTCAAAGCATCACTTTACCTCCTGTTGTGTTGTTCGTGTGCAACATTGACCATACACTATGGCATACAAAACAATATAGAACACCTCAGCGATATCAATGACTGGGGAATAGTATGAATTTGATTGGTCACAATGAGCAATACACAAATGGGCATGACTGACAGATGGATAGCACACAGAGACATGCATAAAAAAAAATAAAAATGTAGAATTAAAGAGCAAAGCATTAAACTCTTAATCTGAAGTGAGATGAATTTGATTTTATTTGACATTTTATTTCACATGCGTCACTAAAAAAAAGACAGATCTGATTGCATACTCACGTTAAATCGGGCATGAGGTGCGATGGAGGGCATGGGGACCAGAGGATCTTTCTCTGTTTTAATAAAACAGAGAGAGATCACTCTGGATTAGCCAGGCAAAATAATTACATCTTTGCCTGTATCAATCTAAATAAACGATTTGTTCATTATGAATTAAGTCTTCATTTTTTATTAAGGCTAACGTGTAGTTATTATAAACTGATACCACATTATGTCCTCTTCAAACAACAAAACATCTGTAACTACTAACAAATTTAAATACATGTAATCTTACTCTTCATTGCTCCTAAACTTAATTTAAAAGGTACACACACTGGGTCCATTATCACAGTCTCATTTAGTCATTTTGAAAAATCCTTCAGCTATTGAAATTATGACTGATTACAGTTCTCTTAATAATGAGCTGTAAATTTTGTGTTTTCAGGCCCTGGATGAAGACACTGGTAACTACAGTTCTATGATGTATCGGTTGATAATGCCGCCACCGACGACTAAAGACGCGAGTAAGGATGGGTTTGTCATTGACGCGTACAGTGGTGTGGTCAAGACCGCCATCATGTACCGCAACATGAGGAGATCCTACTTCAAGTTTGAAGTCGTCGCCACGGACAACTATGGGCTCGGGCACAGCAGCAAGGCGGACATTGTGGTAAAGTATAAATCTTAAAGCCGCTGTACCAGATTTTTACTGCCTTAAAAATGTGAACAATTGAACTAGTTAATTTTAAATGGTTTGCAGTGATCCAAAGTTATTGCTCAGTTACGGTACGCATTTATATCTTGATGAGTTTATAAGCCATTTTCACAAGTCACGGCAAATGCTAACAACAACTAGCATGCTAACAGTGCACCAGCATTACTTCCTGGATCACGGACGACAAAAAACATTTCTCATTTTGATCCTAAAAGCTGCTTTTGCACTGGGGAAAAAACAAACTAATTTTACAACAAAAAAATCTGGTACAGCACCTTTCACTTCCCTGTCCTCTTCTTGCGTTTTATTTTTAATCAGTTTATCCTTATCTTGAACAAAGAAAACCTTTCACTTTCAACACTCTTTCTTCCAAGTTTCTTAATGTCACTATATCCAATTTGTAACTAGCTGGTCTTGCTTGATTTTGTGGTTACGAAAGTGGTTACAAAATACATTATCAACCACATGTTAACATTATTCTGTATTTTCTTTAATGTTTACCATGGTACACAGTAGGGTTGTCAAAAGTATCGAAAATCAGATACTAATTGATACTAAAACTAGTAATGAAATTAAACTAGATACTCATTTGATCAGGTATTGAGATTTTGAATAGCTTTAGAATGAGCTTGAGCTGTATCATAACAATAATATCTCATAGACTAGTATACGCCCATGGACCATTGTGGAACCTACCTGGATGACTGAGGGATTACACAGATATAAGGCCACATGGCAAAATAAAAAAAAGTATGATTATTTGTTGAAAATGACATTCTATTGTCTAAAGAGAGAGTGTTTTTTTATTATCATTGTGGTATCGGAATTGGTATTGAGGATCGAGTCTATTCCTTAGTATGTAAATCGAGTTTGAAATGTTTGTATCCTGACAACACTAGTACATAGTAGTGTTTACCATGCTACAGTACTACTGACTTCCTAATTTTCGCCACTGCTACAAACAATTCTCTCTTGTTCACCCTTGAGAATTTGGTCTTGTCTTTTATCCATGCTTCTCATGTCAAATTTATTAATTATTATATTTTATGTTTGCTACAGCAGTGTTAAACTTCACATCTGCTCGCTGTTTATTTGTCTGGTAGGTGTCCGTGGTAAACCAGCTGGACATGCAGGTGGTCGTATTAAATGTCCCTCCAACTGTTGTGGAGAAAAACAAAGATCGACTACTCAGGTAAGAGATACTGAAGCATATAGTATATTTGTCCAATGAAAGTTTTATCAGTGCTAGTAAATTATTGTATATATATATATATATATATATATATATATATATATATATATATATATATATATATATATATATATATATATATATATAAAGTTTTATCAGTGCTAGTAAATTATTGTGTGTATATATATATATATATATATATATATATATATATATATATATATATATATATATATATATATATATAAAGTTTTATCAGTGCTAGTAAATTTTTGTGTGTATATATATATACACACACACACACACATATATACACTTGCTATATATATATATATATATATATATGTGTGTGTGTGTGTGTGTGTGTGTGTGTGTGTGTGTATATATATATACATACACACATATACACACACACATATATACACTTCGGAAGCATAGTCAAAGGGGCTTGGACACTCAAAGATCATACATACTATGTTCACTTTTGAAATCATATTATGCTGACTTTTCAAGTCCCCCCGGGCCTGTATTACTGATGGTAAATAAATTTCTCCTGCTTAAGACATCCAGTTGGCCTCTAGCCTTTTACTTCCACCCTTTCTTGGACAAGCTGAAAACTTCTACAACATACAACTAAAGAAAACATAACTATATCGATACAGTTGTGTTTTCATTAGTCATAATTGTAGCCACGGGGAAATCAAACTCTTATCTCAAGATCATATCATTATAATATACTGTACTATATATATTATAATATACTGTACTATATCACTCGCTTTTATTTTTAGAAGGAAATAGAACATACATAAACTTTTGCATCGCTGAAGCATGCCGTTGTAGTAGTTAAGGTGTAGTATTTACAGTATTTTATAGTGTTTATATTAGAGTTTTACTTGATATTCATTAGGGTTTTCATTAGGGCTAGTTTTTCTGTGCATACACCATTACATTAAAATAAACATTCAGTATTCAGTATTTCAAAAGAAAATAGTGCAGATAAAATAATTATAGTTGTCATATGCACAACTAAATAGTTTGAATGGTTGAGCCTTGATTTGAACATTGGCAGAGCAGAAGTCTGTCTCACATCTTCAGGGAGGCTGTTCCAGCTTTTAGCTGCATAAAATTGAAACGCTGATTCTGTTTAGTCTTAACTCCAGTCTCTTGTTTGTCATTACTAATGTCTTTGTTACTACTACTTATTACTTGTTGTGCTTTTCATTTTCCCACAAACATTTTGTTCTCTGCAGCGTATTGGAACGCCATGTCCAGGACCAGATCCCCGGGGCTAAAGTTATTGTTGAAACAATTGGACCTCATCGCTATGGCGACGGGATGGAGCTGGAAGACTACGCCAAATCTGATTTAATGATTTATGCCATAGACCCACTCACAAACAGAGCCATAGCACGACAAGAACTATTCAAGTATGTTAAAAAAATAGTGCAAAAAAGAAAAAAGGTTTCCATATGCACTATTCACAAAGTATTTTTCTTCTTGTAAGGTTTCTGGATGGCAAACTGTTGGATATAAATAAAGAGTTCCAGCCCTTTATGCCCCCTGGTGGTCGTATCCTGGAGATCCGGACTCCGGAGGTGGTGAGCGGAGTGAAGAAGGCCGTACAGACTGTAGGCTACACTGAGGGGGCTCTGCTGGCGCTGGCTGTTATCATTATTATCTGCTGTGTTCCTGCTATTCTCATCGTGGTGGTCACGTACAAACAGTGAGTACAAGCCAGGATCTGCTACTTCTACTTCTTTCTCATTTTGTAGAAGATGAAGGGTTTCATTAATTAAGGACATTTTGTGCTATATTTTTCCTGATAAAAAGACCTGTAAAGGGCAAAGCAATGGCATCTCCATGGAAACAAAAGAAAAGTTACATAGTGCACCTAAATATAATAGACATATACACTTGCTGAGTAAAACATCCTTCCACTGCAACAAGAAAAGCTTTTCACACTCTATAAATAAGCAGATGATAAAATAAAAAATATAAGATTGACAAATATGTCTCAGTGTTCCCCAGAAACAAAGCTCTTTTTTGAAAAACAACAACTACGTATCCTAAAACAAACATATTAATTCCTAGGCCCAATCCGCATTAGCAGTACCTCCCTCAGGACGTCCTTAGGCACTACTTACCAATTTCACTTAATTTAGCATGACAGTCTGCCCCACAGCACCACGTTTGTTTAGCTAACTTACCACTGTTTAAGGCTATTTATTTCATCCAGTCCACACACATCTCAGCAAAACTTGCCAAATATGATTTAGTACAAAAAAGCTAACAAAGTGATCCTAAATACTCTCTTATATTCGTAAGTGACCGTAATGAAGACCAATTGTCTCCAGTGTGCTTGCATATTTCTTCTAACACAAACAATAGCATGATTTATGAAACGAAAGATGACTAATTCTCCTCCCTGTCTCTGTTTCATCTGCTGCCGCTGTCCGGGCGCACGCCAGATTCAAAGAGTAAGTAATGCCTTTCTTGCGCTAAATATTTGTTCATGGGCTCTGATTTATGTATTGACTTTGCAGTAAAATAGATGGGCCCATGCGGTGACACGTAAAGGACAGAGTGTAATCAGAGAAATTAATCCGAGGAAAAGCCGGCAATCATTAGCGGGGAGAACACTGCCAGAATCTAATGTCCAAAACAAAAATGCAAGGAAAATGACCTTGTGTTTGAGGGACGTTTTGAATATACTGTTCATTTAAGTACTAAAGAACATATTTGCTTAATGAAGTAATTGTAATACGTGTAATATATTGGCACCAATCCTGAAAAAATTGCTGGATCACATATCGGCTCCCAAATATTGGTTCAGTCGATATCCTGGCTGGACATAGAAACTGATGTTTACTAGTTGTAGCCAGAAAGTCTCATAATGTTTTAAGTTTTATTTATACAAAGTTGTTCTGTAGTTACTTGAGGGATAAATAACAGCTACATAACAGATTTGTTTGAACAATAAATGCTCTTTTAGTCTGTATATTGGTATCGGCTGTTATCGGGTATCGGCAGATGCTTAAAGCCTTACTCGAAAACGGATTGGAACTGAAACGGCTGGATTGGTGCATCCCTGTTAGCTTACACGAATATAGGGGGGGTCTGTCCAAAAGCCATCTTACACAAAGGCTATTCATGGATTTCAGTACATAACATTTCCCAATTATGGAATCCATTTTGAGAACTTTTTAATGTGATTGCTTATTACTATGGCAACAATCCCAGTTTAACAGAACTTGAAACCCATGGATATGATTGGACTATAATTCGCCCTCTGTGTGTCTTTGGCTTCCTGGTCTGATTGATAATTAAAGTATTACTACCCCGGGAATATTCAAAAGACAACTGTACTCTTGAACTCCTGAATATATGTTAATGAGTGCCTCAATTTAGCATGTGTAAAATGTATAGTTTAACTTTCTTGTGTGCTATTTTTTTTACCTTAACCTGAGTCAAATTCACCGTGCTGGTCTCTGTGTAGGCGCCAGGAGGAGTGTGCCAAAACGGCCCGTATCCAGATGTCTCTTCCAAGCGGGAAACCTGGGGGAGGCATGGCCAACAACCTGTACGAGGAGCTGGGAGACAACGCCATGTGAGTGCTTTTCACGCCAGGGCCCATTCAGTGCTATTCTAAACATACCTTTTGATGAGTGTATTTTGGTGATAGAGGTTTTCAAAAGGCCACTGTTTAGACAAGGTAGATAGGTTAAGTACATTACAGTAAAGTGTGAATTATGAGGAAATGCAAGAAATAATAGCAAGCATCTTTAAAAATCTGTATTCCGCAAAATTGACTCTAAGCCACATTATGATGTTGTTACTGCATGAAAAACATACATGGAGTTCTGTTTTGTTTCATTCAAATGTGTTTGAGTAACCCTTTATTATCAGTCTACTATGTGTGTGATCAGGAAACAGCATTATAACATAGATCAGAAAAGAACATAATATGGGTCATTTATATACGGAAGGGAAAATAATGTTTGTCTCTAGTTTACTTTGGGTAATTACAGGCTTACACTCTCTTAATAGAAATATCCACTAATGACTCTTGTTCGGGCTATCTAATTTACTAATTATAGTTACAGATTTCCACGTCTTCATTTTCATTTCAGATTTTAGTTGTACAAAATAGTTCCTTCCCTACATTCTCTATTGAAACAGGTTTAATATAAATATAACCTAAGGAGAGGTTGTTGTAATATTAGCGGTACTTGCCACTAATAATACATCTCTTACAAATGTCTATCAAACCAAATATACTGCATTGTAAGTGTAAATGTATGTATACGTCCAAATAACAATTTAATTTTTTGAAGAATGAACTGCAATTTCTTTAATATCCAGAGGCGTGTGTGTGCTTTGAGTAAACAGAACGGCTCTAACAAGAGTAAACAAGCGAGTGGCCGAAGCTCTCCAGGTCACTGATCAGCCCCCTCCATCTTCTCAGCAGTCCACAGTCTAGACCTATAAGCAGAAACACACCACCCAGCTAAATGTAATGGAGAGAGGGGGCTAACTGTGCATTATGCTGAAAAAAACTGAAGCCATAGTAGAATCAAGTAGTTTCAAGATAAGGCATTTTTGACCGTTTACATTTAGCCTACTCAGTTAACAGTTAATGTATTATGCTGTACATATTACTTTATCTAATCTTTATTAATTTGTTTACTATTACTGCAAATAATGACAAATAATAGTGAAACCAAAAATATTGGTAGTGTAGCAAATATTGCATGTTATATCAGGTTTGTGAAGCTGTAGTGTATTGTTTTGTATGCTGCTTTTGTTGCTTTTGAGGCACTGGACAGGACCGTAGTGTTTGAATAGGGCCCGGGGGATATCGCTAGATTACTCATGCATGCATGGATGACATCTAAAACCTCTTCAGGCGTGTTTTTGATGAGGGAACAACGTTATAACAGCAAGCTCCAAAAAGTCAATTTTGCATAATGCCCCCTCTTTAACAAATCAATACTAACTCTTTTTTAATGGGGAGAAGTGCTCAAAATTGTGCATATAAACTGGAAGCTGAATGAATCGCCAAGGCCTATACTGCATATAGTATAAACTCTATTCAGTAAGCAACAACCTGAACTTTATGACTTGATTTATTGATTAAGTTAAAGAAATCCAAAGAACGAAACCTTAAAATGTCTCAGAACCAAATCTGTGGCCCTTTGTTATACCAAAGACTTTTTGGCAAGGCTAGATCATTTTCTCCACACTATTTACATTTCTGGTGGTAGAAAGGACAGTCTCAGTCCAAATAGATGAAACTATTTCCCATTAATCAAAGCCAGTCTTATAGCCTGCCATCACAACAGCCCTAAACAACACTCTGATTTAGGCAAACGCATTAACAGCTCCAGATAAACCCTGCAATTTTATCTCCACAAAGTTCAGCGACATTCTACTACTTTGCCTGTCCGCCCTCCTCTTGTAATGCATACCAATATTCTTGCCATTCAAATCCAACCAGAGATGGGACCAAAATTATATTCTCTTTGTGAATATGCAGCATCAAAACTTGGTTTGTTTCTTATCTTTTCAGTGTTTTCATGCGCTTTGACAAAACAGTAATGGGGACAAATACCAAATATGAGACGTTCAGCCATGACCTTTACTTGATACAAATTCACAATGACTTTGGTGGAAGTTTAGTGAATTTCGATAAATAAATAGCACAAAAAATAAGCCCACCCAAGATGATGGCACTCAAAACTCTTGCAATGATGTTAGTCTATTCATGTAGAAGGAAACAGATATCAAATTATAGATTGCCATAACTGACACTCCAAATACTGGTCCCTATAACTCACTGGTTAGAAAATACAATGATTTCAACTTGGAGAAAGTATTAGAGGTTTTATTGAATGAGGTATCTTTAGCGCTCAGACCCTGGCAGAAGACGTTGTGATGAAGGGCGTGGCCAATTACATGATGTGTAGGAGATGTCTTTCCCCCAGGGCCTACGGAGGTGGTAAAGGTGAGGATGAGGAGAGTGAAGGGGACAATGAGATGATGAGAAGCCGAAGCAGCAGGGAGGAGTATTTGGAGTGAGGTGATGAAGGCAGAGGAGCTGGTAAACTCTGGAGAAGCGGTGAGGTAGTTGGGAGCGAAGTTTGGTCTTCCAGGCTCAATTTACGCTAGCTCCATACCTTTTGGCTTACTTAGATGAAAGCTTATTCTCTTTCAGCAGTTATACACAGTTTATCAGTGATGCTAAGAAGGTCTATTCAATATCACCTTATAACTTTAAGATAAAAGTGATAGAGCAGGTTTTGTGAAGCTTACCATAAGAAATTCAAACTTCAAATTGACTTAAATTTATTTTTCAATAATCTCATTCCTCCAAGGAGATGACCTCAAATGTTTCTATGATTAAGATTCCAAAGAATGTCGATCTACCTGGTTTTATCTCCCTTGTGCAATTATTGATAAAACATGACCTTTTTCAACCAGACACTGCACTTTTGCTTTCAGAGGTAAAATCAAATAACATTCTAAAAGTTGACTTCACGTGTACCAATCATCGATCCATGCAAATGTCTGCTCACCTCATTGTGCGTCTAGAAAATCATATTTAAACTGTCTTATTACCAATTTTCACTGCTTTGGTTAAACTACTGTCTAATAAGCACGCCGCATTGAACCACTATTAATTTCCACTAAACATTTAACACACCCACTCAAGGCAATGCACACTTAGTTAATTTCTCATTTCCTGACGAGGCTCTGCACAGAAGTTGAACTCTTATCGGTATTACATGCATCACTGGTTTTCTGTCTGTCCTTGATATGGCTTCCCCCTTTCCCCATTAACATAAGAGCAATTCGTATGCAAGATGGCACTGGCTATCTCTCCACATGACAACAGGGATTTTCAACTGTACGCCCCCCAGTCCATGTGTATCTATTAGAGTTGTAGCCATAAGCCATTGCCTGAAAAATGCATGCAGAAATAATTCTCAATTCCAGATAATTGAAATAAATGTAGTCACAAATTTATGAAGAGCTCCTCAGGCAGTAATTAATTTCATTGATAAGCTTCAGTGCATGTGTAATTGTTGTGGAGAGTAGTCTGTGCAGATTGCAGAGTGCAATACAAGAAATATCGTTCATATCATTGCTTTCAATAAGTGCCATAAAGCATTTAACTTATCTCACTGTATATTCTTAATTACTGTCTATGGTCTGACCAGAGGTTCTGAAGAGGTTTCACTTTCTTTAAAGTTGCACTATATGTAATTGTTCATGTGGAGGGTCCGTGACCTGCATGTCTCGCAAAAATGTTAGGCTATTGCTTTGTCAGTATGGTATAAAACCCTAACAATCTCCATGGAGACAAGCAGTTGACACCACTAAACAAATTGTTTTGGCAATAATATGAATGCGATAATATGATAATACAATAGGGCTATTGCACGAGTGCTCAGGACATAAATGAATATAGGATGGATCAGTTTATGGTATATTATGGAATAGACAAGCAGGCAACAGACCAGAACACATACACAGTGCACCTTTAATATCTGTTAACTTGCCTTTGATGGCCATTTCACTAAAGCTGAATAAATCACTATAGAACATAAGCTGCTTAGCACATGAAAAGTTGATAATTGTTTTTTATCAGCAAAAAAACATCAGTTCAATTTCAGTTACCCCTGAATTGGCACAAATATCTGAACATCCTATATATGTATCTATTACAAATGTGTGTCAGTGCCATGGTGGGGGGTTTTGGTCTGAAAAGGCTTGTTAGAACGATTTTAAGATCCCTTGTTTGCAGATAGACAGATCCATCCTGTTTTAGGCCCCTGCTAAAAATATCACTAAACACTAAAATATGTCGCTTTCACACACCATACTATGTGCCTTATGTCACATGGACTGACAAACGTTATAAAAAGTTTCAGAAAACTCCAGAATATTAAGATGCTCAACCCATTTGGACAGTAGTATTGGCTTTATAGCTGATGATGCACCAGAGGGGAGTGTGTATCATCCAAATGACGCAGTGTAATGAAGTAAAACATCATTTGTGCTCAACCATTCCAGTATGGATTAGGGCAACAAATGGCACAAAATGTTCTATACAACTTTTCATTTACAACTTTAACTGCATTCTGTTTCATTTCCTTGTCATGTTTGATTGATATATTTTTCATTTCATTTTCTTTGCTCATCGCCATCCATCTTTATCTGCGTCTGACAGGCAAAAGTGAGTGGGTTTTTGGCTTACAGTCGTAGAAGCAGCGTGTTAAATATGCTGGCAGTTCTGTAGCAAATAGCATTGTTTGTAGTTGTTTAGTGGAGTAGCACTGATACCAAAGCCAAGACATAACACCATGAGACCAATTAGTATCTGTATGTAGTTGAAACCCAACCCACTTTCCCTTTAACGTGTGCCAGTTTTGAGCTAGCATAATAACTCTCCATTCTTTACCCTTTGTGGCTATATTTCTTTGTGCAATAGCGAAATTGGCTTGTTTTCTTTCCCTTGTTGTTTAAAATGATCTCTTTAGTGTTCTATCTCTATCCAAATGACACAAATCACCTCCGATCTTCATCTATTTCCTTTCATTTTAGTCCCCATTTGTCTCATAATGTGAAGTCTGTTTGATTTGTCTAAAGAGCACTCCATCTGATTCCTCTCTCGTTTAATCTCCCTTAACTTTATGTGACTGGCTGCTGTGATATCTCTTTTAAGCCGATTTTCAAATGCTTTTTTCCCCTCACTTTGATGTTAGTCGCTTTAATGCACCATAAGGCAAAACATTGTGACCACCTGCAACTTGTCGCTGAGGTGTAACAAGCCATATTTTATTGAGCATTTTTTTAACCATAATGTTGGCCAGAATTGTCCTTAGTTCGAAACTATTCCACTGCAGACCATTGGAGATGCTCTAACCCAGTCTTATAGCAGTCACAATAGCGATACGATTTGTTCTACTTCTACTAGAAATGAGTAGAGCAGTACTCAAGTAAGAGTAATGTTACATCAAAAGTAGAACTACAAAGTATAGATCTAAGTGAAAAAAGCAAAAGAAAAGCAAAAAAAATGTATTGGAGGAAACATCTGTTCAAATAAGTGTAACTGTCTAGACGAAACACCTGAATTATAAATTGAAGTCAACAAAATATAAATGCAAAAAAAAAAAAAAAACAGTGGGGAGAGTAATCAAAACTTTTACTGAAGTAAGAGTACTGTTACATTGTAAAAATAGATTACTCAAGTAAAAGTAGGTTAGGTAAGTCAAGTAAATGTAACTGAGTACCACCTCTGGTTTTTTACCACATTCTGCACTTTTCACATTATCTGTACAGCAGTGGTCATAATGTCCTGCGTGATTGGTGTACCATACTGTTGTTTCATATTTCATCTATTATTTTGCATGCCATTTCACCATTCCTTCTTCGTTCTACCCTCTCCTCTTGTGTTCATTTACCAGTCGCTCAAACCATGGTCGTGCCAGAAGCTTGGACGAGTGCGATCGCCAGCGCCTACTGTCCGACTTCGCCACCCGTGCCATCGCTGCCCATAAGCAGTGCCTCGCCAACGGACGTGGACTCAACAACCTGCCCAAATCCGAATCCAACATCACATTTCTATCTGATGAGAACCCTTTGACTATCAAGAACCCCATCTACCATGAGGACGGGACACTGAGTAGCCCAGAAATGTGTGGGAAAAGCCAGAGGAGACAGGATATGCTCGGGCATTTTTCTCCAACTAGGAAAGGTCTAAGAGATGCCTGGTTGAGACTCAGTTCAGGTGGAGATGCTGGATTTGGAAGCTATGGCAATATGGGATGGGGGTCTGGAGTAAGCCATAGCTGGACCCTCCCAAGCAGACTCCACCGCCGAGATATGAACGATGCTTTAAAACGACAAGTAGTTATGGATCCTGTGCAATGGGAAATGGAGCTACTCAAAGCAGAATGCAAGAACGCCGAGCTGGATTCTGGATTCAGCCACGGATTGGATTCAGATTTATTGGGAAGTCAAAGTCTAGAACCAAAACTAAGTGTCAAAGAGCAAGCTAGGCATTTCGAGCAACAGGCGGAGATGAAGCAACGCCAAACAAGGGACTCAAGAGGATCTTTGTCGCCAGATTTTCTACTTTCGGTTTTCCCAGAATCACCACAGCATCAAAAAATGTCCACTCCTACCCATAGCATTGGTCCACCAAGTATCATCGTAACCCTTAGTGACCCGGGAACGCCCCCTCCGAGTCACAAACCGACTCCGCCCGTGCTTAGACGATTTGGGGCCAATCTTTCGACAGGCCCTGAGGAAAGGTTGCAGCTTCAACTGGAGGTCATTCCTGATCCTCCCTCCACTCCTCCCCCTCCGCCTCCCGCTCCCTCCTCTTCCCCTCCACCCCCGCCCAACACCGCGCCCCCTCCTCCGCCGCTCGGCCCGCCATCTTCGACCCCGCCCCCTGTGCCAGCGCCAACCTCGCCGCCTCCAGCGTCCACACCGAATCCTGCCAAACGACAAGCACCGCCCATTCCCTCCTCTACTCCTCCTCCACCTCCACCACCTCCCCCGCCACCTCCTCCTCCACCACCCCCTCCTCCTGCCCCACTGTCTCCCTCGCTTCTGCGCCCTTCAACCTTTGTCCTGCCATCCCTGGCCGAAGCACCGACCTTGCGTCCCGTATCCCTCCGCCCGACCCCGCCCCCCCTCCCCACCGAACCGGAACCTCCACGTAAAGAACTCAAAGGAATATTGAAGAACATCCAAAACATCGCAGAGATCGAAAGGTCTGTCGCAAACATGTTCAGCCAGATCGATCAGAAGCAAATTCCATTAAAGAAGGTGATTAAAAGTAGGGCGTCCGTGGATTCCCTTGACTCCTTGGACTCTTTAGATACGATAAATGTTACAAAAGCTGGTGAGGAAGGAGAGGATGCGAGGAATGGGGTTGTCGGAAGCACAGACGGAAATTCAGAAGGTGCGATAGAGGATCAGACAGCTCCGAAAATTGAACCTAACCCAAATATGAACTCAATCGTGGAGGAGCTGGAGAAACGCTTCCCCTCACAGTCTACCATGTTCTAGCCTTTTGCTTTTTCTTATATGGGAAAAGAAATGTCTTGACAATGTGTGTGTGTCATCATGGGACCGCTGCCGAAAATAGCACCCAGGGAAGCTCTGATGATTTAGAGCTACAGCTGTGCTTTTCTATACGACACAAGCTAAAATGAGAATTGCTTAAAACAATGGATCTTAGTTTCAGATTGTGAAAAGTTTCTGAAGAGGTCATTGAATTGACCCGAGCGACAAATCGGCACAGCTGAAATATCTTCTTTTTACAATAAATCACACTGTTTTTGCATGAATAACTTATTATCTTGCACAGACACATTTCACCAGAACGTCATTTTTGGACATTGATGAATTTAATCTGAGGCAATTGGCTTTAATAGCTGCTGATGGGAACTGTGAAATCCAGCAGCAAGTGTCAAAATGTCTTCTGGTCATTAAACTAACATCAGTCCTGGCATTCGTTTCAGCAACAAATTCGGACTAATCAGCTGTATGGGAAGAATTATGAGAAATATTATGAGAGGTTGACAGGCCAGTTTTCCAAGAAGTCTGTCTGATGAGAACAATTCCTCAAAGACTGAAATATTAATACCAACCTGCCAACTGGACAAAACATTTGGTTGTTTGGTTGTTCATGAATTCTAAACTTGTTTGTTGAGACTCAGCTGTAGAGTAGTAATGTAGCAGGAACAACATTCATGTAGAACCATATCAGCATATCAAAATAAAGAATGTAGTATTGTTTACTTGTTTAATCCACTAGAAATTGTCTGTATTTTGTTGCAAATACTATTTTATAGTTAAACTGTTTTGTCTATATAATTTTTTCTTTTACTTTGTATTGTGTTGTCATTAAAATAAAATTTCAAGTTTTATTCACGTCATAATTCTTTTAATTGATAAATCCATGGCCAAAGAGGCAAATGTAGCAGGAGTATTAAAGGGCCCATTACACTATTTTCTGATCTATGTTATAGTTCTTCTCTCAAACACCACTTTGTGAGTTTTTAAACTCTATACACCTTCACTAGAATGATTTGGATAATTTCATATCTGTAATTGGCAGTCTCTACTGAACCAAAGGTAAAATGTAGCTGTTAACTTGAAAACTACCACTACATGACATCACAAGGTGAAGCAGAGCATTTTGAGCTTTGCAGGTGTAGACAGACTAATAATAAAGGATTACTCAAACGTGTGAATGAAACAAAACACAACTCCAGGTATGTTTTTGAAAAAGTAACAGCATTATAACATGGCTTAAAGCTCACAAGAGTCAATTTAGTGTAATAAAGGACCTTTAAATAGATAGTGATTGCCTAAATGTCTGTTTTGTTTCATCTTCGCCTCATATATTGGCTTATTTTTCATCTCACCATGCCCTGCAGCTTTAAGTGCAATACTGTAGATTTCTCATTATTACACTTTTACACTACAATCACCTCGGAGCTTTATAGATATCTGTTTAATGTCAATAAAGACGGCCCCTGACAGAATGGCATTTACAGTTGATAAATGTTACCTCAGAGATAACTCACCTGCTACTTTTCCCTTTACATTTAATTGCTCTTTTATTAGGAAAAATACCACTTCATATATTAAGATTTAGCAGCCTTTGTAGAAAAGCTTTGGACCGAGATTTCAATCTGCACCGTATGTTATCAAGCAGCATTACAAAAAAAAAAACCAAAAAAAAACTCAGATCCTCTTTGTTGGAGCACATACGTTTTGTTGCATGCAGTGAAGAGACCCCAGCGCTATGGATAGTGAGAGAGAGAGAAAAAGCTGTATTTGACATTTTGTGTAATGCACAGCTTGCCACCTGTCAGACAAACATATTCACAGTGTGTAGTCTTTGTCAGGCTGAAACACGGGGCTGTATCTGGTTTCTATTGTGCAAGCCTTTCTCTGCAGAAGACATCATTCACATGGGGGGGAATATGGGGTGTTTTTCACAGCGTTTAGAAAAGCACAGAATATTGTATTTTGGATCCAGAGTAGTCAGGAGGGACAACAGACTGAACAAATAGTACAAGTTATTAGAACAAGGAACAGTTGTCTTGAGGGCCTGTTTTTGGTGTTGATAAGTCAATCTTTCCTGCCCCAAGTTTGTCCATTTGTTAGTCTGTTTGATATGTCACTGAAATATTGATTAAATGTTCGGAAAGTAAATAAAAAGTAACATTCATATTGCCACGGGCGCTCCTTACTTAGGAACTTCATCAAGGAACTTTTCACTTATTCAAGTGTTTTGCTCAAGGACACAACAACATTTGGTGGGAGCAAAATTTGAACTTTTTTTCGTCTGAGAGTCTGCCTTCATTCCTGGAAACCTAATTATTCACCATGATGAGTCTATAAGCTTTTCACAATTCCGAAACCAGTGTGGAGTTTTGCTGTCAGGGTACAGCTGACAACTACCATGTTAATGTGCACTTCCTGACAATAAAGCTTTTTATAAATAGATGCAGACAGCACGCAGCAGACACATTTGATTTGATTTCAAGGACAGGGCCTTTGATTATGCCTCCAGTTACAAGATGAATTTGAATTTTATGTAGGACAGTGGATAATGGCACATAATTGCTTGCTTAGATGTAAAATGAAGTTCTATATACTTCTGAATATATTTTTATAATTGAAATCCTTCATTCTTATACTTACAAAGATACTGTTTTGGATTACCACAAGTTCAAGGCATTTTCATAAAGCAAAAACAGCCAGATTGTTGAATGTCTTTTATTCTCACATAAAACATGAGTTGTAAAGCTCCTATAAGCCTTTATAGATGGACTATTGGTGTGAAGAGGAATATTATTTTCTCTAGCCAAAAACCCAAGTGTATCACGGATTTCTTCTCTGCTTTCAGACATTCTTGAAGTATTTCTGTTATTTTCTGCATGACTTGTAACTACAAAAGAAGTATAGAGAAAGCTGTAAGGGGAAGATGGCTAGAATGAAAATGGCCAGGAGGACAAAGCGCTGTCCACAAATGAGAGCAGAGCCAGCGTGGAGAGATAGAAGGGAGACAAAAGAGAGGTGCGGTTTTCGAGGGTAATCGTGATACATGCTATTAAACAAGGTGAAGGGACCAGCAGACAGGGAGTCAATCACGGCGGATGTGTGGGTACCATGCATTCACTGTCTATGTACTACAGAAGGTGGACCTAATAATGGGCCTGTCAGAACAAGAAAGACACGTACAACTTATCTCAAAAAACACACCTCTGCAGTTCAACTACTACACAGGTGTGAGTTTTTCATTGTCAAGGGTATGGTGGTGCTCCAAATGTACATGGCAATCAATGTTTTCTTTTATTTTTATTTTTTTAATTTATTTAAATGTTTTGAAATATAGCTTCATGCATAAAGTTTGACATCTGGACACTATCTTGCAAGGTGACCAGGCAGGTGATCCAGCAGAGGTCACCACGCCATGTCCAAAACACTGTTTTTCCCTGAAGAATAGCAAAGACCTTGACCAGAAAATAATGGTTTTATGCCCACTTTATTACAAAAGACTATATTTACACCTAGTTTTATTCAGATAAGGTCAAAATAAAGATAACAACTTTGGCCAACCATAGACCAAGGTGATAAAGTTTTGGCTTTTTGGGTTTTAGTAAAGGATGCTCTATCATGTTTTTAGATGTTCAGATACAAAAGTAAAGAATTGAACCAGTACTGGTTGAGAAAAGTCAGCATTCAAAACCTGTTCGTGGTCGAGAGAGCGGACACGGACGGTGTTGTCGGGATAGGCTGTACAAATAGGGCTTCTGGGTAATTGAAGGCATGGTTGAGATGAGCTGTGGAGGAGTCTAAGTTAATCATATTAACTCCACTTTAAATGTTCATTGATATGTGGTGGCCCTTTACAAATAAATAAATACGGAGACTCACCGCTCCACAGATGTGACCTCTATCATGGCTCGATGGCATTATGTACATGGAGATAGATGTTTAATGTCATATTGTGAAAGATAAAATCTCAGTGGAGACAAGCAGGTGGCGGACTCTCCATCAGAAACCTTTCATACTGTACCTTTTAATTTAAAGGTCCCCATATTACACAAAATTGACTCTTGTAAGCTTTTAATTATATTAGAATGTTGTTACCTCAAAAACATACCTGGAGTCATGTTTTGTTTCATTCACACATTTGAGTAATCCTTTATTATTAGTCTGTCTATATCTCCAAAGCTCAGAATGCTCTGTTCCACCTTGTGATGTCATTTAGTGGTAGTTTTCAGGTTAACAGCCACCTTTTACCTTTAGTTCAGCAGACATTGGCAATTCCAAGGCTGAACTGATCCAAATGATTCTAGTGAAGGTGTATGGAGTTTTAAAACAAAGTGGAGCACTTCCTGTATTACGACATGACATCTCGTGGTGGAACAGTGTTTTCTGTTTGAGCGAAGAACTCAGCGTAAATATGCAGGGTTGGTGTGTTAAACATGAGTGAATAAAACAAAACACAGCTCCAGCTATGTTTGTGATGAGGAAACAATATTATATTATATATTATAACATGGATCAGAAAAGCATAATATTAGTGTAATATGGGCCCTTTAAAAACATCATTACATGTACATATAAAATCCACTTTGTAATCACACTTTAAAAATGTTGCTTTAGCATGCTACATCTGATATGTCTGACCTGATCACCATCTCCACGCTTACCTCTCATAGTAAGAGGATTAGAGATCCCCATCCGTATCACACACACACACACACACACACACACACACACACCACACACCACACACCACACACACCATTCACACATATACAGACAGAGCCAATGATGGGACCATTCTGTTCCGCGCTGTTCTGCAGATAGCTCCTTTTCATCTGCTCACGAGTATGCCTTCCATTCATCGACTTTTATCTCCCTCTCCACTCATGTGTCAGTCATGGCACCTACTCACGTCGCCGCAGTAATCCTGTCTTTATGAGAATACAAAGGTGACTGGATGACTGGAGATGCAAAAAAAATGTCCCTGTCTGTGATTAATGGACACAATTATTCTCATTTTGAATTTATTTAAGGAATCGTCTGCTTGTGACTGTGTTAGGGAATCGGATGTGTTCTTTGTGAAAGTCATTGTAGCGCGATGCATCTTCATTTTGCCAGCTCATTACCCTGGTTTCACATGACAATAGATGCTGCCACCACACATGGACTGGAACGGAGGGGTGTACTATCTCTTTTCTGTCTTTGACATTCATTTGTTTGTTATTCTCTCTGTCCCACCAGAATACTCAAGTCGGAAATATCATTTGTGTGTCTTTGTGTTCCTGGTTCATGTTCATTTGTCATTGTTTTGAAAAATTTCTGAGAAAACGTGTGTGGTGGTCGCAACGCACACATGGCTGTAACTCTGGCTTGTAGAGAATAAAGTAGGCCACTAAGGTAATATACCAGAATTAATTTCAACTTGATATTGTTGTGCTGTACAATGAGTTATAAACATGCTATGTCAACTTAAAATATTATGCTATTTTATAATAAATTCCTATTCATAATATGGAACTCGGTTCTAAATTCGCTCCTATAACTGCTAGCCTCATTAGCTTCATTTGACAGGAGCCAAACGCTTTGGATCATGTCACACTTGCTTAGTCCAATTCTTTATACAGTCTAAGCTGCAGACTCCATCTACCAGTGTAACACATAGTAATTCAATAGCAAAAGTACAGTTTAGCAGTCTAATTACACTACATCTGTTGTGGTTAGCTTAGCCTAGTCAGATAGGCCCATGTTCTTTTACATCATGTTTTGCTAATTATTGAATTAAATTTAAAGGTGCATGATGTAACTTTTCTGGTGGAGGGCCTGTCAAATGCTTTTCTTCATGGAGATGTCATTGCTTTGTCTGGAATGTTTCACAATATGGTATTAAACCTTTCTATCTTCATGGAGACCAAACCAAACCAAGTTACAGGTCAGACCTGTGGAGAGACAACCCCGCTCACAGTCAGACTGCCTGTTTTCTAGGTATTTCTGAGCTATGAAACCCCCTCTAATTGAATAAATGTAAGATAGTTGCTGTTTAATGTCATACTGTGGAACATTCCAGGCAGAGCAGTTACATGATGGACCCCCAACTAAAAAGTTACGCGATGCACCTTCAACAATTGCAAAGTCACACCAGGTAACACACCCCAGTGAATAGCATAAGGACAACAGTTAGAAGTGTGCAAAGTAAAAATGTCCATTCTGTCCGTGGAGTCCAGAGCTTTACACAGCATTTTAAAGGGCTTTAGTTCCCAGTTGGAAGGGACAGTTTGACCCAAACTTCAACCGACATTGATTTTTTTTTTTTTTTCTTTTTTTAGCTGGCTAAATATGTTTTGTTGTTGCCCAGTGCATGGCCTAAAAATACAAAACCAATCCTTTTCTTCAAATATTAGCAACTGAATTTGTGCATCTGCCTAGTTCTTCCACTGACATCAAATGGCCAGAGAATCCTTTAAAAAACATTGATGGTTTGATTTTGCTCTTGTACAATACGATGACATTGATGAACACGAATTAGACTGTCAGGACTTCATTATTGCAGCTCAGCATCAAAAACAACACTTCTCTTTTGGACAGTTCAGCTTGTAGTTATTAACTTAACCACGGATTTAGCCAGAGTTCAGAGCAAAGTGCAAGCCTGTTTTGTAATCGAGTCTTTGTGCAATAATTGTTTTTTTTATAGTTGTACGCATAATCACATCTCTGTCATGGTTTATGCTTGTGATTATGACGTTTTTATGCATAAAGCCATTATTAGCATTGTAAGCAAGAACAAAACAGCGAAACAGTAATTATGAAGGTCATTTAAAAGAAAAAACAATAATTATATTTAATAGTACAATGTCCACTAATGCGATTCTCTCTCCGTTTTAGGCGTATAGGCTTATATGGCCAACATGAGGTATGTGCAATTGCATGGATGTTGACTGCATGAACTCTAACTTTGTCTTTCTATTGATACTTTGCACCTGAATTCCTTGTAAATCGTAAATTTGATATGAGCTTTGTATTAACACAATCTGATCAGAAAGACCTGGCTTGGTTGAGTTCTCAGACTGTCATAAAATGTTATTGGCAGTGTTTGCTAATGTGTACATTGTTCAGTAACTGCTGAACATTTCGCTACAGACATGCATGCAGAATTCCCCAGCATGATGTCACTGCAAAGTATCGAAATTTCTCTAGTATGATTTAAAGTGCATGATTGGCACTGGCAGGGCCAATGCCCAGTTTATGTGATTTTCTGCGAATCTCTTGATCTTTCTCATTAAAGTTTAAAATTGATTAAAAATATTGATTTAATGTTTAAATTTTTAAACATCTGCTGTTTTGACATGCTATTAATATTAATGAATCAGGTTAGCAGGGAAATCAAAGTCGATCCAAGTAGTGATGGGAAATGACACCAAAGAATGAGAAACATCAAAAAGTAAAATATTATAAATTCTGCTGTGTCTTTTGCTATTTTCCACTGTCCTCTCTTCTGACAGACTCAACAGCTCCTGCGCCCCTCTCTGCTCAGACCTGAGGTACTTTGGCTATTGTTCTATGAATTCACTTTCTTTCCCCTTTCCTTGTTGTGGCCGTTTATAACTCATGTTTTTCTGCTAGATCTTGGTTCATAACAAATGTCGTTCCCGCAGGAGTTATCCATGGAGTCGGGCATTGATCCAGGACAGGACTACTACACACAGGATTACTACAACTACGACCATGGGTGAGAACTGCAGTTGGGACTATCATCATAATCATTTGTATATTTTATGGTTTACCCCAGCTGGCATAACTTCTAGTATGTTCAGTCATGTGCAACAAGTACATTTTGTCTTGACTGAACGATATTCTCTGTACACTTTAGGTGTAAATTTTTTGTGACAATTTCTTTTGTAATTTTCAAATAATAGCAAGGATGAGGAGATAATACAATTCTATTACAATATAAAACACATAATATATCAAACATATGAGTAAACCTGCAATAAGGCAGACATTAACAGAAGGTAGTTACAGGATTAGTTGAGAAAACATAAAGGCGTTAGCTGTTCCTTACACCTGCCCCCAACCAGGGACCCAGCGAACCACCAGGCCAAGATACAGGTAAGATCTGTAGAGAAGTAGGCCACACACTTACAATAAGAATACATGTTTTCAAGCTATTTCCTTAGCACAGACCAAAAAAAAAAATCTGAAATTCAATAAATGCCAGAGAGATATGTTTAATGCTATACAGTGGAAAATTCCAGGCAAAGCAATAAGATGTCTATGAGGGAAAAGTGCGACAGACCCTCCATCAGAGAAGCTACACAGTGCATTTTTAATGAACATTTGATTGAACTATAAGGAAGCCAGTGTCAACATCCAATTGGAGATGTTGTTGGATGAGAACTTTGTGCAAACAACTGTCTATGAATATTTCAGACTGTTGTTTCTCTGTTATGGTATGCTACAGTCCCCTCCAAAAGTACTGGAACAGCAAGGCAAATTCTCTTATTTTTGTTGTTCACTGAAGACATTTGGGTTCAAGATCAAAAAATGAGTAAGAGACAAGAGGTCAGAATGTCAGCTTTTATTCCCTGGTATTTATATCTAGATGTGTTAAACAGCTCAGGACATACCAACCTTTGTTTAAACCCACCCATTTTTCAAGTGAGTAAAACTATTGGAACATGTGGCTGACATGGTGTTTCTCCTTGACCAGGTGTTGCCTTTAAGGTTGGTTGTTCGAGCATTAAATAATTCTGCATGACTAGTCTACTTCTTGGCTGCAAGACTGCATTTCTTGTTAAAGAGCATAAACCAAAATAAAGACCAGAGAGCTGTCTATGGGAGAAAAGCAAACCATTTTGAAACTGAGAAAAGAAGGAAAATCAAACAATCAGACATTGGACAAACACTGGACATAGCAAGCACAACAATTTGGAATGTCCTGCAAAAGAAAGAAACTACTGGTGTTCTGAGTAACAGACGTCGAACAGGTTGGCCAAGGAAAACAACAGTAGTTGATAACAGAAATATTGTGCGAGCTGTGAAGAAAAACCCCAAAACAACAGTAAGTCAAATCACCAATGACCTCCACAGTGCAGGGGTGGAGGTATCACAATCCACTGTTCAAAGAAGACTCCGAGAGCAGAAGTATAGAGGCCATACCACAAGATGCAAACCACTCATCAGCAGTAAGAATCAGAAGGCCAGATTGGAATTTGCAAAGAAGTACAGAGATGAGCCGCACAAGTTCTGGAACACAATCCTATGGACTGATGAGACCAAGATTAATCTCTACCAAAGTGATGGAAAGGCCAAAGTGTGGAGGAAGAAAGGAACTGCTCATGATCTGAAGCATACAAGCTCATCTGTGAAGCATGGTGGAGGTAATGTCATGGCTTGGGCGTGCTTGGGCCGCTTCTGGAACAGGCTCATTAATTTTTATTGATGATGTAACTGATGATTGTAGCAGCAGAATGAATTCACAAGTGTACAGAAATATTTTGTCTGCCAATGCACAGGAAAAATGCATCCAAACTAATTGGGAGGAATTTTATCATGCAGCAGGATAATGACCCTAAGCACACTGGCAACAAAACAAAGGACTTCAAAGGGAAAAAAAGTGGAAGGTTGTAGACTGGCCAAGTCAGTCACCTGACCTTAACCCGATAGAACCTGCATTTCACCTCCTGAAGAGGAGATTGAAGGGAGAAACCCCCCGAAACAAACAAGAACTGAAGGAAGCTGCGGTAAAAGCCTGGAATAGCATCACAAATGAAGAGTGCTTGGTTTGGTGATGTCGATGGGTCACAGGCTTGAGGCAGTTATTTCAAGCAAGGGTTTTGCCACCAAATATTAGATTTTATTTACTTTAAGATTTTTTGTTCCTTTACGTTTGCTCACCTAAATGCTGTGGTGTAATACAAACGGTGATATATCCTAAGTTGTTTAACAAATCTAAATGTAAATACTAGGAAATTGTCTCATACTCTTCTTTTGATATTTTTTTTATTCTTTTGATCTTCAGCCCAGATGTCTTCAGTGAACAACAAAAATAAGGCAGTTTGCCTTGCTGTTCCAATACTTTTGGAGGGGACTGTATATCAGAGTGAGAGAGTGAACTAAATAGATGGGGCTAACAGCTCATTCTGAATTCATTCTGTTTTTCACTCATGGTTCAGCCCCTATGAATTTATAAAAATGCATTAAACACCAAAATCAGACTTCTTCTTTTATTTGGGTGTGTATACCTGTCACAATAACATTTTGAAGTTTGATATATTGCTGAAGTAAATAGAGATGATAAATGATAATATGAAACTAATGATTTACACCACTGACACAATAACCCAAAAGCAGATTTAAACCACAAAAACTATTCTAAATGTACAATATTGTTTAAAAAAAAAAAAAAAAAAAAAACATGAGTAGCTGCAATAAATAAATAGGAGAGGTAAACACTTAAGTAGATGTAATAGTTTACCTATAAGTCTAAGTTATTAATTCAACCTTTTCCAATTAAATCTTATCATAGAGCCAGAAAATACCAAAAAATTTTCCAGAATTAGAAATAAAATGTACACACAAAAAAAATATTGTTCCAGCTTTCATATATTGAAATATAAATATATATAGATTATCAGACTTATGGGAGTAAGAGTGCACCTGTGAGTGGTAAACAATACAAGTAGAAGAATGCCTCGCTGTATTTCTTGAATGATCAGACTTTTCGTATCAAGGCATTGACCTTTGACTCTTCGCAGTACAACTCTGTGGTTTAGCGGCGCTCACATCAAACACATGTGCGCCTCCTCTTGGCTGGAGGTGGTTGCACGCTGCACTTGATTTGTCCGTGGTGTTTTGAGGGCACAGCGGTCTGCTCTTTGAGACAGTCTGACCGCATGTCATGGATGAGGCTCTGATCTGATGTCTGAACAGATCCGCACTCGGCTGTGTTGTCCATTGTGTTATATCACAGCAGGAGGGTGCCATAGAGTTCAAGCAATTATCCACCTGCACGTTGCCCTGTTTGTGTGGTGCCAGGATCTGAGGATGAGAAATAAGAAAAACGTATGACCCGAGGAGGCGAGTTATAGTTTGTTAACAACTGTATATGAGTATTATGGCGTTATCATGTTGTAGGGATTTCACAATATCAAATTTGAGTTTATAGTTATTGACAGGGAATAATCAAACAACAGTTAATTCCTTATTTGACATGGCAGTATAATACCATACCATTCATACCATTATTTATTTATTTATTTATTTTGTTTAATTTAGTCTTTATTTGAAAGGACAATATGCAGAGACATTAAAGGTGCTCTATGTAAATGTTCTGGTTGAGGGTTCGTCATCTGCTCGTCTCCATGGAGATAGGATTACAAGTTAATACCATACTGTAGGACATTTCGGGCAATGCCATAACAGCTCCCTAGCAGGTGGCATACCTTCTACCAAAAATGTGTTTGTGTTTAATTTAAGCTCATGATAACCGTTTAACTGTCAAGATAAATAAGCACTTCAGATTTACATTTTGGGAGTATAGACTGAATTGAAATGACTTAATTTTGCTTTTAAATTGCACAATTATTATTCTTTTTTAGTACTCATGATTATGTTGTTACCTGAATAATCATGATTATTTATTGATTAACTGGATAATCTGTTTGAGTAGACCTAGCCATACGGTATCAGCAATGCCAGCATCATAACGGATAACAGCATTAGTTCCCATACATTTGAAAGAGGAGCAGAAGTAAATGGTAGGAGCAGGAAAAATTCAAGCAGTACAAGTACGTGCAATACAATAGCCATGGCAGTGATAAGCATCAACAGAACTGTATTAACACTAATGGGACTCAGGTCTAAGAGTCGTACTTCTACTTGAGTAATGATTCAAATGCGTATTTCAAGTACTTTTCCCCCTGCAGGTATTGATTGCTTAACCAGACCTTGTGGCCTTCTGCTCTCACTCAAACCACGCTGTTGCCATGTGTGATACATTGTGTAATTCTTATAATTTTAGCTGCTCGCTCCCAGGAACTTGATTTTATCCTTCCGCCCACAGTGTCACATAAATAAATAGCGCCACACACTCTGACTCCATTCATATCCCAACGCTCTTGTGCTCCTTGTATCACACTACTGCACAGATACTACACAAAGTACACACATACGCAGTACTGGAGGACCGGAGCAGCTAATCAGGCAGCCAGCCGTGGAGCCAGACAATAGGCCAGATGCTGCTAGCTTAGCGCAACATCCACAATTTCATGTCTGACTCTGGAAGATGCGCTGTGTGACCTGGTGGGACACACACCTAATTACCAGATTTGTTGCACTCGTAAATGAGATGTTTTAGTTTGTTTTTGCTTTTTACACAGTATTGCTAACAAAAGTTAATAGGCGCTGGGGAGAGAGAAGTTTTACTAGTTGCCAAGAAGCAATGTGAGTTTTATTGTTATTTTTAAAGACGTTATAAATTGTTCCATCTGCTTCTGGGGTTGTGTTTTCTTGGATTTTTATTTCATGATTGGTGATTTAGCTGGATAATTGAAAACACTACTTTATTTAAAACTGACGTGGAAATTGCACGCTGGGATTTTGTATGGTTCTGAAATAGGACAAAGTACAATTGTTACTGGAAACATAGTGAAGCAAATGGCGAAACCTCAATGTGTGCGTGTGATTGGCTCATACACAGTAGGGTGGCTGTTCTAACTGCCCTGAGCTTTGCACAGCTGTACTCATGACTGTAGTAGGCTATAAGGTATATGTCTGCCATCTCTTGTCTGTTTAGAGATCCTGTTCATGAGTTTCATCTTCCTGTTATATGCAACATTTAGAGGACTTTTTCCCCATTCAGAATATATATAATATTTTGTTAATGGCCCTAACTTATCTTTCTGAAACTCGTGGATTACGTTTGCCTGGAATGTTCCACGCTATGGCATTAAACAAATCTACCTCCATGGAGAGAAAACAGTTGTAAATGAATAAATGCAAGATGTAGGCAAAGCAATAATATTAAATCAGAGACAAGGATGTAGTAGACCTTCAATCAGAAATGTTACACAGTACACCTTTAATTATTTAATGTGCAATAGTGGAAATAGTACAAAATGTAACTTTACAGATAATATTAGGCATGCATGAATCACTGGATGAGGTCACTCAGAAAGGGAAGTCATTTTAACTGGAATGGTGTGGTACCTAAAGCTTTGTGTTGCACCACTCACCTCAGATGCAATAAAGGCAGATTTGTAGTGGCTGCCCTCTGGTCAGAGACTGTTGCTCCCACAGAGGAGTAATGGCTTTCAGCTGCCTCTGTGTGCTCTTGGCGTGGGAGAGGAGCACCATGACTGAGCTAGGTGTGACTTCTCTGGCTCCCACTCACATCATGCTACCAATGTCTGGACAAACTCATCTGTACAGAGAGGAAAGCCTTTCATTTACGTGATTTATGTTTCAAAAGTAGGACTATGTTCAGAGTGCACATTGTAAACAACAACAGAAGCATTAACATTTAGAGAAGATTGAAATATGAGCTGAAGAACCACATCTCAGCAACAGTTTTCCACAAAAGACAGGATAGTCTGATCTTTGCAGAGGACATCCTAATATAAATAACTGTAATGTTGTTTGTGATTTCATAATTCAGTATATTGTGTAGTCCTACAACATATGTTTACTTTTTTGTAATATTATAAAAGTTGTGGAATTCTACCTTGACTTCCATTAAAGTATTTCCACTATATTTATAAGTACAAGAAGCTGAACATAACTGAAATGTTGTGTTATTTGTACTTTGTCCATACCTCAAGATATTTATTTTCTATTTGTTATAACCCATTCCTTAGAAATTAGTGATTTTTTTTTTTTTTTTTTTTGACTACTTTGAATTCTTGCTATACCACTGACAAATTAAAAAATCAGCAAATATTCAATTTCATCATGGGGATTACAAATTCTGTGTAATATGGACAATTCAGGGCTAATAAGGCTTACAATAGTGCATGCCATGAGCCAGGCGTGTGCGACTGTGGCTGTCTAATCTCCCGGACTGGGGCTCTTCATTAAATAATCATTTAACATTTGGAGACTCCACAGAAACAGGCCACTGACCCAATTTGGTCCGTTTGAGTTCCCACACAGAGCTCAGAAAACAGCCTGATGGCTCGCAGGACAGCAGGCACCACTTGCAGCTGCCAAGGCATTACTGGACTATTACTGCCCCCTAGTGGATGTGGATATAGAAACACACATGCACAAAGTAGCCAGTATATGCTTAAGTGTGGGTAATGACTGTGAAATCCTATAAGCAGGTTTAGCAGAAGGGTAAGGCTCATTACATTAGAGAGGGGACGTACTGTAAAAAGCACCTTATATTTAACTGCCCACTGCACCACTCTGTGTAATCTGCAGTTTTTTTCTTCCATTCTTTTTAATTACACCCATGCTACGTTTCTGTATGACCTGCTCCTTACAGTAATAGGGTTACATCAAAGGCAAACCAATACTAGCCCAGTTTGCCCATTTAGCACGTTTAAATACTTTACAGAAAGGAGAAATAGCCACCCAAGTTAATGATGCCACTGTATTAGAGGGTGCAGAGCAGAGTATGGGCTATGAAAAAGAAAAAAGGAAAAGGCTCTCTTGTTGAGAAGATAAAAATGTATCATTTTGTGGCGTTTTGCTGCATTTTGGACTGTACCGCATTGTGCTGCTCCAGAGAAAAAAGACAATTGTTTATACTTGCTAATGCTAAATCTTTGCCAAAACTGTTATCTGAAAACATTTTAGAATAGTTAATAAAGTAATCCAGTTTTGAGACAGTCAAAAACTAAATCTTGCTAGTTCCAAATCCTGGATTATGCTGAGAATCCAGCTCCGACAGTGTAATCCAAATGTATTATGCATGTTATACTTTGTTGTAATTATGAGTAGATTAATACCAAATTATCAATACATTGTTACTGACTGAGGTATCAAAAACAACTGATGCTCATGCAAAAATATTGATTCCAAAAATTACTCAAAAAAAAAAATCAAATTTTTTGTCTGCACATAACCATACAATGTATATACATTTTAGATCAGTTCAAGGTGAGGTAGACCTCAAATAATGAAAGGCTTTATAGGTAAAAGAGTTTCAATGCATACAAACATCACTGGTATTGGCATAGGGTAAATATTGTGATCATTTCCATAATATTAGTTGGTATCAGATTGAAAATGAATACAAATCTTTGATATTGTTCATCAAAGATTTGTGTTCATTTTCACTGTGACACACCAAGAACCGAAGCAAGAGAAAACCTTAAAGGGGCACTTTGTATCTTTTTGGTTGCTGCTTGTTTTCATTGCTTTGCCTGTAATGTTCCACAGTATGATATTAAACAGCTTGACCTTACATTTATTCATTTACAGGTGGTTTTATTGCTCAAAAATACAGACAACAGACATTCTGACTGTGAGCGGGGTTGCCTCTCCACAGATCTGACCTGTAACTTGGTTTGGTTTGGTCTCCATGAACATAGAAAGGTTTAATACCATACTGTGAAACATTCCAGACAAAGCAATAACATCTCCATGGAGAAAAGCATTTGACGGATTCGAAAAGTTACACAATGCACCTTTAACACAGTATGGAAAATTGTATCTCTTGTATCTCTTTTTCCAAGAAGCAGCTTTTTCCTCTTCTAGTAGCATCCACACATGCTGTTTTTATCACACAGGGACATAATGTTTCCTGGGCACATTCTAAAAGATGATCTTGTTGCTCACTCTGAGCTTGTAGCTGCAGGGCAAAGTAAGCCAGAAGGTGATGCTGCTGCTGTGGCCACTGACGACTGCCACTGCTTCCAGCTACAGCAAACACAAGGAGACAAAAAGGCACAATTATTAACTCAACCATTGTCCATTAAAGAAATGTCTCCTGGCTAGAAAATAGGACTTTTGTGATTAAAGCCGTTTTGTTTTGGCGAGTTAGTGGATTTTTAATGAAATGTTGTTAATCCTTACTTGGTGTTAAGTGAATCAAGATGCAACAAAGCGTGCAGAAAGTACGAAGGGGCTAAACAGGGCATGACAAATGTTTGAAGGTTCTATAAATATAACACGTTTTTAGATAGGTCTGTCACAATAATTACTATATCGACTTATTATAACTGAATAAACTATATTTTTGGGGTCAATATTTATTGTACTTTTTTGTATGCGGTACAGCAACATTTGAGCTAAATAGGGTCATTCATTTTAAATATTAACACACATTTACATATTATGTTTTACTATTTATTCTTTACAGCTCATGTTAGTTGTGTATACCTTCTTTTGGAAACAGGTTTACTGAGATGTTTTGCTATATAGGGTTAAAATATCAATAGTTTCATTTACTGTGATACTGTGATAAAAAACTACATTGTACTTAAAAAATACTGTGTCAGTTTTAGAGAACAGACGGAATTGATGTATTACTATCATTTTCAAAAGAGTCATTTTTTTCTCTCTCTTTTTTCAATCTAATAATAGTGCTTGGGGCCTCTTCTTTTGTTATTACGCTAAAAATTAATTAAAGAATTGACCTACCTTCCAGTGAAAAACATTGTGGAATTGTGCCAGAGCCTGAACCGCCCTGGAGTTATAGTTTAACCTTTTCCACTTACCAGTTTACCTTGAGCAAATGCTTGAGCCAAAGTGGTGTTTGTGGTTTGTGCAGGTATGAGCTCCCGCAGTATGGCAGCAGAAGGAAGCTGATCTCTCCGACTGGACCCTACGATGAGTACGGAGAGGTGATTGTGGACGAGGATGGCAGTTACTACTACAGCACCCAGGAGTCCGATGGCGAGGTATTGCAGATCTACTGACGCTGTAAATAAAATCGCATACTAAATGATTTAAAAAAAAAATAAAAAAATCTCTCAACTCATTTGGCAGCAGTGGCTAGCACTCCCGGGTCGCCCAGGCCTTTCTGTGTGGAGTTTGCATGTTCTCCCAGTGTCTGGGTGGGTTTTCTCCGGACACTCCAGTTTCCCCCATCAACCCAAAACATGCACAATTGAAATCCTCCAGCTAAGGTAGTCCTGACCGAGCTTAGCAACAAGATCATGGAGATGGGTCCCCGGGCGCCCCATGTGCTGCCCACTGCTCCTTAAAGGATGGGTGGAATGCAGAGGACAATTTCCCAACAGGGATAATAAAGTACTACAAAACAAAACAAATCAAATACTGCTTCAGGGAATCAGTGTTATAAGGCAAATGTGGCTAAAATCTTCCCTTATACATAATGTTTAAGATGTACGAAGAAGAATGTGTGTGAGGAATAGATAATTTCTCAGGTTTTGAAACTAAGAATTTATTTATATACTCAGAAGTTTGGACACACCTCCTCATTCAGTGTTTTTTCTTTGTGTATTACTTTCTGCATTTTGGACACGTGGGAAAACATCAGATATTATGCCAGATATGTGGAGTTATGTAGTAAATAGAAAAATGTTTAATTGCTCAGAGTAGCTACACTTTACTTTGTTGACAGCCCTAAAAAACCTTGGCCTATTCTCAATGATCTTTATGATGTCTCCTGAAATGGTTTCACTTCAAATGTGTTCCATATCATTGCCAAGAAATGCCAGGAGTACAAAGCAGTGATCAAAGCGAAGGGTGGCTATTTTTTAAAAAGCTAAAACAATACACAAATATTTAGTTTTTTTGTTTACTCCATTCCATGAGTTCATTCATAGTTTTGATGCTTTCAGTGGGACTCTACAATGTAGTCAAAAGATAAAGACTAAACAAAAATGAAAAAGTGTGTCCAAACCTTTGATAGTGATAGAAATAGTGAAGAAATAATGTTTTTGAATTGAGTGTTTTTATCTGACAGTCATAGTGATCACTTGTAGTACCACCTGCAAACTCTCCTTTTCCAAATTTGAGTTTTAGTCATTTTAAATTTGCAGCTATTTGTCATGTCAGTATTTTAAGCCTGGGTATGTTTTATGGCTTATTGTTATGGAAAGCACAGAATTCCTACATTTTCTTTTTTTTTTTTTTTTCACTTTTTCATTTCAACAGGTCTTGTATGTTGAAATATTTAAAACGTGTTACACATTATAAAACTAAACAAATATATTGTTATCAAACAGGTGAAGAGGCAGATGCAGGGAGGTAGAGTATCCTCCAACTCCAAATCCCCCCAAACCCGTCCTCAGGATACTTCTCCAGGAAAAACTGCACAAACCAAAGACGGCAAAAAATCTACATCAGAAAACACAAGACCTAAAAGCGCTATGGACAAGCTAAAGTCCCTGATGAAAGTGGGCTCTCTGTTCTCCTCAGGAAGCAAAACCAGCAAACAACCACCTGCCGTCCACCCGCCATGGAGCAAAGCACGCATTAGTCCCGTGGAGGAGCTGAAGGCTGGCCTGGAAAAACCCAAAAGAGAGACGGAAAATCAAGTCAACACACATGCGAATGAAGAAAACACAGAACCAGGAATGGGGAGAGGATATAGAAGAATGCCTAACAATGGGATGAGGAATGGTTTTGCCGGGGGACTTGGACCTCCTCCAGAACAGAGGAGAGTAGAGCTTCCAGGATTGCCGTCTTCGAGCTGGTCTGGCACTGTTAGCAATGGGATAGTCATTGACGGGACTTATTTCCAAACCGTGAGCGAAGCCAGCAACCCGGCTCCTGTGAAACAAAAGCTTAGCGAGGCCTTGAGTCTTATCAGCCTGAGCAGGAGACTTCAGGGAGCTACCATAGCAACGGACTGGGACAACCGTCCGTCTGTAGGAGATAGGAATGGATTCTTGGAAGAACGGGAAAAGCCATCTAAAGGTTTGACAGAGGAATGGTGGAGGAAACAAAAACAAGAAAGCAAAGAGCCTAAAGAATCAGAATTGTCAGATACAAGCAGCCCTACCTCTTCAGTTACGGAAGCTGGGAATGCCAAGGACTCAGAATACGACAGCCAGTCCAAAACAGAAACTGAAGAATCGGACACGGAAAAAGACTTTAACACTACAGAAGATTCAGATAGCGAAGAAGGGGAAAGCTCGGATAGTGAAAGCAGGAAAAACTCAAGTAGCAAAAGTGCCAAGTCTAGGCCCAAAACTTCCAGACAGCGTTCCCATTCAGTGGATGAGGAAAGTGAGGAAGAGAGTGACAGTGAAGAGGCAGAAACCCAACGTAACCACGATGACCTGTCGCCAATCATGGAGGACAGCGATGAGGAAAGGAGCAGCGGACAAGACGATGACTGAGATGCTAGATAACATAGCAAGCGCCAAAGATTACCCCGTTAGCACTGAGTAAGAAGTGGGTGATAATGATTGGAGTGCAGTGATTTCCTGAGTGGATTTTTTTTCTCTTGTTTGGCGTGATTTACAATTGAAGATATGTCCTCCTTTGCCCTGTAGTCTGGAATGCTTCCTTTTCTAATCAGACAACTTCTATTTTACAGTTGAATTGTACATTATTACTATCATAACATTTCTTTGCAATGCTGTGTGGTGACCTGACTACACTTATATCTTTTATTATTATTTTTCACTGACATCTGCTTGAATTATGACTTGCTCTCCACATTTGAAAGTGCAGGATATCAGTAAAACTTTTCTTTCTCTTTTGTTTCAGCAGGGGAGGGGAAAGCGTCGGATCAAATTGGTGTTGGATCGAGAATACGAGACCAGCTCTACCGGAGACGATACGTTGCCAGGGACACAACAAAACCGAGTAACTTTGAACAGCAACACTAACGTCAACGGTAGCATCTACGTAGCCCAGAATGGATCTATAATTCGAACCAGACGCACAACTAATACTACAAACACGCAGTCAACTAACAATAACCTTAAACTTCCAATCTCCCCGGTCTTCAGCTCGCGGCTAGCCAAGCACTTTAAAAAATTAGATAAAATGGCCGCCACGCTGGAGGAGAGGATCCCGATAAACACCCAGAGAACAGCGGCGGACGGAGGGTGCACCATCTTGCGCACCTTTCAAAGCGCGGGAAAGGCTTCTACGTTGGCCACTTCCTCCTTCTCCAACACGGACAAGACTCTGAATGCGCTCAACACTCGAAATTCAAGTGTATCCTTAGTCTCAACAAGCACCAGCAACACGGGCCCAGAATCAGCCGCGTCCAAATCCAATCTGCTAAAGGCCGCACAGGGCTCGCAGGTACAGACTGACGAGAGGAGGGAGGAGGGGAAGGAAGGGGAGAGGGAGTCGCAGGTGGATGGGGGTAACACCAGCGATGAAGGGGGTCTGGTGATGGAGTGTCCCTCTGATCGTACACAGACGGACGAGGAGGAGCTGTGGATGGGACCATGGAACAGCCTGCACATCCCCATGACCAAACTTTGACTCACTGTGCTCCAGTCACTGTAAGGACTACTAAAGGTCATATCATCACGGCACCACTGCAAACAAGAGGGACGCAAAGAATCAGATGGTCCTTGGCTAAAAGGCCAATTAGCATTAAGCTAGCCAAAGAGTTTGATGAGGATTTTCCACATGGGAACTATAGTGACTTTTTATTGTCTACAATGTTTTTTTTTTTTTTTTATGTCTAATGACCAGGAGAACAACTGCTTTTCATTTCTAAAGAATATTTTAAAGTATTGTTTACCTGTTTTCATATTATGGAATTTATTTAAATCTCATTTTATCACTTTCAAGCTAAACAATAAGTAGCCTAATGCAAAACACTACCCCATGTGAAATATGCTTTCTGTTTTATTTTTCTGATCATCTTTGGGCAACTAGGCACATTATATTTGCTATAAAGTATTTGTAATTTGTACGGAATTACTGGAAAATGAGAAGAAGAAAGTATATGAGGATTTTCTATGGCCCTTTAAGGACTGTCTCTGTATGAACCTTGTTCTTTCAGTATTAAGTTGGTGCAGCTCATACAGAATCTGCCTGGTTTCTTTGCATTGACACTTCCTGTATTGTTCATCCAAACCTGCCTTTTTACTGTTGTCAAGGTGCTTGACAAACTTTGTCCAAATAAAAAAATATTTCATTCACATGATTTAGTTGATTAATTTTCCAAATGCTCAAAAGAAAATAATAAAGATTATATGGCATTCTTCTTACTTGAATCAAAATGTATAGGAATTATGGGAATATATAGGAATTAACAGGTAATTAATCTTCAAGGCTGTCTGTCTCTTTCTTTCACAGTTGAGAGAGTAGGCTAAAAAATTACCATATGTGATCACTAGACCTTAAGTCTTGGGAAACCAGACCAAGTATGGCATTTGATCCTCTCTGTGTCTCTGTGTTTTATTTGTGTTTCAAGTGCTCTTGTCTCAAACATCCTCCAAATGATGAAGACCAGTTTCATCTGAGCACATGGACATTTCTTGGGATCGCACACAAAAAACTCACAAACCAAATGCATCATAAAACAATATAGAATTATGTAGAACAGGGATCTTAAAGATGAGAACGATTTGACCTGACATGGTTCAGTCAAACTGTAAAACTTTCAAGAAAATCCAGCTTCAAATCACTTCAGGAATAATATTTTCTAGAGTTTCACCAAGTCAGTGAGACCTCACTAGTGGAAGGAGGCTCTACTGTTGATATTTTAACCACATGTTCCCAATCCATGAGAAAAGATTAAAAGCATAGTTCTACAATTTCAACATCAAATTCTATGTTGACATGAATTAAACCTAATCCCAATTTTACATTCTTCTTGGCAGTTTAACAACTTTTAGTTGAAATGATTACATTACGTGCACTGAGTGACTTAATGTAGAATTGAAATTTGCAGTCATCTTCCACTAACTAGTAAAGTGACCAGATGTACTATAGGGCTGAAAATGATACAATTTTTTATTACACTGGTAGTTAATAGGACTGGCCAGTTTGCCCAGATGTGAGTTCTGTGGTTATCAGAAAGTACACTTGAATTGTGGACAAAGAAATATGAATATATACTGTACATTCCTTAATGTGTGACATCTATATTTACCTAGGACTGTGCCACACTGGTAATATACTTATTTTAAGAATTTGTTGTGCAAATTGAGTTTTCCAGGACCACATAGCTTGAAAGCAGATTTCCATTTACAAAACAAAGTATTGGCCTATTATATATTACACAATATATGATATTGTAATAACAGTTACTTTACTGAATGCAAATACTATAATATATACAAGTTATGTTGTAACTATGTCATGTAATATTTTCCGAGCAAGTAGAATGTTCCTGCTCCATAGGAGAATCTGAATGGCTCTTTAAATCTGGGTCTTCTTTAGTCCTCAGTTTTTCAGAATCTGCAGAACTGTCCATTATCTCATCAGGTTTCTGCAAAGTTCCAGTGGGAACTTCTAACTCAGGGGAAGTGACTCCACAGGTGGCTCATTTTTTAGTGCCCTTCATGTCCTTTAACTTTACCAAAGCCTGACTGTGCGATGTTGTGATTCCCATTTGGCTGAGCCTGTTAAATACAGCCTTCTTCATACCTCCACATGCGATTATTCCACAACAGCGTAGCGCTGATGCAGACCCGGCATCCCAGAGCCCTGGTTTTAATCAGCGGGGACTTCAACCACGTCTCCCTGTCCGCCATTCTCCCCACTTACACACAGTACGTCACGTGCCCCACGAGAGACAATAGGACTCTGGACCTCCTGTATGCGAACATCAAAGACGCTTACACCTCCGTCCCCCTCCCCCCGCTTGGACGCTCAGACCACAACCTCGTCAAACTGCTCCCGCAATACACACCAAAGGTGCGAAGAGGACCTGCGCGGAAGCTGTCTGTGAAGCTGTGGACTGAAGAGGCCAATGAGAGTTTGAGGGACTGTTTCCAGACCACAGACTGGAACATGTTCAGCAGCTCTTATGGAGATGACATCAATGGCCTGACCCACTGCATCACGGACTACATCAACTTCTGCGTGGAGAGCACTGTGCCAACCCGGAGGGTGCGGTGCTTCTCCAACAACCACCCCTGGGTCACCCCTGAGCTCAAAGACCTCCTGAACCAGAAGAAGAGGGCTTTCATCTCAGGGGACAGAGAGGAGCAGAAGAGGGTCCAGCGGGAGCTTCAGTGGAGGATTCGTCGGGCCAAGAAGGATTACGGGAAGAAAATGGAGGAGCAGCTGGCCCAGAACAACGTGCGGGATGTGTGGAGAGGTCTGAAGAACATCTCAGGATTTGGTCAGAACACCAGAGGGACATCTGATGGAGATCAGCGCTGGGCGGATGAACTAAACGTTTATTTCAACCGTTTTGATTGTCCCCCCATCCCCTCTGCCTCTTTCTCGGATCCCCCCTCTTCACACACCCCCAGGCCACTGGACACATCCCCCCTTCCCGGACCGACTGCACCCACCCCCCGCCCCCTACCACCCACGTCTCCAGCTCACTTCACACCGACTGTTCCCAGCACCAGCCCCTCTCTGCCCCCCACCCCCGGCAGTCCACCCCAGTCCCCCCCTTACTCCTCCGTCTACATCACACCGGATCAGGTGAGGAGAGAGCTGAGGCGGCTGAAACAGAGAAAATCTGCAGGACCAGATGGCATCTGCCCCAGGCTGCTGAGGACCTGCGCGGACCAGCTCTGTGAGGTTCTCTGCTACATCTACAACCTGAGCCTCAGCCTGGAGAAGGTCCCTGTCCTGTGGAAGACCTCCTGTGTGGTACCAGTTCCAAAAACAACACATGCCAGGGAACCGGCCCACTTCAGACCAGTCGCCTTGACCTCTCACCTCATGAAGACCATGGAGAGGCTGATCCTCAGCTACCTCCGCTCCGTGGTGAGCTCCACTCTGGACCCGCTGCAGTTTGCCTACAAGCCCAACATCGGAGTAGAGGACGCCGTCACCTACCTGCTGCAGCGGGCGCTCACCCACCTGGAGACTGCCGGGAGCGCTGTGAGAGTCATGTTCTTTGACTTCTCCAGCGCCTTCAACACCATCAGGCCGGCACTGCTGCGGGGGAAGCTGGAGGACGCCGGAGTGAACGGACATCTCGCCGCCTGGACCATCGACTACCTCACTGACCGGCCGCAGTATGTGAGGCTGTGCGGCTGTGAGTCAGAGGTGGTTGTCTGCAGCACTGGGGCCCCACAGGGAACTGTCCTTTCACCCTTCCTCTTCTCTATCTACACCTCGGACTTCACCTACAACACGGACACCTGCCATCTCCAGAAGTTCTCTGACGACTCGGCCCTTGTGGGCTGTGTGTCTGAGGGGAATGAGCTGGAGTACCGATCGGTCATCAGGGACTTTGTGGACTGGTGTGAGCACAACCACCTGTGCCTTAACACCAGTAAGACCAAGGAGATGGTGATCGACTTCGGGAGAAGGACACTACTTCCCTCACCGGTGAACATCCAGGGACAGGACATAGAGACAGTGGACAGTTTTAAGTACCTGGGTGTTCACCTCAACAATAAACTGAACTGGTCCCACAACACTGACGTCCTGTACAAGAAGAGCCAAAGTCGCCTCCACCTTCTGAGGAGACTGAGTTCTTTTGGAGTGTGCAGGCCCCTGCTCAAGACTTTCTATGACTCTGTGGTGGCCTCTGCTCTCCTCTACGCTGTTGTCTGCTGGGCCCCGAGCAGCACAGAGCGGGACAGGAAAAGACTGAACAAACTAGTCAGGAGGGCCAGCTCTGTCCTGGGCTGTCCTCTGGAGTCTGTGGAGGAGGTGGGTGAGAGGAGGGTGCTGGCCAAACTCACATCCATCATGGCCGACACCTCTCACCCTCTGCACCGGACTGTAGAGGAACTGAGCAGCACCTTCAGTGGCCGACTGAGGCACCCTCAGTGTAAGAAGGAACGCTACCGCAGGTCCTTCATCCCCACTGCTGTCAGACTGTACAACTCCACTGTTTAACACTTACAATAACCTGTGCAATAACCAGTGCAATAACCTGTGCAATAACCAGTGCAATAACCTGTAACCATGTCACCTCATCAGTAACCGCCTCCACTGTCCTCAGATTATATATTTATATATTTGTATATTTGTATTCTTTTACATATATATATATTATATAAGAGATATGTTTTATTATATATTTACATTTCTTTCACTCCCTGTACATAAGAGCTACCTGATGTTGTAAATATGTTAATATTTATTGTGATTTTATTTTTTATTTACTTATTGTTCTGAGTGTTTGCACAATTTTTCACAACTTTTTGCACTATACTGTCCCCTGACTGTGAGCTTCTGTCACGAGTGAATTTCTCCTCTGTGAGATCAATAAAGTCTTATCTTATCTTATCTTATCTTATCTTATCTTATGTGATAGGCCAATGCGGACAGACGGGGCTCCCTACCTCTGAGTGCAATACAAAGTGCAGAACAAGCAACCTCATCATTGTAGTTTTTGGTGATTGTTTGAAAAATAGACCATAACAAAGGTGATCTGTGCTCCAGTTCAGAAATCAGGTTGTCGATAGAAAAAGACCTGAGGTCGTCCGGAGTAGTTTTGTACAGCATGCTTTTGTTGTAGGGATTTGAGAGCCTCTGACTTTCATCATTAACACCAACGAGAATCTTTAGTTTTACCTCGTCGAAAAGGTCTTTATGGGTGGAAAGCAAGTTGACCGCAGTCCTCCAGTTTTGGTTGGCGATGTTTTGGATGCTTCACTTTCAGAAGGAACTCTGACCTCTGATCTGCCGTTTGGATAGGTGGTAATGACCTGGAAAGAGTTTTACAATAATATGAATGTATCATTTTTACCATAACAAACCAAAAGCAGCCTCACACTTCAGGTTACCTGTGTGACACTTTTCCTCGTGTGCTGACAGGCCAGAGGGTTAGTACGGAGCTTCTTGGGTAGAGGCTTGGATGGTGCGGGTGGAGATGGGGAGCGGGCTCTTTTCTCACTGGATTCAGGTGAGTTTGTTTCGTCTGTGTCCGTCTTTTCCTCATCCTCCTTCCACTTGAGAAAGGCGGCCAAGTCATTTTCCAAACGTGTGACAACTTGTGAACATGATCTACACAAACGTGTCGATTTATTCTTACATGGTTTTAAATTCAATCCCAAATCAGCCAATCTGTCCGCCATAGATTTCTGCTGTAACTTACTCCGTTCGAAAAGAAGCATTGTGTGTTGAAGAACGCCATTTCTCCTCAGATTTTTAGAGCAAAGGCGACACGAGTCATTCACTGCGCGTGTCTCTTCTACTCCAACGTTTATCTGTAATACTACAAACTCTTCACCGTCTTCTCTTATGGTAAATTGGCGAACAGCATTTCTTTCACTGAACGCCATGGTGTTTTTTTGTTTGTTTGTTTGTTTGTTTACTTCCGCAAACGTCATACCCGCCACTTGATTGGTTTAGTCCCCCACGTGACCCGCCCCTCACTGATTTATTATTATTATTATTATTATTATTATTATTATTATTATTATTATTATTATTATTATTATTATTATTATTATCAGAGCATAACAGAGAACTACTGATTGTGAGTGTGAAACAATTTGATGTTTGTCATCTTTAATTTAGCAGCTCACTTTTGCAATTTAACTCAGACTTTGGGTTTTCGTCTTTTTTTAATCAATTCCTAAATTTCTAGGATGATGCAATAGACTAGAATAGTAAAAAGGTCATAAATGACTTATGCTATTTCTGTCAATTAGGGGTAGTAATTACAAATACTATAATTGAGTAGATTTTGCGGTAATTGTACTTTTTTGAGTAGATTTTTAAACCTGTACTTGGGCATGTAGAAGTATAATTCTAGCCATATAATTGAAATTACTTATATTTATATAGTATATTTAGGTTACTGCATACTGTAAGTAACTAAGTACATTATTAGCTAAGTAACTGTACTTTTACTTGAGTACAAATTTTCAGTACTCTTTCCAATAATGAATCAAATAATAAATGAAATTCAGATCTATATAGCACTTTTTCAGATACTCAAAGACACCCAACATTGCTTTATTCATTCACTGTACACTCTGCTGTAGTAAGCTACTATTGTAGTCACAGCTGCCCTGGGGTTAGACTGATGGACGGGAGGCTGCCAATCTGCACCACCACCAACACTCACACCACATTCATACTAGAAAATGCAGGTGAAGTGTCTTGCCCATAGACTGTATAAAAAAAGTGGACTAAGTGAGTGTGATATCACCCATAGTGTTCAGCGCCAGTTACAGGAGCAAATTTGTAGCCAGGCTTTATATTTTGAATAGGATTTTTTTGACGAAAAAAACAAAACAAAACACCAGGATCATGTAGAGTGGGTTAATACAAACATTTTAAGACCAAAATGAGTCTATGGGAGCCAGGGTCAGGAGCTGGAGGAGCCCACATGCTCACTTCCTATTTGGAATGCAGCAGCTAGTGCGTTAGCTATGGCCATACAGTCTATGGTCTTGCCTAAGGACACAACAACAATTTTGCCACTGCCACCTGTAGCACCTGGTATCTCCCATTAAAGTATTAACCTGACCTTGCTTAGCTTCTGAGACTGGGTAAGATCAGGCTTTGACAAGCCGGTATGATAATTAGCAATGTAAGAAGATTCATGTGGTTTAAATGATTATTAGTATATCATAAACCAAATCTATACAAAAGGCTCTTCACATTGTACACACAAATATTAATTATAAATGATATATTTTCCTTTTATTTACTTTTTCAGACATGAGCTATACAACAAAAACAAAAACATGGGAGTTGCAAATAGTATATATTATACATTGCATAGTACGTGTTTTTGACTGCATAACTGTGTCATGTATTGTTTTCTGGACAAGAATTAAAACATTCCTTCTCCGTACTTGGATCTACAAGGCTGTCCAATTCTGTGTCTTTAGTCCTCAATTCTTCAAGATCTGCAGAATTATACATTTCCTCAATAGGATTGTGCAAAGGTTCAGCAGAAACTAACTCAGGGGGAGTCTCTCCACAGGTAGCTGCTCTTTTAGCACCCTTTATCTCCTTTTGCTTTGACAGGGCATGAGAGTATGATGTTGTAATTGCCATTTTGCCTAATCGCTTATAAACAGCTTTCTTTATACCTCCACCACGTGCGATTATATTGTTGATGTGATATGAAAACGCAGACAAGCGGGGCTCCCTCCCTCTGAGTGCTATGCAGAGCGCAGCACATGCAGCATCTTCATTATTGTTGTTGGTGAGTGTTTGAAAAAGGGAGAGTAAAAAGGGTGACCTGTGCTCAAGTTCAGAAATCAGTTTGTCAAAAGAAAAAGACTTGAGGTCGTCCGGAGAACTTTTCCAGAGGATGCATTTGTTGTTGGAATTTGAGTAGCTCATACATTCTTCGTGGATGGAAACCAGAACCTTGGATTTTACCTCATCGAAAAGTTCTTTGTGGTTTGACATCAGGTTGGCAGCAGTCGTCCAGTTTTGGTTGGCAATGTTTTGGATGATCCCTGCTTCACTATCAGCAACAACTTTCACAATAGTTCTGCTTGTGAAGGTAGTAATGACCTGAGGGAAAAAAAAGTTCATAGTAACTGTGTTTCATCTTTACAGTGGTGTATTGCTATCACTCCCCAAAAAATATTTCAGCTCAGTATCACGTAATTACGTGAAAAGTTTCACGTTATAACGTGAAATTATCACGTTATTTCATGATATGAAATTATCACATTTTGTGAAAGGCATTTATCACGTTATTTCGTGATATAATGATATATTCACTTTATAACGTGAAAACGTCAATTACGGTTTTACTTTCATTCCATTATATGATCAGCCGCAGCAAAGCCAGTCACGTTTCCCTCAGGGAATGATGGACATTATAACGTGAAAATACCACATCATGAAATAACGTGATAATTTCACGTTACAAAGTGATAAATATCATGTTATAACGTGAAACTTTTCACGTAATTACGTGATACTGAGCCGAAATATTTTTTGGGAAGTGATAGCAATACACCACCGAACATCTTAAACTCATACTTACTCAATAATAGGGCTGAAATAATGTAATAATAGGGCTGTCAATAATAAGGCTGTATTAATTCTTAGACTGGGTGACCAGCCAAATTATTCAATGTATTGTACACTGAGACTTTTCAAATATATTATCACCCAAATAAAGGTTATACAGTCTATGGTTGAAATATGGAGACTGCAGGTATTTTTAAATAGAGCATGTCTGTTATGTCAAATCAGAAATGGTTCCTTTTTTGAAATGGTGATGACAGAATAATGCCACAGTGTTTGTTATAAAAAGGTCTTTTTGTATCCGTTTTAAAGTCTGTGTAGGAAGAGAACAATTACAATGATCAAAATATGAAGTATAATCATTTATATGGTCGATTAGTCACAATTAGTTAATTAATCGTTGCCGCCTTACTCGGTATTTATTCCTTCTCCGGTAAAAAATAATGTGCAAAAACATGACTCAAGAATCAGCCCACAATGGAAGTCATTGAAACGCTGCCTCACACCTGTTAATTCTACATATTACTGCACATGTACAAACCCATTAGGACATCTTTTTCCCACAAAAATCGAAATGTCACTAGTTCTACCTGTGTGACACTTCGCCTCGCCTGCTGAGGGGGCCTGGCGCGGGGTTTCTTGGGTAGAGGCTGGTGGGGCGCGGGTGGTGCTGATGGAGACGGGGAGCGGGCTCTTTTATTATGGCTGGGTTCAGGTGAGTTTGTGGATGCTGTTTCGTCTGTGCCGCCCTTTTCCTCTTCTTCCTTCCATTTGCGAAAAACACACATGGCTTTTTCCAGGCGGTCGACCATATGTAAACATGTTTTGCACATGCGTGTCGATTTATTTTTGCTTGGCTTTACTGTCAATCCCAAATCTTCCAGTCTGTCCGAAGCAGACTTGTAGTCGGGTTTACTCCGTGAGAAAATGAGCACGGAGTGTCCTATAACGCCATTTCTCCTCATGTTTTTACGGCAGAAACGACAAAAGTCATTCACAGCAGCAGCCTCGTCTGCTCCCACATTTACCTGTAATACTACAATCTCCTCACCGTCTTCTTTTAGGACAAATTCGCGAGGTTCGTTCCCTCTCAACGCCATGTTCGGTTTTACTACTTCCGTATTCGTCCCTTCCATCACTCGTCTGATTGGTTAGTCCCAGGGGTAGTCCCGCCCCTACGTTTACTACTCATGTCAAGTTTATATTATGAGACTAACTATTTGATATTTGTTGCATTTAATTGCACTTTTCTTTTACTTTTAAGAAACAACAACACAAGCTATTACTGTCACTATAGTGTGGGCAAAATAATATGAACCTATGGGCTACTAGGCTACATTACTTCATGTCCAACAGCTATCATTTTCTAAACTTTGTAGGAATAAGCATAGATTAGAAGAATTTTTTATGCCTCCTGTGGATGCTAACAGATGGGCCATAAATCCCTTCTGGCTCATGCAGGTTTTAAAAATGCAGACAAGACACCATGTAACACAGTCCTACATTGCATAGTACATCTTTTAATCATACAACTACTATGTCAAGCAATATTTTCCAAGCATGTAGAAAGTTCCTGCTCCATAGGAAGAACCAAGCGGCTCTCCAGTTCTGAGTCTTTAGTCATCAGTTCCCCTGTATCTAAAGAATTGTCTATTTCCTCATCAAGGTTCTGCAAAAGTTCAGCAGGAGCTTCTAACTCAATGGGAGTCTCTCCACAGGCAGCTGCTCTTTTAGCACCCTCTATCTCCTTTTGCTTTGACAGGGCATGAGAGTATGATGTTGTAATTGCCATTTTGCCTAATCGCTTATAAACAGCTTTCTTTATACCTCCACCACGTGCGATTATATTGTTGATGTGATATGAAAACGCAGACAAGCGGGGCTCCCTCCCTCTGAGTGCTATGCAGAGCGCAGCACATGCAGCATCTTCATTATTGTTGTTGGTGAGTGTTTGAAAAAGGGAGAGTAAAAAGGGTGACCTGTGCTCAAGTTCAGAAATCAGTTTGTCAAAAGAAAAAGACTTGAGGTCGTCCGGAGAACTTTTCCAGAGGATGCATTTGTTGTTGGAGTTTGAGTAGCTCATACATTCTTCGTGGATGGAAACCAGAACCTTGGATTTTACCTCATCGTAAAGTTCTTTGTGGTTTGACATCAGGTTGGCAGCAGTCGTCCAGTTTTGGTTGGCAATATTTTGGATGATCCCTGCTTCACTATCATCAACAACTTTCACAATAGTTTTGCTCGTGAAGGAAGTAATGACCTAAGAAAAGGTGAAATCAGTAGTTAATACATTTAATACATCATGCTTACTCAATAAATTATAAATAGACTTTTCTTTGGTTCAAAATGCATGTGCAATTACAGAGCACACAACCACAAATAACAAATGGTAAACACTAACTCCACTATTGTTTTATTACACACAGGAGGACGATATTAATCAGTTTTTCACAAATGCAAAAACACGTGCAAAACCAATATGACAGTTCTGTAACCACCAGACTTTCTACAAAAAGCAGAATTTTGTTCGTTGTACCTGTGTGACACTCTTTTGTCTTCCCCGTCGAGGCTGGTGGGCGCGGGGTTTCTTGGGAAGGGGCAGGGGTGAAGTGAAAGATAATGGGGAGCGGGCTCTTTTAGCGCTGCCTTCAGACGAAACTGGAATCGATGCGGTTTCCTCTGTGAAAGCCTTTTCCTCTTCTTCCTGCCATTTACGGAAAACAACCAAATCCTTTGCCAGACGGTGGATAAGACTCACACATGTTTTGCACATGCGTGTTGATCTGGTATTGCTCGGCTGTAAAATCAATCCAAATTCCGCCAGTCTGTCTGCCAGAGACGCCTGTTGCAACTTGCTCCGTGCGAAAAGGAGCATGGAGTTGCCAATAACGCCATTTATTCTCATGTTTTTCGAGCAACAACGGCAAAAGTCATTCACATTGGGAGGGCCTCCCACATTTATTTCTACAATAACAACGTCCTCACCTTTTTCATTCATAACAAATTGGCGGAGATCATTTTCTCCCTTGTAAGCCATGTTGGATTTGTTTTGTATAACTTCCGCATTCATACCGCCTTGCTTACGTCACATCCGCCGCTTGTCTGATTGGTTAAACCCAACACACGCGCACACTCACACTGATTTCAAATGCTCAAAAAATGAAAATATAATGGCATGCAAAATGTGCAGATTTTCTGATATATTTAAGTGTATATTTTATCATTTAGTTTATGCCCCTTGAAAAAAATCTCAGACCGTGGTCAGAGGACACAGGGGAGAACCGTGTTCTTCTCCAGGGCCGGAGGGCCGCAGCAGCCGCTCATCCCTCGGGGTTTAACTCCCTATTCTGAACCTCACCGTTGTCGTGAGTGCATGAGCCCAAAAAACACTCCAGTTTGGTGCTCAAGAGTTGCACGTAAATAACAAGCATTTGGGCCGTACTCTCAGTCACTTCACCAGATACACGGTGAGGCGGACTCCCGTAAGCTCCGCGGGCTCATTCACGCCACACACTCCTCTATTATGGATCTATCTCACGATGCAACGGAATAACTTATATTATTGAAAATGATGAAAACACAAACTGAGATTTACAAATAAACAGTAGGTCGTGCATGTTAGCACATTCTCTCTTTAAATTTAAGTTCTTATGTAAAAAAAACAAAACAAAAAAACAATGGCCTGTCTTTTGAAACTGACTTATAAAACCCAAATCACACTACATCTATCAACCAACCTTTAACATATTTCTTGTACATTTGCATTTTGAATAAATACTAATTAATCTACCAAACCTAATTTCCTTTATTTATGTGATTATTTTACATTTAAAATGAAAATTATTACTTTAATATAGTAGCAAATATAGTTAGTTAAATAATACAAATACAATTGTAAAAGAAATGCAGGTATTTTTTAGGCACAGGTCTGTTTTACTAAATGACAAATTCCATTTCATCGAATGACACATTTTGTGTTACCGAATTATATATATATATTTTTTATACATTTTCATTCTAAACTGGTTTATACTTTATCCATCAAAGAGAAACAACAGCATCAGTGTTTAATGCTCATGCCAAGCACTGATTTCAAATGTAATATTTTTTAAAATTATAACAGTTTTAAAAACATTTTGAACGTTGCACCAAATGACATCCAAAATTGTGGCATTTGCACTTCTCGTGACAAAGGCGTCACCAACTAAAAAGCCAAATCTGAATCTTGTTTCCACTTCAGAGTCCTCCAGGGTCCTTAGACTGATGTCATCACATGAAACATGAGGAAAGAGCTCAGATTATTGTTCAAAATGGCCCTTCAACTTCGTTTTACCAAATGACATTGATGAAATGGGCTTTTGGGGACAACTTTATTTAAGACATTAAAAGTAGTTCTTTTGTATACATTTTGAAAATACTTTTATATGTTCATGTCAAGGCTTGTAAAATGATGCCACTGAGAAATGTTTAAGATTTAGTCAATTTTTATAATTTGTGCAAGTAAATGTTATCACTAATTCTATGTGTGACCCTTTTCACCGAATGACATTTTAAGACTTTTAACCTATAATATTCTTTCAAATTTAGTTTCTTCTTCCAACTGTAAATTCTTACAACTAAAGTGATATAAAACAAATACATTTAAACAATTTAAGTCCTTATATATTAATAACTATGTCACATCCCTGACACACACGATTTTCTTGTTACGGTTCCCTTGGCACTCACTCATTATCGGTACTATTTGTACAGTTGGCAGTTGGATCATGAAATGTCACATGATTTTGATGTGGCAAGCAACTGGTAGAGAACAAAAAATGTTGTTGCAGTTGTAATTATTTTGTTGTGTATGTTGTGTGTTGTGTTTGAATTTGTTAAATTTGTTTGACTTAGGGCTTATTCACATATTTATTGTACATTTTATTAGTTTTGTGGCCCTCATTATGGTGCCTTGCCATGGGCCTTGGGTCCTATGCATAAAAATCACTGGTTTATTCACTACAGTGTTTTTTTATGCATAAAAACGATAATCTTGCAAGTTGCAAATCTTAAAATATATTTTATTGTGATGCTGGTAAATATGACATTCACCAAAATACATTTCCTTCAATTCAAGTAAATAGTCGATGTTAACAGCAACATAATGACATGTGCATGATGTGGAGTGTAACATGATGGTGAGGAGCTACGGCGCGCTCACTCAGAGGACACAACCAAAAAAACCTCACTAAAGAAAAGGCATCATGCTGCTGTTGGGAAATGACAATTTTACAATACAATTATAATAAAACTAAATAGGAGTACAATTAGGGCAGAAATAAATAAAAATATTGACAAGAAATGATACACAGAAAAATGCCAACCAGGGCTTCACATTGAAATAAATAATGATTTATCACACTGTCTTTACCATGATACATTCAAAAGCAGGATTTACAAAGGCGGAAAGAAAGCCACACAGATGGGCTCATGTCAAATGTGAGGACAATGTCCCTTTAAGTTTCATGTAGGTGAGGCATTTTTCTATAGTACATTTAATCAGGGCAGCAGTGGGCAAAAGGCCGGTGTGCTTAATGGACATTTCCTGAATGAATAAACAGGATTAGAGGAGCCACTATGCAGCTGATTATCATGTGCAGAAAGAGCTATGCTTTCGGGAATCACAATCTTATTTACCTAAAAACCTATTAGACCAAAGCACCACACATGCTCCTGCACTTAAAGAAATAGGCCATACTACCAGTGCCAAATCAGGGCGAAAAAACATACATCAATCACATGCGGACTAGAGAAACATGTCTAAAGAATAGCATTAGTTTTTGCCAATTAACAATGGAATGTGACTTTCCACTTTTATTCTCCAGTCTTTAAAAAAATGCATTTTTGAAAACATCATGCAAGTCTAAAAACTGAACAAAGTAAATATACCATTTTCAATAGCCAATTTAAAGAAAATGTAAATAATCTTTTTTTCATAAGGAAAATTGTATACAACAAATAAAATTTCACTCAATCTAAATTTAAACATTGGACTAATAATGTAGTTTCCACATTCATCTCAGGAAACTAGAACAATGCAAATTTAGCAATTTTGAAATGAAATGGCAAATTAAAACAAAAACAAAATGCTCCCTCAGTAAAATCAATACATCAAATCAATGTCAGTAAAATATTTTAAAAGGAACAAAATGCAGATGCTGAAAGGTCACTCTTGTCCCTGGATGACAACCTGCACCTGCTGATGTGCGTACATGTACAGTACTGTCGTAATCTAACAGTGCACTAAACAACTAAACAAGCCCGCTTGTCTACTTTCTTCTCTACGTACTATCCTTCCTTTCCTTGCTTTTGAATACAGCACCTCTCATTTAGTGTATATAGTGTAAAATGCAGTTTAGCTACTTTGGCTATTTGTAAAGAACACACAATATTTTACATGGTGTGTACAAATAAAGTTAAATGATCTGAAAGCAAAACCCCCAATCATCTAAATGTGGATGTAGTTTGACCTACATCCTCCATTTATTTTCTAAAAGGGCCATATCTAATCCTCAAGAAAACACCTTCTTCTCTACAACGTGACTCCAGAACTCTCCAAACCCGGAGCCCTTATAGCTGCTCTGTGATATGAGCCTCAGCTCTAAAGTGACGTAACATGGGGTCTTCAAACACAACCCCACCCAAATATGCCTGTGTCAACCCTCAGGCCCCTGTCTGTCCTCTACCAAGTACCAGAGCTAAGGTCGAGTCGAGGAGGGCCTTGTACTACCAACTAAAGCAGGACTGTGGAGTCTAGACGCCCTCTGCTCCAGACTGAGCTGAAACCTTCAGTAGAAGTGGTCAATGCAGAACTCTCTCACTCGTCTGGCTTTATTTGTGGATCTTCCAGTTGCGGAGGAGGTGAAGTTTCCAGGACGCAGGGGCCAGGGTGGAGAGGGGGAGCGGGCTTTCTGGGACCAGTTTCCTGGAGGTGGAGCTCTGCATGAGCCTCCCCTCTGTCACCCAGGCCTTCAGCCCCACTGCTGCAGACAGGCACCCTGAGGGAGAGACAGCACCCACATTTACACTGCGCAGTCACTGGTTACAAGTTATTAGCCTGGAACTGCTGTATGTTACAAAAAATATCAAAACTACAACCTAGAGCAAGTCGAATTTGTTATTATTGTTTATTAATAAAAAACATATATTCAGTCAGTGCAATAAAACGTGTGCTCTAAATTTTTACTAGGATAAAAAGAATATGGGATATTTTTACAACTGAACTTATTTGTGTCTGTATGTTCACCACCATTTCAAACATTATATCATTCTCCACTGTGTATCTCCTACACCGAAAACATCAATGTAAAATCCCGTATCTCTAAGACCACATTTAACAAACATATGCAGATTAAAGTTAACCCTGTGTGAAAGGCCCAGAGGAGGGGTTAGAGGCACTACCTCTGTTGCCGCTCCATGCACAGACAGCAGACAGAGTCACTCCTGGAGCTCAGTCAGAGCCACACAGCATGCTGCTCTCTCGTCCTTACTCTGCGCTGGACTGTCTGCAGCGCCCCCTGTGGTCATACTGCGACTACGACTGGTCAGTTTCTTCAACTCACTGGCAAATGACATCACTTTCTTCTTATCCTCGCGCACCATCTGGACATCAGGAGTTTTTGATCAGATATAGACAAGGTCATGTTATTGTTAGATCTGGATGTAATGTTCCTTGGATAGACATGCAAATAGGTCATGCAGTTACTTACAACATGTCAGATTCCTCAAAATAACTCAGTGTGATGGGTTCATTTAATAAAAATCTTATTTATTCATTGTAGCAAATACATAGTGAGGTTAACTCCTCTATTTAGGCTAAAAACAATAAATAAGGCATAGACAGAGCGACAGAACAAGATTAGTTATAAAAGCAGACAAGCAGGTTAAAATAGCCATGCAGGTTAAAATAAAACAAACACATTATACTGACAAAATATGTTAGTGCCACAAAACATTAAGAATAAGCAGAGCCATGTCAGAGATGGCAGATTAAAGTCAAAGCGCACACAGAATAAAAAGTCTCTCTCTATATTCCTCCACGGCCCTCAGAGCTACCTGCTCCTTCAGTTTGAGGATGAACTTCCCAGTGCCGCGCCACCGGTTCTGTGCCTGGTACACACACTCCTGGTCCTGGAGCACTCTCTGCACCGATTTAGACGCAGACAACTTCTTTGTGGAGCCTAAGTCCTTGGTGACCTCCTCCATCAGGACATAGTCTCCTGGGTTAGGGTTGGACAGGATACTGCAGGAGTACTTGGCCTTTGACAGAGTCTGAGAGACCACATTGTGTTAACATTATGTCCTAGATCGCAGTAATAATCTTGTTCCTGTGTATTAACCTGTGTGATGATGTCCTGTGCAGTGCTGTAGCGTGGAGCTTTGATGACTGTGTGTGGCTGCTCAGGGGAAACTTCATGAACCTGGACAAAGAACATGTCATCTTCTCCTGCGTCTCTGCTACAGACCGCCAGCTCCTCTTCCCCATCAGGACACTGGCCTTTATCAGCGGCTTTCTGCAAAATGTTTACAAGACATTTTGCATTATTATTTTCAAATGACAAAAACAGCATCTCAACACACTGGGCACTATACAATTTGGTGGCGTTTCCAACACAGCCAGTAGGTGGAGACATAGGATAAATACAATTCAGACAATAATGTTTCTCACCTGACTTGATTATATGTTAATTACAAACATAAATTTACAAGCTATTGAGTCATTTCTGACTAACACAACTAACACAAATGTAGGCTTTAATGTGAGCATAGACCAGGGGTCTCTAAACTGTAGCTCGACAGCTACCAGTAGCTTTCCACCCCTTTCCAAGTAGCTTGCCAAGAATTCTAAATTATACGTACTGTGTGGAATAACTCAAATTTGATGAATTACCATTGTAAATGTATCATTTTGATGCCCAACTCTGGGCACTAATAAATGGATAATGATTTATCTTTCACAGCCAACTTTACTCCATCTAATACGGTGGTTCTTATATTTACTTAATTTCTTGCGACCACTAAAACGAGCTCTTTGGCATTTTCGTTTTGGCATAGACTATACTCACTACCATAAACATTTAGGCCCCATAAAATACTGATAACAGATCAAAGGTAATGCAGTACCTCTTCTCTGAGTTTCAGACAGAGCCTCCCCACATATCCCTCATCTGTGGTCCAGTTCCAGACCAGTCGGAGGACTTTCTCATCAGGCGCCAGAGTCCGGACCTGGGCAGACCTCTTCGCATCGGCTCCGCGCTCTTTGGACAGAGGCAGTTTCTCCTCACACAACACGTACTCACAGGGCCCCTCTGTGGAGCTCACAGCCTGCGACAGGAGAAGTGTATTTACACACTGGTCTTAAATCACAGTTTAAACAGACACAGTTTAGACAGAGCACATGAGACACACCTTCTCCAGCAGCTGCCTGACTGTGGTGACTTCTGTTACACGGAACAGTGTAAAAGGCTCAGGGCCTGGAGCTCCATGGACTGTCACCTTGTGCTGTTGTGACGACCGCTTCTCCTCTGAACTGAAGAGCTACAAACAAGATACAACATAGAAGACATGCAAGGAAACCCAAGTAGACTGTAATGGCAGTGTATGTGGATTATAGAACACAAACCAGGGATGCAGGAGTGGCGCCTCCTGTTGGACTTTCCTCTGTTCTGGAGCTGAAGATGAATAAACTGGACACTTCCAGAGGCTCATTGTGCTGTGTCCTGAGCTGGACATGCCTATAGCCTGGAGCAGAGACATACATCATTTTAGGATTATAAATGATAATAAATACATTTTGCATGTGATATCATGTTTTATTTTACCAAGCTTGAGGGCCTTCAGAGACAGTGTCCTCTGTGCGGTTGTCTGGGAGCTGTTGTTCTCCACCACAGAGAACCGGACGAAGCACAGCTCATCGAAGTAGATGCTGAACTGGAAGTGCTCGCTCCACATGGGGTTGAGTGTGTTGCGGTGGATGGGTTTGGTTCTGAAGTGGCAGCTGTCCACGGGCATGCCTAGAATGTCCACCTCCACACAGGGGCTGCCCGAGCTGTTCCCTGGGCACACATTCTGACCAGAGACAATCTGTCGCACACAAGAGTTAGATTCATTAACATGTACGCACAAGTGGAAAACACCAACTGCATTTTCATGTGATTAAAGAAAAAAATCATCTGATTCATCCTGATTCACCTCTTTGTTTTACAAATATCCTACCATGTAACTGATAAATAGTGCTGTCAAAAATATTGAGCTATTAACGAATTAACGTAAAACAATTTTAACGCTGTTATTTTTTTTTATCGTGAGATTAATGCTCTTTGTGACCTAGTGGTAGTTTTTTCATAAGCTGTGGCCACTGCACATAACGTTAAAAAAACTATAGGATCTAGCTGTAAACGGGAAGGAAAACAATTTGTACGAAACTGAGAAGTCCCGGCTCGAGGAGGTGGGCCAAAGCACGGCACAGCCGCCCAGGCACGTGTACACGCACGACTTCAACACACAAGCCCTGCACGCGCACCGATGCCACCCGCATGAGAAAAACACCAAACAAAGTTTGCTCCAAAACATATGGTGAATCCACGCCCACCCCCACAAGGACCGCGACAGAAGCCCCGCAGCCTCCCGGCCACCCCCACTCCCCCGCGCCGCCACCACATCCACAAACCCACGGAGGAGCGCGCACTGCAGCAGGACCCACATCAGACACACAATCTTCACCAAAAGCGCCAAACAAACAGCACTGTGCGACGATGCCATCGGCCACGGCCCGGCCACGCAGGTGCGAACGCGGACCACAGAACCCCAGGAAACCCAAAGTCCCAGCGCGAGTGCGCCCCTAGTACAGCAGGTGTTGGGGCAGACAAACACAGTCATGCTAACTGGAGATTACTGGACGTCCCTCAGTAATGAGAACTACCTCAGGGTCACAGCACATTATTTCACCCACAGTGGGAACTTCAGTCACTTTGACTCTTATGAAGAAAGAAGAGAAGCACTTCACTCACACTCATGTAGAGCACTTCATGGAAGTGGAACATAAGATAAGATAAGATAATCCTTTATTTGTCCCACAATGGGGAAATTGCATGAGAGTGGAACATCCAACACAAAGTGTCTCGCTGACAATTGTTATGGTTTGCAATAAAAAAAACATTTGCGATGTTGATAAGAGTATTCAAATGATGATTCAAGGGACAAAAATGTGCGATTAATTTGTGATTAATCGTGAGTTAACTATGATCGCGACTAAATATTTTAATGGATTGACAGCACTACTGATAAATTAATTGAATCGGTTATGCAACTTAGGATAAACCACATTAAATTTTCAATTTTATCAGTGAAAACACTTAAATAACAGAGTGATGTTGTTCATTGAATAGCTGTATGCAATAAATGCTTTTATGAGGCTAGTTCTCATTTCCTTTACTTTAGTTAAGTGGGTGGCCTCCTTGACTGTCACATAGTCAAAACACATGCAGCTCACTGTCTAAACTTGCTTTAAAGGGATTAATAAGTGCAGGATAGTGTGTCAAACCTCATAGCGTGGCATGTGATCAAACTACAGCTACAGAAAATACAATATTTATTATAAAATATTTTCATTCGTTTCACTCACTGTAATTGAATAAAGAGCAGGAGTCATTTTGTCAACATCCCTCTCGATTGGACAGAACTGTCGGTAAAGAGGACAGCTGCGATCCCACAACACTGCAGGCTTCAGAACATACCCACATCCACCATTGGCTTCAAATAATGCCACGCTTAGTTGCATTGGTAAATCTGGGTGTTATAAAACATGGAAAACAAGAAATTATATTAGAACTACAAAGTAAAAATATAAAGTACTACTTGTATTTGTATATGGAGAGATGCATTGAGATACATGTGTGAACGCAACCTGTTCACACATTTTGTTGACAAATGTCAACAAAGCTTTTCTGATCCTGATGACCACTGACAGATAAAGAAGATTCTCACATTATTAACTGTACTCAGAACTGGTCAACTTAAGGAAGTTGGAGAATTGTGATATAGACTTCAAATTCTGGCCAGTGAAATATGTAATTGGCTTGTAATATTTTAATAAAACTAATTACAATGGTCAATGAAAAGTATAAGATTACACCAAGCCCCGATGTTGCACCTGTAAATCAGTTTGAAAATTGTGACTTCTGAAGCATCCTCACCATCTGTCTGATAGTTGAGGGCCACCAGCTGTATGCCGTGCAGCCAGAAGAGCAGGGGATTGGGGTTGGTGGAGTCGATCCGGGTGGCCGCGGGGTAGGTCCTGAGCAGCTGGCCCACCGTGTGCTGGATCAGCTTCAGAGAGTAGCGTCGGTACAGTCTCTTGGCAGCGTTCTCGTTCACAGAGGAGATATGGTAACACTTTGGGGTTCGAATGATGGCGCTCAGAGAGGTCGGGGCGTTAAGGACAGGGGAAGTCTGCTGTTCCTCCCAGCTCAAACGCTCACTGCCACCTACACACAAAAAATATTGTAAACAGATTAGGATTGATAGCAAATAGTTTTAATGTTATTTTATATGCAAGTTAATGGTGCTCTGTGTAACTTCTGGTCGAAGGGCCACTATCTGCTTGTCTGGAATGTCCCAGTGTGGCTTTAAACATATTCATCTTATATTTACTCGATAACAAGGGTTTTTATTGACTTAAAAACATGCATTCTTTCTGTGAGTGTCCTCGCCTCTCCATAGATCTGAGATGTAACTTGGCCTTATATGCTGTCTCCATAGAGATAAATAAGTGTAATGTCATATTGTGGAACATTCGAGGTAACATCTCCATCGAGAGAAACTGGTGACGAATCTTCCACCAGAAAAGTTACACAGTGCACCTTTAAGTTATACTACCTTTAATTTTTTTGAAGGTGCACTATGTAGCTTTTCTTATGGAAGGTCTGTCTCCTGCTCGTCTGCATGGAGACGTTATTGCCTTGTCTACGCCTTAACCTTTAAAAGTCCCTAATAATAAAAAGGCACTGTGCACCTACGATAGAACTACTAACCAACCACTAAGGGGCCGCCCCACATCTCATCAAAAACATAACTAGACCAGTACTAGAACACAACCAAAGCAAGTCCACATCAGGACTAAACTGGACTCAAAAAAGAACCAAACCAGAACAAATGTGGACACACCCTTAGTACTGCTGCCCACCCATAAACAACACAATAATTCACTCCACTTTCACTCTGCCCTTAAGTTAAAATGGTAAAACTTTCCACAGTTTTATAGTGCATGGAAATATTATGAGACCCTGGCCTTTCCTACCTTTCCCAGGGGTGCGGTTCTGTGCCACGACCTCCCCTGTTGTGCTGCAGCGAGTGGGAGCAGTTCCAAATATGGACTTCCTACTCTTCCCCCGGTCCTTCCCTCGGCTGGAGCCAGTCGGAGACAGCGTGGACAGGCCTGAGACACCGCAAACAAGACACAGAAGATGGTCAACAATACAGAGCAGAATATCATTTCTGAATTACAATGATCTCACTATGTACTTATATGTTTATTTCTCAGAAGCGGCAAAAACATGTCAACTCCTTTCATACCCATGTTCAAATCCCTAGACTCAAACAAAAGCTGCTGTTTTAAGGGCAAAAGTCAGAGAGACCTGAACTTTGTATGTAATTTTAAATAATTTACATTTGTTATTTTTAATCATATTAGGTTTGCAAATTCACAACACCACAATAAAGAAACACTATCTTCTAAATTTGTAGACAAAATATTCATCTCCATCGTGAGTGCCTATTGTGCAATTAACGGAAGCAGTGAAATACAAAATGTGCCACAACAGTGAAAAAATCGTTAACACTAACTGCAGAGCATTATCAATGTCTTTACTATTTAAGATATACCATTTGTGTAAAAGGGACAGTAAGAAAGTGAAAGTTGAGGATTGTTACCAGGAAACTTGATGGCCTGGCAGTAGATGACCAGATCTGAGAGCTCCTGTGCGATCTGACGACTCTCCTTCTTATTCTGAGGCAGATAAAACTCCTCTCCCAGCTCCATGTCAAACACCTGCTGAGGAACCAAGACAATAGTGGTGCAACTGTTTAAAAGTTGTCTTCTTCATTACAAATACGTAAATATGTACCTACAGTCACTAGTGACATTTTATTACCTTTCCTTTGCTCTGACTCGTGCTGTCAGTCTTTTTCCTCTTGGGCATTTCATCGACTGGGTGCTCCTCTTTTTCTGCAGGGCTCTTCCCCTCAGGTTTGTCATCCAGGATGTTATCTGTGCACATAAGTATATATAGTAAAATTTAGTATACTATACTCTTATAATAAAAATATCACAATATCACGATTTTCCTTATATTGCCCATTGATTTTTTTGGCATAACCACCCTAGTTATAACGCCACAAACGAACAAACAAACTTTAGATATAAACTCTGCTTTAAACAGTGAAGCAACTCAAAAGTCTAGCAACAAACATGGCATCAAATGAATGTCACAACAAAACAGAAAGCTGTTGTCCTCTGTCTCCTCTATTCTTCTTCTGAGATAGTGCACATGTTGGGACGATGCTGTGGGACTGTGCGGGCCTTGGTGCTTTCCCCTGGTCTGCGTTTGAGCACAGGGGCAGAGCGGGGCCTGAGAAACCAGATGGCTTTTGTTTTGTTTCCCTGATGAGTCTGCCCAGCCACGGGCGAGGTCACAGACAAATACAGTGAAAAGGAGCAGAGCAGGAGGTGCTGTTTGCGTGGGAGAAACTGTGCCTCGAGATCAGAATATGTAAAGATGAGAGCTTATCTGTCCCTAAACCTCTACACATGTATGGATTTGGATTGGCTTATTGCACTCTGTTGGGATTCAGTGAGCTCTCTTAATACGATAAAACAAAACGGCTCACTCCACCATAATTACACAACAAACATGATAGCAACTGAGGACAGATGATAACAAAAACAAGCCATGTGGAGTTAAAGTTCATGGACCACTTTTGACAGCAGCAATGCACTAACAACACATCATTTTACCACTATGTATTTGTAATGGCAACTGGCATTTAAAGTTGCACTACACAACTTTGGTGGAGGGTCTGCCGACTGCTTGTTCTCCATGTTACCTGGAATGTTCCACACTATGGCATTAAAATGATCTATCTTGTATTTATTTCAATTACATGATTACATGATTTTACTGCAAATATTGGCACATAGGTAGCAGACTACCAGAAAAGTTACATAGTGCACCTTTAACATTCTTTCATCAGCAGTAAAGCCGAAAGTCTGACCAAATAGCTCAAATACACTTTACACACAACAATAACATGCAGCAGACACGCAATATTTTCAAACTGCCAAAGCAAATCAACACACACTTGTTATTGTAGTATTTAAGTTGGAAGAGCAACTAATAACTCAAATAAGATAAAGTCAGAAACTTCACCAAGCCATGCATTTTTACCTTCAAGGCCATAGGAGGCAGTAGAGGCTGAAAGGACATCAGCTAAGAGGATAATAGGCAACAGAGAAGAAAGTTGTGTGATTTAAGTCCCAGCATCCGAAAGACGAGAAGTAAGAGAGTACAGCTCAGAACTGAATGTACTGCACATTTCTCACCATCTGATAAAGACTCGTAATCATAATCGTACTCGTCCTCCTCCTCTTCGTCTTCCTCATTCGCGTGGTTGCCAGGTGATGGGATGCCCTGTGAGCCATTGCTAGCCTGAGCTTGCATATGGGCGAGCTGGTGAGCCTGTCAAGTGACACAGGAGTACAAATATTTAGAAAGTCAACCACAATCTAAGTATAATCTCTGTCTGTGCATAAAGTGGATATATACAACTTCTATCTAAGTGTAAACACTGCGGTATGTCTTGTTAGTGCTACACCGTAAACTGAGAGGAAATGGTGCTATACATGTGCATTCATAATTAATGTTTGACAGCACTTTTATGAAGACTACTAACTCTTCTGTGAATCAATGCAGTTTGAAAGTGCCTGTACAAGCTGATAATAAGTACAACAGACATGAATTATGCATGGGGCTCTGGTAAGTGAGTGTTGACGTTTGATCAACCTTCTGCTTGAGGATGTCCACGGGCGCCTGGTGGGCTTTGAGCTTCTTGTTTTTCAGCAGGATCTTGCCCCTGAGTTGCCACGGCGACGGCAGGTGGGGGTCGTCGCTGAAGTCACTCTCAAAAAGGAAACGGGTCACGAGACGATCTCCGAACACAGTCTGGAATTTAGCGAAAAGTTGAGAAAGCGAGTTGAAAAAAGATACTGTATGATTGTATGGAGTAAAATATTTCAGCACTATTTTTTGTTTAAACTGTGATGACTCAGTGATAACTTTGGAAACGTTTTATTAAGTGTAACTATTCTAACATGTACTTGGACTGTGACTCAAGATTCAGTTCACAGGCCACATTTTAAAAGAGCATTTTAGCTGAAGACTGAAATATGAAATGCGAAGCTTAAACAAGAATCACAATTTTCAGAAACTACAGGGTTATAAGGTTTTGTACAGAATAGAACAGAACCACATGGAAAATATAAATTTCTCTCTGCAAAGGACATTATACAATCAAATTAATTACACCCTTGACTACTGTGTCCAATAAAGTTGCCATTTTAATTCAATTACAATTGAACATCCAGCCCTACTTGTAAATACTATAAAGAAAAAAGGCTTCAAACTAGACAACTAAAATAAGTGTGTGAAAATGTGTTTATATTTTTAAAAACAAACAAACAGACCAGAGGCACTGAGCTGTGCCGAGATTAAAGAATTTTCTTTATCAAACTGCTCCTTTGGGAGGATGGTGTGTCAGGAAGTTTCATCAGATCAAAGCCCAATAATATTTGATGATGTATTAGTCGTGCTAAAATACACGTGCCCTTCAGTGTTATCCTGCACGTATTAACTAAAGTAATGGCCTTTAAATGATAACAATATGTCTCTTTTTACCTTAAATAGCTCAGCCATCTTACGCTGCTGAGGGAGGGAGCAGTGATTCTCTATGGACAGTATGACCGGCATGTCAGAGGTGACAAATGCAGAGCGGTTTACTGCTTCTACCACATCCTACAATAAGAAAGCAAATGCACAGTTATTAAAGACACAAGGAATAAAATCCACAAAATACAGAACTTCAATGGTGCACAACTAGGCAGAGTTACAGATTATATCTGGAGGGGGAACCCCGCTCACAGTAAGAATGCATGTTTTTCAATCTATTTTTGAGCATAAAACACACCTGTAATCGTATAAATGCAAGATACATAAGTCTAATGCTATACTGTGGAACCTCCAAGGCAAAGCAATAAGATCGGCATGAAATAAGCAGATGATGGATCCGGTACCAGAAGAGATACACAGTGCTAAAATACCTGAAAGAAAATTGTGTTCATTATGTTTTTTCTAATTAAGCAAGGGGGTTCATACCTTAAACGGGATCTTCGTTGTGAGTGTGTGTCCATGATAGATTACTGGCATCCCATCATCCCCATCCCAACAGTCCAACTCAACACTCCTACAGCCCTGCAGTAAAACCTAGAGAAAGCATTTCTATAAGCACCAACATAAAACATAAAACTAATAAGACAGAGTGGCATACCTGACTGTAAAGCTCTACAGAGGACTCCCCTTTGAGCTGGTGTCCAGTCAGGTACGTGTTGTGAGAAGACTCGATGTAATAGTACGATAGTGGATACTGCAGCTCCTCTGGGTTTATCTGGGATTCCTCATTTCTTGAAGCAAAATTATCTTTGTCCATTAAATACCTATCGTGAACATACATCTTCAGTAATAACAAACAAACTATGTATAATGTAGTTTAGTAGACCATGTCAACATACCTGGCAAATCCTTCAAATGACATCCATCCCATTTGTCTCATACTCACGGAGGGTTCAAATTTCTGCAACAACAAATTAGGTTTTTTTAAAAGTTCTAACTTACGTATAATGGATTCTTGTGAGCTTTAAGCTATGTTAGAATGTTGTTACCTCCTCAAAAACATATGTGGAGTTGTGTTTTGTTTCATTCACACATGTTTGAGTAACCCTACATTATTAGGCTGTCTACATCTCCAAAGATCAAAATGCTCTGTTCCACCTTGTGATGTCACGAAGCGGCAGTTTAAGTTAACAGCTCCTTTTACCTTTAATTCAGTAAAAATTGGCAATACCTGGGCTGAAATAATCCAAATTGTTCTAGTGAAGGTGTGTGAAGTTTAAAAACATGATGGTATTACCACATGACATCACAAGGTGGAACAGAACTGTTTGAGAAAAGAACTCAGCCAAAATATGCAGGGTTTGTGTGTTAAACATGTATGAATGTGAACACAATTTAAGATATGTTTTTGATGAGGAAACATCATAAAAATAACACAGCTCAGAAAACAGCATAATATGGGCCCTTTAATATCAATTGTACTAGTTGTATATAGTTATAATTCCCATATCATCCAACCTGAATAATGCTGAGAATCTCGTCATAGCTTAGGTGTTCTTTCTGACAGTTCACTAAAAAGTCATTGAGCTGAGCGATGGACAGTCCCAGGACCCCCAGAGAGGCGTTCTCCACCCCAGTGCCGTTGGTCACAATGCTGGCTGCTGCAATGGCGTCGGAGATCTGCTTCTGGTTGTCCGACATGAGCTGCCTGGTCCGGATAAACAAACCCAAATCCGAGCCGTTCCGGGTGAGCAAGTCTGAAGAGTGAAGGAAAGTACAAAAGTTAGAGAATACTGTTTAGATGGATTTGTCTTTATTATCAACAAGTGTGCAGATTGTACCGAGGTCTGGCTGCGTGCCTGTGTCTTTGTCGTCTATCTTGAGGTTTGTGTAAAGAGGTGCAGTCTCCGGGCCTGAGCGACTGCAGGGGATCGCAAAAGTGTCAAACAGCTCCTTCAGGTCCTTCCTGCTACGGATGCTGCAAACGAACAGAGGCAGAAAGGCTAATTATTTATTACGTTAACAACAAAATATCAAAACATTTTCTTCCGTTAACAAAACTTGAAATTGCATGTTAAAACTATGAGCATAAAATAAAAGGTCCTTAATGTCCATTTCTGACAATAGCTTGAATAGTACAGAAAACAGCAGAGTAGAGAATACAATACAATCTTAAAAATGTAGAATGACTGGTATGAAAATAATCCATTGCTTATCATGGAAAAACAGCTCCCTTTCTTCTGACAGAGAAAACAGAAGCTAAATATTTTAGCGAAAATCCTTTGGAAAATCTCCCAGACATGATAGCTTTGAAAAAAATGTGGTTTATTTGTTTTATCATACTGACTTGTTGATAAAGACAAAGGAGTTCTATCAAAAGGGAGTGACATGGCAAATATTTGACAAATGTTTTCAACATTTGTACACACAAAGGGTTTACAAATCTTGGCAGCTTTCTAAACACAAGCTTTACAAAACATAAAACTTCTATACTATCGCCATAACTGGTATTCACCTAAAGGATTTGAAAAGTTCCACAAATTCGATGAAGCTCATGGTGCTGTCAGAAATCATCAGGTTTTGGAAGCCTTTGAAACAGCCTTTTCCTCGGCCATGCCATGACCGGCTGCTCCACGCCCTACAGCAACAATAGGAAACACACACAGCATGTACTGTTAAATTAATCTTACACACGTTTGGAGTGATCCAGATAGAAAATAATGACATAATTTGACACTTTGTCCCACATACCCAGGCTGTGACTTGGTGCTCCCTGACAGGATTGGGGAGGACTGTGGCCGTGACTGGCTGGCTCCAGTCATGCTGGAGGAAGAGGATGAAGAGGAAGAAGACACCAACAACCCAGGGCTCCGATTGGACGACAGAGAGAAGGGTCCAGGGAAGCCATCTTCTGTGGGATAAGGAAATGATCTTTGTTTAAAGGTGCACCAAGTAACTTTTCTAGCGGAGAGTCTTCCACCTGCTTGCCTCCAAAGAAATATTACTGGTAAACCTATCTATCTCCACGGAGACAAGCAGGTGATGCCATCAGACCAAGTTACAGGTCAGATCTGTGGAGAGGCCACCAAATCGCAGTAAGAATACATGTTTTTCAAGGTATGAGGTTGAATAAATGCAAGATGTACAAGTTTAATGCTAAACTGTGGAACATTGCAGGCAAAGTAATAACATCTTCATGGAGAAAAGTGGGGAGCAGACCCTCAACCAGAAAAGTTGCACAGAGCACATTTATATTATTTGTTTAGATTTTACATCGTATCACTGTATTTGAGTCATTTCCGCTCTTTCAATATTACCTGGATCTTCTTGGTCCACACTGTCAGACTCGGGCCCGTTGCGATACAGTCCCTCCTTACAGCTGCGAGTTTTCCTGGAAACCATTTCATCATCTGTAGCGTCTCCACTGTCTCCCTGTGTAAGTGGTACACGCAATTTACAGATAAGAGAGCCATCCGTCAGCAGCCGACCATACAGTGAGTGGAGAGGGGAAGACAGAAGAGAAGAGAGTGAGCAAATGGGCCAAAACACAAGCCAAATGTGGTGTGAAATGAACAGTACTGACCCGCACTAAGACCTTCTTCTTCTTCTTGGCCTTTTCATTGATTCCCAGAGGACTGTTTTTCTGTGTGGCCGTTTTCTCCACTCCCCCAGAACCCATGTTCCACCTCCTCCCCCCAAACAGCTCAATGGCCTGCGCTAAAGTAGGACCCTCGTGCCTGCCATCCTCCTATTAAAAAGGTATGTGTTTTTAACATCCATTAAATCAATACATTGGCATAAACAGTGGAAGTGAAACGTAAGCAGAACCTTATAGTTTACCTGATACAGACTGACGTATTGCCTGCGTAGCCATTGCAGTCTTTGATCAGGAAACTTCTTTAACTTTCGGATGGCATTTACCAGCTCGGACAGGCCTTTATACAGCATTTGTGCAGTTTTCTTTGGGGCAACAAAGTGCAGGAGTCTGATGGAGAAAGAGGTCATTACAGTCGTAAAATAGATGGAGTAAACCAATATTTTGACATATGTGACTAGAGATGGGCGAATGAAAGATCTAAAATATTACCCTGCAAGTTCTTATATTTTTTTCTAGTTTTCTTGTACATTTTACTTGCTATTATATTCTAGTAGTTAAGTAAGTACCATCTAAGAAAACACCTTTACATCTAAAGTAGGTCTAAATCTGGACTATTCTTGGTCTTTATTAGTGCTAAACTAGGTGTAAAATGAGACTACACAATTTGTCATTAGTTACAAACAAGGACTAACCCAAAGGATGACAAAATAACATAACACTACAAACCAAGATCTATTAATAAAAGGAAAAATATCTTGATCATTATTTTTCCCTATCATCCAGCCTTATCTATACACATTTTGCTGTGAAATGTCTAACCTGTTGTCAGTAGTACTGAGCCCATAGAGGAGGCTCAGTCCATTCTCCTCCACAGTCATCTGACTCAGCTTGTTCTGTACACACACTCCGTGGATGTCTATGCTCTGGTGACCCATGAACACTGCCTGCGCATTCACATCAGAACAAACAAAAACATTACTCCAGATGCATTATGGGACATTCACTGTTAAATAATGGTCACAAACCTTGACAATTGCTAGGTCCAAAAGACCTTCTGCGAGTCCCACTGCAATGGAGTGTCCCGATCCAATGGGGTGCTCAGAAGAAAAGCCCCCACCGCTTGGAGGCTTACCTGTAGCAACACATTTATGAGATGTTTGAAATGCAGTAAAGACAGAGGAAATTGAGCAGGGTCGGCACATTTACAAGTAGTTTACACTGCACATATAGGAGCAGACATTGTATATATAGAGGACTTTAACAGCAGGAAAAGCTGGATAATGATAATGATAATGTTTTAACCATGGAAAACTACTGTCTCTTAAAGGTACCCTAGGTAACTTCTGGTGAAGGTTCTGCCCTGCTTGTCTCCATGGAGATGCTTTGCCTTGGTTGTAATGTTCCACATTATGGGAATAAACCTAGGTGACAGCACCAAGGCCAAGCAGGTGACGGACCCTCCACCAGAAAAGTTACATGGTTTTATAAAAGTATCTTAATAAACATGATTCTAGCTCAGACAGCTGTGTGTAAGTACCCCATGTGAGTGTGATGTTGTCTGGCTGGAGTCGCAGAACACAGCGTGCAGTCCCATGGCTGTCCTGGTCATAGTGGATCACTGTGGCTCCTTGTAGCAGAAACTGGTGGATATCGGGTTGTAGAGACAAAACATACCTGGGGAGAGAGAGTTTTTTTTTTTTTGTACTGATACTTTGCAGTGACATCTTGCTGGGGGTGTTGTATATGTATCTCTATTGGCCGGATGTTCAACATTTACCATGACAGGACATGGTGACATGAACCCATTAACAAAAACTGTCAATTTTTTTTTAAGATAAACAGAGAAAATACAAAATGTTTTATTTGATTTTCAACTAAAAAGGTGAGAGTGACTGAAAAACTATTGGCTAATGCTAACTATTCGTGAGGGACTTGTTTAAATGCAAAAATCATCTCACCTGTTGAACCAAATCAGCTCTTTCTGGTCAGACTGTGCTAAAATAAACCTCAGATTAAGTCTAATTTGAGTAAGAGAGCTTCTAACAGAGTAGTGCATTCAGTTAGCTTCACACCCCCAGGGAATGCTGATGAATTAGCTGCAAATGATCAAGTTTTATTTTTATGAAATGATTTGTTACCAGGGAATGAGCTCTGTGTTGTGGCTGAAGGCTTTGTGTGCATCCTCACTACTCTGGCAGTCCCCGTCCTTTGGCACAGGCTCTGAAGACGAGTCGTTTTCGGAGTCGGACAAATCTCCCACCATGAATCTGCATTGACATGAGAAAGTGTTATCTTTTTAACTTCTCTTTAGGGAATAAAATCCACCATGCATCATTCTTCCAGTGCTTTCATATGTTTTGCTTCAAATGCAATAAAATCGAAGAAAAGCACAAACAGAACAAATAAACTAGATTGGGCTCTTAAGCAGTGGATGAACAAGCAAATACATCATGCTTTTCCAACTCAAAATAACCAAACAAAATTCTAATTCAAATTAAGCCTATGTAATAATGAAATAGCCATTTTAGCTAAACCACTTACAAGACACGGTTTGAATCTGGTGGGGTCCTAAATGAACAGGAACTATAGTGGAAGAGGGAACAATGGGAAGAACAGTGATGTTTACACACAAATAATGAGACAGATGATTTACATGACATGACAAGAATAAGGAATCAGTTCCAACATTTTTCCAGTCACTTTTATAGTGTTTAAAGTCATTTCTACATCGGAATGAAGCATTTCTAGCAGATCCAAGTACTACAAAAAACATTTGTAAACTGCCTTCAGAAAGAAAGATCACTTTCTATTCACCTCCAGCCCTAGCTGTTGAAAAATGACACGTGGAAAAAAGTATCTATAAATACAGTAAAAACTATCCAGGCTTCTTCCAATGCATTCCAAGAACAATAAAATAAAGACAGCAGGTTACTGAAAACTTCCTGTCCGGATAAAAGAAACCAATCTTTGTCAACGGTGATTTAAACATAAACCATGAGAAATGAGGAAATGAGTCATCAGAAAAAAATTTTAATTTCACAAAATGAAAAGTAAAAGAACTGACTGATTGCGGTTGTAGTCCTTGAAGGAGTTAGTTCTGGACGCCATTGATGGACCAGAGGAACCACTGATCGAAGCATCATCTGGATCTTCTGCCTCCAAACTCCGATTACACGACCTAAGAACATAGCAAAACATATTAGAGACTGAAAGATTTTGTAAACATTTAAATAAAAACAAAACAAAAAATACTAGTACCGGATGATTTGAAGTATGTTGCTGACTGTTGCTTCTTTTTCGGGAACATGCAGTCCGTCTGGTCCAGAGCGAGACATGAAGTTCTGTTGGCCGCTGTAGTCAGACACAAACTGCACAGAGGAAACAAAATAAACAAGTACGCCTGGACTGAAAACTAGACTACACTCCTCCAGTAGCTTATCATCACATTATTTACTATTAAATTATCTTTATTATTTAGGTTAAGAAGGTGTTGTGTGCAAACCTCCAGTGAGTCCTCTGTGGTATCTCGCTTCAGGCTGATGATGCTTGCCGTCCCGTCTAAAGCATCACTGAGCTCCTTCAGAAAAACTCCACAGAAAGGTACCACCTGAAAAGTACATTATATCTAACTATTAGTACTTTGTAAGGAATAATAATAGATAATTTAGCTGAATTTGGCCAATATGGCAAAATAACTAATTGCAACTGTTTCACAATTTGTGGTTTGATTTCATTTATTTATTTTTTTACAACACTCTTTTTCACACTCTTTTTAATTTCAAAAATAAGTACCAAAATCAGAACTTCAAACCACATTATTAATTTTAGGACCTCCTATTGGTTCTAGACCTTTTTATTAAAAATGCCAATTTGATTCAGATTTTATTGATTAGATTGCCCTAATTGAAATGACACAAATCTTTAGATACCTTGCATCCAGGTATATTGAGCGCTCTGGTCACCACCTTCTTATACTCCGATGAAGTCTCGTGCTGTGCCATGGCGTCTTTCAGGCTTCTCATGGTTTCTATATCTGACTGGTCCATAAACTGCCACATTTTAAGAACTTTGCGAGACCTACCAAGCAACAGTATTTTAAGATAATGATTTTACCAGATTATTCAAAATGTTTTATTTTCATGTTAAGGGAAAGTTGTGATACCTTAGCCCTGCAAGAAACTCCATGACACCGTTGTAGTTGCCCATGTTCCAGCAGGACTTGGCTACATGCACCAGATAGGAGAAAACCTCTCTCTTTTCCTCCATTGAACTCGCTGTGAGGACCAGCCATGTCACCCATGAACTGACCTATGAGTACATTTACATTTCAAACTACAGTACATTTAAATTCAAAATAAACATCCTTATTAGCATGCAGTGATAATTCAGCAAATGTTGTGTCTTTTTTGACTATTACTTTTAAATCAACAGATAAAAAGTTGTTTTGTATTGTTAACACAGTTGTTTTTGTGAAAATATGCAAAATTAGAATATCATATATATAGTATTAAACTACTGAACTTGCAGTGCAATCTTTCAAACAAGGGTATAATGTGATTTTCTTCACTTCTGTTCACATTTTGTGTGCTACTTGAACCTCAACAAAGACATTTACATTTCTGATACACTGTCATAATATCATTTGAATACTGTCATCCAGATAATCCTCAAAAATATCAAGACAATTTATACTGTCAGTATCACCTACTTATATTTACGTGATTGTAGGGCTCAACATAAGTCAGTTAAATTGCATCACTAAAAAGCAGTGTTCTCATTGACCTCCAGTATTGAAGTCCAGGTTGCATCATGCTGTACTCTCTGATACCTGCACCTGTGTCTAAGGGGCAGTGCATGCGCAGAGGTCTGCCCACTGACCACATGGTGACACAGTCCAGAAAGAATGAGATCAGATACCCAGCGGCTGTGCTTTGTCGCGACGCTGACTGCCCTCAAGCACACGCAAACTACAACCCGAGCCAGCAAAAACAGATACGCAGGGCAGCTCTCCTTTATCACTTTCTGTCATGGGGCCTATACACCAGACTGAGAAAAAAAAAAGTCTGATTTCAGGCGACTGTTACAAAAGTTTCTATGCACATACTGTCCATACACAGTGTCAAAACTCACTAACCCCTCTCAGGCTCCAAAACATCCCCCTGGCCCCAGATCTATTACAGAGTTATGTAAGGATCAGCTCAGCCCCTAGAGCAATTTAACAGTGACTAAATAAAGACACAAAGGTGCAGCATGCAACAAGACACACACTATATGACCAAGCCCCCACATATGTGAGTTTTAAGTAAGCAAGTTTAGGCAGCACTATGTAACACAAACACATGGTCTACTCTAAATAAAATAAAGTCAGTGTTTTGTAAAATATCATCTGTCTGTCTGATTTAGAAAAGGCAACACACATAAAAGAGCCTTGAAGTTTAAGGAAACTAAACAAAATTTTCAGATTTTACCCAAACGAAGGGAGTGTCATCAAAACATCCAATTTAAGATTAGAGTAGTTATTAGCCGTTGTGAATCAGGAGAGCCGATTCTCATTAGATGAGAGACGGATCTTTTCCTGCTCGCTCAGATCTGCTAAAACTCACACACCAAGCGCTGAAATACCATTTCATTGCCATCAGTCACACTGAAAATTAATTTAAATAAGTGATTTGGTCTCGAGAGATTTTGGAATGGGCCAGGTGAACAAAGGAGAAAAAATAATTAAAAGACAACAGAAAACTTATTATTAAAATGCTCAGAATGGTAATATATAGGGGGATGTTTAGGCTCCATATGAACTCTTTATCCTGACTCTGATCCAAAAAAAGCAAGTCTCTGAAAAGACAGCCCATCACTACATTAGATGAGATAGACTTATGAGGCTTTACATCTCAGAGAGGACTTCGACGTACTGGATTTGAAATGACACACAAATACAATTCTTCAAGTTGAAACCCGAACCGTTCGAGTACTACCACGTTATTCCTAGCCCGTCTGTGCCTGTCAAGCGAGCATCAGTGACCTCTGCTGATAGGACACAATGAGAAAACTCGCTGTCCACTGGGTTAAATTACAGTCACCATCAAAACAATCCCGACCATCTGTAAAGTGGCTTTTTCAAATACACCAGATCAAGGAGCTGGCATTGCTGGTGATATTCCAGATAGTGGACATGACTGCGCAGGGGCTGTGTGGCAAAGACAATCAAAGAGAAACAAAAGTGGTGACAGAGCGTTAATGAAGGAGAGGAAGCTGTGATCAAATACAGTGTGTAGAAATAGTCAAAAGAAAAGGCGGATAAGACGCTGAAATGCAGGCGCGTATCTTGAGCCTGGTACAAGTTGATAGCCTTTGATGTCCATGTCCATCTGTCTGCCCGTCTGTCTGCCGTCTGTGTGTATGAGTTGTACCGAGCCAAAAGTTTCTCCTTGATTCATGTATTACATAACCAAGGTTGATAGGAAACTCCAAACTTCACTGTGCGTTACAGCTAAACACTTTACACAGCTCGCAAAGGCTGTTTCCAATCACATTATAATTTATTTCCATACAAGGGTTGAAAATGTGTACGCGCAGTTTATCAAAAATCATCCAAGCATTAAGAATTATGACGGAACATCCTTAAAGACGGGCTGGAGTCAGGAAAAGTGACGCCATTCACAAGAGGCACTTAAAATGTCCACTACAAAAACTGGAACGCATTACCACAGAGCTGTAGTATTTGCAGATGTAACTCACGATATATTCTAACATCAACGAGGTATAAAATTTTAAACTACTTCTTCTCAAAGCATTGCTGTTATCATTCGACTCGGGTTTCAGCGTGTCCATATAAGGTTGCGTACACATTACCAAAAGTGTGTCTTTCGCCTTGCTGACATAAATGAAAACCAGCTGATGTGAGCGGCACGCAACTTAAAGATGACTTCATCATTCCCAGTCATAATCTGATCTTCACTTTCTCTCTCACAGCCTCAAGTGTTGTGATGCTTTAAGTCAGTGCTCATAAAAACATGCCCTTCACTCATTAGCCATTCAATTTGACTGGCTCCACAAATATTAACATGGCTTTTGAGACTGTAGAGAAATGCATTACTGATCAATCTTACTTTTAAACTTTTCAAATGCCTGTGGGTTTAAGTCATTGTACAGTAAAAATAAAGTTGAAAGTTCACTAGTCTATGTACATTACCTGGTGATGGGTGCAATACCTGCTTGTCCCCATAGATTGCAGTAATTGCTATGCCTAGAATGTAGTATTAAATGTATCTGGCATTTGTTTAATTACTGATGCTGCTTAAATATATTTTAAAAAGAGTCAAGGCATGGAGACACCCTCTTCTCACCCATGAAGACAGAGTAATGCCATACGGTGGACCATTCTAAGCAAAGCTAAAGCAATAACATCTCCATGGAAACAAGCAAGAACATTTACATTGTGCATCTTTAAATACAAAAGTTTCAAACTGCAACTAACCTCCTGGTATGCTGTGATTTATATTTTGATTTGGTTGTGAGACTAAATGGCATTGTAAACTTCATGTAGCTGGCTCTAATATGCATATGTAAAAGTTTTAGTCTGTACCTCATTGAAGCGTGCAACCAAGTCCTCCACTGCATTGGCGCGCATGGCATTCTGGGTAGGCATGGAGGGCGCAGACACTGTGGCTTTGAGGTTGGGGTGGCGTTTAGTTTGGCACTCCGGACTGCCAAGGTCTCGAGTGAGGAAACAGAGGTAGTCCAAGGGAAATACCTGTAAACACATGCATTGCATTAAATAAGTTTTATTTTTTTCAGATTTCATACTTGGCATTTAAAGTACAAACCCGTTGGTATAGCTGCTGCTCCTGCTCGGTGAGGATACATGCGATTTCTTCTGGAAATTGCACCAGAGGTCGGAGGTCAGCTAGCTCTTTACTGATGCCACTAACACTGGGAGGGAGAGTGCTGCTGGTCATGCTGTTGGCCAGTTGCCGCTCTGGGGAAGGAACAAAAACAGGCCATACTTAACTTGTAAGAAAAAGAGAAATTAAAAATAAATAGTTCACATATGGATATTCTATATGTTAAAATTCTACAGTACAACGCAACATTTCTGGTGAAGTGTACACTACCAGCTTGTCTCTATGGTGGTGCCACTACTTTGCCTTGAATGTTTCACCATTAAATGTATCATCTCCATGAAGAAAAGCAGGAGTTCCAACCAGGCCAGGCTACAATATGGAAAGGAAACCCTGCTTATAGTTAGACTGCATGTTTTCCAGGATTTTATTTTTATTTTTGTAATAAAAACACCTATGAATGTATGCAAAAGATACATTTAATACCATACTGGGAAACATTCCGGGCAAAGCAACAGCATCTGCATGGAGCGGGTGGTTTTTTTACATTGTGCACCTTTAAGTAAAAACAACAGTGTTAATATTTTTGACAGTCCTGAGTCATACATGATGCAATACTAAGATGACTGACATGCTGCAAAATGATGAAAGCTATTTGGTGACTTTCACATTTGGGAATGTTCTGATGTCATGCTTCCAGGTGGGGGGGCAATAAAAAAACAGTTTTGCATAAGAAACATCCACAAATATTGGATCTGATCATTTAAATGAATTACCAGGCCATAGATATTGCTTTATTGCAACATCGATTATTAACAATAGTAATTTTATTTGCCTCCCATCTCCACTCAAGCAATAAAACTATTAAGTGTTATACGCTAACCAAATGCTCTATCCATAACTATAACTACCCATAAGACCTTGTGTTACAGAGATGAGTTTACTGGAGGTAAAAGCCATTGATCACCTGCTACTTCCACTATTTGGTTTCCTCTCCAATAATACAAAAAAGCATCACAACTAACCAGCTCATTACATCAATAAGAGACAATAGCTTGATAGATATACAGCCATACAATTTATGCTGACTACGCCTGCTTAAGAAACACATTTTATATCATTGTAAAGATTTATCATATTACATGTTTTAAAGAGCAAGTGTTTATGTTATATTCATAGGTTACACTGTCCTGGTCCATTATTTAGACAGTGTTTAGAGTATACAATAGCATGAAGACAAAGAGGTCTAGTGGCAAAATGCAATGGACTCCAGAAATCAGAGCCTGCGCATTGTCAACTGTCATGTGCCTCTACCGCTAAACACACAAACTGCAGCTGGACCAGTCTGCAGAGAGAGACACACTTAAAGGTTGTCCTTGGTAACCCTTGAGATGAGCAACAGGTTGCTATAGAAACAGCAATGGCCGCCGCAAGCATGAAAACTTGCTCATTTACACACTTTGATTTGTGGGCGTGGCCTGGCAGCATCTGTAATGAATTCTGTGTATGAAAAGCAAGTACAATAGAAAGGATGAAAGAATAATACTATAGATTAATTAGTAGAAAATATGTGATTGTAAACAGATTATCTTAAAGATTCCATTGTCTGATTGCCAAAAATCAAAGCTACTTTTGTAAAGAATTGTTACTTGTAAATATGCGTCACACAGTAGACAGAATGAGAACAGTCAAAATCTGTATACCTAAAATGAATATAGAAATCTAAATTATTTTAGTGTTTTAAATCATCTATTAAAGTAGTAATAAGTTACATAAAATGATTAGAAGGAGGATTAGAAGGATTGCCTGTGCCCCACAAGCTAGGCAGAAATCTGACTTTGCTGACTTTTCTTCAAAAAAAAAAAAAAAAAAAAAAGAAAAGAAAAGAAAAGAAAATACCATAAATTAAAGGTATACTAAGCAACTTTTCTGGTGAAGTGTACGCTACCTGCTTGTCTCTATGGAGGCACTGCTTTGTCTTGAATGTTTCATATGTTATTAAATGTATCCATCTATAAGATAAGATAAGATAAGATAAGATAAGATATGCCTTTATTAGTCCCACAGTGGGGAAATTCCAGTGTTGCAACGCACAGTTCAAGAACAGCAGGAAAATGGTAACATGCAATAAAAACAAGATAATAGATAATGGCTTAAAAATAATAAAAAAATAGACTTAAAATAGACTCTAATGTAACACACTGTTTCGGTGGAGCAAAAATATAAAATACCAGAAAAACTATTATGTACAATAAAAGTAACAGTGCAGCATATGAACAGAATAAATCTCAGTAAATATTCAAAGAGGTGTTGCCACCATGCGAGGTTACAAGTCAGACGTGGAAAGGAAATTCTGCTCTTTTTTTTTTTTTTTTTTTTTGGAAAACACCTATGAATATAAGCAAAAGGGACATTTAATGCCATATTAGGGAACGGTCCAGGCAAAGCAGTGACATCTGCAGGGAGACAAGCAGGTGGCACAGTGCACCAGTATAAACATCCTCTTATTCACTCATGTAGTAGTAGTTTGTAGTGCTAGAGTAGACCTCCTCCCTGTGACCAATACAGGTGAGTGAAACGTAATACTGATTTTCTACAGATATGGACAATCCTTAAAACATGTTTTACAGCTCCTGTGAGTAAAATTGTAAAAGCAGATCTCTTGTGGTGACAGAGTGAACATGGGTCAGGGCTAATAGTTCAACTCATTTATATCTATGAGTTGTTTGGTTTTTAATGCTCTACTGCGTTCTCCACGGGGGTCCGGGCATGGCACATCTCTGTAACACTACCTCCTCAAAACACACAGCCAACAACCTGAACATCCTTTAAGCAGATTTATTTTCTTTACTAAACCAACTGTAATCACTTGAGACAAAAATAACAAGGAGATATTTAGTTTACTTTGAACTCGAGACACTGTATTATTCAAAATAAAGTATTTTTTTCCTGGTCCCAAGCCTAGATAAATATTTAGGGATATCAGGATGTATTATATGCCCACTGTACAAATACTAAACAAGGATGTCAGTATTAGTACTATAGTCACATACTAAACTAAAAAGTTGTATAAGTATTTTGTATTTTTTGTCATTGTGTCAATAATTCTGAAAACTTAAAATTGTAAGGTTACTTCTCAAATTAGACTGACAAATCGTGAACACAACTGGCACACACACTGGCGCACGCACACACACACACACACACGCACACACGCACACACACACACACACACACACACACACGCACACACACACACACACACACGCACACATGCCCACACACACGCACACATGCCCACACACACACACACACACACACACACACGCACACACGCACACACACACACACACACACGCACACATGCCCACACACACGCACACATGCCCACACACACACACACACACACGCACGCACGCACGCACACACACACACACACGCACAAACACACGCACAAACGCACATATGCACACACATATGCACACACACACATACATGCACACACGCCCACACACACACAGACAAACACACGCACAAATGCACATATGCACACACATATGCACACACGCCCACACACACACACACACAAACGCACATATGCACACACATATGCACACACACACACGCACACACGCACACACAAACGCACATATGCACACACACACACACACACACACACACACACACACACACACACACACACACACACACACACACACACACACACACACACGCACACACACACACACACACACACACACAGTGCTGATGACAAAGTCCTCAGGAGAATGTGGGGCAGTTAAACAGGTGCATCACAAATAAACTCACTTAGCACACTGACTGTGGTCTATAAATACAACCAATCAGAACAGTTTCATAGTAGTTTTTCATTATCATTGGCTGCAGTGATCAAATATATTCCTAAGTTCCTCTATATGATGAAATTCTGTTTGCATAATATATTCCAAAAATATTTGTATCATAATATTGCAAAGAAATACATCGCAATAACACAAGAGTGTCGTTTTTATATAGTATATAAAACACATTTCCACCTTCAAGGCACTTTACATCAAGGAACCACTCACCCATTAACACACACAATCACACACCAGTGTACGCAAGGGGACAAGGGGGAGTTAAGTGCTAGAATCGCACCGCCAACCTGTGGCAATCACATTGATGTTTTATGTCAAAAGTGGGATTTGAACCGTCGACCTTCGGATCAGTGGACAAACACTACCAACAGAGCTAATTTCACCTTGTTTAGTCTCAGTCATTTCTATTTTGACATGTTTGACTTGTGTACTCTTTTTCATTTAATTTAACTGAACTTATTGTATCAAAAGTCAATTTAAATATTTCAATAACCTCATAAACTAGAGACATGGGACATAATAACCAATACAATTTCACATACACAACACTACACACAACACAAGAGCATACAAATGACAGCTGACTGGCAGAATGACATGTCTAGACTCCAGCAGAAATATTCGGGACACTGTGTATGGGCTTATTATAAACTGTCAGACATCCACACACAATAAACATTGATCTGTCTGACCACAGACAACCACCAGCTATTTCACATTCAGTCCCTTGGTCTGAGGCGCACTGCACTGTTTGAAACTACCGGTAGAAAAGTTAAAGTTTGTAAGTAAGGTTGACTCTCTTGGTAAGAATCTCTACACTTGGATGGACAGTTTATAAGGGCTTAAAATATACACTAAAATATGTTCTATGAAAAACAAATGTTGCCAACAAACATTTTTGAGTTTCAAATTGTTTACCACTTTACAGTCATCTCTAAAACTGTAGTGAAGTCTTTACTATAAGCATAATACAAATGTCTAGTTTCTGAGTAATTTTAAGTGACTGTATTACAGTTGTACAGTTACCACTTTCCTTAAATCAAAAGGAATAGATAGCGGTACTTCATTGTTTATAAAATAATGCAACTTAATATGAAAGTATTCCGAAAACAATAAACTCTGACTGGGCCATACAAAACACATTTTAAAGCTGCAAATGTCATCAGTGCTACTACATAAGCAGAGGAATTAGGCAAGAATTTGCAGGATTACTTTAATACTAAGTTGCCCTGAGTATAAGAAATAGTGGAGTGTGCTGCTGTGGTTTGTGGAATGAAAAAGGCCAGAGTGCACCTCACTCCCATCTCCTACCGGGAAGACTGCTACACAGTTCTGAATTTATCTGCAAATTCTTAGATACAACAGACAGGAAAAGTGCTGACTACCCAAAAGAAATACATTAGTACACAGATCTGGGCATTTTTTCCCCTTGGAGCCACGGAACCCTAAAATCAGTGAAGAATAGCTTAAGTAATAGTGCTTTTTAAAGTTAGTTGGAGTTAGTTTAGTACCACTTCACTACACTGTACTAGCCCCAATAAGTACCTACTTAATTCATCTTAATTAAACTAACCCTAACCCTAAGTTAATTTAGCTAAGCCTTAGTCAACTTAGCTAAGCCTAAATCATTGTAATAAACTATTATTTCATGATTAATTAAGTTTTTGTTCATGTATTTTTAAGGCTAATAAAAGTGTAGTCATTATAAAATGTTAGCGAATAGAAGTTCAAATTTCAGCTGTTGTTGAAATGCATTATAACATAGGATTTAACTAACAAACAAACAAACAAACAAAGTAGATCAGTATCAATAATATGAGTATACTACAAGACTCTCATGTCACTCTTAAAAAAGTTAAGTTTGACAGCGCACTGTCCGAGTCCTGTTAGAAAACAGCAGGCAGCACTCACATGGATTACTCACTGATCAGCTTTAAGTCCATTCGGTGCTTCATGCTCCCGCACTGACAACACTACAGTGGTCCACATTGGAGGCGTCTTTTCACACAGTTCCTCTCTCACTCCCTCTCTCTTCCCCCATGTTTCACTGTCTTCTGCTCTGCTCAGTTCGAGGTTGGCCGCTTTGGTGCTTGTCCCTGATTGAGCTCAGATTACTGCTCGCTCGCCCTCCACCTCCGGGGCCCTCCCTCTCTTTGCTGACACCAGAGACAGTTCACAGCCGTGCCCTACAGGGGGAGCGGACAGGCCGGCTCACTGCAGCGCAGCTCACGCCCTCAACACAAATACTGTAGATACGCTGGACACACACACAGCTACTGCTATGCTGCAAATGTGGGGTAAGATCAAGTAGGCCAAATAGATCAAGGAGAGACGGGAGATACATAGAAAAAAATACAATATTTTGCAAAACTAGAATATTGAGTATAACATTTTTAATTAAAACTTCTAAAAATGTGATCAAAAGGAGATTAGCTCTAGTATAGCCTTCAAAAACAGCAATATAAAGTGATATGTCTGCCCCTGGTTAATTTTAGGGTCCATTGACTTTTTAAGATAAACTTGAACCTCAACCATGTGCATCGCTGTTAACAAGAAAATGAAAATAAGAGAGACAGATTATTTTTTCTTACAATTGCCTCCCCTAATCTAAATTCAGGATTAGTGGATTTTAGTGACCTAAGTAACAAACCACAGCCAACAATGTTTGTGCTTTGTATAAATGTTAGTCATTTCATTTCAAATTTAGGGAATTCAATGTGGACAGAAAAATAAGAATTTCCAACAAAAACTTTCTTCCACAAAGAGGATGTGACTTTCAAAGTTTTCAGTCTGAATCTTGAATCTTGTTTGAGAATCTTTGAAAAATAATCACAAATGTTAAAAAAAAAAACATACAGGGGGATTAAGGGGAACAAAACGAAAAAAAATGTTGTGTTCTCTTTCCCTTTCTAGACAGTCAAAGTCGCTTTACAGTTTCATACATTATTCAATCCCTCATCATCAATCATATAAACAATAATGTACATATGCAACAAAGAAAACTTATTTACACGTTCAAAGCCTTTTATCGAATGTTGCGCACAAAGAGATGTGCCATTATTCTAACCCATTCTCCTCACTTTTGTGCTACAGATTTACAACAGTAAATACGTGCTTCTCTTGACCTCCCTCAACACAATTGTAACTATGAAAGTACACTTCATCTACACAAACATCAACAATGTGCACTGACAAAAAACTATCCAAATATAAACCACAAATCTGTGTTACCCACCTGGCGCATTGGAAGTACAGGAGAGAGAAAGCAGGTTACACAACACAAAAGGAGACAACTTTAAAGCTAGTATGTGTGACCTTTCACCTCAGGTCTTTCTATAGAAGTCACTCCAAAATAACCCCCGGCATAAGGTGGTCAGAGCCTGGTCTACGGCCCCAGTGCAGCTACATGCGTCAAATCCACTCACGCCATGGCTGTCACTCAGGTATTCGACACATATACAAAACAGGCACTTAGAACCAGATATATTGTATGCAGTTCCTCATGTTGATAATTGGTTATTTATGGCACACATGTTAGAATATACAAGAGTTCAACAGCAAAAACCCTTTTGAAAAATTCCTAAAAAGTTTTTTTCTTTTTGTTACCATCGTCTACAGATATTATCAATGGCAAAAAAGCATAGTGGTTTTAATAAGAAGGGATGGAATAATAGTTTGATAGCAGTAAAATACAAGCCTCCAATGACTTTTTCAAAATTAACTTATATTTTACACAGCAGGAAATAACCACTTTCTTAGTAAAACTTTAACATGTGATTTTAAAAACTAATGTCATATTTTCTCCCATAGATTTTAGCAGAGAAAATAATGGGACTAGTGATCTTTATTTGAAAATTTAATCATTTTTGAATCAAGATCAAGAGAGCAAGCATTTTCTTCCATTGTTTTTCATTGTTTTAGTATAATTTAGTTCTTATTTTTCACATTGCAGACTGAGTTACGTAACACAAGAAGCAACAATATGTAATCTGTTGTACCAAGATATTGTTCAACTTGTTTTTAGCTAATGGGGAAGAAAATCATGGGCGTCTTTTCTATAATTTATGTGAACAAAATGTATAGGACATAATGGACAGTGTTACATTTGAAAGCCCATTAGTAAAGTTCTAGTTTGACATGGTGAAGGAGTGCGTCAGTGCGTGTGCGTGTGTGTGTGTGCGTGTGTGTGTGTGCATGTGTGTGTACTTTTTAAGAAAAATCTTATTCTTGCCAGGACTTCAGCGGAGCCATCTGAGCTCGTGCCTGGCTCCATTCCGTTTCCTGTAACACTACAAAGCACAACGTCATGAACCAGATATGTACTGCCTGTGGAAGTGTATCCATGAGGTTAGACTTGTTTTTAACTTTTGATGTGTATATGGAGGATAGTAGATAGACATTATAATATGTAATATGATTGTCAAGTGTCCATGTATCCATTCTGGCTAAACCTTTTAAAAGAACATTGCCCCTTAACATTGGTCTGAGAAAATTCCTATCCGGGGATCAGATTACGTTTGGTTGATTGACAACTTTAATAACTGTGTAAAATGATTTGAAAGTGAACCAACCAAATCTTTTCAACGCTACACTTAAAAAGACATGTTTGATGATGGTTTTTTGAGGTGTTTTTAAGATCTTGTTTGAAGTGCATATGAGTTCTTTTCAGATGGTAAGAAACAAGTGACCCTGTGATGCACCACTTGAGCTGACCGAGTGTCTGGCTCTGAAAGGCATGAAGTGGATGACAAAAAGAGGAAATACAAAGATGAAGGAAAAAAAAAAAAGAGAAAGGGGCAACCAGTGGATCAAGTCCAGGCCAAACGCGACCGAGGAACAGGGTCCATGTGGGAAAACAACAGAGGATGGGAGCAGAGAGCTGGTCCCAAGGGAATACTGAGAATCTTCAGCCCCATGTCTGTGGCATTACACCCATACTCTTCTATCAGTAATGGAAAAATAAAGACGGTCATTACAGAAAGCGATTTTCCAGAAAAACAAACCATGTAAATCATTTTTTATGTAGGACAGCCGGCCTAGACAGACAAGCATTATGTTTGCTGTTTGTTTTGTTAGTTAAACTGATATAGTCTTGAGATTTGATGTAAGAATTGAAAAGTCAGTAACGGCTACAGAGGAAATGACTCATGACTCAGATTGTTGATAATTGTAGATTTCGTTCAAAAGATAACATTTTTAGCAGTAAAATGAGGTCAAGAATGTCCTAAACTAGTCAGACTGGGAGAGAGATCATTATAGAGATTTAAAGGTCTTGTGTGTGTATATACATTGTATATGTGTGTGTGTATATATATATATATAAACAAACACCTAATTATACTATATCTGTCTTATGCTGAAGCCTCTTTTACACATCTTGTTTGGTGCTTACCTTTGAGCACAGCGTGGCAGTTGGCGCTCTGTGGGCTGGGCAGGGGCAGGGGCAGGGGGGAGCGGGCACCGACAGCGGCCGTAGCCTCCAGAAGAGCTCCAGACAACAGAGAACACACGGATGTCCGCACGCTGCAGGCACGATATGACCTGGACAAGGAGAATCATGTGAATTTATGAAAGAACAAATCATTCTCACTTTTTACATGTCACTTTTTTATTGTTCTTCAACTACACAACTGAGCCGAGTTTTACGTTTGCACACACAGAAGTAGACCTGGACCTAGGCCTGGACTAGATCATGACCAAAACAAGTCCACTTCAGCACTAAAACAGGACCTAACCAGGATCAAACCAGTACCTAACCAGGATTAAATAAGGGCAAGTGTGAATGCAGCCCATGTAAATGTTTTGCATGTGTGTCAGGTTCATAAATATAGTGTCAGAAGGATGGATTGCTATAGTGATTAACAATTTAAAATAAATTACTGTATCTTTTGAATGGAAGAAAAAGTGCTTAAAATGTTAACAGCAAGCTCAAACTCTTGAATATTATCTGAAAGTAATAAGAATAGTAATATCTGAGATGTAAAACAACCCCAGGAAGAGAAGCTAAAACAGCATGCTAAAGACACTTATGAGATCTCAATAAACCATTAAAAAAACAATCAATTCTCTACAAGATTAAACTGAAACAGATGTGACTCTACCTGCTAGCCATTATAAATGTGTGCTTAGTCTACAAACCTGATTGGATGAGATGCAGGCCCAGAGCTTAGGGACACCGTGAGGGGGCTGGAGGCACCAGGGTCCCTAAGGTGCTCATGTCCACAGCACAACAGTAGCTTCTGGACCGGGTGAGTCAGGTAAGGCTCCCCTCTGTGTGGGACATCGCCACACATCTGTAACAACAAATACAGACTATCTTCATGACTTCTTTCACAACTGTCACATAATTTGAACCTGGTGATGCTCGCTTTCCAGTAAAAAAAGATAAAAACACAATGACTTGACTGTTATGCAACTTATTATTAGGATGTTTTTTAGCGTCGTCTTTGTTATGGTTGTTCCAAGAAGAAATATTGTTAACAGCTTTCCAACTGTGAAAGGAAGAAACATAATCAAAACTACCCCATGAAGGCGACAAGGAGTGAATGCGATCGAGGAAATCATTTTTGGAGACCTAGGATGCGGAAGTTCAAGTTGTATTTTAAAGGTGCACAGTCTAACCTTTCTGGTGGAGGGTCCGCTTACTGCTCGTCTCCATATGTTATTGCTTTGCCTGGAAGGTTCCATGTTCTGACATTAAATACATCTATTCATTATGGGTGTTTCTTTTGAGAATAGGGTTCCCTCTCCACAGATGTGACCTGTAATGGAGCCAGCAGTTGTCTCCTTCGTCATAGATAGGTTTAATCTCTACTGTGGCACATTCTAGACAATAATATCCCCATGGAGACAAGTTTTAGTTACATCCAAGATTTTCTAAGGTCTGTAATTACTGTAGTGAATAATTACACACTGAAACTAATGATGTATGGTAATTAGAAAATCAAATTAAAATGGACAATGGCAGTAATTTTACATGCTGACTGGAAGTTTGCCGGTAACACATGAGTCTAATTAATGTTTCTGGTGAAGTAAACTATGTGCGCTGGAAGTGGGTGGTATATGCCTGTAGTGTATGTGTATGTATGTACTGTTGTAATGGCTTCTGCTGAGGGAGGGATGGGTTTCCTGAGTGGGGTGTTGCCTAACTGTTGTCAGATCTGGGACGTCCCAAGGGAGAGAGGACATGCCAGGCCTCATGATTAGAGGAGAAAGAGTAAGAATCAAAATAAACAATACAGACAACAGTGTGTGTGCAAGCAACATTATTGTCATTAAAGTTATTACTTATGTCATAACATCCCAAGCCAAAAAACAACCTGGACAGTTAGTTGGATATGGGAAATGAGTAAAGGAATTTCATGACAGTTACCACACTGTAAACACTTTATATTTACTTCACACGAGTAAAAACTTTGAACTCAATTTTGATACAAGGAATTCAACACTCAGTACCCGAGTCGATACCAATTACAATACCACAATGAAGATAAAAAATGCTCCTTGTTTAGTAATAGAATGTCATTTTCATACACAAAATAATAGCACATTTTTATGTTACTATGAAGATCTTACACTTGTTCCTAAAACTGTTCAGGGAAGCTCAAACATGTTCTGTCAATGTGATTTTTTTTTTTTTTGCTTTATTAATACTTGCTCAAATGAGTTCTTAATTTTGATATTCGTTTTAGTACTGACACAATATTTAACATTTTTTTTCTTTTCTTAAGATGAATATTTTAAAAAAGTTCTATCAAGTTTCCTAAGTTCTGTCAAAAACATGAAACCTGCAAGTATAAAAGTAAGACGCTTTTTGTTGTAAGAGAGACAAGAAGAAGACATACAATCTTCTTTTTTTTTTGCGATCGCGTGCCATCCCAAAATACAATGGCTATTCTAACACGTAAAACTTGACAGAGGCCAGGAGGTTTTTCTGTCAAAGATTGCGCACGAGAAAAGGTCGAGAGGGGCGACTTATGAATCCAAAAAAGCTGTGTGTAACAGAAACTACAAAAAGGAGCCGTGCGGAGAATGTGGCCCTGATTTTGACGGACACAGAGCAGCTGTCCACTCACACACAATCACACACCTTTAACATGCATACAAACTGAATTTCAATAGAATTCATGCCATAGCGTTCTTAATTACTGTATATTATGTAGTAAAATAGCAATGACATGACACAGAGTCACATTGTGTATAAGCTCACTACCGGTTAGTTGCACAGTACTGAGTCATACAAACGAGAGACTAATGGTTACAGTAATGGCTCTTCCAATTAGAAAATTTGAGGAACTCCGAGTATGCAGTATGTAAATCTGCTGCCACCAATGAAGCTTTAGATAAGAGATCATGTTACAAACAGTACTAATGACTTCTGGGTAAAAATAGAAAGTGATTAAAACATAGCATAGTATAGTTTAGATCTTAGAAGCAGCAGCCTAGTGTAAATGGTTTTGTTTTGGTTAGTGAGTGTCTTATACCATCTTTTAATTCCATCATGAAAACTACACACAGAAGTATAAAGTGGTAGACAAATGGCTATTACATTAAAATAGCATTAGTAGTATTTGCAGTTTAACAACAGAAAAATGTATTTGCAAAAGCAAATCCACGCAACTATATTTGTATTTATTTCATTATATGTAGAAGATAATAAAGACAGATAAATGTGTTTATTCAAATTAAGTCCTCAATTATGTCTGGCTAGTGTTATGACAAGTAGATGAATATTACAAAATGTCATCAAAGAGTCATTAATTGCAAATAAACAGGGATGTCAAAAGTATAAAAAAAAACTAGAAAAGCACTCAGAGAGCGCAGACCTCCGCCAAGCAGCTCAGTTTTCAAAGTGATCCAGAATCCAGGATTTCTTCTGGATCATCACCAAAATTTAATCATCTGTTGGATTTACCATTAGGAACATTTCCTGAAAATTTCATCAAGATCCGTCCAGAACTTTTTGAGTTATCTTGCTAACAAACAAACAAACAGACAAACAAACAAACAGACTCAGGCGAAAACATAACCTTCTTGGTGGAGGTAATAAAAATCACATACTAAAACTAGCATTGAAACTGGATAATCATTTGTGCTGGTATCAATAATAATAAAAAAAAGTCAAATTGAAATGAACCTTTCCTGAAAAGCTATAGAATGATCTGGAGTTGTATCAGAACAAAGTATAAGAGCACATAGACAAGTACAACCATGGATCAATATGAAACCTACCTGGATGAACAAGGGATTACCCCGATATAAGGCCACGTCGTTATATAAAAAAATTACGATGATTTAATGTTGAAAAAACATAATATTATCTAAATGAAGGCTGTTTTTTTATTATCATTGTGGTATTGGAATCGAGTTTACTATTTAGTATCAAAATAGAGTTTGAAATTTTGGTATCGTGGCAACACTAATAGACAGTCGAGTTATACAAATATTGTACAGTCAATACACAGCTGGAACAATATGTTTTGGGACTCAATTTTTAATCTGTGTACAATTTATTTGCAATAGTCGAAAGATTTTTTTATGTAATAGGGGAAGGTTTGAGCTGTAGATGGTAGTTAATAACTTCTAAGGTTAATTATTAGTTACTTCTGCAATTTATACCTTTTAATGATACAGTATATTTAAAAATGTGTTTACTGGGATAGCCCTGCTTTGTGTCGGTGGTTTCAATATTCAATATTCATGCAGCGCAATATTTCTCTGTAGCAATATATGATGCTTCGAAATTTGTTATTGTGACAGGCCTAGGATTTACAATGCAGAAAGCAGAGAAACCCTCATTCATATATGCCATTTCAGAGTTATTGAAGTCAAGACATTTGTTTAGACTGGCTATAGGAGCTCTGACTACCCATAGGATCTTTGATGGATTATGAATGAGTTTGTCATTGAGGACCATCAGTGACCTGTTGGGTAATTTCTCTGCCTGGCAACAGTCATTCTGGGAAAGGCTTAGCGCGGAGGGCCAGTGTACACATCTCCTGAACTTTGAGCTGGTATGTAGCATGTAGTATGCACACAGGGACGCACGGGAGCTGTAACTGCGATATACAAACACAGTCAGGTCTAGAGCTTTGTGCACATCGTACACATATTTATGAGCTGAGACTGTAAACTGTAGTGAGCTTAATCAGGCACACTTCTAAAAACCAGCACCCATCACAGACGTGAACATACTCCAGACATCGCACCATCTCCATCAAGTCTCATTCACTTAGTCACACATGTAAGACGTAATAATGCATGTATGTGGTAATGCAAAGTGAGAAAATGGAAAACTTTTAATATTATATTCTAGTTCAGGGTTAAATCTGCACTATAGCTTTTCTGGTGGAGGGTGCGCCACCTGCTTGTTTCCATGAAGATGTTAAATGTGAAGGACAGATCTGTGAAGTGGCAAGTATGCACGGACACGAGTAAAGATGGAGCGATGTTGCAGAGCTACAACATATGGCAATGGAAAAGTACTGACTTTTAGACTCTGAAATGCATAAGTTTGCAGTGATTTCTACTTTTAGCGGGCTCAGGGAGGGTAGAGGTTAGCCGAGGTTAATGTCTACAGAACTCTGTTATTCTGGTCTGGGGCAGAGCGGGGGTCACACGCACACGTCAGCTCTGACCCCTCTCTCCCTGAGATCACGTGACATCCAAGAGGCAAGACGCAAATAAAAACATTGGGGAATTATGTAAAAAGGCAGGCTATGTAGTTTGTTAAAAAGAAGGAAAAAAAAAAAGGGAAAAAAGCTAAAAAGGTCACAACTGAATTGGATGGGACCACTGCATAATCGACTTTAGAACCAAACCAAAAACTGACACATTTTGACTCTCATGTATAATGTTTTTGCAAGTAAAAATCTGTATTCTATTCAGAGTCACAGATATGACACCAGATATGATTTACCAGTCAAAGGATTTATTAGTCAAAGGAATCTGAGTTACATTAACTGGTAACTGAAATTAAAGCTTCATAAACATCGCAGCAGAATCACAAAACAAAATAGGACAGACCAGAATAAGATTGCGTATTCTGTTGCATTCATCCTGTTTGTTTACAGACGGTCTCCTCTCATGCGTGGTCCATGCCCAACAAATAAGAGTATAAATCTTCTGCCTATTTGAAAGTGATACACTGTAGTTATGTTCTGCATCTCTGGCATCCCAAGCCAAAAAACAACCTGGACAGTTAGTTGGATAGCCAAAGATGCTAGCATAAATATCATACCACAAAGACTGACTGGTTAAAATCACTGCAGGAAAACTCTGCCTGCTCTAGTACACTTTAGTTCAAATGTGTCTTTCCCAGAATCACAGCACAATGTTTACTTATTGTAGCCGATACTGGACTATTTCATTGCTACTTTGACAGTTTAGTTTTGTGTAAAAGAAGAGGTGTTTGTTTCAATTACATCATACTTAGTTCCTTTATATTGCATTGAAATATTTTTGAAAATATATATATATACACATACACACACACATATACATACAGTACAGTTGCTTCACATTTTGAATGCAGTCATGTTTAACCTTCAGTCACACCTTAAAAAAATATTAGAGCACATATTTGTACACTGAATTTTATGACTTTTTATTTGCTCAACCAACATCTCGCCTTTTAATCCATATTTTAAATTGTCAAATATTTTTTAACTCTTCTGCGTAAACATTTTTCTGATAAATTAATCAATGCATTCTTCACCATTGATGTCAAAATGCAGTGTCAGCCACTAAAATGTAGTTAATTTAATGATGGCATGAGCGACTGACAAATAACAAACAGAATAAATAGAAAACATTAGGCATATGTATTAGTAATATTTATACATACTGTACATACATACACAGATGAATGTAGATGATCTTAAATGCTGTTCTAACCCTTACCCTAACACACGGAGAATGATGCATTTTTAGTGTTTGATGTCAAATTGATCTTATGGTATGATCTGTTTTGTTTTGAATAGTTACTTTCTAATAAGCAAATCATTCCATAATTGGAATATCGAATCCTTGATCACCATGGAGTGATACTTTTGTTTGGCTCATAACGTCTCAGCACATTGGTGAAATCGCACACAAACATGGATAGCTCTCAACAAAGCCCTGGTACCTCTACACTTCAGAGGTTGACGCCCACCTCTATGATGAGGGCTTCAACCTGGAGGTTCTGCTCTGCCCCACACCAACAGGGAGCGGCCAAGAGCCATAGGAGACGCAACTGGTGTCTCCCAACATCCAGGAGCCCTCAAACCCAGAGGACTGAGATCTGGTCCAGGTACTTCAACCCCTGGAGGAGAGCGCTCTGGTCAGGGCGCTCCATGAAGAGTTGGAGTGAGCAAGGGCCAAACTTACAGATCAGGTCCAATTAAGCAATTCTTTGGACCACCAGCTTAGGTCTCAGGAGAGAATCGACCAAGAAAAAGACTTGGAGTTGAAAAAACTCAATGACTCTCTCAGAAGAAACACAAGGCAAGACCAGATTAATGCACATAAGGAAATCCGGTACCTGTACAGTTCTGCAGTACAGAAAAATGTGCAGCTGAAGCAAGAGCATGCAAACTCCAAGAAAGTCAGGGATAATGAGAAACTGTCCAGGAAGGTGCAGGAGCTGTCTTCTGCACTCTTCTCAGCATGAGAGGAGCGGTGTTTCCTGAAGTTTCATTGTGAAAGTGAAAGAGCACAGCCATCCAGCTGTCCAAAACGAGCGGCCCTAGTGGAGCAGAGAAGAACACCCAGGCACTACCTCTAAAGCCTCTAAAGCGCCTTTAAACATTAGCCTTTACCCTTTGCATTATGAAAAAAATAACACAAAAACTGTTTTAACATTATATTGTTGTCTTAAATATCTGTAGTAGTTATTCATGTTTATTGTTTCAGATGTCAAAACTTGAATAAACATGCCTGCCACAGCTGCAGTCATTTGATTTGTATTAATTGGTAAAGTGGAAATAGAAAAAATAATAATATATGTATAAAAAAAATCTGGGAAAAATGCTTTTACTTTTAACGGTTCATTTGCACCACTGACCACCACTTCATTTTATAAATCATGGCAATGTTTTCCGTGACCTTGGCTGGTTCATTAATCCTCATCCTCATTTACCGTAAGGCCTTTTAACACATTTCTGATCAATTGCCAAAATATTACATATATAATATGGCCACCAAGGTAATTCCAAGATATTCTGAGTCATAACTGCAGGACAGAGACTGACCAATGAGAGGAGAGGGTAGGGAAAAGCATCTTTGTTTGAACTTTTGAAGAAATACTTTATACGAGAAGCACAGAATAAGGAGACATTATTACCAAAATATCAGACCATAATTAGATTTCTTATCTTTGTTTCGGTCTGCAAGTTCCTGTCAGCAAAATCAAAGTCAGTTTTCTTTGCCACGTTGCCAAATGTAGATGCAGTTTATATCTGGGCTCTAATGTATGTTCTCTTGTAACAACAAAGTACAATTTAAACCAGGGAGAGATGGAGTGTCAAAATACAGAGTTGACTTTTGCCCTTTTTACATATATATGGACATTTTAAATAAAAACAGTTAATGCACACTGGGGTTTTGTTTTTTTAGAGATTAATCCTCATTCTTGGGCAGGTCTTTGAGAGAGGATTATGATACTGGCATGTGCAATACCAAATGATGTTGTGTGAGCTCAGAGTGGGTGTTTTTGCCCAAGAGTCCCTGTACTTTCCAAAGGTGGGCCAACAACTTATCAGTGACATTTTTCATCTACACCCATTTTAAGTCACAAGTTGCCAGAGTTGTCAAGACAGTTAGTTGTAAATGAAAAACGGGGACTGAGGAGTAATGATGAAACGTAAAAGGTAGAAGAATAGAGGTTTATATGAAAATGGAATACGACAATGGTTGTCAGTAAAATAAAAAGACATGCAGAGTTGAGGATGGAGTATGCAGGGGACCACTACAGAGGAAATTGAAGCAGGCCAGGGGCACCTCTCAGTCATAATCTCCTGTTAAACTTCACACTGAGCCCAGTTACCAAAGAACCAGGAACCAGAACATCCACAGCCTGAAGACTCACACCTTTAACAAGCAGACGTGATGACAGTTTGTATGGTAGAGCTGGGAAATATGAAAAAAAATATGTTTGTGATAAAAATATATATACATCTCCTGTGTCATGTTTTTTTTATTACATTACTTTATCAAAACCAAATCTCACAAAAAACATATTACATATTCATCGATCATGATTTGTATGATCAATTTTATCTTGGTTTATTAAAAACAAATGGCTTTCAATATTAATTTCCTGAACATAAACTACTGCTAACAGACTTTTTATCGTTTCCATTTAACACAAAGAAACTGTCAAATTTCTTCATCCAAACTCTGAACTCTGTTCTAAACCGCATGCTTTTACTGACAGAGGATTGGCTTTATCATTGAGAGTTAATAACAGAAATAACTTGATTAAAATGTGATTACTTGGACCGCCCTGTGAGCCTTATTGTAAAGAATAGCATCAATTTAATTTGCCATACAAGTTGATTAAATGATTCACTCACATGCCAAATATGGTGCTCCCTCAAAAATGTGCATCAGACTATATTGAACAATTAGTTAATATGAAAACTTTAGTGACAGGCATAGAGTTGGGATACACTTGACAGCAACACTGCAGTATCAAGTTACACTGTATGGGACAAATATGAAAAGTCTGAAAAGGAAATAAGAGATCTTAATTAGACTTGAACCAAGCTGGGAGCCATTAGTCCATCCACACTGGTCCCACTGAAGTTCTCATGATGTCACAGATGCTTCACTTCGCCGCCTCGCTACGACAGATCAAGATAACTGATTAATGCTCCCCAACTCTGCTACCTCACACACAAAATCCTGTCCCGACTACACGAGGAAAACAAGCTCTACTTTAGTGTTGACTGCAAGCAAATGAACTAAGACTAGAGTAGATACTAAACACTTCATCCATAATAGATATTAAACTACTAACTGGTTTGAAGCAGTAACGTTACACTGACCAAAGGGCTGACACCACAATAAGATCACCACACCACAAATACAAAGTACAGTGGTTGAAAATATGCCTTATAGACAAAATTTTACTCACAGAAGGAGAGTTACAGTTACAGTAGCAGCAGTCTCTCAAAGCCTCTCAGAGTGTGTGTAGTTACAGAAGTGGACGATCGACTCAGAGGAGGAGAGGCGGCGAGGGAGCGGGGGGACATCCGTGAAACTGGCCCCGAGCGCGCAGATAAAAAGCACCGTTTGGCCGGGTGCCCCCATATTAGGCTATGTGGCTATGTAGCTGTAGCAGATAGCAGGTGAGATGTTATCATCAGAGAACGCGCCAAACATGAAACCACTTAGGATTCAACTGATCCTTCTCTGGGGGCCTCTCGCGTGGGAGACATACGGCTGGATGTGCTATGCAACGTACACAAGTTCCCAATTTGGTAACTTTCCAAAAGACATTAAAACTAGGAATTCCTTTTCTTCATAATGATGTAACAAATAAACACAGTAGTCAATATTAATTTCCTAGACATTAAAATCACATAATTTCTTATTAACAAATGTCTTATTTCTTTCACTAAAGTGTAAACTCTGAAAGACCATCTACTACCCGAACTCAATTGACAGATAAATTATACTTATTTTCTGCCCAAAAAGTAAAAGCTGTAGTATTTCTGATAGATGCAAGTGACTCCATACCCTTAAGTGAGAGAATTGTCGCTTGTTTTTGATTGTAAGGTGGAAATATCATTTTAGGTAGAACATAATGTCCTCTCATTATTACAGGAGGTGCTGTGGGACCACTTAGAGCAGATCAGCCTCTTAATCCCTGTTCTATAGACTGAGAACTGCTTATTGTTATTACTATACCCAGTCTTTAATAATAATCAATATAACACAAATTAGTTTAATGTGATACAGATACCAATTTGACTAGGGGAATATCGAGCTGTGATTTAGTTAAGTCAAAGGCTCATTGTTCTCGAGTCAGAAATTGCACTGTGGCACTAAATGAATACAGCACGTTGTATTCAGGGAGGCTAATCAAGTACGGAGAGAGAAGAGGCTCAAATCAAAGAGTGTGATCACAAAGGAAACAGCTGCTGAGGTCTGCATGTATTTGATCTACACACAACAGGGTCAGAGCCGTGTATTGTGCTAAATATGATGCGTGAATATCATTTTCATAAAGACAAATCAATATGGAAATCAGAACAAGTGAAAAAGAGAGGGCTGGAGTGAATAAACTAAAGGTCCTTCAGTGTCCACTACTGCGTCCTATACTGACCTCTGCTGGACAAACAGGGAGATGAGCGCGACATGAGGAAAGGTAAAAATGAGGTTAAACAAAATAAAACAAATTAAAGTTTAATCACCACACTTTTTACTGGTAATAACTAACAACATGGATAGCTAGTTCAGAAATATATCCTACAAAGCTTTCCAAAATTAACTAGCGTTGACAAAAATATTGATACCTACATACTAAAACTAGTATCAAAACTAGACTAAAAGTGTACAATACTGAAAAAATAAAGAAATAAGACAACAGTGGACCTTTCATGAAAATATTAGTAGTAGTAACTAGTATAAAACTACATGGTAATACACTAATAAATTCACATATGTGGAAAAATATGCTTCTGTCTTATAATTCAATTTTTTCCTGTTCAATTTTTAGGCTCACAGTTTAATCATGAATTCACTTTGTCGGCCAGCAGATGGCAGTAAAGCACCATAGAATCATACAGTGAGGGCAATTCTTTTCAAGGAACCCAACTTAACCTTTTTACCCATAAATCAAAATGCATAAAAGCAATCACTGTTCTCATTGTACACAATACGCAATTCCCCCAAATAATCCTGAATGTATTTTTAGCTAAATCAGTGAAAGTGTCGAGAAACGAGAGAAGGGCTATTTTAACAACTATTGTGTTTCAGACTGGTCGAGACATTGTTCGTCGTAATGTTTGCCTTTTTTTAATCAGCAGAATTATACAGTTGATGATGACATATTGAGCCTGTAATAATTCACGAATGCCAACAACAAGCCATGTAAAATCAAGTCTATGACCAGTATCTGATGACATGAGCAAATGGTCATCTGCAGGGAACATGCAATTTGACCCATATTTTGTACACTATTTGGTAATCCATGTTATAATGTTATAACCTGAAGTTTTGTTTTTTGTTTCATTCACAAATGTTTAATAGACAAATCCTACACATTTAGGCTGTGGTCTTTTCAGAACAGAAAGAACGCCACCTTGTGATGTCATGTGGTAATACAGAATCTCTACTAAACTAATATAAATGTTAATTTGAAAACTAATGATTCATGACATCACAAGGTGGAACAAAGCATTTTGAGCTTTGGAGATGTAGACAGACTAATAATTATAATAAGCATCACTGAAACATGTGTGAATGAAACGAAACACAACTCCAGGTATGTTTTTTGATAACGTAACATTATGAAAGGCCTTAAAACTCACAAGAGTCAATTTAGCCGTAACATAAGACTTAAAAATGTGGGTTGCTGGTATGCCTTTTGTTTATTTTCCGGGAGTTTTATTTAGGGTTCATATTCCTAAAGTCCTCTTAATGTCTCCTCTGTCACTGACCCAAAGTTAAACGTCTTCTGGGACACATTTCCATGAAGAATCCTCTTTTCCTACACTGTTACAAGGAAGAGGCAGTGAAAAAACAGCAGAAAAAAAAAAAAAATGCTCAGCGTAGCCTCCCGGAGGTGAAGGCATGTCAACAGAAACCTTTGACACCTCTCTGTCACCTCACAAAACTCAGGAAGAAAACAAAGGAAGATTGTATAGACCAGTCAAAAAATATTACGATTAATAATAAACACAAACTTATCCTATCACAATAAAAAAAAAGGGCACAATGACACTCACTGTTTTCTTAAGGGTGCAACATGTTTACAGGTTCAGGATGCTTTTTATTTGCCTGGAAGGTTCCACAATACTATGTTAAACTTATCCATCCATCCACTTATTCAATTACTGTGTTTGTATTGCTAAAAAACAAGAAATATGGAGTGGTCTTGCCTCACCACTGGTCTGATCTGTAACTTGGCCTGTTGGTGTCACCCGTTTGTCCTAATCTAGACAGAAAAGCTTCATATAACACTGTGGAACATTCCAAGAAAAACATTAAATTTCCATGGCGACACACAAGTGGTGGACCCTCCACCAGGAAAACTACAACATGCACCTTTACATAAAAGAGTAAGAGCTATAGTAGGATTAGACAATAAAAACAGCACTCTAGGTACAAATTATAATACTCATCTGTTATTGAAATTAACTGTAACTTTTCTAGCGGAGGGTCCACCATGCGCTTGTCTCCATGGTGATGCTATTGTTTTGTCTGGGATGTTCCACAGTACGGTTTTAAACAAATATATCTTGCATTTATTCAATTATAGAACTTTTTCTCAAAACTACCACAAAAAACATGCATGCTTACTGTGTGCACATATCTGACCTACAACTTCGCCTGGTGATGTGGCTGCTTGTCTCCATGGAGATAGTTAAATTAAATGCCATACTGTAGAACATTCCAGGAAAAAAAAACAATAACATCTACATGTAGTCAGGCAGATGGCAGACCCTCTACCAGAAAAGTTACACAGTGCAACTTTAATATAGTGGTTATTGTGACACTCCTAGAGGAACCAGCTTGTTTCCAATGTCAAGAACAACACACAGGTATCCGTACTAGAGGCGCGCCAAATATTTATCGCTCGAGCTCTTTCAGCGCAGCACGAGTTACTTAATAGGTGCTGGTCTCACTCAGGCTAATCTGTGCTAGTCTGCGCTGCCAGCTGTGGACAAAGAGTGGACAAAGTGGGCCGCTCCACACATTCTTTTGTAGAGGCACGACTCGCAGTGAAAAACAATTACCCTGAGACACCGGGTTAAACCAGAGGGCTGCATGGAGAGAAAGTCTGTTTATGTCCTGCTGCTGAGGCTCTGCGCCACCCTTCTCTACTGGCTCTTTAGATAATCACAGACAGCGTTGTTAACATTGTACCACCATGGAAAACATAATCACAACATGGATAATATAAAGACAAATAAATATGAGAATAAATATTTGCGTGGACCATTTGCCTTTGAAAGAATGTAGCATTTGAAAAGTAAATATCTTGATAACTACATGCAGTTTATGCACACCTATTATTTCATTAGCTGACGAGTCAGAGATTATTTTTAGATTATTCAATAACTCAGTTGTGCATTAAGATTTATTAATACATTTTTACCCAAATAAAAAAGGTAAAAATGCAGATGGAGGGCTGAAAGGAGGAGAAAACATACAAATAAAGTGTATTATTGGATATATATATTTTTAACATTGTTAATAATATTTAATAATGTCATGGTCTTTGTTATAAAAGGTATTTTGGCAAGCGTTTTAGAGTCTGTGTCACAACACTAAAATTTCAAACTCCGTTTTGAACAGATTCGATACTTAATACAGATTCTGATGCCACAATTATAATTAAAAAAAACCCATTACCATTATATTACCATGCAGGCTTGTATCGGTGTAACCCCTCTGTCGTCTGGGTAGGTTACAAAACTGTCCATATAGTCTGATACAGCTCAAGAGAAATGAGTAGTAGTTTTGATACTAGTTTTAGTATTGATTAGTGTCTGATTTTCTGATTAAATACTTTTGAAAACCCTACTTTATAGACCAGATTATGATTATCAAAATTACGATTTTAGTAATCGACTAATCATTGCAGCCTTACACCCTACTTATGAAGGCTCTATTATATTACATTTTGTGCAATTCTAATCAGAAAGTCAAGCAGCAACTTCATTCAAAATGTATAAAATGTATAAAATGTTAGTGTAGTCCAAAAATCCACCAAAAGAAGAGTGAATACCGCCCTACACACGTACTCTGGTCTGCTGATAAGGAGACAACACCTTAGACATATTCAGCAGAGCTACATAACACAGATATAAAACATTATGAGTGCAATAAAGCCTATATTTAAGTTCTTTAATTTAACTAAGCAAACAATAATAAGTCTGTCTGTGCTAAAATGAAATGAACTGTTCATATACAGGATATTTGCTGGTGTCTTATCTTTGTGTGTGTCTGTGTTTAAAGAGAAACAGAATGAGACACAGACATGGTTCTGTTTGTTGAAGTAATTACAGAGCAGCAAATATCTCCTTTAAACAAATCAGTTTAACGGCTGAGATTTCAAAGGGAGCCCACAGTGCAAACAATATGCACATTTAACAAGAATTTATACATCATGTTTAACTTGAGGCGCTGCTCTTTTATTATCATTTATTACATGCAGACACAGACCATACCAAAAGGTGCATGGATATTGTAGCATGTGAACAACTCCATTACTGAATTGAGTTTTACACATGGCCGCCATCTTGTTGCTAGGCCCGTCTCATAAAGAAAATATGACATGTTGTTTCTTAAAATAGCATGATAAACTATAATATTGAAGACCACTTTGCCTCTGATATTTTAACCCTGTAGCATTAAAGTCCCAGTAAGCTGAGCGACTCTAGTTAGCTCAACTGTTAAAATACCATAAAAATTAAAAAAAAGTTACAGAAAATTCTCACTAGAGCTAAAAAAGTGTGAAGTGATATTTTTTTATTTAGGTTTTTGTCATTTATTGAACGATAAATTGTAAATGGTCATATTTTATACAGTGCTTTTCCATCTTCAAGGCACAAGCGCTTTACAACAAGGAACCACTGCCCCATTCACACACACATTCATACACCAGTGTACGCGCACACTGGGGGCGAGGTAGGTTAAGATGTCTTGCCCAAGGACACAACAACAGCATTCATCTGTGGGAGCTGGAATCACACCAGCCAATGGTGTGATTCAGTGGATCTGACCGCTCAACCGATGATGTTTATGTCGAGAGCAGGATTCAAACCGCCAACCTTCAGATCAGTGGACAAACGCTCTAACAATTGAGCTACAGTCGCCCCCGATATAGGCTTACTTATCATGACAGGTCTACTTGTTGCTCTGTTTTGTTCAAAGACCCATCTCACATGTTTGTACTCGCTTGTGTGGTTTGTTCCTCAGTACCGGGCGCTACTATGAGCCCTAATTTGTCGCCTCCACAAAGGCAGTAAAACGTAAAACGCATCTGGTTCAGAAAGAGCCTGAATTCTATTGCCAGGTGCAGCCCTCCCAGCCCAGAGGGACACTGTTAAACTCCCTACACATTTAATGCCTTGTTATATTGACTACAGGGACTAATAGGAGCAGTCTAAATTGATTTTTATCTTTTCAATTGTTAAAGTTGATTCTTTCCGGCCCTGTCTCTCCCACAGACCGCTCTCTGCTCCAGTGCCTCCCTCACATACTCCTGTGTTCTTTGGCTCGCTTCATTACTTGTAGCAATAAACACTGAAGGCTATGGGATACCTCCTGAAAACTCCTCAGTGTGATTACAGAAGTATGGCTTACAGCGCACTTTGAGTTGTCTGGTTGTGTGAGAAACACTAGATTTTAATTTGTGCAGAGCAGGTCAAAGGTTAAGTTGTGTCTTCTCCGCTGCTGTATAAAGCTATACGGTTAGTCCCATTGCAGGACGTTACTGCAGTGATTTGAAGGGTTGTGTAATCCCTTGCTCTCTGTTCAAAGTTGTGTTTGGAGTTTTTGAGGTGAACTTTTTGAGGTGCTGGTGCTTGGATGTGGAACCTCTGGCAGCTCTCCTGTTTTCAATAGGCTCATTATTAAAGCAGAGCTGGACTTCACCTAGAATGTTTTTCTACAACCACAAAGGACTCATAAAAACACTTTGGCGAAGTCAGAATCCACTCAGCCCCACTACACACCAGTGTGTCTGCTGTAACTAGTGCACGAGAGCTGAACATGTGACAGACTGGTACAGCACAGTGGAAATGCATCTTCACAGAATCCATATTATAATTTACTGGTATTAACAAAAATACCATTCCAAATAGACACTGTAATTTAACAGATAATTGGGTTTAAATGTGTTGGAAAAACCAGCGGGTGCCTCCAACTGTAGTTTGCCGGCTGAGTTACAGCTGCTGCTCAATATTCAGGCATTTTTATGGAAAGTGCATAGTAAAAGTAATGCCCGCACTTCTCTCTCTCCACACGTTCCACATTTCTACTGCCAACAGTGCTCTCCCTCTCTCATTCCCCCTCTCACTCCCTCACTCTTACTCTCCCTCTCACTCCGTCCTCTTACTCCCCTTCTCATTCACCCTCTCATTCACCCTCTCATTCACCCTCTCATTCCCCCTCTCATTCCCCCTCTCATTCCCCCTCTCATTCCCCCTCTCATTCACCCTCTCATTCACCCTCTCATTCACCCTCTCACTCTCACTCTCACTCTCACTCTCACTCTCACTCTCACTCTCACTCTCACTCTCACTCTCTCACACTGGCCTCAGCCTCAGTCAGTAATATAGGCAGCAGCACCGACAGAATAAATCATTTTCCACTGAACAAAGAGCCTGTGTGTGTCGGGATGTGTGCTGGTCCGCTGGCATATACTGCTGAAATAACTTTCCTGCATAAAAAGGCAAAACATTCAATCAAGCCATAAATCTGCAGTAGAACTCACTGAGGGGACGAGTAAATCTAACAGACTCATAAAACCAGGACCTTATCATTCGCTCAACATTATCAAATCACTGGGAAAAGAGCAATATGCAGTACAAAAGTGAAAGGGAGTTACTTTACATAAACAATTTCTTTCTACTTTAAGAAATGTTTTTTATATGACAATTTAAAAACAAAAATTCTCTTACCTGTTGGAAACTGAGGACTATTCTGAGCATGTCCCTGCGCACCCCAAACTCCTCTGGTCTGGTACAGGTTAACAGACTCCACACTTGGTCTTTCGTTGGTCTCCAGTTCTGGTGGCACATGACCTTCTGCCAGGTCTCCTCTGAGATCTGTCCTGAAGGCAGTGTTCTGACGATAGCCCTGGTTCCAGTACACACCGATTTCTTGACCTGATAAAACAAACACTTTAAATTTAATTTAAAAATTAGTTATGTTCTACAATTTGATGATGTTATATGAACAAATAAATGGCACAGGCCTAAATGTGAAATTACCTGTTTTTGAAAAATGCCAAACATATGATCAACAAATGAGGAAACCTATTATTTGTTACGGATTGGCTCCACAAAGTCCTTTCCACTGGCAACAATTATGTCTATGAGGCTGAAAAACGGCACCACTTTCTGGAGCTATTGTGAAAGAAATAATTTGACTTTATACACAACAGAGAACACATTAGACATGGTGCCAGTTTTTGTTGCAAAGGCAGAGATTTTAAATAAACCAGGTCAACAAATCTGTAATCTGACAGTCAAACAGCAAATTCCAGCACAGGATTCTGACCTGCCCAACATAATATTAAATATGGATTGTAGAAAGCAGCCTATTCAATAAAAATTAAATATGTCTGGTGTCTTTTACCTTTGTGTTGTTTTTGTAAAAGCGGCGGACAAGAACAGTGGAGCGCTCCTTGCGGTTCCTCTCAAAGTCCTCTTCGTCTGCCTCCTCAGCGCTGCTCTCATTGCTGCTGCTGCTGCCGGACTCTTGCCCCGGGGCAGATGGGGGCAGGAACAGTTTGTCCACCACACACTTGTTACCCCGAGGACGTCTGTTGAGGCGCTCTAAACTGGAGTAGCCCGTTATAACGCGCTGCCGCTTCAGGTGTCCCGGGGGGAGACCGTGGCGAGAGAGATCAGGAGACCCAGAGGGAGAGGACCGAGGGGACGCAGGCTCACTGCAGGGGCTGGACCAGCTCAGGTGAGGAGAGGCCTGGAACACAACATGGACATTTATCATGACCACTGTCCAAAACCTAATACCAATAACAACCCAAAAGTAATGCAAATAAAAGTGCTATCCAGACACTTTTATTTGCATTACAATTTCACTTATAATTCAATCAGTTCCTGTAGAATGTACAGGTCGAGCTGGGTTTTAACCGCTGACCTTCAGGTTTCAGGGAATATGCTCGAACTAGTGATGGGAGTTTCAGTTTCCTTTGTGGAATCCGAATCTTTTGGATTTGTTCATGCTTTTTTTTATTTATTTATATGATAGAAGCCAATGTGAGAACGAATCACAGAGAAAAATGACCAAGATTTGTTTAAAATGGTTCAAAAGTGGGAGTGGGACAATGCATAATCTAAATAAAATGTTGAACCACAATAATAATAATAATTAAAAACTAACTGTTCTTTCAATCCCAAATGTTTTTGTGCATTCACTCATGTTGTTTGTTTCTGTGCTCATTCTTTTTTGGTTCAGCGTTTATCAGTGTGAAAATGCATAAAAACTGGAAAGAAAAAGGATCAAGTTTATTTCAAAAATGAGATCTGGATCCAACCGTTCATCTTAAGGAACCATTCACGAATGTCACATCACTAGCTCTAACCGCTAAGACTCTACTACTGAAACTGTCCTTCCCATAATGTCACTTTAATCATTTTCAAAAAGGCCATGCCAGACTTTTATAATGCCATTACAGACTTTATAATAATGATTCACATGAAGGATTAACATGTACTTACCTTGTTGAGGCTGCGCACAGACACAGGGAGACTGCTGCGGCGGAGGTGTCTGTGCTTTGGGTGTGGACTAGACACTGGACTTGTGTAGACACCAGACCTGTCCTCTAGCAAAGAGTCCAGCTGATCCGAACATCCTGCTGAAGCCCTCACAGATGCTGTCGGAGAAACACTGATCCCAATAACTCCATCAGGATTTAGTCCGTCCCGGCAGCCAGGAGAGCATCTCAAATCGCCAGAGTATAGCCCGTTCCCATCGGCGAGGTTGTCTCTTCCGTTGTCTGTTGACAACTTCCTGTACCAGAGCAGGGACGGGCCACAGTGCTGTCTGGAGGAGTAAGGATCGGGGAATTGGTGAAAGTCCTGGAAGCTGCCATTTTTTGTAGAAGATGATGCGCGTTGAGCTACGGCCACAGCACCTAATCTCGTCTGGGTCTTTTCCGAGGCCATCCCTGATTTGATAAATCAGTTCAGCATTATGAGCTTAGAGGAACAGTTACGTCTTTAGGGACTGTATTTCTCCACATTGTTTGAGCAGAAACAGTGGCTTAGTGCAGCTGTACAAACCAGCAAACTGTGGTGACCCGCAGAATTTCCTTGATAGCGCCGAGTCTGTTTTCTTAAGTGTTCATGATGGCTCTGCAAAAAAAAACCAAAAAAACAATTACTTTTCATTTATCATTTGCTTATTAAAGGTGCACTGAGTAACTTTTCTTGTGGAGGGTCTGCCACCTGTTTTCATGGAGATGTTATTGCTTTGCCTTGAAGTATGTATGCATTTCCAATCTCCATGGAGACAAACAAGGTGACGCAACCAAGCCAAGTTACAGGTTATGTATTAGAATAAATAAAAACTTTTAATGTAATACTGTGAGGCAAAACAATAATATCTCTATGAAGACAATCAGGCAGCGGCCGCTCCACCAGAAAAGTGACATAGTGTATGCGCACTTTTAAAAGTCTAAGAGCTGAACTGAGAAATCTTGTAAATTCACATGTTATCATCAACTATTCACCCACATCACTGGACAGAACCAGTTCATTGTGACTAACGCGACTGAAATAACAGAAACAAGAGATTTGAGGCAGGAAGAGTGGAAAGTGACAAGGGAAAGCATTACGTCATCGCTAAGAGCAACTACACAAGGCATTAGTGTATTTGACAAATCACAGATCAACAAGAAAACTGAAAAATGGACATCAAACGGGTTAGATTTTGATAAGCTACCGGCATCAACAACATGGCAGCCCGAGAAAAACAAATGGTTATCCGAGACAAAAACTAAAAGGAAGTCAAACATGCTAAAATTACTTAAAAGGCCTGTATTCTAAGAAATAGACTCTTGTGAGCTGCACGCCATGTTATAATAATGTTATTTCCTCAAAAACATACCTGGAGCTGCTTTTTGTTTCATTCACACGTTTGAGTAACTCTTTATTATTACCGTAGTCTGTCTACATCTCCAAAGCTCAAAATGCTGTTCTACCTTGTGACGTCATGAAGTTAACAGCTACCTTTTACCTTTTGTTCAGTGGAGATTGGCAATTCTGGAGCTGAATCATCCAAATGATTCAAGCGAAGGAGTTTAAAAACATAGTGGAGCACTTGACATGACATCCCAAGGTGGAACAGAGACTTTCCTGTTTGAGAGAAGAACTCAGCCTAAATATGCAGGGTTTGTACGCTAAACATTTGTGAATTAAACAAAACACAACTCCAGGTATGTTTGTGATGAGGAAACATTATAATGTAGATCAGAAAATAGCGTAATATGGGCCCTTTAAGAATGTGAGGTCGTTAGAATTTAATAGCTTGACTTTGCCATGATGATGTTATAGAAATACATCTTGAATTTCTGTTATTCTTCTTACATAAGTATCCTGAGGGTGGAAGGAGGTAAGGATCTTGCTGAGTGATTATGGAGCTTGTGTGAAATTCATTTATAACATACTGACCACAGCTGTTGGCATGTTTACCCGGTGTGTGCGGGTGTAGCCACTGCGGTCGTAATTCGTCAAGATTAATAAAAGATATCGTAAAAGTTCAATTACTCAAAAATGTCAACAAAACGTGAGCCAGAATATTGTCCCGTGCAGCAGTTCGGACCCGGAGTTCAGAACGAGCACAGAGAGAGCATTTAATAGCTGCCAACAACGCCTTGCTAACAGCTCTAATCTCTGTCCAGGTTCAGTGCACTGTCAAAACATACCAGACAGTCCCACAGAACACGCCCAACCAGTGCGTGAGGTCAGATCTGAGCAGCACGAGCCACGAGGACAGCTACGTACAGTCGCGCTAATCCAAGGAAATGACAGGCTTTAGGGAATAGGTTTACAGAGGGAAAGACCTCGAAACAGTGAGTGCTGATTAGGTTCAATGATGATAATCTACAATAGCTGTTTTTTAGGGTTTCACAATACGAGTAAAAATGAATGACTTGTTTAGTATCGAAATCAACACTGTGATATTAAAGTGCAATTTTAGACACAATAAAGTCATTGCAATTTAAACAAACATGTACATGCCTTAATTAAACTAGTATATATATATTACGTAATATATTGTGCTAATGGAATTGATTGTATTACTACAGATTCTGGAGACAACTACAGATGCGTCTTCAGAATCATAAGCTTTGGCAGTTGAACGGGTTTAACTTGATGTTGATCTAGATGAATCAGAAAGTATGTAAAGCAACATCAGATCACCTTTGCATGAATCCATTAATTTACTGTTCAGTCTAAGCGTGTATGCTCTGTGCCTGTATATCTGTATGACTTTGCATGACTCACAATACCAGTCTCTATCACTTGTTTTACTGGCTACATTTATGACATAGCCATCAAACAGTCCACAGGCGCTGGGCGTGGCAACACCTGAGATTACCACCAGTGCTACAGGCAAATCACTGCTCTTCAACAGACAACAGGATTTTACCAACACAAGTAGGTCACACTGCAGAGATGACAAGATCCTTGTTGTGTTGTTTGTGAATTATCCTTTTTAAACAACCCAAAACAAAGAAGCAGGTTCCCTAAAAGCTGAACTGTAGCTTTAAAGGATTCTACAGCCATGTCCATAATAGTCACGTGGAAAAGTCGTTGGGGTCATTTACAAACACTCTTAATTTAGTAACTGGTCTTGACATCTTTATACTCTGGAACTCATTTCATACTGATGTATTTTTATACGCTGCTGCACAAGAGTCTGAGCAGTTGCCATCATCAAAAGCTAAATGTGCAGTGGGGCTGTCACAATACTGACTATATTGACTAATGCATGGTAAACGGGACAATATATTTTGGGTGTCAATATTTGATGTGTGTACCTTCTCTTTGCACTAGCTGTTACATTTGTTGTAGATTGATAATATTTGAGTTGTAGATGGTTGAGTGACTTCTACAGCTCATCGATACTGCTAAAATGTTTACCTAACTAGCCAGAACCAGACATTTTTGACAAACGTGGCAAAAGGAGAAATTTAATTTGTCAACTAGACAGAGTTTATTTGGTCGAATACGTTTCGCAGCTCATCCAAGCTGCTTCTTCAGAACTGAAGAACCAGTTGACAAATTAAATTTCTCATTTTGCCATGGGTTCTACCTGGACGACTGAGGGATTCTACACACATTTTTGACAAACATTTACAAAAAAAGTGCCTCTGGGGCCAGATACTGTCTTCCCAGTGCCAGAGGGTGTGATTGACAGGCAGATTAACAAATCAGAGAGACACATGCTCCATTCGATATAAAATACTTTGTAGAATGACCTGGCTGGTTAGGCAACTTAAGTGCGTCATTGTGTCATGTATTTATTGAATAATAAAGACATAAACATCTGCTAAGGCACTAGCTCAAAGACTCACAATAAGCAGCCAACCTGTACTAAAAGAGAATCTGGTTCAACAGACTGTTTATTTGTTCATTTACACCTTACAAGAGCAGTTTTCTCAAACATAATTTACCACATTTTGCACAAAACTGCACTGCTCATTACGTGATTTTATATAATTACGTCTTATTTTTTGCCAGTTAGCAGCCTGATTGTATCTACTACTTATGTGCCACTAGCACTGACAGTCAGTTCAAACAGCTTTTGTTATCAACTGAACTGTGACCTGGTCCGTCCAGGAAACCACAGCAGTCCTTCCAGACTCAATCTCAGCCCGAGGCCAACAACCCAGACGACATACACACACATCTACACACAAATAACTAAACAAACAGCACCGGAAACCAGGTCACAGTCACACAAGGGAACACGAGTGCATTGACGACTAAAATCATAATCTCTTCTCCCTTAATTGTGCTCAATAACAAAAAAGAAATTGTTAATAAGGCTTTATATCGCCCAGGGAGCGCAGTTTATTGTATTTTCTTACATGTAAAATAAGATACACATAGATGTGACTGTCAAAGTTATTAAATAGATGCTGATTCAGAATGTAACAGATGACAATGACTAAAAATACTGGTAATAAAACTGGGATTTATGGTAGATTCAAATGTTTTCATCTTTTTCTATACAGAATTTTAGCAATAGAAGGTTCAAAGGGGCAAACTGAAATCCTACTCAACTACTACTACTTTACATATTCTAAATGTTGTACTATCAAAGGGGTTCTTTTCGTACTGGGGTTTGAAAGGCCTTCTGCCCTTATTCATGAGGGATTATTTCACAACTCGGAGCGATGACTCAGGGCCTGCAGTGTGATTAGGTCAGGCCTATTTTTCAGAACAAAACTTCAGCCACTATTTCTGAGGTGGAGAACAAAAGCAGCTGATCCAAACTTAAACTCATTTGCATCAGATTTTATTCCAGGTTTTAAAATCTTTTAGAGCTTTTGTGCAGATGAAGAAGAGAGATGTTGCAACTAAAGTTTTAATTAAATCATGATCCAACCGTTTCAAATTGTCAAGGAAAATTCAGTTTGTTTGTTTTTTGTTTTTTTTTTCATTGCCAGGTCTACAGCCAGTCCACTGTCTGTAGAGCATGTGGTTTGGAGCAGAGTTCATAATTTGGAGGAATAACTTGGTCTGTTTTGTGTTTTTTGTCCTAAACGGTCATTAAATACATTGAAAGTTTTGTATAATCACAAAACGGAACAGAATTCAAATCATTATCGATCAATAAAATCTGTATGAATTTTTTTTCCAGATGGCCCAGCTCTTGTTCCAACTTCGAACTACTATCAAGGCTGCAACAGAAAGTAAAAAGATTAACCTTGAATCATACTGTGTATTTCCATCTCAATCTGGCCAGTAAGCTTTACCCTAAGGGACCCCACTGCTTTGTTTGGTGTGAGAAGAAAAGGCACATCATATGACCACAAAAGCACATTCTAATGGCCGCCAAAGAAAAGGAGCTGACCAATGTCAACGCAAGAGCAAAAAGAAGAAGAGGATGGATATAACGCTGAAGACCCCCGCTTTCCTTTAAGAATGTGCAGTTTGTTTGAGGCTGAATTTTAATTTTAAACTTTAAAGGTCCACTATGAAACTTTTTGTGGTGGAGAACTACCTGCTCCTCTCCCCGGCCATGGTATTGCTTTGGAATGTTTCATAATATGGCATTAATCTATCTCGATAGGGACACCTGTAATTGCATAAATGTAAGATAGATAAGTTTAATGCCATACTGTGGAACATTGTAGGCAAAGCAATAACATGAAGACAAATACTAGTGCACCTAGTTTGATCTTGGTCAAAACTGACTGCTCAATTTGAACTACACAGACCCATACTTAATTGTTACAGTGTGCTTATTGTGTGTTTTAATCAGTGCAAAACAGTTTTCCATGTGGCTGTTTAATTTCACTAAATTCAAATCAGCTCAAGATCCTGCATCAACAAGAACCCAGGAAAACTCAGAGCAGCCCTTTCAGATAAAAGCTCCATGAGGCTGCTTTTGGTGGATCCACAGATGAGCTCAGCATTAGTCATGACCACAGAGTGAAGCCAAACTTGTTTGAAATCTACAAAGTTTGGGCCTCATGATTCTGCTTTATCGAGACACATTGATCATCTGTGGAGGTGATGTCATGTACACACCCAGAAAACCGCTATCCAGTGATTTGTTTTTGATGAAGCAATTTTACTACATTTAAAAACAAAGTACTAGTATAAAAGTGAAGTCTCCTTGAGTCTTGTGTCTCCAGGCTGGCTGCAGTGGGACAAGCTCGCACAGTGAACAGAACAGACTTTTCATAGACCTGGGGAACATATGGCTTTGATTAAAGGCCTGGCAGAGACGTACACGCCAATGGAAAGTGAGAAAGAGAAAGAGAGAGTGAGAGAAGAGATGGAGGGAGAGAGAAAGAGAGAGAGAGAGAGAGACGCTCTATGTGTGAACCGAAGCAGGTATGTTTACATCTGAACTACTACAGAGAGAGGGGCGACTATGTTTCGTAGAGCCAAAACCAGACAATAATGCAACTGGCATGGGGTGTAGAGATGACTCAATAAAAGATGAGTCATGAACAGGGTGCACTGAGCGTAACAAATCAATGTGTTTTTGATTGTTGGGGCCCCTTTATGCTGTACTGTAGGCAGTTAACGGTTTCTCAACCAACTGGTTTTCAGTATTTAATATTATACCTGGTAAAATGCACAGATATGATCATTTTAAGCATTCCTGGTGTGGGAAGATACATTTGAGAGCATAAGAAGTACCTTTGCAATAGCAGAGGTGGCTAGGGATTGCTCAGAAATGTAAATACATCTCATAAATTACCTTATCAAAAGAAAAAGTTGTAAATTTTAGGGGTTTCTGTAACAAATTCTATGCACACATTGGCAGGAACCTATAGCGTAATGGGTAAAGTCTTATTCAGTATTAATAGAGATGGGAGATACAAAGAAAAAAATCATAATATTGCAATTAATGTTTCAGACAAAATTAAAATAAAGTAACCTTTGCAATCTATTTTAAAATTCTGCAAGTACCATTTCTGAACATTTGTGTTTCATCCTACCTATAAGAGATAAAATCGTAAAATCAGCTTTCTGTTAAACATCTCCAGTGACTATTTCAATTTCAATGCGCAATAAAAGTCACACTGGGAATTCCTTAATGCAATGTGGTTTTATATTCAGGTCTGAACTGTTTACACACACTCACCTAGAAACCTACTGCCCTGAGCTATGACAGGAAGATGCCTTACCTCCTCTTTATCCTACGGACATCCACTCTGTGTCTCAACCTGCCACCAAACAACTATGTCATTATGTTTTACACACTTCTGTTGCAGGTAACGACCTAAAACAACACATCTCATTCATCCAGAAGACAAAAGTGGCTCCAACTGATTATTTTTTTTTTATTTCTGATAGAAAAGGCTGGCCATGTCTAACCAGTTTCACATCTCATCCCTGGCATTTTTCTAATAGTTTGTGCGCTGCAAATGTGTGCCTGTGCGCAAAGTTGCAAACCAAGATCGAAACCATATTTATGCAAGCTGTGTGACAAGATGTGTGCAATTCAAATATTCAATTCACAGTTTTTCATTTTGCCAAACTTTAGTCCAAATTTGTAGCCAAGCAGGTGGATGCTGTTGACACTGATTGAAAACACCATAGTTGCTCAGTGCACTTTGCGAACTGTCACTGTCCAACTTTACGCGCTCGGCTCTGCGCAAAACACGTGAAAACAAACTCCGCGTGAACATTAGACGGTACATGTGCCGTATACTCACCGGTTTAAGCCGTATAAAAAGAGTTAACATCCACAAAACTCCGTACAGTCACAAGTTCAAGGCGCACGCTGCAAAGTTTTCGGTGACTGCCCGAGTTTACTACGCTCTGTGGCTGGGACAGACCCGCAGAGCGAAACCGCGATCCTTTTTTCTGTGGGGCGTTCAACGTAGCTCGGAAAAAAATCTACACGACAAAGCTCTTGGTTTGGGTTAGAGATATTAAATAGAGATATTAAAAACGTAAATGTGGTACGGGCGGGGCACAGTTGTTGTTTCATATACATATTTGTATCATATTTGTTTTATATGTTTTATAAAGAACCATAGAGCTGTGCATCAATGGGAAACAAATGGGATATCACTGTTGCAAGTAGAGGGCGCCAGACTCCACTTGCCATTGCACTTAAATAAATAATAATAATAATAAATAATAAAATAATAATAAAATAAAATGATATTGATGGATGAAAAGGTTTATTGATTAATTGCAAATAATCATGGCTAAGCAGTTGAACATTTCCTGGATCAGTAGCACTGACTTCATGCAGCAGCGGGACCAAGGAAAAGGAGACCGCCAAAACATGCAGGACACCGCGGTGAAGGTGGCTTCACGTTAGACGTGTGATATTCGCCTCCGGAACAACAGCGGACGTTTCCTCTGTCTGTGCCCCGTTTGCTCGAGCGCAGTGCGGGGAGCTGCATTCAGAAGACCCGCTAAGTACCCTGGCTAGGGACCGTCAATAAATTACCCTTGTAGTGAATATTTGCTTAAAAAATAATCAGTTGAAATAGTCAAACGGAATTGTGAGAAAAAAAAAGAAAAAAGGATTGTGCACGTATGTTTTATAAAACATTTGATTTTTTATGTATTTCATTTTGACAGTTAATTAATGAATGCATTTTTCAATATCTTCCAGGTCAAGTAACTTAAAAACTCCAAACTAAATTATTATAGTAGTCCTACTCCTCAGGTGTCACGCACACCTTTTGGTTTTCTGAATTAACCTTTTGTGGGATTTTTAGGATTTTTTTTCCCCTTGAAAATCAGTTTTGTTTTTTTGTTTTTTTCAATAGCTTCTAAGGCAAGTGATTTAATAACACCAAACCAAGTTACCAAGTAGGACTACATTGACTAACCCTAACTTGGTTTGGGGTTGCTGGGGTTAATTTGGAAAACCAAAAGGTATGTGTGATACCTGAGGAGTTATTATTATTATTATTATTATTATTATTATTATTATTATTATTATTATTATTATATTTTTGGTATATTGGTATATTTTTGGTATATTGGTATAGTTTTGGTAGTTATTATATCCATAGACTGTATAAAGAAGTATATATACAGCCTATGACTATATCCTACATTAGGCTTGAAATAGAATGAGGAATTTGCCACCATATGAATGATGGATTTTGTGGAATTCTACTGTGTTTGAATGCATCCTCTACCCCTCTGTTTCTCTCCTCTCTGTCAGTAGCGCTGTTGAGCTGTGGAGTGTGGACAGGAGGACAATAACCCAGTCTGGGTACTGCGCAGGGTCTTTGTGTGTCACCACATCGGAATGCCGCCAATAAGTTCTCACAAAAGCCAGTTTAATACACAACAACTAAAGAAGTAATAGTAGCCATTCTTTACAATTCTGTGATGTTTACATTAGAGCAAAATAGCACTGAGCTTGCACCTTTTCCAGCAGAGGAAAACAAAGTAGGATTTGGAGAGCTATGCACGTGCAGTGGGGATGCCCGCTTTCCACTTCACAGCCTGTATTAGTTTCACGGTGGAAAACTGGGGATTCTTTTCCATTTCCCGAGCGCGGCTGCACTCTGATGGGAAAGCTTATGGCATGTGACAGGAATGTGCAAGCCCTTCACTCCTTTCACCCTCCGCCCAGGTTCACACTGGAATCCCCAGCAGCTCCCCCGCTGTGCATAATGAAGCATATTTAGGTGGTGCGTCACTTATTTGCATGAAATTGGAATGCAACTGGAATTTTGTAGCCTACAGATGACTACATTTCTGGAAATTGCAAAAGTGATAAACTATAACACGACAATAATGAGTCTATAAGAATTAAAGAAAAACAACAACATGCAATCATACAACCTCATGAATAAAATGTATCTATAAATTGGCTAAGAAAGCACTGTGACATTAATTAGTGCAACATGCCGTCAGTCCAAGGTTAAATATGATAATTGTTGTGGAGTCTGCCCTCTGCTGGTTAAAACACCTCATTACATGGAAACGAAATTAAATTATGTCCCTTAAACGCTTTATTTTGGCTGTTTGCACAAATACTGAATATATTTTGTAAGTGTTGTGATAAGCCAATTAATACTAAACCAACTAAAATTAACCCATGACAATAAATAAATACTTAGTTCTAAAAAGTCATGAAGTATTACTAGCCCCTTCTATTGTACTACTAAAACAATAATTCTGATTTAAGTTTATTATTTGTAAGTTGTTGTTTTTTTTGGGTTTTTTTTAAAGCATAAACAACATGAATTAGGTACAATGCCCAGTGGTGCTGTGTAATAACAATAGCAGCAACACACACACGAACAATACAGCGTAAACAATAGAGCACAATGCTCTGGAGCAGGTATTGGAGATGCGCAGGCAGCAGCTCCCTGACTCAGTGGTTTGTGAAAGGCTTCTACGGACAAAAGACAACAGACCCTGCAACTGGCTGTAGACAATGATGTAACCACATTATTTCAAAAACAAGGAAACACAACAATAGCTATGTGTGAATAGAGAATACTTTATTGATTGTATAAGTTGTATAAATAATGTTTCTCTTTAAAGAAATATACATTACTACAGTTTATGAAAAGGTATGAATACAAAACAGCTTCAAGGTTAAGGCTTATATATTCAAACTGATGAATTCAGAAATCCCCAATTATTACATATGGAGCACATTAGAGCTCAAAGAAAAACAATAAGTAAAAGCAAGTCAGTCATTATCTTAACACAAATTGCATAGTAAATTTGAATAGTGTGTTGAGTCATTGGTCTATGAAACAGTACAGTAGGTAGGTATTGTATTTAGAGGCTTCCTAACAGCCAAAATGTTTAATGTGTAAAAGAGGTATTGTAATATTTAAAATACATACTATGCCTTTTATAAATACAGTATAATTAAAATATTTAGGAAAGAAAATTCTAAAAATCTGACATGGTTCAGATTAGATACTGAAAGTGAAGCAAAAAATGCAAAAAATAAATAAACGTACAATATATAAGCAGCAATGATAAGCTGTGGACTCTAAAGGCCAATCAGAGAACTGTCACAGCTCTAGCCCACAGTAGAACACTGTTTTATAATTATTATAATCCGCTAAAACTATAAGAAACTTGAACAAAGCACACACAGAGCGCAGATCTGCAATGAAGCCTGATTCTTACAGCAGCTACTGACAACATAAGACATCAAGGTCCTAAGAGGAATCACCTTGTCTGCAAAAAACATTACGACTAAAGGAAATATTCATAGTTATTGTTATTGATTGCTTAAGATAGTATTGAAATACATAATTAATGGACCACCCACCGGTCCCCTGCTGTTTAAAACCACAGTTACATGTAAAAGGCACATGTTTTAGCTGCAGGGTTAGAGACCTTTACATGGCAGTGTTTTACACCACCATTTTAAATAATAGGCCCTCTTGACTTAGGTCATATTGTTTATATACAACAATCTCTATAAAGGATTCAGAAAAATGACACCTTCTGTCCTCAGACAATAATAAAGTGCAAACAGTTCCCTGTAACGACCCTAGTTTCACACTGAGAGAAAGAGAACACTTTAATAGTGTAAGGGAATAAGTGCTTACTCTCCTATAAAGAAATGCTCTGGGTCAAAGGTCACATGTTTCACCAATTGTTCTGATTTAATTCTCATGTGACAGCTTTAACCAAGGTGCTGAAGGACCCTCCAAGTGCACATTGTTCAGTGCAAATCGCATCTACTTGTTTCAACTTAATCTTTCCATTAACACGCCAACAAAATAATTACTACTAAGTTTTGAAAGAATCTCGGTATGATAATATTTCTTAAAAACAGAAACACAATTGAAATATTAATATAGTAGATACTTGTATAGTGTGTGCATAGAAAGTTATAATGCACCATGATGTCTCCCATCCAAATAGGATTTAACTATTCACAATAATTCAAGTAACAATGAAATACAAAAAAAACAAAAAAATTTGAATGTCAAAATAAATAGATACTCAGCTTTTGCGTGAGTTGACGTACCACTTCCTAAGTGCTATTCCGCTGGTGCTGGCGACTACACACAGCGCCCCTCCTAGGCTCCACCAGGTAGGAGCGCGGTTAAAGAAGATGAACTGAAAGATAAATGCTAGCACCACATCCACAGTCCTCATCAGAGCCACAGGCCCGGCCTTCTCAATCTGCAGCGCTTTTGTGAGGAAGGACTGGCCAGCTATCCCCAGCACTGCTATCAACATTAGTATCCAGCGATCACGGCCACACGCTGGGATCCTCCACTCCCCAAGGACGGAAACAGTAATAATGCACTCAATCAGTCCAATGACAGCATAATACCACACAGAGAGGTAGTAGTGGACGCTCTTCCCAATCTTACGAAGAATAACTATTGTGCAAGCAGCTCCAATTGCCCCTGTGAACATAAAACACAATGTTAAGTGTCAGAATAAAATCCACATTCAAACAAGAGTGCATTGTGGCACCTGCAAATGCAGCTATAGCGCCTTTAATGTGGTTGCTATAGTTACTCTCGATGCCACTGAGGTGCTTTCCAAAGATAAAAGGTGGTCGCGCGATGAGAATGACACCTGTGAGGGTGAAGACAGTGAAGACACAGTCCCAGATTGTACACCTCTCCTTCAGAAATATCAAGGCCAGCACTGAAGTGAAGACTGGATTACTGAAAAAAAGCAAAGCTAATAATTAATCAAAGCTATTAATGATTAGACCCCCACTCCCAATTTTCTCTTTCATGTTTGTCTTTGCCACATTAGTTAGCCCTCTTTTCATAATTTCCTTTGTTGAAACATGGACACGGACATCATGAATAAATAAATCAGATTACTCACACAGATTTAACTGCCTACATGACATTTCAATAAACTCTAGAAATCAGACCAGATTTTTGGTTTGCATGTAAACACAGCCAGTAACTAAGCACGATAAGAGTCCAAAAGTCCTCACCTGAACATAATGACCGTGGCGTCTGCTAAAGGCATCTGCTGCACAGCATAGAAGAGCAGGATCATGGCGTTGGAGCCGATGAAGCCGCGCAGTAACAGATAGATGCGTTTATCTCTGGGGCCAATGAAACCTGTCCTGAGACACACACGAGGAGCACCAATGAAAACAGTTAAATGAACACATGATGGTAAGTGATGGATGTAGTAATAACCTGGAAGTCACAACAGAAAAAGCAGACTGAAGGAGAACAGTGAATTAAAGGAGAGAGTGAAGTGTGATATAAGGGATTGGTGTTAGGAGAAAGATTTTGTAGTTTTGTAAATTGAATGAATGCTTATGTACCTGAAATGTTTAACAAATAACATAATTTTCAAGAAATTTAATCCATTGTGCAGTTCATTCACAGGAAATTTGTTTGCAAATGCTGAATACAGTGTTGACAAGAGCGTCACATAGACAATAATTTAGCCAGTAATTACAGCTTACAATATTTCAGCAACTGCACTGTCTGTGTGAATAGAAATATGGCTGACTTTATATTGGGAATAGCCAAACTTGTATAAACAATGTCTTAAACAAGTAGACATGGCCTACTCTCAGGTTGTAATTAACCTATGTCATGCTTACTTGTGATAAATGAGCAGAGGCGCCACAAAAAGCATCTGGAAGAAGCAGCGAAAGGCACTGATCTCTATGGCGTGAAGTCCCTGGATGGTTTTGACCAGAAGAGCGATGATGGAGAAGAATACAGTGGACAGAAACGCATAGAACAAACCAAGACCGGAACATCGCTTTGGTTTCTCTGTGTCTGTAAAACATAGTGAAAAAAACATGCTCAAACTGCAAAATTCAACTTCAATGATAAGCAAACATATCACTTCAAACTCTATGATGAAGCCTTTCTTTCTTTTTGGGTAAATTAACTATAATAAACCATATGAGAGGCAAGTTGGTGTCCAAATCGGAATATAAGTTTGTAGTCTACTGCTGGTTTATTAACGGTTTGAAATGAATCAGACTTAATTGAACACATTGTGTGTGAGCCTTAAGTGTGTGTACATAGGCTGAGCAGACAACGAAAAGAGCCAGTCATGCCCTAGATGATGTAAAAGTCAAGCTGGTTTACAGCACGCGGCTGTCCACTGGCACTGTCGCCATAGAAACGTGCGAGTTTATCAGGCAGAAGGTAAATCTACAGTAAAGCAGCCTACCCCTCAAATGCACAATTACGTGGTAATTACGCACTGTTACGCACCAATATGGCTTTTAAAAAGAGAACTATGTTTATCTGTCACACACGAACAGTGGGGTCATATGGCTTTAACCTGGAGGCCTGCCTGTCATTTATAGTTCTGTAAAGTGATAAGAGCATTTTTAGAGAGCGTGACGTCGAAAAACGTGAGCGTGCGTAGTCCTCCCTGGCTCCCGGTTGTCCTTTATTAACAAAAAAGGTAAGGTTCCCACAAGTTTTCGATATTTCTTGAAGTTTCTCAAACAAATGCTCCAAGTCTTGCCCTGTACCTTCCGGTGCGCTCTCTCTCCGTGATGATGATGATGATGATGATGATGTCTTGCCGCTGACGCAAAACGCCGGCGGGCAAAGCGTTTTCTTCTGGCGGTTTTCCGGTGCGCGGTGATTGCCTCTCGTCTCCTCCCCGGTAGCATCATCACAGCCGCTTGACGCCGTGGAGTCACCCTGTAACGGACGCGTTTGAGCCGTTTCCTCGTCGAAACACTCGCAGTCCCCGTCGTCGTTTGTGTCATGGCTGTCAACTTTATGGAAGGCTACAGTAATGCCGTCCTCCAGGGTCAAAGCCCGCTCGTGTCCGCTGTGGTTCCAGTCTCCCATGGTAAAATGTGCCGTCCCAGACGCAGCATGCCGCGGACAGACTGCGGTCTGCGTCTGTCGCCCTGAGCCGCCCAGAAGATAAGGTTAATGATTAACCTTGGTGGCAGGACACACGCGCCCATGCACTGGTTACTTTATCCACAGGGGGGCAGAAATGAACCCGGTCCAACTCTGCGGGACAAACCTCACCCGAGGTTCCGCCCACCTCCGGGAGGTTGTGTGGTGCTGTACCAAGCTAAGCTCAGACTCACTCACCTTGTAGAAAAACACAATTCTTTGTTGGGGTTAAAACGAACTGAACACAATTTAATATAATAATATAAAATATATTTTACTATAGTCCCTTAAACCATAAAGAACACAATTTAATACAATAATATAAAATATAATTTCACTATAGTCCCTTAAATCATAAAGACCCTTACAAAACAGCTGAGGGCATATCCCCCATTCACTGTGGAGCTAAACTTGAACTCTGACCACCTTCAGATCTGTCTCTTTTGCCTAGTTATGGGGATACAGATACCAATAAAACCATTCATTCAGAATAACACATTTTATTACTACTTAAAAAAAAAAAAAAAAAAATAGGCAACTCTTTGCTATAATGATATTATGAAATGAAATAATCATTTCTAAATTAGGTTCTACATTTCCTAAAACTAGTCTTTTTGGAAAGACTACAACAACAATATTATAAATATAAATTACTTTACAAAACATATTTGGCAAATATAAATGCAGAGAGTTAGTATAACAATGTTTTGTGTAAGTCTCACAAACAGAACATAGTGAAAATACAGGTAGTGGATTAGAAGGGAAAAAACAACACAAGTGTGGACAATGGGGGAGACAAGGGTCAAGAGTACTGTGAAAGAGCACACACAGTGGGATGCTTCTGGCAAGTTATTCATCCAGAGGTATTATTGTCAGGGGCCTTTTGGAAACCATGTGATAGGACTTTTTTCAAATTTTCATTACTTCATCATTCCCAGCAGATTTCTTTTTTTAAAAACAGGCTTATTAAACCTGTGGGTAATGTATTGACCTGACCTATGGAGAACAATGTCTAAACCAAGTAAATCATAGTTACTACAGGCATATGTGCAACATATGTCTAACCAGGATTTAAGGTTAATCCAGTACTAGAATGTAATAATAATAAATAATGCATTACTCTTATATAGCGCTATTCAAAGTCACTTTACAATTTTTGCATTATTCATTCATATATTAATAACAGTAGATAAACCTAAGCAGGGATGACCACAAGACTAAACAGTGACAAAACTGGTTTCAGACAGACCAGTGCAAAACTGAATCCAGACCTTAACTGCTAAATATGCCTGAGTACCAGGAGGCCTGAATATCACTGGTTCCTGGATCCAAATTTGAGAGGAAAAAAATAATTAGATACAGTTGGAATGACAATTTTAATTTGATTGCGAGTCCCAATATTTAACTTTAATTACTGAGGTCGATCATGAGGTGCTCGTATATCTGCGTTTTTCCCTTGAAGCTGGACGCAAAAAGAAAGACGCGCTCGTCAATGGCAGCCAGCGCGAACCCTCTCGGGGCTTGGATGTTGAGCTCCTGGGATGAGACAAAGTGGCCCCTCTTAGTGTCCCATTGGTAGACCTGTGTCAGAGAGTAGTCGCTGCCCAGGATGGCGTACTGCCAGTTGCCGATGGTGACGGGTTGAAACACCATGGAGCCGCGAGAGGGGAATGTCTGGACCTCTTTGAACATGGCTCCGTCCCAGCGCATCACCTTGGAGTCCCCAATGAATCTTGTCAGGCAGATAAACAGCTCACCTTTAAAGAGAGGAGAGAGGGGACAAGTTGTTTACTGTTGCATTCATTGAAAATTATAGGGTTATGTAAGAGGTTATCTCAATGTCCAAAATGTTACACCTTAAAATGCAAACACAAACATTCAATACTGAAAGAATATAAAACTTCTTTGTACAGGTTTATTCACAGTTTTGATCAAACAAGTCCCTAAGTAACGCCCAATGAGCAAACAAGTTACTGCTATCATGTGACTGATTCAGTGAGGTTATACCATCCTTTTGTTGTACCTTTTGTCAATTTAAATTCATATTTGCTCATCTTTGGGACATTATAATTAAGCACATTTTACAAACTTTAGAGCCATAATAACTTAATAACTAGAAAAACCTTTTTAACTTTTTATTTCCATGGAATCGTGCAGGTAATGTGCCATCTCCCGAAAGTTAAATACTCTTGTCAAATAAGAGTGGAAACATTGCCTATTCTTAGGTAGGTTTTGTGATCAAACACTTGTGCTTCAAGAAAATAAATATCTAGCCACTGGTACTCTACTGGTAGCAGTTGTTATTGGTATTGGGGTATGTGTTGATAGTTTCTAATCTTTCTGGGGTCCTCAGTGGTAATGTAAACATCTTAAGCAATAATGAGTATATTTGTCTGTACAGTGGCCTAAAGCCACTGCAACAGATGAGCAGCTCTGACCTTTGACCCGGAAGTGCTTGACCGAGAACACGTCCTCCATGTCGGGAATGTCTGTGCGGCGGTCGAACAGCTTCATGCTGCGGTTCCATTGGTACACCACAGGCCTCTGGGAGCTGCTGGACAGGATCAGGTGAGGCTTTCCGGACATCTCCACATACTCCACATCTGTGTCCCGGTACCAGGGGTGGAGGGACTGGTGAGAGTAGAAGCCATTACCGTTCCACTTGTACACTGTAGTGGAGCCAGCCTGCAGAGAAAAGGAAATGAGTTTGGGTATTTGAGAGCATCTGGTAAAACAGCATCTGTGAACATTGATAACACAGAATTGGGTTGATGAATACTTTTCCATACAGAATTTTACAATGAATTGTGAAATTAGTTCACAATAATGGTTATAGAAAAGAGACAGAATGTGATGAATAGTAATTCACTATGGGGTCCCTACCCCTCTTGTAAAGTGTAAAATGAGATAAGAAGAAGACTAGTGGTAAATGCTGTTGTTTTTTTGTGTAAAATGATTATTAAAAAATTATATTTACAAGGCATTTATTTGCCAGGTAAAAGTTGAACCATAGATTATATATTTGTGGTAAAAATGTCTTTGCCGTGAGTCCGTAGTCCAGATAAAGATTAACAATTGTTAAAACAGCCTGAATTTTTCGAATTAATTATTGCAGCCCGATTACACAAGCATTGTAAACATCTTATGGCTAAAATCTCTGAATATTTATAATACAACTTTTATAACAATAATTATATAATAATAACAATAGTATATTATACACGATTATACAACAAATTATATTAATACAACTATTGCTAAAATATTCCCATTTTTAAAATATATGCTCAACTAATTATACCTTTTTAAACCAAGTGCCATTTTTAACACTATAAAATAAAAATAAAAAAATTAGAGCTCGACCAATATGATTTTTTTCCCTCATGGCCTAAACCAATGCTAATTGTTTACAAACCAGAAACCGATGGCTGATAAGCTCTGCCAATATTTTTTAGCCGATATATATATATATTTTTTTAGCCTATTGAGGTTATTTTCTCCAAATAATTTAATAAAATTAAAATTTACTAAAAACTCACCCACAACCATTTTTTACCACACACTTATAAGAGAACTGTGTGTATTTGTGCAGTTATGAGTATTAAAATAAAACTCTGTGTGTACTCTTTAGGCAGCAGGTCAGTCAAAACAAACTATCCGCGTGTGCAGGGGCTTTAAGGCCGATACACAAAAAAGTGCAAATATCGGCCCAATATATTGGCAAGCGATATATCGGTCTATCTTTAATTTAAACATAAGGTAAGCTCACCTTGGAGCTGTCTGCGATAATGAAGAAAGATTCCCCATCGATCACAAACGTCTCGATGTCATTGGGCTTACGGATCTTCAGGATGTCGATGTCCTGGATCTTGATGAACTTATTGGCAGAAATGTCGCGCTTGTAAATGTGAGAGCCCCCAAACAACTGAGCCACAATGATAAAGAGGTGGTTGTCAATGACCATGGGCTTGCAGACTACAGTGGAGGTGCCTGGAAGAAAAACATGCAAAATGGATATACTTTATATAGTGACATAAATACAAAACATATACAACATAATTAGTCTATCAAATTCAAATGTGTATGTTCTTGCATGTATTTAAAGGAGACTTAAAAAGTTTTAAAATAAAATTGTTGTTGTTGATGTTTTCTTTAAAAGGAGCACCATGGACAAAATCTACTTTCAATTATTAGTAGATTTCCACCACAATCCAGTTTGCAAATGGCCACTGCAATCCATTTTTACAGATTGTTCAGCCCTAAAAGCCACTGTGCTGTTTTTTCAATCACCTCATTTCTGGTATTGATTGGAGCAATAATTGTAATCACAATTAATTGTGTAGCCAGCAGACCTTGAGTTGTCTTTTCCTAACTCACTTTCAATCGTGTCAAAAGTTCGGAAATTCATCTCAACATGATCCCACTCTAGAAAACTGCATGTTCCAGCAAATGGTTGGGCAAATACAACAAACTGGTCCATGCCAAAGCTGAAGGCCTCCACAGAAATGGACTCAAACTTCAGTGACTGATATGAGGCAAACTCTGGAAAAACAAAAGGCACAGGCAAATAGAAGAGTATAGTAGGTACAAACAAGGTTAAATAGATTAGCTGTTATGTATGTGCAGATGACAGAAAGGTCAAAGGTTACCTGCGGTGATGCAGTCAAAGGAGTGCGGGAGCAGGTCATTGATCTTCCTCCCCTGGTGAGAGGGCGGGCCGCTGCAGTGGATCTCGTCCAGGGTGGCATTGGTCTGGTGCATCCACTCCACCAGCCATTTCAGTTTACAGTCACACACAAGATTGTTCCCGCGTAAATCCCTGCATTAAATAAATAAATACTTCTGGATACTATTTGTCTACTAATGGAACTCAACAGTGACAACCTGCTCTGGTTCCGGAAGCAAATTTTTCATTCGTTTTTCCTATAGACTATCAAATATTATAAGTTCAAAGACATTGCAGAGGCTAAGCACCTACAAGCTAATATCCATAATGTGATTGTTTTAAGTCCAGAAAAGCAGATTAAAACACAAGATTCTGTGAAACTGTTTTAATGTTTGCGGTTTCAGAAACAGATTTTAATTGAAATATAGGTCTTGTGTTCATTAGTTACAACGGAGCTGATTATACCCAAGCAAATTTTTAATCTGATTTTTTTTGGAAAGTCTATGAGAAAAATGAATGGGAAATTTGCTTCCACAATCGCGGGATAAGAGACGTGGCCAAACAAGTAATACTAATGTTTCTCTTCTTCTGACTAATTATCATGTGTAGATAGTTTTAGCATGTGTACTGAATATCTGGAAGTATTTCTTTAATTGAAAGCTCAATATTACATTATGGATCATTTTGTGCAACATTTGTATGGGGTGTGGTGTGTGGGGTCTGTTTTGAATTGAACTACAGCTATTTCTAGATATTTTTCTTTTACACACCACACTGGGACTAAACCAGGACTAAAAAAGGACCAACCAGGCTATATCAGAACTCACAGGGCTTAATCTGGAAAAGTGTAATTCTTCAGTTACAGCTTTTTCTCTCAGTTTTGCTTTCTCTTTAATATTCGATATGAGTGCACTTGTAGCCAACATAATTTCCATTAGTGTTTGGTTATTACACATTGTTCTGCCCTCTGTCTCCCTGCAACAGGACAGCACTTTGGACTAAGGCCAGACAGCCAACAGAAGTGTCCTATCTCCGGAGTGGTCCCGCTCTGAAGTGCACTCAAACTGCAGTTGCCCCGGCAGTATGTGCTCACTGCGTTTGCACAGTGCAGCTGCTATTGTTCCTGCTGGGAAACAAACTATTCTGTTGTAAAAGACTGACAACCTTAGCATTTACACTGGCCTACAGCCACACAGGCACGTCTTCAGACTCTTTCTCTCTTCTCTCATGTAGATACACTTCCAGACTGCACAGCCGAGACCTAAATAAAAGCAATACAACTTTCCTTTTAAATGTATGGATAATAACAATTAAATATTTTTGCATTTCCATTTCACAGGACCATGAAGCCTTTCTGAATGCTTTAATTTGGTGAAGAATGCTTTTTATAGTAATTCACCTAAATGATGTGTGTATGACAATTTTACTACTTCAGTTAACTGACTTTGTGTTGCAGTGTGTATCAGTGTTATCAAACTTTAAATGTTCCAATGGTACAAATGTGTTTTGTTTTTTTTTCGTTTTTTTAATGATAAAATATATGATAAAATATCAGATTATGTATTTACAACCAAAATAAGGCCTTTTTTCTTGCCACTTAAATATAACTGTATTTTGCACAGCAAATTGTGAATATACGTTGCCTAAATCCCACAAAAAAGAGTACACTTACACTTTGGTCAGTGCCTCCATGCCCTTGAACACATCTTTAGGCAGCATCTCAAGGTTGTTGTACGCTAGACTCCTAATCAGCGAAGAGAAAAATCATAGTCTTACATAGTAATTACAGGCCATTCTGAGTGGGTCAAATTAGCTCAAGTGTGCTTCAGACAAAACAACTTTAAGTGAGATGAAGAGGAAAGAGGGGGTGGAAAATGTGAAAAAAAAAAAAAAAAATCAACAAAATATGCCAAAGACCAAAAGAAATACTAACATATGCTCGATCTTGGCATCTTTTCTAAGTGAGAAGTAAATGATATGAAATGACAGCATAATTCATGAGAGATGCATTATTTATTGGAGAGTGGTTTTCTGGAGGGAAGTCATTTTGCACTGAATCTGAATGAGACCGCACTCTCTTAAGCCTAAACACACAGGGGGATAAAACAGACTGGACAAGATTCTAGCAGGACCTTCATCTTCAACGTGTTAATAATGTTTCTCTTAATATAATATGCAGCAATAATGCCCATTACCAGTGCATGTATTTAGAAGAGTCTATTTTCATCTAAGAAATAGGCTGAGATTTGATTAAAGAAATGATCCATTTTAATTTCATTTCAGTAGTTGTTCTTGTGCAGTAATGCAGAGGGTTTTGTTTTCTGTTTGTTTCTTTGCTATTGTTAAATGCATAGTTGACGACATAAAGAAATGCACACGGCTCTTATATGCTCCAAAGGTACAAACATACTGGTACAAACCAGAGTGGGGAAGATTATAGGTCACTTGGTTTTAGTTTACAAGTTTACAACACACACTTATATTTAGATGTGCTCTCAGCTCAGCGTGCACTATAGTAAACCAAATAGTGCAAGAATGACAAAGCTTTAAATTCCTAATTCATTTCCTGGATTCCTCCACTGTTTCCTGCTTGCAAGCTGGAAGGAAAATGACTGTTGTTGCATACTGCTACAACTGGGCCTACCATACAACACTATATATTACACTGCAACTACTACTACTGCTATTACTTCAAACTATTGTTTGTGCAAGAGTCATTTTACTATCACAGTTTAAAAATTAACAAAAAAATATGAATACAACTTCCTCAATAAAAACATACTTGAGGAAATGCACTGATTTAAAATATTTCAATATATTTATAGAGTCATTCAAACTCTAAAACTTTACGTCACACTGACTTGTCACATTTGGAGTGACTGCTATCTGCCCTTCAGAAACCTGATCCAATGCCACCTCCTGCCAACCACCTCTGCACGTCGCCACAGCAGCAGCAGACACAGACGGGCAGAGTGAATGGCATCAAGCAGTGTGACATATATTTGAAAATCAGAAAGAAAGGCTGTCAGTACTTACAGATGTATCAGTGTCTTCAAGCCCCGGAAAGCAAAAGGAGATATGGAGTCTATTTTGTTATTTTCAATGAACCTGCAATATAGATATTACTATAAGCATTCGAAAAACACAAAAATTAATACAACAACATTCAGTGGGTCTGTTAATAATAATAATAATAAGGTTAATGAGGAGATTTTTTGCCTCATCAGTTGTGGATTTGTGAACCATAAAATATAATCAATACAGAAAACTGCATTGACAATAACTTGCATTTTTGTCATTTATGCCCCTATTGTAACATCTTTTTTGCTTTCTATTTTTGTTTTATTTTTTGCAGCATGTTTGAGCACATATGAGCAGGTTATATTGCATTTTTTTTTGTATTATGCATCTCTACTACGACTACTACAAATACTACTTACAGATACTCTAGATGTGGTAGTCCGAGGAAAGCATCTTCGTCAATAAGATCAAATGTGTTGGCAGTGAATAACCTTAAAAGAACATATTTTAAATTAATAGCATACTGTACAATGAATGTGTGAGTGAATGGTGGTTAACATGTACCCAAAGCTATTCCTTCAGCTATGGACAGTTATCCAAGAAATCCTAGGCGATCTCAGCACAAGAAGTAATATTCTAAAAAACGACATTATTCTAAAAAACTACATTATAATATGCAATCTTGTCTAAAAGTGGCAGCTCAACAGACAATGGCTTGTTCTATTTCTACCGACAGAGTATGAATGAAATTGGCTGAAAATTGCTGCTCCCTCCCACACGCTTCAGTAAATGAATGACCAGCATGGATGTCCACTCCCACACAAGTGTCTCTTTTATTCTTTGATGTCCAAATGGTCAAATAATGAATTTTCCTCCTCTTTGTCCATTCAGTGACTGTTCTTGCTCTTACCAAAGCCAACAGCATTGATTTAATAGCACTTAGCTAAAGATTGTCCGGGTCACCTTGGCCTAAAGTACCACTGTAATACCACTCGTTTAGCCCCTTCACTTTTAGTCATATTCATCACATGATTTGTCCTTCTGGCGACCAGCCCACACACAGCAGTGCATGCCTGTTTAGACTGATTTAGTGTTCTATGTGCGTATGGAGTCACTTATGCCAAGAACAATATGTAGTTGGAGTGTTTTGATGCTTAGTGACAGAAAGCTATTATGTGTTAGATTTTGATGAGAGGCCACTGTTACAGCAGACCTCCATGTTAATTTGGTAACCTACTATACATTTTTCCTGGCAATGCTCCTGGAATAAACAGAGCAGCAAGGCCTATAATACACAAAGTTGGGACAGCGAGGGAAAAAAAGGAAAAAACTATAGAATAGTTTTCCTAGACAACATTAAGTTGCAAATGCACTATTTTCACAGTTTTTTTTTGCTGTTTTTTTTTTTTTTTTTTCAATTTTAAGATGCTTTGCTGCCATCACGCATACATAGAAAAAATATGTTTTTCCACTTCTTTGTTCTTAGATTTGGGAATTTTCTAAGCCATTTAATTCTGTTTCTATATTTGAAGCACTGATTCAACTTTTTGTAACAAGACTCCTGAATGTTATGCATAAAACGTGTTAGTTTGCAAACTCATAAAAGGTTTTTCTCTGTTTTCCCTGCTGTTAGTCTGTGTAGTCATGTGCTCTATTGCATAATACTGACACCATTAAAGAGAATCCTCCTTTAACGCAGCCTCAAAGGAACCCCTTTGGGAAGAGCCTGCCTCATTGTTTTGCTGCTGGAAACCATCAACAAAGACAGATATAAATACTGTGAAAAATAAATGGAACTAGAGAAGCTTGTAATGTTGTGTATAGTTGCTTAGTGCAAAGATCACCATATTGCACAGAGCTACATTGCAGTAAATTTCCTTTTGTGTGCTTGTGTTTTGTTTTTTTAAATAAGTGATTTATGGTGCTACTCACAGCAGTTGCAGGGCAGGTGTGTGGACAAAGCTTCCAGCTGATATTTCATTGAATCCTGACTTGACAAAAGATCTGTAAAGAAAAAATACATCATTGGAATAAGAGTTAATTAATAAAAGTGTACAATTTAGTATTTTACACAGTTGGAAGTGTAGTTTTACACGTACAGAGACACGACGTCACTGGGAAAAGTATGTGGCACAGATCGGACATTCTCACACAGTGCATTGTCCTTAGTGCAGGAGCATCCTATGGGACACCTCGGCTGCCTCAGTCTCCGTCCATCCGCTAAAACCAAGCACATAACCGCAACCCAAACCAACAGCGTCCATCCAACTCCCCATCTCTTCTTGGGATATCCCATAGTGTTTTATCCACTCTGCTCCGCTCTAGAACAGCCTGATATGCAATTCCCTACAAAGCTTTCACATGCAACTTCTCCACCAAAAATCGCTCCTCTAAAATGTTCTGCCCCGTTTTGTTTTTAATGATGAGCCTCGCGCGGAGCTTGGCTGTGCGTCCTGCGTCTCAATAGGAAGGCTCCAGTCCAGCGGATTCGTTCTGCAAAGGGCAGGATTACCAATGCGGGACAGACATTATAACATAGCCCACTAAATTCCCCAGGGAGAGAAAGAGAAAGACAGGGAGGGCGAGAGACGGAGGGGAAGGGGGGAGACTCTCGTAAGGTGCGCTTTTTTATGCACACGGGCTGCTATAAGCCTATTTATGCGCGTTTGAGAGCTGTGAATGGATAATGAGCAGCTTCAATTCAAGAGGCGTTATAGAAATGCACCTGCCCCCTTTTATCAAGCGTTTTCATCTCTTTTTCAAACAACCATAGCATGATCTGAAAAAGAAAAGAAAATCATACATATGACAATGTTGACAATATCCCCAGATTCCAATAAAACAAAAATAGCCTTTTCTATACAGCCTTCATAACATAAGAAATAGCTCTTGTTTCCTTCCCTTTGTGGAGGTCTGCTTAGAAACATGTTAAGAGTAGGCTACATTATGGCTACCTTTGTGGACAAAAGCTGTGCCCGTAGTAGTTCTTTTTCTGTTTGTGATCTCTTTTTGGATTTCAATTGACTGCTTTGTTGAGTGTCAGGATATGTATGGAGTGTCAGTAGGACGCGGATGAAACAGTAGAAGTCTGTTTCTGAACTGTGAACTTTCCGCCCCGCCACCTCTAATAACCCGGGGACTCATTATAGCCAAGCATTCCCATAGGCTATTTGTGCGCCTTTATCCTTCATTTCAGGCATCAATTAGCCGATATTCTTATTTTCTAACTGCCACTAGAGACAAACAGCTCATTAAATTACCAACACAACATTAAATCAACACAAGTACCACTTACGAATAAATACAGATCGATACGCTTCAATTTTGTCTTTAAAAAAAAAAAAAAAAAAAAAAAAAAAATCACCAATTTATAGCGTTGGCGTGCGTCATCAATCCGCGACTCCTTCTCTACGTCATCAACAGTGGACACGGCTACTCCGATGTAAACATTCACTAATAGTGCACACTTTTTTGCTGTGTTTTGCGGATTCACGATGGATAATCTCGTAAAGGTGCTTATTGACGTGAAAACCGATTTCTCTATTAAAATGTTATGGATCGCCAATATACCGAGTTATTCGGCCACTTTTGTTGTTGCAGCAGCGGCTAGCAACCACGCAAGCTCATGTACTTCATGTATATTCGTGTTGTATTGGTACTTTGCAATCATAAAGTCACGTTCATTAGCATAATAGACGTTGTTTATACTATCGTAGCATCTTATTTCCTCTACTCGTGAACTTACTACAACGTTATAAGTGCTGGACCGACTGTTGTAGCACTTCTATATTATTGAGCTAATGAGCATTTTCACATGACTGTTTGCAATATGTGTTTACTCAGGTTCATGGAAGTGGTGGCTATGATTCAGACTTCAGTGATGAAGATGGCCAAGGAGAATCATCAGAGAAGAAGCTCAAAAGGTAGAAAGAGATATTCACATCCTTCTGCCAACCAGTATAATTCCCTCACACTTGTTTTACTATAGGAAGCGTCAAGAAGAAATCCTACAAAAGCCATTTGAAAAGGGTCGACATTCTCAGGTGGCTCACCGTAGTTTCCACACCAGCGAGATAGACAGGTACAAATCTCAACATGCAAGTCATAATTCATTTCAACAATGTAGCAGAAATGTACAAAATAAAATTGCTCTCCCCTTAAAGTTATTATTTATTACCTGTAACAATATATTTTAATTGACAGAGATTAGCCAATATAATGTATTATAATGATCAATAACATTTTATTTGTACACTAGTCTGAACACAATTTACAATTAGTCAATGTCCATTAATGTCATGTTCTGATTTTTCAGAGAAGAAGCTAGAAACAGAAGAGCTCACCTAATATCTTTGAATGCTGTATCCTTTTAAAATATGATGGTAACAGATGGTAATTTACAGACATTGTTATTGTGTGGGATTTGGCACTTTTGTGTACTTCAACCATTGTTTATGCCATCCCTAACCAGTTTTACAGTTTGAACGACATAAAAAGTTTGTCAGTGACTACATTCACTATTATGGCGGACAGATGGCTGACTTCAAGCGTTCTGCGTAGGTTTTCTATCTCTTAATCATCTCCCATCATCTGCTGTGTCCTAATATAGCTGTAATAACAATATCAGATCTTATGTGAAATTATGTGGCCCATAAAACAGAACATTTTATTTCCACAGAGCTAAAGACAAAACAGATTATGATGTAATCCGTGAGAATCATCGCTTTCTGTGGAGGGAAGAAGATGAGGAGGAGATGACATGGTGATTATACAATGTGCTGAGAATATTTTGTCAGGGATGTGTGCCACTGTCGTAAAGCTCTCTCAATCTTTGCTGTTTACAGGGAGAAAGATCTGGCAAAAAAATATTACGACAAACTTTTTAAAGAATATTGCATCGCAGATCTCAGCAGATATAAAGAAAATAAGGTGAGTATGTTGCCACAAAACATTATAGAAGTAATCAACTATATGTGTCTTTTAAAATAAGTGAAGTGGTCTGGCTTAATCAGTTGTACATTTCCTCTTTCACCTTACAGATGTTATAGTTAGAGCACATTAAATCATCAATCTCTTTAAACCTGAGATTTTTCATACTGGTGCAACTACACATATTACATTAGTCAGTCAGTGATGTAATTACACTTTGACAGATGGTTCTTAGTAAGAAGGTAAACATGCTGATTTGGTGAATTATATTTAGGGATTTTTTTTTATTATTAACTAGAATAACATTTTGTGTTACATTTTAATTACTTAATTACATATTAAAACCTCAGTTTGTTTTCCATAGTTTGGATTTCGTTGGCGAACAGAAAATGAAGTTATTTCTGGAAAAGGTAAGCTATGCTTAAATTGAATAGTATAACACACATGCTTGGGAGAATCTCAATAAAAACCGTGTTAATGTACTGTGAATTTGTTTGGAAATAGCAGTTCCTCACTTTGTCCACTGGATGGCAATAGAGATGCACCAACTTCACACTTGCTATTTAATAACACATTTCTGCAAGGGGTCTTTGTAGTGTTTAAGATGTAAAGCTCCTTCTTTTCATTTCTATCTTTCTTTCCGTTTGACTTATTGGCTTTGCATAAATATTTTTCTTGAACCTTTTAAATATTTGACCTTTTGCTTTCTTGTTTACTTACCGCTCCTGCCTCTTGGGGAGCATTTGTGCCTCTCACTGAGAAATTGATCTGTTGATTCTCAAAAATGGTGGATAACATTTAGATTTTTTTTCTCTCACACTGTAATAATTTATCTTGTTTTTGCTCGTTAATTAGTATTGTTTTTGAATTATTGTTATTATTTAGAGACCTTCCTTTCCTATATTTATAATAAGTTTGACCCAGAATTTACCCATAATTAGTTACTTACTTTTTTGACAGCTTGCATATTCTTCTTCTTCACTTTTAGATAATTAGCTTAGTATCCATGCGACTACATACACACCCACAGTATGTCTGAGCAGGCTAGCTAAGCCAATATATTGTTCCAGATTAAGAGAGTGTAATCCTGGTCTCTTGACAGTTCAACCCCTGTGGCTATACCTTTCAGGAAGTGGGATTAGATTAGGTCAGAGGCACCTAATTTACACTGCCACCTCTGCCATTCGCTTCACACTGATGATTCTCATAAAATACTTCTTAAGCACTATTTACAGCATACAACCCTTAACTCTTTTGCTAAAATCAATACTAATCTCAGACTTGGCTTTCTTTTCCGAAGGGGATATTTGTGCAGATTGGATGTTAATAGTGTTTGGTTTGCATCTTCCAGCCTTTAATTTTAGTAGATATTTACGATACTTTGCCAAAGCCTAGACTGTTTAATAAAACTATAGATGTAAAATAAAACTGTATTAATAACAAATACATATAACTAAATCCAGGGCTCACATGAGAAGGAATTTGTTCTCAAACATTCTACCTGGTTAAATAATATAAATCGTATTCTGTGTCTTTAGCCCTTATGTTAAAACGGTGCTAAACAGTGATCTGAATCCATATGACATGATATTAACATTTTTGGTCCATTCTTGACAGTTCCTGAAATGTCCCAGTATTGTTTTCATACTTGCATACATATTTTATAAATGTTAGTTCATGCTCAGAGGCCAAATTCTATTCTCCACATGGCTGAGCGTTGTCCATTTATTGAATATTTAAATGAAGACACGTCTCCCCTCAAAGCGGTTGCACTGTTCTTATCTCTGCTGAGTCTGACGTGAAACTTCAGGTCATGTTGTCTTTAGCTAATGCTACTGCCGACTACCTTTGTCCAATCAGATGGATTTGGCATGCGCTGACCTTCCCATGTATGACCACACCACGCTTATGTAAAACTAACCATTTACCACCCCCAAATATATATCTGAGCAAACTGACAAATTTAATCAAGGCTAGAAGTTATAATTTATCTTTTAACATGCAAATTAGGTCTTTTTTTTTTTTTTTTTTTTACTTTTTCCTTAGTCCTTATGCTGTTTCTGATGATGTATTTAATTTAATTTGTTATTTGCTTATAAATGTAATTTTTTAAACCCCTGGAGCCAGTCATATTTGCTAGAAACTGAATGCTCATCCTATATAGCTTTTAGATTATGCTGTTATTTTAAGTTCACGTGATAAAGACAGAGGGGTGTTTGATATGAGGATAACCTTTACTCCATATAGCAGAAGCCACCCTGTCTGCTGCTGGTTATCCCTGCATACACATTTATCAAGTTGAGATATTTGCTGTCAAAGAGAGGGGAGAGGTCAAAGGTAGCTGAGTACAGTCCTATTTTTGTTGAACTAAAATGGATTATGTAACATTTCAAACTCGTAAAAGGTTGGCCCAGGTGTTCTGCTATAGTGAAGTGTTGTGTATGTTATTTTTGTAGATATTAAGTTTAATGAAGTATTTCTGCTCCATTATCCACGTAAATTGAGCCATTTGAGATCTTAGGACTTTCTTAATTGTACTGTTCTCATTGAAATGACAGCCCAAATTTAAAGGTGAGATCACTTTTAGTTTTTTGCACCTCAGCTGGTTTGCTAATGCTGTGTTTTTGTCTTTCCTGTCAGCAGCGCTTAGTATTAGTAGCAGGCAGCTCATTAGCAAACAAAGATTTCAGATATGCCCAAAGCACCATTCTGTCAGATTTTCCTTCTGTATTTCTTGTACTTCACTGTGAGAGGTTTGTACAGAAGAACTGTATAGGCATGAATAGGCTGAATCTGGTCCATGCCTCACCTTCTTGACTCTCTTTGACAGCTGTTTTGAGATTCACGCCTGAGGCCACTATACGCTGGTTGTTTGCAGTTTCCCATAGGCGGAGGATTTATTAAAGGAGTACAACCCGGAGTCAGCTTCTTATAAAGCAGTCGTACGCCCACCTGCTGGAGAAAAAGTCTTGTTTTCATAGTTTGTGTGGGTCAACGGAAAAGGTGTGCATTGATTTTTTGCTTTTATGCACAGGTGGGTCAAGAAGGAGGTCAACGTGAAAAAAATGGTATAATTGGCTGTTTTAATGATAGGACGAAGGCTAGCAGAGTTAGTGCTTGTCATTCTGTGGAATGTTATTTTGGGTTCTCCTGTTGAGTGTTGAGGGATGCTGGTTTCGAACAGAATTAGAAAGGACAGGCTGGTTGTGTTGTCCGGATACTAAAATTTCAAACTTGATTTTGCTTATAAGGATTTCTCTAATAGACTCGATACTCAATCTTTCGTAACCTAAATTCAGTTATTTGTGGTTGAACATTTCTTCTATGCACATACTGTACATTCAGACAGTGACATAGCACCAGAGTGCATTGTAAGAACGTAGGCATGTTTTTGATGAGGAAATGTTGTTTCTCAATAGATCACAAAATAGTGTAATATGGCCCTTTTTAAGCACTGATGTCTTAATAAGGTTGTCACACAGTAGTTTGTTTAACTGTAATTCTAACTAATCATCACTGACGAGCCACATTATTAGACTGTGTCACTTTTAGATCATTTCAACATAATTTTGTCTGGCACTAACTGCAATCATTAAATGCCCCCAAATTAAGATTAAGTCCAAAAACAGAGAGGAAAAATTGATACAAATTGGCATCACTGTCTTTTTGGACTTGTCCCCTGGGACCCGTCCCCAGAGGTAATAATGCTTAAAGGGTCTCATAGGTCGCTGCCCTGATCATGTATCTAGTCAGAGTTAATCATGAGACCATCTGTCCTGCTGCATGTCTGTGTATTGGTCAGGATCCCGGGCGCTGGCATTAGTAGCCATTGACGTAGGACAGCAGGAGTTTCCTCTCTAACACCTTTAGTCATCTGCCCTCCTGCCAGCACCTTTCACTTCAGCACGTGAGCTCGCCTGATGTGTTACTGCGTTTAGAGCCTGTCAACAAGCCGTAAAAGAAAGCATTTTCTCTCTCTCTCTCTGACAAGCCAGTCTCTTTTTAGACTAGAAGTTAAAGTTTACACATTTAATAATAGCTATAGTTTTAATTGCCTTATATTTAGTAACTATTAAACTTAACTCCTTAGTCCTAAATTAAGTTGCTAATGAGCCTGAATCATTCTCAAACTATTTGTTCATTGTCAATAACATCTTTGTTCATGCTTTATTAAGGCAAAATAAGGTGTGGATATTATAAAGTGCTATCACAGTTACCTGAAAGAAATATATTTTTATTATTTAGTATTTTAAATATTCTTTTCTAAGTGCTAACGATATCTTATAATCTTTGTTGCAGTACTGAGCAATGGTCAAGTATTCCAATGAAATGAAATGAAAAACACTATTTAGCTTATTGTGCAATGGTTATACTTTTTAATACAGAAACATTACTTTGAAGCAGCAGTACTTTCACTTGTGTGCAGTAGGCTGTTTGATTAGTATTAAGAGTCGGTGCCATGGGAGATGTGCTGGGCTGTTGTCATTGACGTCACAGAGGCCAGTGAGAGAGGATTCTGTCAGGTGTAGACAGGCTGATGTGCTGGTGTCATGGTCACGGGCAGCCATAGATATTCACACTACCTTTGCCTTTTTAATGCTGCAGGATATAACAGTATAAAAGTTATGGGCAACAGTAGCTCAGTTGGTAGAGTGTTAGTCCACTGATTGCCCGTTCAAAATTGGTGGAGCAGTCAGAACCACTGACCCACAGGTTGACGATGCGATTCCAGCTCCCAAAGATGAATGCTGTTATTGTGTCCTTGGGCAAAAACCCCCCTCTCGCCCCCAGTATCTGTGCACTCTGGTATGAATGTGTGTGTGCATGGGTGATGTGTGTGAATGAGAGTATTATATCTATTTTGTTATAATATAATTTGTTGACATTTTTATGATGATTGTGTAAACATACATACTTGTCCGATATATTGGGAATTTTACAGATACCGATACATGAAAACATCCCCTGATATCACCAATAATAGCACCAATATATCACTGACCCCTCTCTCTTTGCCAAGCCTGATATAAAAATGACAGACAATTCTACCATGCGTCATTGTAAAAGTTCATTTCACCTGGAAAACCCTTGGAGGTCTCTTGATACTACTCCCAACTCAAACTAGTGCCAACCCTTCTAACGTCATAGATGCTTAATGAGCTTCAGCACGTGAAGGGTGAGTGTGACCGTACAGTCTCCTTCTCACTGTCACAGCTCTGATCCAGGACAGCTGAAGGCAGGCATCCCTCTCCCTCAGACAGTGTAAGAAGCAATCCCCTCTCTGCACATGCCAACAATGGATTTGAGTGACGCACTTACCCCCTCTGGGACAATCCAGAGGAATCCCACAACCAGATCGGTGCCACACTAAGCTCCTCTTTTGGATAACAGGCAGGTGGGTGCTGTGGTCAGGCCAGAGGGAGGGGGAGTCGAAAATGATCAGGATAAGAGGATGGATGAAAGAGGAGTGGGAGAGAGAGTGGTTTAGAAATGCAGGATGGGCATCTGACGCAAAACCTATATCTTAAGACGATGCTGATACTGAATATTTAGAATCCAGAGTAACTGATGGATGATAAGCTCTGCCAATATTAAGGGCTGATATTTTGAGCCGATTTGGATTATTTTCACTGAACTTTCACTTATTATTCATGAACTTTCACTTATGCACTTTCAATTATTTTCACTGAACTTACTAATTTTAATTCACTACAAACTTGTCCAATTTTTATTTTTTTTTACTACAAACTGGATATGAGAACTGTACAGTCACATTTTGTGCAGGGTCCAAGTGCTCAAATGAAACACTGGATCAACCAAGTGCCTAAAATTATGAACAAACAAAATATCGGCCTCTGCTAGAGACTTAAGGCCGACCGATATTGGCCAATCAATATATATTGGTCTATATCTACAACAATTAGACAAGTAGAAGAAGAAAAACTGAATGCAACTGCTAGTTAAATGTATGCAGCATTTTATGTCAGATTTTACAAACTTAACCTATCCGTGTCAAGGTAGGCATGGTGAAATCGAATATCAACAGACGGGTGACCATGACGCTGCAGGTCAGATCAATACAGAGGCGAGCCCACATACAAGCTTTTTGAACTGAATAAAGGTAGATCATTTTTATGCATTCCATTCCAGGTAAATAAAATAAAACATTCAGAATATTTTGGCAGCAATACACATGAAAAAGTTGTGACAGGTTCAGTAAAAGCTTAGAAATGTGAGAATCCAAGTTCAGGGTACAATTTTGGTCCTAATTAGTTTCTTTATAAAGGAAATATATTAACGTAAGCTGCACTGAAATGAACAAGTCACATATTAATATTGTAATCATATATAGTTTAATGAATCAGTATTAATTTTATTCCAGAGGGGCAATTTATGCATTGTTTAAAATACTGTCAAAATGATTCCTTCACGATTTAAATTCTTCATCTTATTTAGGTGTCAGGCATTGCACATCTCAGTCTATTATCAGCTGGGGGAAAGAATCTTGCAAACTCACACTCTGCACCCTGGGCAATTTGAAATCCCTCTGACTATGATGCAACTTAATTAGGTACTTCTCTTTTCATGTAATTCTTGTCAATTTCAGGTCAGTTCCAGTGTGGACATAAACGCTGTGACAAGCAGGACGGCCTGAAGTCTTGGGAGGTGAATTTTGCATATGTAGAACAAGGGGAGAAGAGGAACGCACTGGTCAAACTCCGTAAGTAAGCCATTATCTCTGCCTTATCTAAACATTGCATCATTTTCTTTTTATGTCAAGGTAATGTCTCTTCATTGTAAACTGTGTCAAGTGTGTGGCTGGTAGCTCTGACCTAATGGAAGCTCCTGTCTAATACCCCGCTCATAATAATCCTCCTTCAGGTATCATAGAGCAGAAAATCCTGTTAAAATAATTACGGTAATTGGCCGCCCCACCAGCTTCTGTGATTGGTGGGACAGCCTGCACAACTGGTCACAGCCAGCAAAGTTCTCATCAAATGGAACAAGTCCTAATTTTCTGACAGTTAAAATCAAGGATAACTTTTGGTTTAGAACAACATTAAAATACTGTTTTATAAGAACAATGTGAGGTGTATTCATGTGTCTAAATTCTGGGGTGAGGAAGTAAACGGTTAAAATACTCACGTAACTGTAAATAAGAAGAGTTTTGGGGCAATTGTACTTTTTGACGACACATGTACTTGTAGTTGTAATTGAGTATAATTCTAGTCATGTAATTATATTTAGCTACATGAGTACAGCACATATTTTCACCTCCTGTTCTTTCTTTTAACCTACAAACATACACAGCAACACTTTAAACTTTATTATTGTCTTAAATTGGAGCATCACAAATCAGAGCATCGCCTGCTCTGATTTAGAACAATGTTTGGCCAAAGCTCAAAGAATATGCAAATTGTGGTTTAAACAATTTAATTCAGCATTCAACAAATGAAGTGTTTTAATGAAGTGTTTTATAAAAAGACTACTGCCACTAAAAAGGTGTTAAAAAGTTGGTTGATGAGAATATGAGCATTAACCACTGCCACTGCCTGTACAATCAAAACCTCTGGAGTGTTTTGCTTTAAAGTCTGTACCAAATTGTACTAAGGCGGTCACTGGGCTAAGAGTAGATATTTCTGTATTCCAGTAAAATTCCCTTCTAGTTGTGCTAGTTGTTCTGCAGCACTTGGATTGTAATTAAGTACTCTTTTCTTTTGTATTTCGCTTGTTGTAGGATTATGCCCAGAATGTTCTTTCAAGCTCAACTACCATCACAAGTAAGTCTGTCCGAATCCCGCTTTGAGGCATTCACACTTAATTGAAATAGGTGCACGGGATGTAGAGCAAGTCATTGCGTAGAAGTAGCTTATGTGGAGATAGCGATCCGAAGAGATGATGTTGTGCATAAATAATGCCAGCTCTTTGAACAGTTGCTGCCGCTTTTATATTGTTCTTGCTGACTTTTTAAAGGAGTTAGTGAAAGCCATAACCTTTTCACAGCTTCAAACTGAGATTGAGTGAAAGAGCCCTTTAGCAGCGGGTTTGTATTTGATGTCTTGACTGTAATCAGGAGTCCAGTGTTGTGAATAGTCTTTGGTGAATAGCTGATTCTGTTTTTCAGGAGGAAAGAGGTGAAGGCGAAGACAAAGACTAAAAAGGTTTTGGATGAAAATCACACGGCATCACCCAAGAAGAAACACAAGAGGAAGCACTCACGCTCAGAGAGGCACAAACATAAGAAGCGCACGGGTAAATTCTCTTCTCAGAATCTTTTCAGCAAGAGACCTTTATATATTTCGGCAGTATTTTTTATAGTACATTACTGGACTGCACAATATATAGAAATGAATTGTGATATATTTATGATTACAACAATAACCATATGGATCGAAAATGAAATCACAATAATTGTCATCCAATAGAATAAATTGTACACTAATCCTAGAATGGTTCTGGTTCACCATCTTTAGTCCTTAGTCTTTATTGTATTGCATCTATATTTTAGAGTCTTGAGTTAGTTCTGATACATATCAACAATATCGACAATAATCACAACTTAAATCCTATTTAAAATTGGGATTAATCAAGCAATTATGTGTTTAGAGAGAAGGTGGGCTGTCAGTGCACCTAAAATGAACATAGGTGACCTATGCAACAGAAATAGACTTTTCAATTAAGGAAACAGGTACATGGGTACTAAACGCACTTAAGAGTCCATTTCAGCATATTTGTCATCAATTACAGCAATAATCATCATAATTGTAATTGAAATGTGATGATTTGCATAACCCTAGGTTTGGACATGGTTTAAATCTGTTATTTTTAATGTCATGCTATATTTTTTACCCATGTATCGTATCTCCCTACAATAAAACTCAAATAACCAGCTTTTAACTTTTACAACATCCACAGTAATTCTTTCTGACACCTCTGTCCATTTTATTTTCCCCAGATCATTCGCCCTCTTCCACCAGCTCAGACGCCTCCTCAGACAAAGGTAGCATTCACACCTCTCTCACACTTACACAAAAGTACCTCCGCCGCCACAGGACCTCAGCATTGGCCAAATCATCGTCCACTCCCCTAGAATACTGCTCCAAGACACTCCCCCAGTTTTTAGTCTGAAAAACATCATGCCCCTAAAGCCATATGGGTAATTCTGTTATCCTGACAGCCACACTGTTTCTCCCCTCTCTCTGCTCCGTGCCTGTTATTTGACCCATAACCGCACTGTGTGAAATGAAATATGTCTTTGCCCCCGAGTCCCCTGTGTGAGGGCAGAGGCTGTAAAGTTTTGTGCACTAAAGCACCTTTTCTGACGAGAGATAATGTCATTGACTGACAATAGACAAAGAGATCAGACGGCCCACTGGTGTAGGAGTTTGGTGTGTGAATGAAATCCCAAACCGGTCAGGTCCAGTCAGTGGGATCAAGACATCTTCAAGCATACTCTGGTAGGGAAGTAAAGAGTAACGTTACTTCAAAATGATATTACTTAAATAGAAGTACAGGAAATTTCTCAAGTAAGAGTGAAAAAGGTAAAAGTGACTGAATAACTGCTTGGAGTGAACATCGGATTTATAATTTGTAGGAACATTTATTTATTAAAATCCTTTGAGATGTAGCATCTCATTTTCGAGGGGATCTTCATTTTGAAGCTAATGTCATTGGAAGGACAAATAGAGAACAACATCTTTTATCATCTTTACAAATTATTTAAAGCTTTTGCCACTTGTAGACTAATCACAACGGAAAACGTTTACTCAAGTAAGAGTACTGTTACAATCTAAACTATATTACTCAAGTAGGGGCAGTCTAATTTCTCATTCATCCAGGAAAACCTTCTCTACATTACTCAAGTAGAAGTAAATATATGGTACACTCAACAAAAGTGTTAATAATGTGAAATTTGACTTAGCAATACGCCAATACCACCACACCTTGATCCAAGACCTAAATAATGCCTCTGGACCAGTACTTCTCATCAAGTCTTTGTAGTGTGTTTTTTTTTTTTTTTTTTTTGGACTTGAACAAAAACGGGAAAGTTAGGAAGCTGATACTTTGACACACTCAAACATTGCCGAGTGTAAATCTGATTTTGCTCTGGCTGATTAAACTCTAAGGGCCCCTTGAGCCAAAATAAACTGGTGGTCTATAACCTGCCAAGCTTTCTCTGCGCGTTTACCCTCCTGTCAAAAGTGGGCACGGCATCCAAAAACCCCATGATTTGCCATAACAATGTCAATCTTCTCGGCCAAAACCAACTTAACTGAACCGAGCCTTGAGACAATATCGCTCGCCTATGACATCCATTCATCAGTATGATTTGTCCTCAGGGAGTTGACTTGTGCTCTCTGTCTAACTTGTCCCCATAGACCCAGAGGCAGCAGGGGAGTGCGAGGGCCAATCAGAGGCAGACCACTGGAAAGGCCCTGCTCCTGCGGTGGAGGAAAAGTCAAGGTGAGGTTAAGAGCTAATGTTCATATTAAACTGCGCCCAGTAAGCTGCTGTAAAACCATGACTTAGCCCACCAGCGACTAATCACCTTTTATGACACGCTATTTAGAGTCTGCACTCTGAGAGGAAGCACTTTACATCTGTACTACTTCTGTTAATGTTTTTACTACCTCTACTGGTGCTGTTGCTAGTATACAGTTACTGCTAATAGCTCAGGTTGAACCACTGCTGCGACTATTGATACTTTGCAGTGAAATCACGCTGGGGGTGTTCTATGTGTGTATATGGAGGAATGTCCCGCGGTTACCATGGTGAAAGAATTTAAGATTGTCTAAAAATACAGAAAAAAATGCAAAATGGATTTAAACAACACATTTTCAGGAGCTTGTGACCAATATGGGCATTCATGGTCCTGTTTCGGAGTTTGAATTTCAACAAAAAGAGAGTGACTAACTGAAAAAGCTAGCTTGTGACTGTTTGTGTGTGAGAGACTTGTTTAAGAGCACATATCATGCCACATCCGTCCAAGTTCAATCTAAGTAGTTCTTTATGGTGTTAAAACAAAGTTCAGATTAAAGTCTAGCATCAGTAATAGTGCTTCAGACAGAGCATGCCTCAGTTAGCATTACACCCTGAAAGAATGTTGATGATATCAGCTGCAAATACTTCGACACTTCATCAACCTTATCTAGTATAAATGTGATGTGTGCGTGAGTTATGGAAGAGTTATAAATCCAATGCTATTATTATTACTTCAACCTATTTACTATATGAAATGTCCCATATCACACAAAATGGATTCTTCTGAGCTTTTGTTGTTTTGTTTCCTTCACACATGCTTGAGTAATCCTTTATTATTAGTCTGTCTACTTCTCCAAAGCTCAAAATGCTCTGTTCCATCTTGTGATGTCATGTAGTGGTAATTTTCAAGTTAACGGCGATCTTTAGTTCAGTAGAGATTGGCAATTCCCGGGATGAATATGTATGGAGTTTAAAAACACAGTGGAGCACCTGTATTACCACAGTGTTTTCTGTTTGAAGATTTCAGCTTAAATGTTAAACACGTGTGAATGAAACAAAACTAAATTCCAGGTATGTTTTTGACACGGAAACAACATTATAACAGATCAGAAAATAGCTCAATATGTTCCCTTTAGAAAGAAGCAAATGAACTACAACTGTACTAGTCATGCTTGTTTAGACTTTTTATCGGGAGAGATTTTAACATTGCTGTCTCCATATTTACTTCACAGACTTACTTAAAGTCTTATTTGTTTATTTATTCAGCACTTATGCTTTATACTCCTCCAATTTTTACCACAGCAGAGGCAGCCAGGATATTAAACTGTGTGTCAGCCTGCATCCCCCTGCAATCCCCATGTGCTCGACAGGAAGTAACATTTCTGTATTTATTTGCTTCTTGTGTTCAGGGAGGAGGAGTTTGACGACTACTTTGAAGACATGTTCCTCTGACGGCGCCATTATCAGCTGTAACCCCGCTGCGACTAAACTTTCCCCTGACATATCGGCACGGCACAAACATTCCCTCCAATACAGAAACACAAATAAACAGAATATTCACGCAATTCCTGTCACTGTCTTCAATTTTGTAGAAATTTGCCACCGTCTGTGTGTAGCCCTATCTCATACTAACAGTGCTTTTATCTCGGCTTTATCGCGTCTTACTTTAATGTGCATGCTGGATATTTGTCTTGCTTCTTTTTGTCAAACAGAAATGAGAGGGAATTGTAGAGTGGAAAGCTTTACCATGGTGCAATAGACCAAAACAATGTCTTTGATGAGAAAAATGCGGATTACCTCTATATTGTTACATCGCGCAGTGGCTCAGTAGTTGGAGTATTCGGCATCTAACTCAAAGGTTGGTAGTTTGATAACTGCTCCAACCAGTTCAGACTGTCAATTTGTCCTTGGGCAAGGCACTTTACTCACCTTACACATGTGAAAGTTGGAGAAGATAGAAAACAGACACAAGAGACTATAGAGATGGTGGTTCGAGAGGCCATTGGTGCAGATCTGAAGCCACCGTTCATTTACCCTCAAGGCAGCTGTGGGTACAGAAGTTGTTTACGTCAGTGGAGTGGATTAATGCAATATTTTTTGCATTTTTTAACAAAAAATATAATGGCATTAACACTGCATGGAATATGTAAGAAACAAGTGAGCGAATCGAAATTGTCTCGACAATTGGTTATAGTATTTGCTTTAAAAAATTGTCCATAAAAGATAACATAATTTGTAAAGCTTTATGACATAACAGTTTTTTGCCAGTCCTATTGTTATGTCTGTCTGTGTATCTCAAAATGTATTACAATTGCTCAAATTTCAGATAGCTTCAAAGATTAGATTGTGATCACTTTTACCTGCACAACACATCTTATTTTTCATATACTTGCTCTGCTGGCTTTCCTTCAAACAAAGAATATAAAAAGCAACGGGAATTAGCCAGTTCCGTGGGCCAAGGACACATGGCACACTGCATCCAGCCTGCAAAGAGGGAAAGTGCGTGAGGTTACGGGAGATTATGGGCCTTGGCTTAGAGCAAGACAATTACTTTGCCATGTTGGCGCTGTCGATCTTGTTTTAACTTTGTACACCTTGGGAGTGAAAAGTAAATTACATTGTGATATCTACTGATTTACACTAACAGGTAGTTAAATGTAATAAATTGGTCTATTCATTAAAGGTAACCCCAGGAAAATACAGGTAATGGTCAGTAGGTCACAACTCCCCCTACAGATATAAATCATGTTGTAAGCGATTATGTCTTACTGATGCAATTAATGATACTGTTGAATTTGTTAATACAATTACAGGTGACACATTGTATTAACTATACTTTAGTAGGCCTTAATAAAGGACTTCCTATTTTTGTTCATTATGAATTAAGCATCATTCAGGCTTAGGGTTTTAATTAAGTAGTTAGTAACTCCTAACCCTTACCCCTTAATTAAGTAGTTACTAAGCCTGAGTCATTCTTAATGCTATTTAAGGTGCAGTTATCATAATTTGGTACCCTCTTACCACTGTTACAAGTACTGTTTCTCATGTTACTACTATTTCATTTATATTTTACTACTATCACAGTTATTACAGCTAGTAGCTCTACTACATTAAAGCTGCAGCTCCGGTCAAAACCGCTGCAATGATTTATTTTACTACAAAATAAATGTTTAAGCTTCAACAAGTTGTGTCCCTGCATGTTCAAAATAATAATATGTAAATGAACAGTACTTTTTCAAATAAAGTGTCACTCTGAAACTAGGACAGAAACACTATAACCTGTTTCATGGTGATGGAGGTCCATGCATAAACAGCACTGGTCTAGTAGGATCAACATAACAAAGCCATTTGCATATTTATACTTGAAATCAATCTTCCCTTGTACACAAAATGATTGGATGGCAATATACAGCGGGTTAAGCAACATTTTATCAAGGCAGGATCAGTTCCAATCCACTGATCCTCTTTCCTTGGGGGCTCATCCAGCTTTGAGGCCTTGAAGATCCCTGCACGATATATGACTAAGCCCGAGGTGTCTTCAGTTCATTCCCCGTCTCTGTCTTAACCTCCATATGAGAGCTAAGCATGCAACAGGAAATACACAGGATTTGAACAGTCACAAAAAAGCCATTATGGGCGTGTACACCACCATATAGTCTTTATTTGCATACATGTATAATACATATCAGGACACATACAGTAAAGTCTTTAAGTTTCTAGAAGCTTCATCACATTGTCTGGTGTTGCATAAATGCACCACATGGCGTGTACAGACCTGCTGTGTTCTTTTTTAAAGAGACGAATGTTTGGTATCTCTGCAGTCAGAAAGTGCTGATGCAAACTCTAAGTTATACTGTAGATGAAAATAGTCCTGACTCCAGTCATGAGCATGGTGTCACTCTGCTCCAACCAGAGAGTTTCCTGGTATTCCCAAAGCCATTCTGATTGGATTAGGAGACTGGTCAATGCCCCATTGATTAAAGGAGATGGCATTGTGTTGTGTAACCACACAGTGAGAGCCTCAGCCGGACTTTGTTTAAGGAAGGAGAAATCCAAAGTGATTCTGAAATAGCAGAGTACATGCTGCCACTAATGCCCAACAGAACAGGTTCCGTTAAGAGTTAAAGGATTGACATTTGCACCCGGCTGACACTGCCAGTGTTTACAGTCTCAGTGTATTAGCTTAGGCTCGTAATGGTCTGTACTAAGGATGGTGGCAGTCTCCAGTCTACACTCATGTGTATCGAGTGGTTTAAATAAAAGCAGTGTACATCTCCTGACTGAACAGTGGCTGACATCACAACGGTTTAGGTGAAATGAGGTCTTCACTAAACTTTGTGATTTTCCAGTAGACAAATGGGTCTCCATCAACTTTTTCATTTACATTCTCTATGCTTTATCTATTTACAATTAAAACATACATTTCAGAATGTCTTTGTTACATCTACATTATATTATTTTACTAAACATTTACACAGTGCAAACAGCTTGGTGTGAAAGCTGTGTGTGCATACTTTTGCATGCAACTTTGAGTTTACACTTTTCAACACTGTCCAATATTCTTCATCCAAGATAATTCAAGTATAAAAACCCTCTGAAAGTTAAAGGGTGGGTTCACACTTTCCTTGGTTTGAGCACAGCTTAGTCCTGGTGTAGACTTGGTTTAGTCCTCTTGGTTTAGTCCTGAATTAGTCCTGGTTTAGTCTAGCACAGGTTTAGTTCCTGGTTTGAATGTAATGTGTATGAAGTGTGAACGCACCCTAAATGATGATAATAAAATGAAACTGCATACGGAAGTACATACTTTATCTTTGCCCTTAGCCTACTGTAAGAGCTGTGAGGACATCATCCATTGACTTGGGCTGTTGGAATCACATAGATGGTTCAATATATCTCAAACTCTGTACTATATAACCAAATCTAGTTTTAGAATATTCCCACCACCAGTTCACCATTATTCAACAGTTACCTTCAGCTCGACTGCCAAACCAGTGGCAGCTAAGTGCATTGTGCATCTATCTGTGCTTTGGCATAAAACAAACCTTATGTGACATTTACAACTTAGATTAATATGCCTTTATCTGCCAGTTGCCAACCTTGTTGGTCAAAAATCCTTAATTGCTACCTTGAAGCCAAGATCTGTAATAGCTCCGTTGTACATGGAGCCATGTACTGTATCTATATACTACAATTCTTCTGTGTCCAGGACAAGTAGACTGGTCCATGTTAGAACAAAAAAAGTCCTTCAGAATAGAAAGAGCAGGCTCACAAAGAAGCAAGACTTCAAAGCTGTCGCCCAGGAGAGATAAGTGTAGCCAACAGCAGTCCTCACTAGTCCAGATGTGTAGTTTCAGCAGATGGAGCAGGTCTTTGACTTCCCATCAGCTAAAACAAACATACAAAAGAATTAAATGTGTTTGAATTATATAACTTACAGAGTTAATAGTGATATCACATTTATTACATTTATCATCGCCTCCCTCCAGTCTCTTCTTCTCATCCTCAATGGCCTTCATCTTTGCATTGTGTTCTTCAGCCAGTTCGTTCCAGTGTGCTCTGTTGTTGTTCAGTCCATCAAACATGGGCTGGATCTCTTTGTGGAATCGGGCAAACTCCTAAACATCACCCCAAAGTACAACAATGTTTCAGTATGCTGCTATAGAGTTGTGTAGCAAACCTAGTAATATAAATATGTATTCATTTGTTATTCCCTTACCTTGTACACAAATGAGCACACAAAGTCAATGAAACCACACTGCATCTTGGGTAGTTGGTCTGAACAGTTTCGGTCCATCATGGGCTGGAAAAAAGACAATTGTTTAATGCTTTTTCCCATAAAAAAATCAGGAGTTCCAGGTGAATAAGTTAAAAAAGGCAAAAGAGTCTTACAATTGGTTGCTGGTCTAGCACAGTTCTTTCTAAATCACCCTGCTCCCAGAATTCAGCTGCAACCATCAGAGCCACCTGAGGGAAACACAATTTTTCAGTGATTAATTACAGAAGTCTGTGTGGGTTTGTTTTTCACATCTTGTTATTTTTTCCATTTGTCTTTTTGAGAAATTGCTTCTTTGGACAACCTTGCTCTGCACTTCCCAAGGCTTCGTAATGGCGGACAAGTCACAGCCGGTCATCATCATCGCCCTTGACAAAACAATAAAAAACAATTTGCATGTTTATTTGTATTATTATTCTCTTGTCTTATTATATTCTCTTAATGAATGACAATGATCTTTTTGTTTAAAAAATAATATTATACATACATCACAATTTCTTTCCTGACAGGGTTGTTGGAAATGAAGGCAGTGGCTTCTTTTTCATCTGTCATTGGCTCAGTGGCATTGACAATATTTTGAAACATGGTTCTTTTTCTGTACCAAAAAATGTATGAATTTATAACTAAAATACAAAAATATGTGTAAATCCATTATAGTTTCACAGTAATCATTCATTTACTCACTTGAAGTAAAGAGCCAGATCGGTGGCAATGATGCAGACATCAAACAGGTGTTGTACAGTTTCGAACTGACGTTTTTGAAGGTTGCAGAAAATATTCAATGCCTAGAAAATGAAGCAATATAGGCTTAAAAATCTTTCAGTGCCTACAATCTGGTCAGAAATATAATCTTTTGTGTAGCATACCTCTTCGCCCATTAGCGTTTTGCTGTATTCCAAATGGTGCCTCTCTAGAATAGATGATCCGTGCAGTTTGGCCAGAGGATGCGCACTCCTGTAAAAATAAAAAGGGTATTATTGTTGTTCAAGTACAGCAACACTGACATTTTTGTTTTACTTTGTCTGATAGAGATTGTTGGTTCCTCGGTGGTCGATATCATGGCAGAAAGCAGCAGATACCATAGCAAAGGCATCCAGATCGGAGTAGTATTTCCTCAGTTTCCCAGTCTACAAAGGGAAAGTATTACGGAACATTTGTAGTGAGGTGTATACTTTTTTAATTTAACAGTGGGCTTACAAAGAGTTTTCCGATACTTTATGGGGGTCTGCAACCTGCTTGCCTCCATGGAAATATTATTGTCTTTGCCTGGATTGTTCCTCTGTATGTAATTAACCTTATCTATCTTACAAAAACACAGATCTGACCTGTAATTTGACCTAGTCTTCAAGAGCATCAATAAGTTTAATACCATACAGTGGGACATTCCAGCCAAAGCCATAACATCTCTGTGGAGGCAAGCATGTGGCAGACCCTCCACCAATTGTGATTTACGGTCTAAGAAAATTATGATTATCTTGTTTTTTTGGCATGCTTTCTACTTTACTGGGTATTTATGGTTTATCTCTGTACTGCCAAAAACTATTTTATATCATGTGCATGTTTTGTGTTTTTCTTGTATATGGATGCCTTGTTAGTGCAATCGTTACCTGCAACAGACAAAACATGGTGTGGCCCACATTGAAGCCATGTCTCCAGTTGTGGTAAGTGATGTCTCGGTAACCCTTTCTCACTGTATACATCCATCTGGTGAGAGTCTGAAAGCAGAAAAGAATCAATGTTTCACACAAGAAAAGCAAAACTATAAAACAGTAACTATCGTAACTAAATGTACACACCTCAGCGGGAACTTTGAATTTCTCTACTACTCCCAGCTCGAAAAACATGCGAATGCCAGCTTTAATGAGATCAAACTCAGAGACAGGGAAGTCGCTGAAGGAGAATTTATACAGGTCTTCTCCATTCACATTATTAGCTGGTGGGATGTTGGCTCGCTGTACAAAAATACAACCAAATCATTACTGGCATGCACAGTTCATTTATAATTCATACCAAGGTAGTTTTGAGATTTTTAAGTAGAAGTAGAATGTTTTGGAATTTCACAGTACTTACTAGTAATTTGTACATCTCCTTCTGATCGCAGTCTTCAGGTTCAGCATCAAACTTTTCTTTAGTATTCTAGGAACGTAAGTAAATGGTTTAAAGTTATTATCATCATATTCAAAATTGTCAAAATACTAAACGTAACATAAGATAAACAAAATAATTTTAAGCAGTGTTAATTTTAAGTAAAATGAATTGTTTGGTGTCTTCAAATAATTCTTTTTCGCCTTAATATCTAAATATAATTGACAAAATGTTTACTTTTAGTCAAAGTTTTTGATAATTTGCCAGCAAAAAAATGGCATTGACCAAAACTATGATGAAATATACTAGTTGAAGAAATCTATACTGATTTGAAGGGGGGAAGATGAAACTAAAAGGTACTAGTTTGAATGTAACTTATACGCCAAGAGTCCCTATGTCTTACAACAAAGTTATTGGAAAATTTTCATTATGTTTTGGCAAGAATAGAACTAAGTAGCAAGCTTCTGTTCACAAACAATTGAAAGCTACAAGGGAATGCCATTTTCAAAAACCTGTTTTTAAAGATCATGTACTCTTCCTGAATACTGATCGTTTTTGTAAATAAATGATGTATTTCTCACCAGAATGGACTGCAGTTCAGCCGGGGTACATTTGGTCTGATACATCAGCATCTCCTGAGCGATGTCTCTTCTGTACTCAGTGCGGTTCAGCTTATCATAAGTGTCACAGTTCAGCACGGACCAACCCAGGAACTGTGTCAGGGCCTGAAAAAAATAAATGATAAAAAATAAATGTTAAAAAAGTAAAAATAAAATAACAAAATAAAATCACGTTTGTAGAACTACATAAATATGCAGATTTCTATTCAAAATTCAAGTAATATGTAACCTTACCTGAATTTTGAATAGAAATCTGCATTTGAGTAGTTTTGACCACCAAACTAAACTAACAAAATTAACAGAATTATGATTAATATTCTGATTTCAACTAATCCTTATATTATGTATTTTTGCAACCTCAATTAATTCCCCAACAAAGCAGTAAAGTGACGACAGTTGAACATACAGTAAGTTGTAAGTAAAGCTCATATGGTGTTGATGAAGATAACTAAGCAGGCTATTTATATGCAAATGTCTGCCGCAATATGGTCTTAATAGAGACGCTGCACCTGTTGTGTGTTTTTTTAATGTAAACCTGCAAATTAGCCAGGAGGAAGAGATAAGGAATAAACATGGACTGGGAAATATAGTATACCCACCTCAGTGATCTGCTCATCGTGTTCATCAAAAGGTCTTCCATCTTTCCTGTTGAAGAAAGTGGCAATGCCGACGATTTCTTCTTTTTTGTTAACGATGGGCAGGGACAGGCAGTTCTTGATGACGAATCCAGACTCATCCACTGGTCCTTTCTGGAAAAATATAGAAAAATATTTAAGACAATGAAAGTGCAAAATTGGGATAGTTGCTATGTTATTCTTTCACTGATTTAATTTTTTCTTGGTATGGTTTTAGACAATGCATAGCTGACTATTTTGTCGTGTATGCTAAAATCAACAACTTTTATTTAGTTTAAATTCCATTTCCATTTCCACACAACTTTTTTCATTAAAGGCAAAAGGAGAAATTCAGTTTGTTCCAGTCAAATGAACCTAGGCTGCAGTCATAGGGGAGAATTTTGAGCCGAGTTCCGTATTAGTAATAGGAATTTATTTACAGACAAAATAACAACACCAGCATCATGTAGAGCAATAGTTCTTCTTTGTAAAGTCAATTAGAGTTGATCCGGAAGCACCGCCATGCTCATTTCCTATTTGGAACGAGGTGGCTACCGAGTTAACTATGTCCATTTACATATACATACATACAGTCTATGATATCCATGGAGACAAGCGGTGGCAGTAAAATTACATAGTGCAACTTCAATATTTCCAAATTTTAGACTATATAATCCAAAATTACAGTATCAGCAGAACACCTTTGGAAATGTGTCATGTGTATTTAAATGTACTGGACAAATATATTACCTGAAAAGTGAAGTAGTCGTCCGCAGCCACATTCATCATGTTACAGATCTGGAGGAGGGGAAAAGCACAAAACATTCTTCATCATTTACCCCTATCGCCATCTTGGTTACTTAAGTCTGAAGCATGCACCGCCCTGAATATATTCATGTTTTTAGCACACTGTGGGAGCCTGTTGGTATTGACTTTTCTTGCTATCTCTCTGTCTTCATTTCACAACCCAGCTCCTCTATTTTTCTCTATTTGTATTTTCCTGGGTGCTGCAGTAATTGCAACTGCCCCAAAGCTGTTGTGGAAGACTTACAAAGCCATTTTCTGCGACGTAGGTTGGTAGTCCGCTAACTAGGGCCCAGTGATCTGCAGGCGGACCTCTAAAAAGTGTGAAAGAGAGAAATATAAGATGTGTGAGCTGGAGTGAGACAGTCCCTTCCTGAGCAGAATGTTAAAAAGCTTTGGCTGCCATGTAGAAAGCTGCTTTTATAACACAAACTTTCAATATTTGCTTCAATCCATAATCATCTAAATACAGAACAATACATGATTACGCAAACATGCATGAATTAGTCAAAATGATGAGGGGATACTCTGTAACAAGCTTAAAATATCTGGCTTCTTTAAAAAGGTCACTGTGCATCCTAATGGCTGCAAGTGGAAGGGCATCTGACGTAAAATATAGTGCAGTGTGTAAATTGCTCATTATTTGCCATGACAAATAAAAATAGTCTATTCTACTTACGGGATGACTTTAATTTCTTCTTTGTCTTCCAGCAGATAGTCAATGATCTTGTAAAAGACTACTTCCTGGATAAGATACACACTAGTAAGTCACTTAATGGAACAGAAACTGTATAAGTCTCATAAAAAAAATAAATAATAAATAAAAAATGACAAAGAATTGATGTTACCCTGCCATCTGGTGTTTTGGGTCCTTTATATGGTTCCACATCTCCCAGTTTAATTGGCCATTCATCATAGAATTCCTGAAGAGTACAAAATAAGTAAAGATGGTCATTTCTGTTAGTTCTTGTAGCTACAAATGCACAGTGTACGATTTGACCAGTGTACGATTTGGTATAACCTTTTCTTTGGTCATGTCCAGCAGGCCCACAGAGTATCGTTCACATTGGAGGTAAGTTCTTACAGTGTAGAGAGCTTTGTGAAACTGCCTCTCAATATCTGTCAACTCTTCAAAGACTTTACTGGCCGACCAGAGCAGGACCTGGAGGTGAACAAAGCAACAAATGAATAATTGAGGTTTGTTGAACACAGTACAAACTGTTAGAGCAAAGAAAATAAATTAAGGTAAACATAAGGGATAAACTGGGTCAGTGAAAAAGTAAAACAAAAAGTACTTCAATACAGCGTTACACAGTTCAAAGTTAGAATTGTGTAATTGTTTTAGTCTTTTGGTGTTCATTTTGATTCGTTAATATGTAACGATGGCATATTTCCAGATGGGGAGCAAGAGCCAGTTCTCTTTTTTGGTTATATTGTGTTTTATTATGAAATATCCAAAAGGTAAATTCACAAATCTCAAACCTGATCATTTCTTTTAGTGACTAGACCCCAGAAATCACTATAGCAATGAAAAATATATCTGCAACAATATGAATTTTAACTGCCCCATCTGTATTAAATAGAATGCTGTGATGTGAAATCGAGCGGTTACTGCACTGTATTGATTACTATAATGTTACAATAATCAGTAGTACGACTCCAACAGCACCTGGGCTGTTCTAAAACTATGAGTAATACTAATACTATTTATATAACTTCTAATTGCACATACTTTTGCTTTAAATTACTTTTTCACCAAACATATACTATGTGTAGTAGGCTTAAAATGCTACAGAATACTATGAAAGTACAAAATGTATCAAAAAAAAAAAAAAAAACAATCAATGAAGTATTAGTATTTGGAAAGGTGTTAACATTTAAATTAGTAGAGTAGACTTTTTCACAACGTTCTAATGCATTTCTACAGACTCTAGTGTTACCTAGGGTACACACACACACTCTGGAGGAGCTATGGCATATTGGTACACTGTGTACCTGACTCCTCCTGGACTCCACATTGAACATGTAGGCGGTGTAGTGCTGCAGCGCGATCACTTGGGCAAAACTCATGTACTTGTGGAACAGCTGGAGACATCACAAGATAGTTAGGATGTAACAAAGAAATGTGTAAACAGTCAACTTAGCACATTTATAGACTGATTTTTTTTTTTCAAAACACTTAACTACTTTGCAGATTCAGAATCAAGTTGACATGTTTTTTTATTTCATCAGCTGGGTGTCGATCCATGGGTTTCAGAATGGTGACAATCTAGGCCCGTTGCTATGGCGATTAACAATTTAAAACAAAATGTTGGTTGTTTTCAGATCCTAGAATGTGATGGGGGCAAGAGACAGTTTCCCTATTGATTATATTGTATTTTACCATGGAAAACAAGATGCTGAAACCCATGAATAAAGCTCTTTCTCTCCAAGAATATTAGCATTTTTGAGTTTGTGACAATCCACGCAAATCAATAATTTTCGTCAGCAATAAACAAGCTTCTTTAAAAACAACATTGTCAGTCAATATCGTACCTAGCATTTCTAATACATACACTGCATTAGACTTTATAATGTGCCTTATATGCCGTTTATTTCAGTGCCTTCTGAATTATGCACACTGAACCTTCACTTGCTTTTTTTTTAACTCCTGTTTTCAATTCATTTATGTGAATACAAAAACAGTGACCCTGAAAGTGCCAGCTTTATTCTCACCATACTCGCCATTGTTCATACACATTTCCTCTATAACATAACAGACAGGAGCGTTATCTGTAGAGTAGAGTTATCAAACCTTATAGAAGGCAGTGGGGAAAATCACAGTTACTTGGCTCATAATTTAAATCTTCATTTATTTTTCAAACAAATGCTTCTACAATGTCAAAAGTAATCTGTAGAACTGTAGAAGTATAGATCTAATATAATGTATTTTTTTGTTTCACTGTAGAATAGACAAGTGCTCCAGGTTTTCCAGGGTACGAGCAATAAAAACATGCATTATTCGACTGTATTTTCAATTACAACATTTTGTAATTGAATAGAGCAGTAACAGAAATCACAATTATAAAATGATTTGCACAGCCCTAGAAGGCGTTCAACCTAAATACAGAGCAGTGTATACTTTCTGATATAGTATCAAGTTCTATTTCAACCTCTAATCTCATTACCAGCCAATGTTCTTGTGCGTAGCCAAAGCAAGCCCAGACTGCTCCTAAAGTTACGCTATAAAAATAAAGCATTGCCACCTTGCTTATTAGCTGTCCCAGAAACTACAAACTACATATTCTGGTAGCTTTCTATCAAAATAAGCAATTTGAGCAACAGTAGCGTACGTTAATTCCTCCTTGAACCACTCTTTTATAGATACGTATGCTTCTGAAAATCCATCAAGACTATTACAATGCCAAATTTGCACTTTTCTGCTGAATGAAATCATCTCTGAGGCCAAAATGTTCTCTTGCTTCATCCACAGGCAGGTGCCAATATTAACTCCCTGTCAGTGGTCATAATGTTACGGCTGATCTTTCTATCTGCGTTCATTCATTACAGTGTGATTTCCTTACCGCCTCATCTTCCGCAGTGAAAGCATCTGCTCCAATTTTGTTAAGCGCCATGACGACACCAAGGCACTCTTTTTCAGCGACGAGAGGGAAACTGAGCAGGTTTTTGGTCTTGTATCCGGTCTGTTTGTCCACAAAGTCACTGAATTTTGGGTTCTGGTTCAGGGGGAAAAAACAGTTCAGAAATTAGTTTAGGATAAGCAATAAAAGTGTAAATCAATAGCTGTAAGTCCATTGTAAGATTATGTGATATTCACTACTGCTAATTTTTTCCAGACTTGTCACATGGGGGTAGGTGAAGTACTACAGGCCTGAATAAAACTACAAGCAAGCCAGATTCTAAATGAAACTGAAAACTTTTTTTTTTTTTTTTTCTTTTTTTTTTACTGGAAAAAATATTTAAATCAATATTTATTATGCTTTAAATGTATGTACTTACTTTTAGAAACATTTAAATAGACTACAATGTCCCTGGGTAATCTTTAATTAAGCGATTGGATAATTAGTTAATTTGACAAGTCTATATTGCCAATTATCTTGTTGGCATCTAATCGGCTGTCATGTCCCTGCTAATTTTGCACCAGAGAGGAACTCAAAAGATTAAAGTTCAAGTTATTCTTTACTTAATTAGACAACAGACCACGTTACCAGTGTTAAAGAAAATTTGTGCATTTTGGCTCACCTTTGTGACGTCAGGTACATTTTGGGGCTTTTTGCAGTGCGCGGTGTACCCCACGATACCGATGTCCGTTGGAAACACGATCTCGGCCTGCGGGTGCACTATGTTACTTTCATATTTGGACGTCGGGGTCACGTCAAAGAGACATGTGGCCAGCTCGGGCGTTCCGTTCCGCGCCCGTAGCGCGTAAAAGCTGACCCGGTCCGCCTGGATGATGAGCGCAATTCTCTGCATGACTTTGTGTAGAGACTGCTCCATATTCCCGGGTTTTTGCAGCTCTTTGACCAGCTCGAAGATGATTGCGGATTCCTGGACGGAGTTAACATCCTTGAACGACGCGGTGTCCTTTACATCGAGGTTGGCGTTGAAGGCGGCGGTCAGGGCCTCGGCGCGAATCTTCTTGTCGAAATACTCTTTGGCGAATTGCGGGTTGTTCTCCAGGTATTTCTCCACACTATCCTTGTCGGCCATTTTGACAACTTTAGCGATCCCCTTTTTACAATAACATCACCTGAGAAGTGCGTGGAAAAGCAGTGACCCTACAGCCGGACGCGCAGTGGGTCTTCCACGGTCCCTGGATAGCCACTAACGCATCATCTCGTGTGCGCAGACAGACTCAGTGAGCAGAGCTGGGGCTTAGGAGCTGAAAGGATCAAAGTGGCCACTAATTAATGTGACGTCATGACATTAAAAGCCCTATTCTTAAGCGCCCTTAACCTGCAAATCCCGCGCGCTGATCATTTTATACCACAAGATCTTCCCAACGTGTGTAGAGTAGTGAGGAAGAGTCGGGTCAAAAGTCAGCTTTGGTGTTCCCCCGGTCCCCACAGTGGCAGTAAAGGTGGATTCGGGACACTGAGTAGGTAAAACAATACAATGAAGAGGTAAAAAAAAGACTGTTTGATAAGACCTTGCCAGGAATCTCGAGGGAGAGTATTTAAGGGTTGAACAGACACCTGCAGACTGGGGCCTCCTGGTATTGTCTATTTTTGTGCGCGGTCACTACTGGCTATTCTCTGAAATGCCAAAGACAAAATCGCAAGTTCAGGTTCATTTGCAGTCACTGTCATTATGCCATACACAGCATACAATGATTTTTTACAACTGTTTCTGTTTTATTACTTATCTAGTATTTATTTTTTTCTGTCAAGTATTGCAATTATGATTAAATTTGTGCTACACGTTGAAAAAATAGGATTCTGTTCTGAGTTAATACTGCTCATTCACATTCTTATCTAAATAATGACAGCCTTTATGATTTGATAATTGTGCCAACTGAAATTGCAATTCTTATGTGTTTACTATATATTGTTCAGCAGCCCTATTATCTGGTCTTAAAAGCAATTCATCTTCGCAGGCCATTAGGGTTTAACTGATTCTTTTCCTTTGCTCTAATCCAAGGCTTGGGAACAGACAGAAGTAATGCGCACTGTTTTGAATAAAATAGCCTATACTGCTAAAGTAAAAAACAAAACAGTATTAAAAGTATTTGTCATTGTAACAAATGCAACTACAAACTGCCTCTATTTGGAATGTGTCTATGACATTTGGTGATATCAGCGAAACTAACAGCTAAAGATTACAGCTGCCATAGGCCTCTCTGTCACGATAATTATAATATGCATTTACATTAATTTGCAGTTATATTATAGATTTAGAATCGTTTTTGTGGTTTAAGTCTGCTTTTATGTTATAGTGACAGTCGCATAAATTAGTTCAATATTATTGTTTATCCTCTATATTTACTTGAGCAATATATCAAACTTCAAAATTTCTTATTGTAACAGGTTATTGTCAAGATTTTTTTTTATTTTTTTTTAATGTTTATTGTGTTATATATTGACAGTGAATTGATCAAATAAGCTACATGAAAAAAGTGGCAATCGCTCTCAGGCCTCAGATGTCCTTGTAATTAACCCTGCCCTGGCACAGGCATTACCCCCGTTACATCACCACGTTTGATGCTGGGGCAGCGGAAGGAGCCTACCACAGCTCCTTAAATAGCAACAGTCACTGATAGCGTCCTTAGTTTCTATTTAAATTCTAATGCGCCGTGTTTGCTGCCTACTTCCATCAAATTAACCCCGTCCGCCGAGGAATTAGTCCCAGAATTGGAGGCGGACCGAGAGGTGGGGCCAGGAGGTCTGAGAACAAGGGCCTAAACAAAGATGGCCGTCTGTTATTAACAGCTGACTGACTGGTTAATGCTGGCAGCTCGGAGAAACCCGCACATCCCCACTATTCTTCACTATTGGATTTAGCAGGGCTTATCTCCGGCACTACAAAGGAGTGGTGGAGGGGGTGTTAGAGGCATTTTGGAAATAAATAAAGGAGAGCAGGCGGTTTCACAGTAGGTGAGCAGGTGACAGCTCAGGAGCAGGCTGGATTGTGAAAGCCAAAATCAAATCCCAAGTCCCAAAGTCTGTGGGACTGGTTCAGTGTGATACCATGGCTAGAGAAGGACCAGTTAATGCAAATTCTGATCTTTTCTAGTGGAGGGCACGTCACAAACCTGACCTTCTAACTTGGCCTTATTGTAGCATTACCAGTTTGTTTAATGCCTTACTATGGAACATTCCGGACAAAGCAATAACTTTAATCTCCGTTGAGACATGCACATCAGAATCAGAATCAGAAAAGCTTTTATTGCCACACAATTCACAGACTAGGAACTTGCTTTGGTGATGAGGTGCAACATAGAATACTGAATAATAATAATAATAATAATAATAATAATAATAAAGTATCACTATTTAAAAATAAAGTAAGAGCATGCAAAAAAAAAAGATTAAGATATATAATAAAAAATAAAAATAGTCTCGTATATACAGAAGCATCAGAACAACAGTGCAAACTGACAGTGCAAAAGATCAAGTGATGTGGCATGACTTATTTAAAGTGACTGGTGTTATAGTGTCCAGCTTAGTCTAGGTATTATAAAGTGTCCTTAGTACAGGTATTATAAAGTGTCCTTAGTATAGGTGTTATAAAGTGTTCATAAAGTGTTCATGAGTCCAACGGCAGAGGGGAAGAAACTGTTCTTATGGCGCGAGGTTCTGGTCCGTATGGACCGTAGCCTTCTGGCTACGCTCTGGCAGACCTTCTATCAGAAAAGTTACACAGTGTATCCTTAAAACAACTTGGTTTCAAAACTACAACACAAAGTTCCCTAAATCCCAATAGTCAAGCATATAATTTATGGATGGTGACAATAGCTGTTGTTGTGTGCCATTTATTCTCATGTCAATAAACTACTGTAGGTTAACCCAAATACCATTCAAATTACAATTAAATAAAATATGTAGAGAAACAATAATACTTAAGGGCAAATAAGGTACTGAGAGAGCACATGCTGTTCTGTCACTGGGCTTTTATTATACTGCACATATACTACAAAACACAGTATGGAGCTTTATAGTCTTTACCAATTATAACTCGTGGCATGTTCCACCTGTGCTGACTTCAATTAGCAGAAGGTATACACATTGGTACAAGAAAAATCCTATATTTTTTATTTTAAAGGTGCACTGTGTAACTGGAAATGTTATTGCTTTGCCTGGAATGTTCCACAGTGAAGCATTAAAGTCATCTGTCTCCATGAAGATAAGCAAAAACTAAACTACCGGGAAGCCAAGAGAGAGGAGAGGCGTCTCAGTGTATTGTAAGAATGCTTGTTTTTCATGGTATTTTTAATCAGTAAAAACATTTGTAATGGAATAAATGCAAAATACACATTTAATACCCTACTGTGGAACATTACAAGGAAAAAACAATCACAACCCCATCGAGACAAGCAGGTGGTACACCCTCTACCAGAAAAGTTGCAGTGCACTTTTGTTTAGTTTAATCAATGTATTTATTTAATTTTAGAAATAATTATATGTTTTTGATGTTTTGAGATGCTATCACTGGAATGGTATACATTAAACCTTGAACATAACTGACATAGTACCACGGAGACAAGCATAGTTACATGTCAGATCTGTGGAGAAGCTTCCTGTTTACAGTAAGAAAACTTCTTTCAGGTGATTTTTTTCTTCAGTAAAATATCTGTAATGGAATAAATGCAAGATAAGCAATAGCATCTCTCTATACCTGAGAGAAAGAGATAACAAAAAAGTAACCCAGTGCACCTTTAAAAACACTACAGTAAATTACACTGACAAAATAATTATACCCTGAAAACTACTAACTAAAACTAAAATATGTTCCCTCCAGCTTCTTTTGACAGTTTCACAACACAACCATTTTCTCTTTTACTGGCCCACAGCATTCTACTTAGCCTCATTTTCTGGCCTGCGCTGATCTATGCCAGAGCAGGTACCAGAGATATATACTCTTGTACTTTCACACTAAGTTAAAGAATAGTGGGCTTCTCATTAGAGGTGTGACGTTAATGCACTCCAAAATGCTGCCATATAACCCTGAGTGCAGCCCGTATATCCCACTTGGCCAATATTCTCCTTTTATGAAATGTTGCAGAGCCTCTGGCCAGGATCCAGCTGCTATTATGTCTGCACAAATGAGTGATTGCTCTGTTTTCAACAAGCCCGGGCTCTGGTTATGCAAGAGGCAGATGTTTGGCTGCTCCGAGTCCTTTACTTCAACCTCAAGCCTCAGAGGAACGGTTACATGAGCACTGTACAAAACAAGAGCTCCAATTCATATCCGTCTGACACAAAAGATCACAGTTACTTCAAATGCACAACTCAGCAGAGACGGATGCAAAGGGACTGTTACGTAACATTTGAATGAGTTCCATAGAAAAAAAATCTGACTTCTTGGTTGACTGGGGAGGGGAGTAGTGAAGTAAAGTGTTGTAAACTAGCAGTGGGAGCTATATTGAAATGAAAATATATTGGAAAAAGTTCCAAACATTGACGATATGCAGCCAGAGTGTATGGACAATCAAATCAAAATGTTGCAAAAAAAGAAGGGTGTACACAATTACGAAAAATGTATTTTGACTGAAATTCAGTCATGTCCGCTTGATATACTTTGGTGTTTTTAATGGAGATGTTTACAGCCAATCTTGTAGTAGTTTGGGGATGACTTTTGACATGACATTGATAAAAAATCTATTTTGGTTATGAAATCAATACAGAAATCCATTTTTATTGTGTTTTTGAATTTATTTTTTTTTAATTTGATTGGAAAATTGAGATCAATCATGAGAATTTTCCATATTGCCCTATATTCTGACACATTTGTATGTAATTGCCACATTTAACTCATTTAATAATCTACAAAACTACTACATGGGGTTCTTTATATCAAAACCATGCAGTGTTTGATGCTCTAAACATAATTTCATTGTTTTTCTATTACAACGACAATAAAATCTTGAATCTTGAATCAATAGTTAAACTAGAGATGCAACAATAACTGAAATATTGTGATATTGTGTGTTTTCCTACTTTTTCTGAAACTTGCGTTGTGACATTGAAATTTCCCCACTGTGGGACGAATAAAGGATTATCTTATCTTATCTTATCTTATCTTATATCGTGTCGTCAAAAGTCTCACAGTAATACCATGGGCCATCACAATATATATTGAATTACAAGTTTCTTTGCTTAAATTCAATGTTATGGTGCAGCAACAGCTAAAAACAGAGAACTACACAGACCATGATCCTTTGCTCTGTTTCAGTCCAATCTACATGATGAAATAACTGTTATTAAGCACTTTTAAATTTTAATTATTTAGATTATGACAGAAAAGTAGTATATTCACATTTTTGTTTAGAGATTTGGACATTGTTACAGCCCTAAGTTAAACATACATACTGTTTTAGAGGCATGCCAATTATGGATTCACTCAGTATTGACTTGACTTACTTATCACCACTAACATCAACAGCCCTACACTGTACACACTGTTTGCAATAGTTTCATCTCTGCTACCTCAACCCATTCGAGATTGTGTTGCTTCAGAAGACAGAAATCAGAATTGATATCCAGTATTCCCTTATCTGAGCCGCAACGCTGTGGGCTCAGTTTGACTGTTCAAAGATGCCTGTGCTGTCATGCATTGAGTTTTATTGATTGCTGGATGTTGACTTTAGCACTCTGCTCCATGTTTTATACAAACAGTGTATCGGGAGTAGTGCAGGAGTCCTTTGGCAGCGTAATGAAATAAACAGCTGATGCAATAACGCTCTGTACTGTCAGGAAGCACACCTACTGTTGCCTGTGCTGGGAAAAGACCTAAGATTATGCTAAAATGCTATAAAACGTGTTACATCGATTTGAGCAGAGCATTTCATTTCCATTTGAGATGCCCAAACGTTGTACCTGTAGAGTATGCACTTAAGAGAAGCAGTGTTGCACATTTCGTTCCATATTTTCTGGAATATGTCTTCACAGGTTACAACAAGCTACAGTTGCTTTGGTATTTGGATTGCTTGTTCTGTAACTTGTTTTGTCATGAATCAAAAAAATAAAACTCAATTCATATTCTGGGACAATAGACTAATCAAATTATCAGATTTTCTTTAAACATGCACTTAGTAATTTACAGTATATATAGGCCTGTTTGTTTCCATGGAGATGATACTGCTTTGCTTACACAGTATGGCTTTAAACCTGTCTACTGTATGTCTATGTGGAAAAGCAGATGACAGCACCATGCCAAGTTACAGGCCGCATCTATGGACAGAAGAGATTTCATTTGACAAGGTAATTTTTGATCAATAGAATACCTGTACTTGAATTAATGCAAAGTTAACTTTAATACCATTCTGTGGAACTATTCAGGAAATGTTCAGTTTTATTCTACATATATTTTTTCCAGTGGGTATCTAGGTGTGATATAGTTTAACTTTAGTAGGTACCTTGTCCAGATGTTCCCAAGGTGATGTTTGTGTGTTTATTGTAATCCGGAAAAACAAAAAAAAAACATATTTTTGCCCCTGAAAGAGGAGAGGAGGGACCTTGCCACAAATCAATAGCAGCAGGAGTTATGTAAAGTTTGACCAATAGAAGATGGAGTTGCAGAGAAAGGGGGAGCTCAGAGGGTTCTCCACCAGTTGTTACGCAAGAAGTGCATGCTCTTTATAAAAGCCAGACTCACTCAAACCAAGGTCTGATCTCTGAGAGTGGCCCACCTCTGTTTGGTCTCCAAGGTAGGTTTTGCATTTTGACTTTCACCACTTTAACTGATAACACTCTAATAATTACACTATTTACAGCCTTAATAAAGCATGAATAAAGACTTAAGACTTGAGTATGATTCAAGATTGATAACTACTTAATTAAGGGATTAGGAAGTACTTTAACAAGCCTAAATCATTCATTATGAGTCATAAGTCTCCGTCCATGCTTTATTAAGACTAATTAGGTGGAGTTATTATGTGTTACCATTTATTTTAACTGTTATTATGACTGAATACTTACAGTGGCCAAATGTGGTAAGTAAATTAATAAAGAATATTTTCACTAGATGTGGATAACTGATTGAGTAAATGTCCAAAGATATGTGTAATAATGAAAAATGAGTCTGTTTGTATTCTGTTATGAAACTGGACACATTTATTTCTCATGTTATTCTCATGTTAGTGACCCATTGTGTCCCTTCTTCCCATGTGTTCTATTGGATTTAGGACAAGGGATTGGGCCATTCTAATAGTTTAATTTGATGTCTCTCTGAAATAAATTTGTGAAGAGTGTGTTTGTGAACACAGGTATATAATATGCTCGCCTCATAATGTACTGTAGAGAGTGGTGTTATGGAAGTGATGAGCAGTGCCATTGGACACAGTTCAGTTTTGGACTCATTAGACTAGAGTCTGGCAGAATACTACAGTTCACATGTGCAGCAAACAAACTTCAACATATAGTGCATTATTCAATGTTTCTTCTGTTCCGAATCATCTCTCCACATCCTTGATTCCCTTGAATCCCTGATATTTCATTTCTCATGTGTTATAAATGTAATAGGAACAAGTTGATCATGGTCAGTTTATGCTGAAATTGTCTTGTCATTGACTTTAACATGTTTGTATTACAGCCTAAACAGTAATCACTGATTTATTATTATTTAGAAATCCCTCTGTAACCAATGCAGACACTTCAGATGGTGTTTCTTCATTATCTAATCTGACAAATCAGATTAGCTAATAAAACCATTTTGACAGCTTTATATGTGGACCAACTCCAATACTGACATTTGTGTTTGTGTTTTGTGCAGAATGTTGCGGTACGTGGTTGCCCTCTGCCTCGTGGCTGTGTCCTGGGCACAGGACTGCCAGGTGGCTAACATCCAGGTCATGGAGAACTTTGACAGGACCAGGGTAATCATGACTTCAGTTACCAATGTGTGTATTGGCTGAGGGTTAGTTTCACTTTAAATGTCTTTTGTGTTGCATTAGTACACAGGCGTATGGTATGCAGTGGGTAAGAAGGACCCGGAGGGCCTGTTCTTACTGGACAACATTGTGGCCAACATGGTTATTGATGAGAATGGTCAAATGACTGCCACAGCCGAGGGCAGAGTCATCATTCTCGGGTGAGTACCTCTGTCTTTATTTGTCTGTATGAAAGTGAATGTTTAATTGACTCAAACTCATAAATAATCTTTAAATTTGAATTGCATACTCTTGCTCACACTCACAGCAACTGGGAAACATGCGCTAGAATGATTGCCACCTTCCATGACACTGACAACCCATCCAAATTCAAGATGAAGTACTGGGGAGCAGCTGCCAACCTCCAGGAGGGATGTAAGTACCACACCTGCATAACAAGGAATCTACTGAAACAAATCATTTGTTCTTGTTTGGGCAGTATAATTCTGTTTCCTCCTAACCCTCTTTTTATGCTCATGAATGAGCTTTACATTTACTATATTGCAATTAAAATAGCATGATTATAATAGCAAATAGTCTGCCATGAGGAAAGATAACTGTAAGAATTTTACTACACAATCTGATTTTAATGTTACATATCCATAAAAAATCAACATACTAATTACTTATTTTAAATTACTTTACTACTTTAAAAAGAAGAATACAAAATATGTATTATTATTTATGTCCCTTTAAGTGTGGAAACCGTGACTGAATTAAAATGAAAATTAATTTCACTATCACTGCTCATAACACAGGATCTTAACTACACAGTATGTTTGACACTCCTGGCTCTATGCTGTCTGTTCATATTTCAGATGATGACCACTGGGTGATTGACACAGACTACGATAACTATGCCGTGCACTACTCCTGCAGACAAGTAGATGAGGACGGCACATGCAAAGATGGTTATTCTTTCATTTTCTCTCGACACGCCACTGGTCTGAGGCCCGAAGATGTGGCCATAGTCACCCAGAAGAAAAGGGACATCTGCCTGCTGGGAAAATACAGGCGTGTAGTGCATACTGGTGAGTCCCAACTGGAAAGTCCAGTTTTGAAGTCAGTGAAGTGCTATGTAAATTTTATGCATTTAAGAACATCAAAAAATTGAATAGAATTGACTTTGATATGAGTGAGGAAATCCATTATTCTGAAAAATCAGAATAACAATAATATTTTGCCAGCCACAACACTATAGAAAAGTTTGCCACATATACTCCAGAAAGTTCAAGTGCTAAGAAAAGTAAAAAGGAAATAGTTTGACAACAGATATAAATATAAGGTTGTATTTTTTATGGTGAACATTGAGTCACAAGGACTGAGCTCAGTACTACTCAAAAATGGGAAGTCTAGGCTACTACCTAACTGATGTTATTTATGTTGGCACATAGACTCAATTACAAGTAGAATATGATGAAAAAAATATCTCAGGAAAGAATAATTGCTGGCGCTTTGAATTACATCCACTTATGCCTTTCCGCCACTGTTTTAATACACCAGTAGAGACTAATATTATACATTGTGAGACCAATAAAATGTAAGAGTAAACTTTAATATCATTTTTTTTACAGGTTATTGTGCCACAGCACCAGCCAAGTGATCTAAGAACTCTCAGGAACTTTGATTTTGTCTTTTACCTCGGGGACTTTAAAACACTTTCCATCACTGTGGAGAAAATAAAGCATTCCTGTTTCATGAACTTGTACCGCTGTAAATAGAAGACGGGAGACGTGTGTCATAATTGATACTGCTTTTCTGTCACTGGACCTTCCCTTTCCCATGTAAAGCTCACACTATTGCACAGATGTTGACAAATCCTATAAAACTATAAAAACTATAAAGTATATTAGGGTTCATTCTATGGTTGTATGAGGTCTATGATCCATTTTACAATTAAATGCTCATGTTGTGTGGGTTTACACATTCTAAATAAGTGCCAGTTTTCTTTCATAATCATGTGTGTTTATGGTTATAATACATGGAAGTAAAAGTAGTACTGTGTTGAAATATAAATAGGTAGGTATCTGTACTTAACCTCACTTAAGTCAGTTTTAAAGCGGATACATTTTACTTTTACTGCACTGTATTTGAGAGCAGGTACCTGCACTTTCTACTCTACTACATTTTTGAACTGGACAAAAAGGAAGTTTTTATTGTTTGACTCGCTGAAATGGCTGGGGATTTATTTTAACATGTTCACAGTTTAAGCAAACTAAAACATACAAATAATCTTTTTCTTTTTACTCTTTAAGTACATTTTTAAACATTTTGAGATATTTTTTTCATGTGATACTTTTACTTAAAAATTACTAAGGCCAATATTTTATTTGTAAATGAAATAAAACTGCAGTATTGGAGGGACATTCGGATCTTTATTGCACCTTTTATACAGTACAGTAATACACTTTTGGAGGACATGATCACATTACAACATAACACAACAGAACACAATCTATATAACATTGTAAAAATTCAGTTTAGAAAAATAAAGGTACTTCATTTGCCTCCTATTCACCTTGTAGACTGCATACAGGTACCTTAGCCTTCTTTCTCCTTCTCCAAGAACTTTACTAATCCCTCCTTTAAATAGTTTAGTACGAGGAATTAACGCAATGCAATCTCATTCCAGCTTTAGCGGGCGGGCAGCAAGCTTGAAAAGTCAAGGTGGCAACGCATGTGAGATTATAACACAAACTAAAGCAAAATAAATACAATGTACTAACACAAAAGAAGTCCAATATAGTTTGTTCATGATTTAGATAAGTTTGTGTAATGTTCCCTTCTTTGAATAAATAATGATTGAACAGTGATGACTTTTGCATTAAAATGTGGAGTGATGTTTCACTTCGATAGCTAAAAGTAAACATTGCAAGATACAAAAATGTAAAGCCATTAACCAAAACATGATTAAAAACAAAAAAAAACAGCAGTTTTCACCCAAAATAAATACACAGGATACTCGCAAAGATAGAAAGTTTTACCAAGAGCTTTTAAAACATGGAAAGTTTATGTTGCTTTTCCAGTATAATTTTAAATATTCTATCCAATTTAGATATTACCAAATTACAAATTGGTACCACATTATTACAAATACATCAAGTTTAAGTTTGAGTAGCTCAGAGAGGAACACCAAATCACAAATTAGGATATTTTGGTTTCATCTCTACCAGTGCTGAACCAGGTCCCATTTTACCGTTTCAGGCCATGCAGTAGTCGATGTGAGCGAGCAGCTCGCGATGGCGGCTGGTGGGGTATGGGGTGTGGCATCTGGGACACTCCAGAAAGCTCTCGTCCAGCAGGCAGGGGAGTTTAGACGGAGAAGTGGGTCCTACAGGGTCGTCAATGGTGAGGCGCTCAAACTCAAAGCGGTTATAAGAGGATGGCTCGGAGAAGCGGGCGTTGCATGATTTCTGAAAGAAAAAAAGGACAGATGTGACAATGTCAAATTCACATTAAGGAAAAAAAAACCTAATTGATAAAAGTTTTTGGCATCTAATAAGCAAAGATAACTACATAGAATTTATAGAGAAGCAAAAAATATGGTCAAGGTCATGATCACTGAAATCTAAATGTGTGTTAAAAGATAGTTTTGTATTTGGTTTTGATTTCATCCCCAGTATTTGATACTGATGAGTCTGTATTAAAGGTGCACTATGTACCTTTGAGGAGTACACCACTTGTCTGCCTCCATGCACATGTAATGGCTTTACCTGAAAAACTCATTTTTATTGTGTGCGGGATCACCTTGCCATAGATTTGCCCTGTAACTTGGCCTGATGGTGTCACCTACTTATCTTCATGGATATAAAGAAGTTTAATGCCATACTGTGGAACACTGCAAGCCAAACAATAATATCTCCATGAAGACAAGCGAGTGGCGCACCCCCTACCCGAAAAGTTGCACAGTGCACCTTTAAATATATGTATATTTGACAATGTTTTAACCTAATCAGTCTTCTTTAATGAGTGGACACGGCATATTTAACAATTTGCTCTCAAAGATAGCATACTAAAGTAGATGGGTACCCTTAGTAAACATAACTAGGCATCAGATTTAAAGCTGCATTGTGCAGCTTTTCTGGTGGGGGGTTTGTCACCTGCTTGTCTCCATGGAGATGTTTTTGCTTTGCCTGGAATGTTCCATGGTATTTCATTAAACACATCTATCTAGAATTTATTCATTGCAGGTGTTTCTATTGAGCAAATATACAATAATTCTCTCTGTGAATAGGGTTGCATCTCCACAGATCTGACCAATAATGTAGCCTATAGTTGTCTCCCTTGGAGCGTTCTAAACAAATAACATCTCCATGCCAACCAGCCGATGATGGACTCTCTACCAGAAAAGTTGCGCAATGCACCTTTAAAGGGAAAAGATAAAAAGGCAAGCCAATATATAGATTTGTGTGCAGTTGAACATACAGCAGATTCCAGTTTAGCAATCTGGTCACGAGCCTTCCGCAGCTCCTTCAGCACCTTCTGTAGCTGGTGCTGCATGCTCTGCCGATCAATCTTCTCATTCTCAAACTCTGTAGCAGACAGTTGGATCTTAAAGAGAAAATATTCAAACTAAAATAGCATGTAATGAAATATAATGTTAGCAGTGCACGGTGAGATGTTACATTACCTGCTGCTCCAAAGCAGCAATTCTCATTTGCTCTTCTTTTTGGCTTAAGAGAGATTTCTGCAACATGTTGAGCTGTGGAAGTCAAAAAAATATAAAGTTTGGTCCTTAAAAATAACACTCAGAAAAACAACTTCAAATTGAGAAATAAAGCAACAGGCCAATTACATCAAAGTAGGCTAAATAAATAAATAAAATAATGCTTTGAAGTTGAAGAACCACATTCACACATTCACAAGGTGGGTAAAGTGTCTTGCTCAAGGACACAAACCACCAACCCATCCGTTTGTGGGCAAAAGGTCTTAACATTATTGCACAAATAATGAATGGACTTTTCACCTGTAACAGAAGCTCAGCCGATCTCTTTCTCTCTTCCTCAAGTCTCATGTCTGCCGTCTCCAGCTCAATCCTCATTCGGTCTGTCATCTCCGAGGACACTTTTCTTTCCTCATTCACTGTATGTCTAATGCAAAAAATATATAAAATAACTTTACAACTGCAACTGAAAATGTATTTGACAGCAGAACTGCAATTAACAATTATTTTAGCAGTCGACTTACTCTGATTATTTTTCCAATTAGTCGATAAGTCAAACAAAATTTCTATTGTACACTGAGTTTTTTAAAATACATTTTTAACCAAATTAAGGTTGAAATATGGTGTCTGAAGGCTTCTAGATAGAGAATATTCAACAGTGAAGTGTATTATTAATAAAAATCTAAAACAGTCTATTCTTGACAATTGACATTTTGATTTAATATGGCAGTAGTCTGTGTTATGAAGTTCTTTTGACATGTGTTTTAGAGTCTATTAAGTCCGTACGACTAATGATTCAAATAAAAACAGTTACTCAGATAAATAGTTGCAACTCTATTCAACAGTAAGTAAATTACAGTAGTTTGTGTACCTGTTTCTGAGCTTTTCCCCCTGCAGCTCCTCTCTGGCCTCCCCCAGCTCTCTGCTCTTGACTTCGTACTTTCGTTGAAGCGATGACATCTCGGTACATTTGATCTCGTAGCTGCTCTGCAAAGCTGCGATCTGGCTTTGGAGCCGGGAAACCTGCAGCTTTTGAGACTCCACTTCAGCCTGGGCCTTTGAGTTCTGCACGATGAAACAAAACCAATATTAATGCTGTCACAGACATAATACAGACACTGTTAATAAATGATTATGGTACAGGTAACAATCAGGAGGCAAGAAAATCTGACTTGTGTTCTTAAACAAGTCCCTCACACATAAAATTACAGTCACACGCTGGCTAGCATTAGCCTCATATCTCTCTTGTTTTGTTGAAAATCAAACACCTAAACATGACGACTCGTATTGACTCGCATAGTTTCAGGCTCTTGAAAATGTGTTCTTTAAATCCATTTTGTATTTTTTCTTGAGTTTTCAGACAATCTTAAATTTTTTTGTCAGTGTTTGGTAATGTATGTATAGTGTCTGATAAAACATTCCGCCAACAGAGATCCATGTAGAACACCCCCTGTGTGATGTCACTGCAAAGTATCAATATACATTATGAACAAGTTACAAAAGGCACTGACTACTGAGAGTTCACACTTCACAACAAACTGAATCACAATATGACAAACCCACCAAAATCATCACATGGATAAGATGGATTTTTATTGCCAAATCACTGAGCCCACGGTAAGCCTTCTGAATGTAATGCCTGGTCAGCGTCTGGTCCCAGGACAAATGTGGTTTACCTGTTCCTTCTGAAGCTGCAGTTCAAGTCGACTCCTGGACACCTCATTTTTCTGTGTCTCTAAATCTTTCTGCGCCACCACCAGCATCTGCTCCAAGTGCTTCTTCTGATCATCGTCCTTTACTTCACCAGCTGTCAGAGGATTTCAAAAAAGTTGAACTTGTATTTTTCCATCCACATTATTCTATTTAGCTTGCCAGATAGGCCAGTCACAATAATCTCTATGTAGAATTAAAATTTTATATATACACATACATATATATACACACACACACACACACACACATATAAATAAATAAAAGATTTAAGCTGTAAAAGGTTGAATAACTTCTATGACTTGTTACAGATGTAAACTAAGGAAGAAAGTGTCTCATTCTGCAGTTTATTTATTGCAGCTCATCATTTTTTACAATATTGTAGATTTAGAATAGTTTTTGTGGTTTAAATCTCCTCTTATGTTATTGGGTCAGTGATATAAATTAGTTTAAATATCGTTTATAATCCATATTTACTTGAGCAAGATACCGCACTTCAAAATGCGTTATTGTGACAGGCCTATTGAGAGACACATAGACACATTCAAAACACAATTTGTTTTTTCCTTGTATTGTACATTCCAGGAACACCTTTTCAGCTGTTGTCCTCGATCCGAAACATTCCCTGAACAGTTTGTGCCCTGAGGAAGGATTGGTAAAGCTATAAATCACTCAGACTGTTTGCATAGATTTCGCAACTTGCAAACCTTTGACATAAAAAGTTGACTGGTTCTTGAGAGCAGAGTCTTGTACCTGGGATTGTAAGTGCCTAAAAACATACTGACTGAATAAAGACATATCCTGTGCATCAATTAATCTACTTGAAGGGAACATGGGGTGGAACAAAGCTCTAAAAATTATTAGGATCTTACACAACAAGTACTACGTATACACAACCTTACACAACAAGTACTACGTATACACAACCTTACACAACAACTACTATGTATACAAAGACATATGAAAGTCTGATTAAACTGTGCAGTCACTCCAAAAACTCCAGATAACCTAATCCATAATATAAACAGTCAACTAAAAGTCAACTAGCAGTCAACATCAATGGATTAATTAACTCACTGATGAAAGAGCTGGGTTAAGGATGGATGGAAAAAAATGATATTGCAATGCTGTTGAGATGATTTAAAATAAAAAAATAAACTTGCAACGTAATCTTCCAAACAATCAAATATCTATTTTTGTACTTTTGTGGTTAAATTTACAATTTTTGCTATACTTGAACCTCAACCAAGACACGTACAGGCACATTTTAGCACAGTATTGGCTAAATATCTGAATCAGGGTAAGCCCAAAAAACACTGAGATGTTAATTTTTAATCAATAATGCCCACCCCTACTTGGAACAACAACATGAAAGATGGAGGTCAGAGCAGTATGTTAGCTTCAGAGTTGTGTAAATAATGAACCATCTTACCCTCTGAGGCTGGTTCTGGCGTAGCTTGTTGCTGTTTGGCCTGAGCCAGCTGCTGCTCCAGCTCTCGAGTGTGGGCCAGCACTGACTGCACATAGGCCTCTCTCTGCTGGTCGTACATCAACCACTGCTGGTTCTTCTCAAGGGCCTTCCCCAAAAACAAACATTTATATTAATACGCCCAGCACATTCAGTTTTATGCAAGTAAGGGAAGATGTAAACTAATAGTATCAAACTATGAGGTTATATAAGATAAGGTTTTGTGGTGTGATGGGATGTGCATGAGAACCAGGTCAAATTTGTTTAGCATCTTTTCCATGGTAAGAAGTGTTTCATGTTCACAAAATAGTAAGATATGATTGAATATTCAGACCCACATCTTTCAGCTGATCTTGCACCAGTGCCACTTCTGCAGGAGGTGCTTGTTGTCCATTCTGCAGTAAAGACAAAAAACAAAACATTATTTTTTATTTTTTGGTTTCAAGTAATGAAAGATGACTTCTTAACTGTAAAAAGTCACGTGACTGAAATACTAAAAGCAAAGTACATTTATAAAAGACCACATGGTTGAACATAAAACAAAAAGTGAAACTAAATACATCCTAGTTAAAATGATCTGTAATGGAGGGCTGGGTGCAATAGCATTTCTTATCCTTGCATTGAACAATGATGAGTTTTAATAAAATCAATAGATTTTTTTTAATATGGAAAAAATATCCAAGAATGGCTGATATCTAGACATCAGTTAAAATGCCCCCAAACTGATACTAAGATCTGTAAACAATTTGATCACATTTTCATGAACCGACACTGATCTTCATTTACATACTTACCCCACTTCTATGCTGTATCCTTCGTTGCCCTTGGTCTTATCCTGTTCCTCGACAACAGTCCTACAGCCTGTTCAACATCTCATAATTCTGTCTGTGTGACCCGGTGGTCCTAAGGTCAGCATGTCTAAGCCTTTTACTGCTATAAGCCCCTAAATGATCACCTCTGAGCTAAGCAGCACCATAACAGACAAACATCATGAGCTTGACAACTTTTCCAGATGGTTTTAAACGTATGGACACATAAGCCGTCGAAGGATCATATTTAAAATGCCAAAGTGCAAAGTGGACGCGTCGGGTTAGTTGGATTATTTCTAGTAATGCGAGGGCAGTCACACCAGTTTGTGGAGAGGAGAAATGAGCATGAGACAAAGCATACATGAGGGAAGCCACATGGAGTTAATATAGATACGATGCCGGAAGCAGTGCATCTCAAGAGAGCGGTGAAAGAATAATCACAATTGAATTGAAAACTGAAATGCAATAATCACCATTAGCAAATCTCAAAGGCAGCAATTATTTAGGCAATAACTAAATGTCCCTGTGTCTCCATGGAAACTTGCTTATACAGATGTATTCTGAAGTGCAAGAGCTTCATTGGGCCATATTTATTCTTCTCACATGTTGATGCTCCTGAATAACTTTAAAATGTATCATGTATGAACTTTTAATTATTTTTAAAAATTATCCAGCCCCAAGACATTGTACTCCCACCAATAAATGTGTTTGTATTCAATTTCAAGTCTCCTAGGTACGGTATAAAGTAAGGAAGGCATATGCAAGCTGCATTTACCCCTAAAGTGGGAATTGTGGAATAGAAGTGAGTGAGGTATTAAACAATTTAGCAAAGTCAATGCAGAGACAGCTGAGCAAACGCTGGGCCACAGAACACCAACATTACAATTAGGCTGCACCGGGGAGATGAATAGAGGACCAAAGGAGGGAACAAGCCCACAGTGCCATCTACTGCTGTATTGGGAAACTGCAGCTAGAAACAAAGGTTACCTCAGAAGGACAAAAAAAAAAAAAAAGGAATAGTTTCAATGTGCCAAGACAGCCAGCCATCAGTAAGGTGGCTACAGTCGTTTTGATTTTGTTTTATCATCTACTTAGTAAATATTTTTTTTTCAACTTAGATGTAATAAGAAATCCTATATTGTGGAGAAAGTGATTAATGTTGTTCAGTCTAGTGACATATTAAACTTTTATAATTGAGATTGTATAATCTTCTACATAAATATGTAAAAGATTACTTATAAAAGACAAAATTATTCATTGTATAATAAATAGATTTTAACAAATTATATTGAATTAGCCCAACATAGTATTTTCACAATCTATCGACAATACAACATGCACATATACAATTTGTACAGGCCAGTATGACCTGTCATGGACTGCTGTAATTTCAGTGGTTTGCCTTATGAATTAACAATGTAGTGGCACCATATTGACAGACACGGGTCTCATGTAATAATCTCTTCAGAAACTGAGCTGTGGACAGGTCTGAAAGTTTGCCAACTTACTGCCAGCTGTGTTTCCAGGGACTGGCAGCGCACAGACACCGAGGCCAGTTTGTTTTTGAGGTTTTCTGTCTCTTGTGATACGCTCTGGAACAAGGCATCTCTCTGCTCAGCCTCCCTCCTCCTCTGCTCCAGCTGGGCTTGCAGTGAAGCCACCACCTAAATAACACAATATCAAATAATCATCAGCTACAAGACCAGAGGAAAAGCTGTGTCGAGTGAATTTGGAAAACGTTTGTTAAAATTTGTTTCCTCTCCCTCCTCCTCTCTCTGCAATTATGGCTGCTTCATGCGCAGATTACATAGCAGGAAGCCTGCTGACATTACCCACCCAGAAGCTCTTGTTTTGCACTTCTGTTGACGACTAATGAGGAAGAGGCAAGTGTGATTATATATCCCATCTCATATTCTATTTACCACCATGCCATTCCCATGTTATTCCTGCAATTCAACCTAATTGCAAGACAAACCATAGTATTATTTATGCAACAGTAGAACTATTACATAGGCAAGCTACAATCCAAAAATGTTTCTCTGATCCACAAATAAAAGCCAAGACATTTGTATAAATGTGCACAAATAAATGCATTGTGTAAGTGTTTGAAATGAGATTTTAATAATGCCGGTGTAATAGTTTGTACATAAAAAATAATTAAAGTATCTATCTAATCTAAAAAGCATGTAGGTTTTAATGTCTTATTATTATTAACTATAGGACTTCACAGTTTAAATATTAAAAAGTTTTCTCAAACAGCTCACCAATATTTTTTCCACAAATAAAAATTATTTATCATCTTGGTGTTGGTACACTTTTTTTTACTTTCAGATGTCAAGTAAATAAGCCATAAATACATTTGAAACCCAAAAGGTAAAAGTTCAACAATAAAATTGAAGGGCACAGCGCTGGGGCCATGTTTGTGGCTAAACTTCTTTTCAGCTGAGCTGCTGTCAAAGGCAAGATAGAAGTCATTTCCCACCAACTGTTACTGTGGCAGCTCGGTGAAAAGCCAGCGTGATTTGTTTCTTCTTTGACAGTTGTCTGCTGCCATCCATACATACATGTAGCATCATGCGTCAATACCACCGCAAAGAGACGAAATTTCACAATAGAAAAGCACAGACATACATCTTAATCACTGCCAACTGTCACCTAGTTTTGAAAAAATATAATGTTTACAAAGGCCTTCAGTGAGGACCTATCGCACAAAATCCTATTGCTTTTTATTATGGATGCATTTCTCCTGTCACTACTGTGCACATACCTCTCCTCCTCGAGCTGTCAGCTGCTGTCTCAAAGTTTCAAGTTCCTGCTCTTTGACCAGCAACTGCTGGTTATTTCTCTCCCGTAGTGTCTCCAGAGAAAGGATCCTCTAAGGTTGCAAACACAAAACAAAAAAATTAAAATCTTGCATTCAAACAGGAGACAGGAAGAGAGTGGATTTCCTGTACCTCCAGCAACTTGCTTTTATCAGAGTCAGGTGGTCGGATGTGTCGTTTGGGGAGGTCTTCAATCTTTTTTTTGAGATGAGCGTTTTCCTTTTTCACACGATCCAACTCTGCCTCAACTTTGGAGGAGGAACTGCTCGATTTGAAGCCCAACTTGGACACAATGGACTCTTTGGCACCTTTAGATGTCATGGCTGGTACTGAGTGAGTCAGTGCCTAGAAAAAGCACAAACATGACATGTGTATTTGCACACATTTGGAAAAAAAAACTACTGGATGACCTGTAGGTCTACTGCTCACAAATACAAAAATCTATTGGCCATGATAGTATTAGATTAGGCTGAACAACACAGCATAAACACTCCATAAATTGAACTCTGAACAAGAAGATCAGAGAATAAAATAAAAAAAGAACATTTGGAAACCTGACTATGTTTGAACTTTCATACGTATTTGTTAATCTATTAACAGTCAGAAAGAAGGGCACTTCTGAAATCATTCTTAACTCATGTTGTTCATGATGTTTTCAATAGATCCATGGTTTATTCTAACGTAACGCACTATTTTACGCTATGGGGGACAAACTATATAATCAGTAATCGCTAAATATTGTTAGAAAGACTTACAGAGAAAATGGGCTGTAGATGATAGATGAGATACCCTCGCTGACGATGACAACAAGACGGTTTGTTTCGGACTCTTTCGTTTCCTGAAGTTTGAATTGCAGCGCGCTGACGTCACTTCCGTAAGGGTGCGCCCGTTTTCAAGACTCGGGCGGTGAATCCGACGCACAGACCATATATACTGTCTAATATACTAATATACTAATATACTAATATACTAATATACTAATATACTAATATACTAATATACTTATATACTAATATATTAATTTACTGATATACTCATATACTAATATACTAATTTACTAATATACTAATATACTAAAATACTAATATACTAATTTCCTAATATACTAATATACTCATATACTAATATACTGTCTATGGTCTACGGTACTATGGTTCGGCGGGGCAAAATATCAACACCATATGTTTTACAACTTATTTATTTATTTTTTAACAAACTGATTCCTTCTCTCTTATGTATTCAGTTTGTATTTAGTTAGAATTTTATGTCAGATATAGCCATATTGCACGGTGATTTGAGATCAATTATCGCCGGGATGCCCTTTTTGAAGATGAAACTTATCACTATAAACTATCAAGCTCAAGCCCGACTGGTTATTCAAGTCAAGTGTTAATTGTAAATTGAGTCTTCTGCCTTCTTTTGTTTTTTCATACACACATCACATTATCATATTACCAAAGCCTATCAGTGTGCAGAATCCTCTCTGATGCTCAGTGGATTCTTGTTTTTATTTCTGTCTTTGCTTAATGTATTGTTTTTCAGTCTAGTAGTCTATTTAAAGGTACAGCCCTAGCATGTAATTTCTCTGGTGGAGTGTTGCTTTGCCTCTAATGTTACACAGAATGACATTAAACTTATCTATCTCCATAGAAACAAGCAGGTGATGCCACTAGGCCAAGTTACAGATCAAATTTGTGAAGCAAGAAAGCTTGTTTTTCAAGGTATTTCTGCTCAGTGATAACAACTGTGATTGTTCAAATGCATATATTGAATAGATAAGTTGCTGAATTCACAAGAGAATGTCAGATGAACAAGAAGCAGGGCTGCTGACTGTTTATTTTATAGGACAATGTGAGCTAATTATCTTGAACCGAAGGAGTAAACACACAGGCTGCGCATAATAAGAACCCACGAGAACTGCAGAGGTGGTGAGTATAAGGTTACATTTTATTTTACATTTGTCCGTTTTGATTATGGACGTTATCAGCATAATCAGGCTATTAATATTATGACCCTTAGAAATAGTTTGAACCTTTAGTATTCAGTTGTAGTAAGTGGCAGTTGCTGTATCATCTGTGGTCAGGACAAATATGGTTAGATCATTATTCTACCAACTTGAATGTCCGAGGTTCAATCCCAGCTCCAACATTGTGTCCTTGGACAAGCCACCTCACCTCACCTCCTTGCTGCTCTTGTGTGTATGAGAGATTTGTGGTGATCAGAAGCTGGAACAGATTGGCAGCTTCTTTTTTTTTGTCAGTTTAACCCTTTGACCAGCCACCAAAAAATTGGGGAGTGAATAATGAACATTGCGCGAAACTGTCTTATGCTAAAATTTAAATTTAATCACCATTTTATCACCATTTATTTTTGGGGCTTTGTCATAATATGAACTGCCTAAGTCTAGGATCTGAAAAGCTCTATCAGACAAATACAATAGTCTATTATAACGAAATATGGAACTAGTAACACAGTTCATCTCTGCTTAACTCCATGTTTTTATTATTTTTGTGTATTATTTACACAATTAAAATGTAACTAATCACAACTATAATATGAATCTCTGAATACCTTTTGCACTAATTAATTTCTGATAGAACTTGACTCTTTGTAGGAATTCAGATTGTTTCTCATTCCACCAGTGGCGCATGAGTGTCATTATACTGATGCTGAGTTTGAGCTGAGAGACAAAAACAGGTAAATACTCACAGATGGATGAGTCACGGCTCCTCTTTGGCTCTTCTCTCAGCTCCATATCCACTCAACCAAAACATTTGTGAAGAACTTTTAAATCCTGGCTGCCTTCACTTCCATCAGAACAGTCGCCCCAGGAGCAGATTCTATTACATCAATAAAAGTGGCTTCCTTGTACAACCTTTTTTAATCGTGTTTAATAGGAACTGATGCAGTGTCACCGTAGCGGATGTAGTGCGTAAAAAATTGTATTAATCTATATATAACCTAATATTTAGGAAGGAAACTCTTAAGGCTATATCACACTATTTTCTGATCTATGTTATAATGTTGTTTACTCATTATAAATATACATAAATATACTTGGAGTTGTGTTTTGTTTCATTGAAACTTTTGTTTAACATACAAATTCTGCATATCTAGGAGTTCTTCTGTCCAACTGAAAACACAAAGTGGAACAGACACAAGAGATGTGGTTGTACACAAAGTGCTCCACTGTGATTTTACACTCCACACACCTTCAAAATCATTTGGATAATTTCATCCCTACACTTGCCAATCTACTGAACTAAAGGTACAATGTAGCTGTTAACTTGAAAACTACCTCTACATGACATCACAAGGTGGAACAGAGCATTTTGAGCTTTGGAGATGTAGACAGACTAAAAATATGTGTGAATGAAACAAAACACAACTCCAGGTATGTTTTTGATGAGGTAACAACATTGTAACATGGCATAAAGCTCACAAGTAAATTTTGCATAATATAGGACCATTTTGCTGTTAAATTAGAAATGTTACGACCCCTTATAATAAACAGATAAACAATAGAAAAAATGTACCAGCCTGTGTTATGCAGGTATAGTGAGCTGTCCAATAATATATTAGACCAGCCATTCCCAAAGTATTCTGTGCCATGGCCCCCCTATCAATGCGAAGGTCACATGGATAATAATAGATAATAGATAATAATTTACACTACATTTAATAGAATATGTATATATTTTTACAAAAATAATCTAAAAAACAAAACAATAACAGTAGTAACAACATATTGATACAGAATACTGAATACCTGCATTAAAATGTATTGTGTAACATATTCTGATACATGGTCCAATCAGAGTACTGTATTCTGAATACTTAGAATACTTTTACCTTGAGTTGCATTTAGATTACAGTGTGAAAACGCAATATAGGATTAAGAACAGCTTTATGTTTGTTTCACCTCTTGTTATGCATTTCCTATCACTCACTGGAGAAGGAAAAACCACACATGCACTCACCACAAAAGCAGTGTTTTCTGTATTTCTCATTAATACCTGAAACCTAAATTGTGAAATCAAGTACTGCAATGTATTCTTTTGATTTCAGAAAACTAACTGTATTCTGAATACCACCAAAAGATGAAGTAACTGTTGCATTACTCAAAATTAGAATATGTATTCTCAGTACATGTATTCAGTTACTTCCCAACACTGCATATGAATAACAATAGTTATACTAAGTGAGTGGTTCCAGACACAACCCTCTCAATTTGCACTACTATCCAACTACAAAAGCTTCTCTGCATCTGCTATTGCTGTGATTAAAACATCACTTTCAACCAAACGCACAATTACCTCTGAAGCTGCTCTGTTGTGCGTTGCCAGATCATGCCTGCTTTCTCTGCATCTTGGACCATCTATCACCCACCTGTTCCGAATTGTCATCCTCCCCCTCCCTCCCACAAACTACACGCTCCCCTGCATCGCTAAGCATTGTGGCCTCTTCTTATCGCCGTGAGGGTCACATGCCTAAGAGAAACGGGAAAAAAGCAGAACTTCATATTTTTGCCTTCCTTACTCAGTCATGATGTTTAAGTCTCCCTTCAAAACAGATCAAACCGGAATTGTACAAACACGGGTTACACAGCAGGTTTTACTCTGGGTTATATTGTTTCATGCTTGTCAAAATGAGTTAGAATTTGGGATTGCCAGGGGGAGAAAGCATGCAAGATGAACGGAACCTGAAACGTGAAAGGACAGTGAGATTACAGCAGGGGTTTCTAGCACAAATGCATCACTGCTCCAAGTCAGTTTATCTTTTTGTTAACAATTATTACAATGCTAAAACATACTTCAAATCTGGACTTTATAATTCTCCAACTCATGTCCCTGAATGGTACAGGATCATTAACATGCTCTAATACATGGGTATGAAAGGAAGAACAACATATGAAAACTTGTTTATTGGACATATCTTTATAATAACAACAACAACAACAACAACCTAGGGCTGGACAAAAAAATCGATTTATTGAATTTGAAGTTCAAAACTATTTTTATTTTCCTTATACTTTCTCACAAAGCAAGGCTGCTCTCTGCAGTTACAGGGCCAATGTTTAGCACAAGGCCCTGCAGCGCTGATGCTTTGAAATTAATGACGTCAAATTAAATGTTGAAGCTGCATGTTTTATGCAATACTTGGTTTTATCTTATTTTATCTCCTCACCACAAACCACTCAGACGCCCATTCATCAGCCCATCACCTCTGCTCCCACACCTACTCCCACCCCCACAAAGGAACCCAGCTCAGTGTCTTTGTCACCTGCGCAGGTGAGAAGGCAGCTGGAGAAAGTTCACCAAAACAAGTCTCCTGGACCAGACAAAGTCAGCTGAGGATATCACAGCTAACCGGAATCCTGCACTTTCTCTTCACACTGAGTCTGAAGCTTGAAGGGATACCGGTGCTGTGGAAGACCTCCTACATTGTGCCAGTGCCCAAAAAGCCTATCCCATCTGGACTTAATGACTTCAGACCAGTTGCTTTGACGTCTCATGTCATGAAAGTGTTTGGGAGGCTCAGCTCAGACTCCTGGTGGCACCATCCCTGGATCCTCTACAATTTGCCTATCAGACCCACATTAGTGTGGATGATGCGGACTACCTGTCAGGCAGGTCTCAGTACGTGCGACTGGGGACCACTCTGTCTGACGCTGTGGTCAGTAATCTAGGAGTCCTCCAGGGTACAGTCCTGTCTCCGTTCCTGTTCACTCTGTACCCCTCTGATTTCCAGTACAGCTCCAGATCCTGCCATCTGCAGAAGTTCTCTGATGATTCTGCAGTGGTAGGGTGTATCAGGGATAGACAGGAGCTGGAGTACAGGACAGGGACCTGTACAGGGACCACTCCATAAATTTTGTGGAGTGATCCCAGGCAAACCATCTACTCCTGAATGTTGACAAGACTGAGGAACTCGTGATTGAATTCAGGAGGAAAAGGACACCAGTGGAGCCTATTACCATCCAGGGCCATTATGTGGAAATAGTGGACTGCTACAAGTACCTTGGCGTCCATGTGAACAACAGGCTGGACTGGAGGGACAAGTGTAATGCTGTTTACAAGAAGAGCATGAGCAGACTCTACTTCCTGAGAAAGCTCAGGTCTTTCAATGTGTGCAGCAAGTTACTGGAGATCTTCTACCAGTCTGTGGAGGCCAGTGCCCTGTACTTTGCTGTGGTCTGCTGGGGGAGCAGCACCAGGAAAAGGGACATTGGGCGGATTGACAAACTGATCCGTAAAGCGGGTTACGTGATTGGCTGTGACCTGGAGACATTTGTCGCAGTGAAGGACAGGAGGACACTGGACAAACTGTTCTCCATCATGGACACTCCTGCTCACCTACTGCACCAGACTATAGAGGGCCAGAGGAGATAATACTCCCTACAACTGTACAACAACTCATCCACTGCACCAGACTATAGAGGGACAGAGGAGATAATACTCCCTACAACTGTACAACAACTCACCCACTGCACCAGACTATAGAGGGACAGAGGAGCTCATTCTCCAACAGTGAGAGATACAAGACTACATTCATACCATACTCCATACAGATGTACAACATCTCACCTTTATGTAACAGATAATACTCCCTACATCTGTACAACAATTTAATCTAAAGTAATGGATAACCTTATGTCCTTTCATCATATCATTGCACTTTCTTGTCTCTTGTATATAGCTGTTATTTTATATTTTATTTTTTATTTTTCTATTTTATTTTGACTTGTAGATATACATTTATATAATTATGCCTTATTTGACACCTGTCTCTTGCTATCTTTTTTGCTACCTATTTAGAATTTATTATTACCATTTATTTTTTACTCTTTGTTATGATATTATATTGTGATGTGTGCGCTACTGTGTCCAAATAATTTCCCTTGTGGATCAATAAAGTTTGTCTAAGTCTAAGTTCATAAAAGATTTCCCCCAGTGGCCAATGGGCTAAATATGATCACTTTTGAATACATCTTTTTCTTTTTTGGACAATTTTCTGTAATTTGCCAAATATTTTTGGTCAAGAAAAAAACAATTTTATTTTAGGCAAAATCACCCACTTCTATAATAGTCATCTTATATATTCTTACATAGCCCTTTTCCAGGGCTATGTATGTGTGCAGTTGTTAAGCCACTATTGTAATGTAATGTGGCCACAGTCGCCTTGGGGTATATATCAACACGTGATTTTACGCCATACGTACTCACTGATGCACTGCATTCATAGGAGAGGTGGATGAAGGTTTGCACGAGAGCAGGGGTGGGCAATTATTTTAACTCAATTCTGCATAATATTAATTGTATTTCTTTATAAAAAGCAGTAAATAGCATTGTTTTGACAAGCTGGTAAGACTGGTAAGAGTATATGTTATTTCAAAAAACACCTCTAAAATAAAAGCAATGCAGCTTTAGTCCACGCATGAGGTAAAATTAGAGCTTAAGAGAGCAGCATGTGGCCCGGGAGCTGTACAATGCCCAGGTCTGCTGCTCATGTCTGGGACCTGGTTTTCCCAGTGGTCTCCAATGTAAATACTAACCAGACCCAACCTGAGCTACCGACATCAGACGAAATTGTTTTTCTGGTGTGGTGTGGTGTGGTATGGTATTTTTGTTAACAAAGATGATTAAATATGACAAGATTTTTTATATGAAAAAATAGTAAATAAGTATGCACAGTTTAGTAATGTGATACAGGTTTAGATTGTAAAAAAAGTGTAATAAATAACAGCTTTAATGTGAAGTTGTTTAATGACAAATATAGTGCTAGAAAATGGTGCAACATGTACATGCGAACATCACTTTTGTTGAATAAATTAAAGGTGCTGTGGGACTTCTTAACAAGGCTTGTGTTGCTTTATTACATTTCTTAGCACCATCTTAGCTTGTTTCTGCTGTGCACAACAAAATACTTTGTGGCTCTTTGACATATTAAACCCATGACCGTGCAAAGATCATGGTTGGTTAAAGTGTTTGTTTGGTGTCGTCATGGTGCCACAAGATAAAAATGCAGAATTCTTTTTACTGTAGAAAGGTGGCATTTTCAGTCTTGTCATTTTTGTCCATTAATTATTCAATTTGTTTACCAGCATGACTCTGCATCTCTTTATGTTATATATATATACAGCCTATGATTACCAGTCAGTACCTACCTATATAGTCCACCTACTAAACCATTTTGGACCATGCATAACTTTCAATAGGGACTCCTGAAACTTCCACATGACTTCCATTCTAATCAGCTCAGCATACTTACGCTGACCGCCTACATAGGCCTTTACATTGACCTACTTTCTACACAATAACACCTTCACTCTTACCTTCCTTCAAGTACCCCTCTCTTTCTCTGTTTTACACGCCCTTGTCCGCTCTGCTGCCTTACATCCAAAACCTCTCCTCGCTCTAATGATTAAATTATTGCTCTTCACCCTTCACAGCTACGGCCGGCGCATTCTACGACCCGCTGTAGCTAGCAGAAAAAGGCCCCAAGATTGAGATGTGCCTCCGGACCGTGAGCTTGCAATTAATTAAGAACCTAATAGATATTCCCATGGCTTGTGTATGTCTCAAGGAGAAAGAAAACTTATTATGGAAAAGAAAGACCTGATTAAATACGCTACCAGATGACATTGTGACACTAGAGTAGATTTTTTTCCCCAACACAAAACAACCAAGCTATTATCCAACCACTGTAATAATCTCGTTAAACAGAAATGCTCATTATAAAATTTGATTAACGAACTTCCAGATCCTGCCAAGCTCGCCAGTTTGATTCCATTTCAGGATTTTTGGTCTGTTTTGTGTCAAAACGAGATAAGGCGTAATGAACTCCAATTGCACACTCTTTGAGGCTTTATTACAGTTATTACGGTATTTTTCTTGGGCAGTGGATATAAGTTGCATTGCGAGTGTTTTGGTGTCTTGAGAAACAGCGAGGCGTCTCAAGTACATTTCCAATATGCAAGTCAATTTTCTGCAAGAGATCTGTAATGGGTCAAATTACAGAGGTGTTCTGAGTCCCTCTGATACAATGTTGTCAGTAAATAACACAAGACAAAAGTAGGGGAGACAACCTTGCAGTTACCTCTAGTTTAAAAAGACCAGTCAGGAGCACCTGGGGAGAATGCAGTAGGATTTTAATGATCAACGCATGAATTGAAAATGGTGCCTAAAAGAACATGCAGAATACATTATACAGTGATTGAAACAGTTGAAAAAAACAAAAAAACAACAACAACATTTTTTCACAATTTTGGTTTAAACAGTTTGCAAAGTGTTCATGAAATGTAGCATAAAATCCACTTTAGTCTAACTATGTGGAAGTTATGTGCAGTTCATTTTGGTTTAAATGAGAATTTAAGGTGCTAATAGTTGCGGAGCCTTTTCTAGCTTTGTAGGGCTGTGCAAAAATGCCTCTGGGGGCTCCTATTTTGCAAAGATAAAAGTTTTTTTTTCCTTATACCTAAATCATTAAAGGTCCTATATTATGCAAAATTGCCTCTGGTGAGCTTTAAGCCATGTTATAATGTTGTTACCTCCTCAGAAACATACCTGGAGTTGTGTTTTATTTCATTCACACATTTGAGTAATCCTGCATGCTGTGTGTCTACATCTCCAAAGCTCAAAATGCTCGCTTCCACCTTGTGATGTCATGAAGCGGTAGTTTTCACGTTAACAGCTACCTTTTGTTTAGTAGAGATCAGCAATTCCAGAGCTGAAATTATCCAAATTATTCTAGTGAAGGAATATGGAGTTTAAAAAATACGGACCCTTTAATGTTGTGAACTTGACTGCAGTGTTATTTTAATGCTTGCGTTTTACTTATCTGGCTCTTAATTTTCCTCTAAAAACCTAAAATACATTAAGATATGCTTATTATAGTAAATGCATTACAATACACTGTATTAACTATAATTGTGAGTGATAGGGCCTTATGCTTTTGCACAGTCTCCCTTCACCAGGAACCAGTGCTCATTTATACAATAAAAAAAAACAAAAATGTATTACATGTTATTGGTATGCATGGTGCTAAACAGTTCAAGAACAGATGATCTTTTAGTCCAGGTGTAAATGCTCTGTTCAGTGAGTAAAGACGCCATGTTCTCCCCCAAAATCCCTAAAGCGTTCAAGTTTTCTTGTAATTCAGTAAATGAAACAGGGACATACTTTACAGCTGTAATAGTATACAGTATTGTTGTAGTATTCAATAGGAAAGGACACAGCACTAAACACAATAGAGCCATAGATGATTCGCAATGCAGTCTTATTGTTAAGTTGCTATGGTTTCTGTCATTGAGCTCTCTTGCCTTGAATACATGTTTTTTTCTTTTCCAAGAAAGCTGTCAACAATTCATTTTTTGTGTTGTATTATTATCCTTTACAGTCTTTTTAAATACATTTTTGTTCCCAGGTTTAACATTCTGCTCTTGCCTATATGTTTGTTTTATCTTTGAAAATCCTTGATACTCTTTTCTCTTTTAGTCTTTACTGAGTGCAGGTTAAGCTTAATAAACATGCAAAGCATTTACTGGCTCAGCTGAATCTCAAATTCAATTTCAAATGCACTCTGACGCTACTTTTCCTTTTAAGGTCAAGTATGAAATGAGTTCAGGTCACTCAGACACTCTTCTGTTTTTCAGTATCTCCTTTTATATGTTAATTATGTTTTTTATGCGATTTGAAATTGCCTTTTGACATTGGTTCTTTCGCGACATCTGCAGTTGGTCACGCTATCTGTAGACATCTCGGAAATCTTTTTTGCTTAGTCTAATTGGATGAAAATGGGAATAAAAATAAATGCAATGAGTGATTTGGAGAGCTCTTGTGATCAAAATGAAGGGTTTACATTTGATTAGCTGTCCTCATTACAAAGAAGTCTTATGTTTTGTCTGAGCCAGAGCGTAACAGACTATTACACTCTCCACTGACACAAATAGGAGTTTAATATGGGGAGCTTTGACAAAAGACCAAAAGATCAAAATACTATGCAAAAACAAAATATTAATTTATATCTAGGCTTACATTTTAAATAAACACATTTTATAATCACCAAGGCAGAATTCTATGGGATGATGCTCCCATTGCAAATAATAGAAATGGTTGTATCAAAACATATTATGTTTTTCTGTTCCTCAGACCTCACAGACAATGCAGACATGATTGTTTATATAAATGGACACAGCTAGCCTGCTATCTGTTGCATTCCAAATGTAGGAAGTGAGTATGGGTGCACTTTTGGCTCCATCGATGATTTTGGTCTTAACATTTTTGTATTAACCCATTCTACATGATCCTGGTGTTTTTATTTCATTTGCGATTACTGAAGAAAAAAAAAATCTAAGGGCCGCCACACACTACAAGAGAATTTGCCTGATTTTGGCTCCGATTTGCTTCTCCCTGAGTTTGGGGAGGCGTGACCCGACTTTGTGTCTTCGTGTGCGATTTTGAAGCCGCTGCGCTCCTCGTGTGTGGTGTCAGTGTGACTCTGAGCTGCTCTTTCAGATCTTAACCACCAAACATCAGCAACGCTACAGTAACAGCCAATAAAACAGTAAGTTAAGTAAGTAAAAAGGCAAGAGTAGCACCTCGTGTGTCTGTTTACATCCACACAGCGAACCTATTGGGGCGAAGCTGCGGATTAGCGATAGTGACTCTACTTCCTGTGTACTTTATCGTCAGCCTTCTGTGCATTAAAAAACATGTATCTGAAGTACTGCATGTGCAACATTTGAAAAAGGACAGTCGCTGGATTTCTCCTTCCTTGGAAAATCTTCTATACAACCTTTAAGAGTCTCAAAGCAAAACTGTTTAAGACCAAAACATCCTGTAGTGTGTGGCGGCCTTAACTCTGGATCATAGGTATTGGGTTAAAAATGCCACGTTTCCTTTTCTCAACAATCTGACTATTAAATACCCCCAAACAGCACAATATGTCCTCTTTAAATATGGTTATTATTTGTTTATCTGGACAGGGCACGTGAACAAACATTAGCTAACACATGCAGATAAACAGACTGGGTTGCATATATCCATCTGTTAACCCCTTATACAATAATACATCAGGTTACACAGACGGTGCCGCCAAAGCAGCTGCCTTACAAGGACACGATGACAGTATGTGCTGTTACGAGCTGGAATCTAACCGTCAACCTTCAGACAAGTGGACGCACTGCACTTTGAGTTTTGCCACCTACTCCAATCCTCCCCCCTCCCCACTTGTGCATGCAGTCTGGCCTTGTTCCCACCCACCATATGCAGGGTGAGCCAAGGTAATGCCCGCACTTATTTCTGCCCCCCATATGCATGCTAATGTATGAAATCTCGCCCTTTTTCAGAGGATGAGAGATCACATCCCTGGTTTAAATATGAGCTGGCTTAGAAACTGACATCATAATTACACAATGTTCTGAGTCATCCTGGCTTCTTACATTAACTGTCAAATTTCTCAATTTTCTGGAACAGTGGTGAACATATGGGTCGTGCTTTTGGCAATAATCTACTAGAAATGCATGCAGCACAATCAAGAACCATGTGAAGTACTGAGCCCAATTACTTACAGCTGCCATGCAAATGAGTGCAGACCTGGAGTCCACTCAGAACACCTCATTACACAGAGAAACAGGAGGAAGGCAGGTACTAGACGCTCACACTTGGGTTAACGTAATGGTTAGAATGGCTCACTTGGAGTGCCACTAACTCTGCTACTAGGCATTTCTATGACTTAATGCTACACAGTATTACTATGCGTAAAGCATTTCGGCTGCCTTTTTGCTCACGGCCCTGGCAAATAGAAAATGCAACGAAATGGCCTCAGTAATAAATACATTTAAAAACGATTTAAAACATGGCAAATTGGGCATGTTTCATTTGTATAAAAAAATAAGAATGTGTTTTTGTTCAAATAGAAACAGAGCAATGTAAAGGTGCACTAAAGAAGCTTTTTTTTTTTCTCTCTCTATGGAGAATGAAAACTTTTAAATATATTATTTAAGAACAATAATACCAGTTGAATATATGCAAGATAAATTATGCCATACAAAACAACATTCTATGTAAAGCACAAATATCTCCACTGGGACAGGCAGGTAGTGGCTGGAGCCTCCCTCCAGAAAAGTTCCATAGTTCACATTTAAATACCTGAAGGCCTGTTTAATCTATCGCAATCTCAACTAATAAAAAAAGACATGTTTCCCTGCATCCCTGGAGTAAGCCTCTCTGTTACAGTGGACTTGTAAATTCCACTCGTTTCATTGACACAGTATATGTGACAGTTACTGTTACTTGGAGCAGTGGCAGAATTTACAGCAGTGTCTTCATAAATGCATACTGGAGGCCACAGCTGTCATGTTTGTTGGCTCTAAGTGTTTTAGTGTGCAAACAGAACATCACTGGGAACATGGTTGTTATAGCAATAACATATTTCCACTCTCTTTATTTATGCAGCTTTTAAAGCATTTCTCACACTGGCCAGGGTACACTATTAGACTTTTCACTTACTTTTTGAACTGACATGGGTTTTCTACATATTTATATAGCTGTAACATGTAGTTAAAATTGGGCTGATCAATTTGATGCATGGATACAAGACCTAACCTTACTTAAAGGTGCACTAATTTTTGGTTGGGGGTCTGTCACCTGCTTGTTTCTATGGATATGTCTTTGCTCTGCCTGTAATGTTCCACAGTATGACATTAAACAACTCTACCTTACATTTATTCAATTACAGGTGGTTTTATAGCTCAAAAATACCTAGAAAAACATTACATATATATATGTATATATATATAAAAAAGTAATTATTATAATATATTATTTAAGTGGCTTAGAATTTTAGAAAGAATAAGGTTAGACATCAGGAAAATGTCCTAATTTATTAATAATTAATTTATTTTATTGAACCAAGCTTTGAGATTTAGGCCACACTAAGACATGCAGGTACTGAGGAGTGAATGTACAAGAGACATGAACTATGAAAATGTCCATTCTTTATGTTAGAATTTTAAAGTCATGTAAATACCATCATTTTTCTATATCAGATTGACAAACTGCTGTTCACAGGTTTTAACTTTGTGTTACATGCATATGTTTTCTCATTCAAAGGATTTTGTTAATATATATAATTTGGAGCTGAGCGGATGTTTTTAGGGGACTCAGCAGCTAAATCTAATCTAATATACTTCAACTTCCATCCAAGTGGAAAACAGCTGTGTATCATGTTTTCTCCGAACACCGAGCATAGCTGTTGCTTGATTTTCCATCTCAGAAAACCCACTTGGTAAGCCCGGGTAGTTTGTTTTTTACATGTTGAGATGATCAAAACATGGCTCTTCAACCATTCTGCCAACTTCCCTAAACAAATGATAAATGGTATGAGAAATAACTGTGAGCAATAACATTCTTGGTTAGCACTGTAGTTATTTCAACATCAGTCGTTTCTAATGAAAGAAATTATACGCAGCAAGAAATATTTGGCCAACATGTAGGCTTACAGTGGTTATATAATAGTTGCAATGATTACATAAATTTAAGACCAGGCTTATTTTACATTTTGTATTTACAGATTTTATTGTCCCTGTAGAAAAATTTGACCTCTAGACCAATCTCCAGATCTTGAGAGCATTCCTATGAAATATCCAAAATGCTGAACTGTATCATTTCTATTACTACAGTTATTTTTTTTTTCTTTTTTTCATAGCTGCTCCCATCTGAATTAAATATTACTGGCACTTGCACATGTGTGCAACATCTTGGGGTGGTTTGCACTCGAGTGTGAAGTGACTGTGATGAAAATCAGCTCCTCTAAATCCAAGGCCATGGTTCTTGACCTGAAAAAGGTGGCTTGCCGTCTCCAGATGGCTGGAGAGTCCCTGTCTCAAATGGAGGAGTTCAAGTATCTCGGGGTCTTGTTCACGACTGAGGGAAGGATAGAGTGTGAGAGTGACAGGCAGTGCAGTGATGGAGTCGCTGTATTGGACTGTTGTGGTGAAGAGGGAGCTGTCCCACTGGAAGGACTGCAGGGAAGATCCATGACATGCTTTAGGGACTGTGTCTGTTGGTTGGCCTGGGAACTCCTGGGGTCCCACTAGAGGAGCTGAAAGAAATGTCTGGCATGAGGGAAGACTAGAAATCCCTGCTTAGATTGCCGCCCTCGCGACCCAGCTCCAGATAAGCAGAAGAAAATGGATGGATGGCACAGAAGCATAGTGGTAACTGTAAGGAGAGTTTGAATAGTGCCCCAGAAAGATTGCTAGATTGCTCAAACATGGATGGGTGACATATAAAACCCCTTCAGGCATGTTTCTCATGAGGGAACAACATTGTAACATGATAGAAAGCTCCAAAAATGGGATTTTGCATAATACCACATCTTTAATATCTTTGAAGGTACAACCCTAACCTTAAGCCGCAGTAATAGTTGTTTATTGCTATTACTATTACTAGTTGTAGTAGCAGAAGTTGTAGTTCTTGTAGGCTTTGTTCTTTCACAGACAATTCTTTGTTTCTTGAATAGTAAGCTATATTTACTCATTTATACATCATTTAGTTCAAATGACTGCAGATTTAAATAAACCTGCTAAACATGTCTTAAAATAATCGCATCTTCTGTCAGATTTTAAGCGCTAAGAAAAGTTGCCACTTTAGATTTCTCACCCAACTGCAGTAAGTCAGTGTACTCCCTCATTAGCACTCAGACAGTCTGCTCCAATAGTCACACACATTCGCCTGACAATGTCTTCTTATGTGAGATCCTATTTTTATTTAGGCGATTGTCAACGGTACAGAATTCTTTCATGTATCAGAACTACTGTGGACTTCAAGCCTATACATTGACAGCCGAACCTGTAGAAAAAAGCACTGTGTAAAATGACCAGTGAAGGGAATTTAAAAAGAAAAAGCGGATGGCATAGAGAGGTGAGCACAGAGCCCGAGGGGAGCACATCCATTTGAATTGAAGATTAAGCGTACAGAGACTTTTTAGCAAGCCAAGCACACCTGGTCTGTGAGGTAGGAGGAGACGTTCTATTCTCTGAATGCAAAACGCAAATGGTATTCTAGCCATGGCCTCTATGTTTCCAGGAAATTTAGCTTGAGATTTTTACATCGGAAAAACAGAAATGATAATTCACCTTGGATGTGAGAACATTTATATAATGGTTTGAGGAGAGTGTAAGACAGACTCAAATGTTAGGTAATGAATTTGAAGTTGTTTTAAAGACGCTTTTCCACAGTATAGAAAGAGAAGCAGGTGACACTGCCAGGTCAAGTTACAGGTCATATCTCTGGAGAGGCAAGTGTACTCACAGTGATAAAGCATGTTTGTTGTGTTATTAAAGGGCCTATATTATGCAAAATTGACTCTTGTGAGCTTATCTCATCAAAAACATACCTGGAGTTGTGTTTTGTTTCATTCACACATGTTTAATTAACTGTTTTCTTATTAGTCTGTCAAAATCTTTAAAGCTCAAAATGCTCTGTTCCACCTTGTGATGTCATGCAGTGGTAATTTTCCAGTTAACAGATACCTTTTACCCTTTGTTCAGTAGAGACTGGCAATTCCAGGTCCAAAATTATCCAATTATTATCGAGTGAAGGTGTATGGAGTTTAAAAACCACAATGTCTGTAGTGACAAGCAGGTAGCAGACCCTCCACCAAAATTTTTTTAATTTTATGCAAATTTTGGAGAAGTAAAATATTGGAGAATGTAATTACAAAATCCATTGTACTCACAACCCTTATACAAATAAAAAAATAGGTCAGTTTAGTCATCAAAGCTTTGTTCAAACTTTGTAATCCAAATTTCAAGTATATAAATATATTGCTGTTTTGTGCAAGGTTAAAGGTTTATACATATGCAAAAATCTGAAGAACTTACATTTTCAAAATCAGAGAGATGTTTTATTCACTCATATTTTACCTTTGTAACCCTTTTCCTTTTATTCTTCATTGTATTTTGAGACACAAAACCTTTTACTTAACACATCAATAATTGGAACACAAGCACAGGGTCCAATCCCTGTTGCTGTATTTTAGTAATGGCATTTTTCACTTAGCCTCACATGTATTCACAAGATTACTGTAGTGTTGCAGAAATAGATAATTATGTTATTGTTATGTTGCATTACGTATATTTCTTGCCATATAATGAACCCTGTTGTAGAAAAACACATGATTCATAACAAATGTGCGTGTTCGGTTCATGTAAAAAGCACTTTCTCTGTGGAGCCCTTGTGTATATCTGAATGCCCCCTGGTTACTAGAGTGTGGAGATGTAATAAACAATCATTATCAGCTTCACTGTGTCCAAAAGCCACACAGACAGGGTTTTTTATACTTTAAAGGTTCACTATGTAGCATTTCTGGTGGATGGTTCAACACATGCTGAGATACACTTTATTGTCCTGTAGGGAAATTTGTTCTCTGCAGTCTGCATTTGACCCAGTGGGACCCATGTCCAGATCGTGAGCAAGATTTGGTCAGGAGTTGCTGGAGGATTTCAATTTTAACTATGGTGCAAGTTTTGGGTTGTCTCCGTGGAGATGTTTTTGCTTTGCCTGGAATGTTCCACAGTATTAAACACGTCTAGCTTGTATTTATTCAGTTACAGTTTTTATATTGTGTGTGTTTAGTTGTTGTTTTTTTTAATATAAAAACTGTATTTAGGAAATAAGGTAAAGTTTAATGCCATGCAGCTGAACACTCAAAACAAAACAGTAACATCTCCATGGCGAACCCTCCACCAGAAAAGTTACACAGCGCACTTTTAAGCCACTCCCAACTGGTGAAGCAGTAACCCAACCTAATTTCAGTGTAGCACATAACAAATTAATGACATTTAGCAGTTTGACCCTGTTAGTAACCCTTAATAAGTTCAAAATAATTTAGCAATTGTAATTTAAAAAAAAAAAGAATACAGCTTTACCATAGTAAGATATTGTGTTCTAACTTGTATTCAGCAGTGACATACAGTACAGGTCGAAGTATTTGCTTGTGTAGGCATGTTCTCTATATTTCACCCTGCCCTACTGCACTTTGTTCATAAATATTATACATTACTTTTAATTTTGTATGACGAAAATATGTGTACTGAACTTATCAGCTGTCCTGCTATTGACTTTAAGACTTTGATAGTCAGTTGTTCCTATATAACTAAGGCTATACTTTTTCCTATACTAAGATACTATTTGTAAGTTACCAAAATAAAAAAAAAACATTAGCGCACTTTTGATCCAGTTTAATGATTCTAATACACTAATGCGCTGTACTACAGTAAGGCTAAGAAGTGGATATTCAACTTTTGGGGCCCCTCTAGTGGTTAGTAAGGCCCTGTACATTTGCAAACTCTGCCTATGCCAGAAAATACCACTGATCAAACACTAATCGATACAAAAACTAGTAGTGAAAGTAAATACTCGATAGATACTTTGATCAGTTATCAATACAAAAAAAGTCACATTCACAGGACCTATACTGAACAGCTTTAAAATGATCTTGAGGTGTATCAGAACAAGTATAAGACCACATAGACTTGAATATGCTCTTAGACCACCATGGAAACTACCTGGACGACTGAGAAATTACACTGATATAGGGCCACATGGTAATATAAAAGAAAGTACTATTTAGTGTTAGAAATGACACTCTGTTGTCTAAATGTAGTGTTTTTATTATTGGCATATTGGAATCGTTATTGAGCATCAAGTCTATTCCGTACTTACGAATTCAAGTTTGAAATTTTAGTACTGTGACAACACTAATCCCAGAAAAATCCTTGACTTCCTTCTCATCCAAGAGCCGTGCATCTTAAACCGTTTCACCCTAAAAGCCATTCTCCGGCCCCTGCTCGCTCACTGGTGACTTTGCTCTCATCGCCCCCCAGCTGACATGACAGGAAGCAGACAGTGTCATTAAAATACCGGGCTGCTGCTGCTGCTGCTGCTGCTGCTGAGGAGGAGGAAGACGAGGCATGGAAAATGTGACAAGGGCGTTTCCGCGGCGACAGACTTCAGGGCGACTGCTGGGAGCATTGTACCTTTAAAATGCTCTTCACTCCGCTCTTACGTCAGTGTTGTAACTTGAAGGCTATTGGGATTTTAGCATAACTGACTCACTGTACGGTTTCTGTCATCTTGTTTGAAAATCAATGTTAACACTACAGGAAAAAATATACACACATTTTAACAATCAAATTATCAATAAATTATTCTAACGCAGAAGACGTTAATTTACGTCAGTACAGGACCCAGCACCCAGAGGCATTGTGATAGCACAGTCTGTATATGCCTCCACTGTAGGGAGTATTATAGAGAGATAACAAGGAATAAGCTTGCAGTGAGTGCCTTGGTACAACACAGCAGTGCAATTTTTCAAACAATATGAATGATAAAAATATTAAACATATTCAAGGGATTTTCTTTTACAAAAAAAACAACAACAAAACACCAACGCTGCATTCATAGCACCAGTATTCCAGCATCAGCAAAAGTATACTACACTGGCTACACTGTTAGTTATGACAACTTTCCTTGGTACTTTTAAAACAAGTGGACCGTGGTGTAAGTGCTGATGATTCTTGTTGGCCTTTATTAGCTCCTATTTACATATGATGTGTTCAAAGAAGGAGCACGAGAAGGGCTGGAGTTATGGTCTTGGTGGTTTTGAGACCCTATTTAATGGCCTAATAGCCTAAATTAATTTTTAAATATGGACAAATCTCCCCTGTTTTAAAAGTATCATATATTAACCAACCAAAACATAAGGGAGAAGAAATTCAAAAACTTTCTCCAATCATTTTCACTTTTTTGTTTTTCCTATTCTTCCAATTCCACTTTCTATCAATGGGATGACATCTTTATCTCACAATAATTCATAACAGCCTTTCTATAAAAACTGCTTTCAAACACTCAAACAAATCCATTCATTGCACTGCATAAAGTTTCTCAACAAAAGCAGAAGATTATCAGTATGTTCTCAGAGACGTGAACCGTGTGAACCACGCTGTTCTCATCTTTTACATTAGAGCTTCGTAATATCACCTGTTTCTATGGCAACGATATAACAGCACATCCAAAGGCGGCATATTTATTAAGGATAAATGCCAGCAATACAATGTTTGGCAGTATGAATCTGTCAACACATGAGTCCTCGCCAAATCCCATGTGCAAAACTAAAATTATCTGTGCTGTGAGAGAGTTTGACACTAAATGTAGACTTTATATTGACTCTAGTACTTTTACGAGTTTATCAGCAGATGCTCAAAGTTGGTATTGGAGTATAGACCCAAGAACTCACTGTATTAGAACAAAAATCTGTGTTTTAACAATATACATTTTAGCTGTATTAAATATTATTGGGCTATACAATGTTGTGATGTCATCTGAGACCCTTAAATCAGTACTGGTATCAGAAGTGAAAAAGCTGGACTTATGCATGCCTAGTGACAAATATCTGTTTTATTTTTTATTTATTAAGTATTTGACCATTACCAAAAGCACACACATTAACACACATATTACCCAAACCAATAACAGTGGACCAATTATTTAAACAATGATAAAAATATTGAATTGAATGTCCCACTTATATTAGGAGTGTGCAAAAATATTGAAAAAACAGTATATCATATTCTAATGTGGTTAAACAGTATCATTATCGTAGGCTGCTGTATTGATATATCACCAAGAGAATTTTTGGGTATCTTTTAGCAATTTTTCATGTGACTGCACTACAGTTTGTTGCTTCTTTAGTGGAAGGAAACTTGTTTATGAAATACACTTGACATACTCTGTTTTAATGAGTAAAATAGATATTACATATTAACTTTGCACAAGTAGTGGAAATATTGTTGCTAAAAATGTATTTGGTAGTTAAACACATATCACAGAAAATTAAATTTGTCAACTGGACAAAAGTTTTTTGGATGAATACGTTTCGCAGCTCATCCAAGCTGCTTCTTCAGTTCTGAACTGAACTATTATCGTGAGCCATGTATTGTGAATCGTGAGGGACACTGTGATTCCCAGCCCTAATTTATCTGTGGAATCAATTAGGTCTTATTTGACAGTAAGCTCTGTTCCACTGAAAACCAAGGCAATGTAAACCAAGGTCTGTACAGTCAGTGCTACGTGAAACCATAGAAAAACATTAAACAACAGAAACTGAATAGATAAAGTGTCATTTGTCATTCCACATGCAAAGAGTGTACAGTGAATGCTTTCAGATCGACGTCAGTCTCAGATGGTGAGCTAGCATTAGCGGTGTGTTCTTGAAGCGGCCTTCCTACTCCCAATGCTGCCCATGCATCGAGGAGAGAGCAAGGTCACTCTACCATTACACAGAATATTCTATGAGCGGGGCCATCTCCCGACTCCCCTGTGCGCATTAAACCTATTTCAAACTGTCAGACAGGTGAGGAGCAAGCCACGGATAAAATATTTAGTATACAAGGCTTTATCTGTGGGAAAAAAAGATGGAATAACAGAAGAAAAAATGTCTAGACCAGGGAATAGGAATTATTTAACATTATTTAGTTGTACAGAATGTCTTGTTCGTTGTAATTTTACATAATGCATCTTATTTACCTATGAATTCAAAAGCCATTCCAGTTTGTTATGCTCTATCCTGTATTATGCATTTTTAAGAGTTTTAAAATATTTTGGTCTTGGTAGAAAAATACCTCCAGGCCTTAGTTACCTTGAAATTAGTGTATACAAAGCAGCTGATACAAAGTTTCTGAAATTTGAGGAGGATTCAACAACAACAACAACAACAACAACAACAACAACAACAACAACAACAACAACAACAACAACAACAACAACAACAACAACAAAAACAACAACAACACAGATATCAGCTTGTAGTTTTGTGTAATTTTGTTTTTATGTTGGCACATCTTTTATGAAGATTTTAAGATTTAAATACTATACTTAACATTCATTCAATATATTCTGACATAAAATGTACTCACCATTAGTGACACAGCATCTTATCTTACCTGGCCAGCCAGAACCAGACGTTTTGACAAAACTTTACATAGACAAGTGGATCTGGAGCCTTCCTTTCTTTTCAATTGCAGAGGGTGTGATTGATGGGCAGATTAACCAATCAGAGAGACACATGGTCCATTTGGATAAAAACAAACATGGCGGCTTACATTAAAGAAGGGTAAAAACATAACACAAAAGACTGAGAAATGTGGATTTCTGCAGAATCAACAATAAAAGCACAAAACTCTTACAAACTCAGGAAAGAGAAGTTATAGATTTAGGTCTGAATGTTATGAGAATTTTGGAGAGGAGATGTCTATTTAAGACACGTTACAAATTAGCTGCTGTGCTGGACCGTCCCAAGTTAGGATGGACATTTTTCACACTCTATAGTGCGATTCCAGACTTTTCTGCACTCGAACAGGATGTAGAAGGGACTGGCTGGTCAGGCAACATCTTATGAGACTGTTCCATGACTCATTTGTTTACTTTTTATATTGTGGACATTCTGCAGGTCTGGCCAGTAACATCAAGTTTTTCACATATGATACCGAGCTCAGATAGAACCCTTAAAATGTATTATGCCCACTGGAAGTCTGACTATTTAAAAGTACTGAGTAAAAACAATAAGGTTAAGTGTAGCCTCAGTCACCAACACACCCCTTCAGCTTTCAGTACTTTCTGTGTAATTGTACTTTTGACCCTTTGAGCACACTGATTTTACAGCCAGTCAAACCCAAGGCAAAACTATGGCATTCCTGACACGTGCTTTCGCTGTACCAGTTATCACGTCTTCTGTCTGAATGTATTTTAATAATCTACCGTCCCCTCGTCATCTCATAGAGCCTCGGGATGTCTTTTAATTGTCAGAGAGCTGAAATCCCAGTCTTTAGGCTTCATCTGTCATCTGACTCTACACCCAGCATGACGCGATCCAACCAAGTCAAACGTACGGCTCCACACGTTTTATCATAACACACACCCTTCAACTCCTCATCCAAATCACTGCAGGACAGAAATGGGAAAATCTGGAAGAAATAATAAACCCACGTAGCTTTCTTTTATAGCTGTCAACAAGCCTGATGCCAAGTGTCATTACAAAGTAGAGCCACGTGAGGAAACCTGGGTACGTTTACTTGTACTTTATACTAACTAAACTTTAATTAACCATAATAAAGCCTGAACAGAGACTTAATTCATAATGAACAAGGGTTAGAAGTTAATTAAGAAGTTACTATGAGCATGAATCATTCTTAAACCATTTGCTCATAATGATTCAAGACTTTGCTCATGGTTAAAGGTTTTATATTACACAAAACTGACTCTTTGTTTCATTCACATATGCTTGATTAACCCTTTATTTGTCTGTCTACATCTCCAAACCTCAAAATGTTCCACCTTGTGATGTCATGAAGTGGTAATTTTCAAGTTAACAGCTACTTTTTACCCTTTGATCAGTATAGATGGGCAATTCCAGGGCTGAAATCATCCAAATGACAGTCTGTTTGAGAGAAGAACTCTAAATATGTAAATAAATATTAAAATCTCTAATTAATAATGTAGTTTAGGGTCTCTCATTATTTTATACTATACACAATATTATTATTTTTTAAGTAATAGTTATAATAAGTCTTGATAGCAAAAGCACACCTTAAAGCTTTTTCATGTCATATTTTCTAACACACAGAACTTCTACTTGCGAAACTGGAATTGATTCGAAGGGAATTACTTAAATGTTTCTTTTTCCCCCGGGTTATACATTTATTTATTTGAAATTGTAAACTGGCAGTAGCTGAGTACTTCAAAGCCTCCAAGTCTCTCCTGTGAATTCCTACTACTTCAAACTAAACTCACATTATTTTCCAATTACACTGAATAATAAACAACATCGTATATAGTGACATTGGGTGAAAGTGGTGCAGTGGGTACAGCTCTTGACCCCCAGCCATATGGTATTCAGACTTTGCTCCAGCACAAAAGCTGCAAACTTTTGTGATTCCTCAAGGAAAAAAAAAAACACGATGATAATAATAAAAACAAATGCTTGGATAGGAATACAAGCTACAGCTGACAGAGATTGTGTAATCTGAGCAACAGTGAAAAATGAGTTTTGTCATAAAACATCAATCACTTTCTCAAATATAATGTGTAAGAAAATAGTCTGCCCAAAACAAAAAATATTGATGAAAAATCTAGTGGAGTTGTGGAGAATAAATATGCTTTTAGAAGTAGCAACTCTGTAATAAAATATATGAAAAATGACACTGTTTTCTGCTCTTATTGATAAGGTTGGTATTGTAGTAGTATTTGTTTTATGTGAAAGCATTTAAAGCATTTTTGAGCAATAAAAATACTGCTAGTGAAATAAATATGTGATAAAAAGTGTAATGCTATATTGTGGAATATTCCAGACAAAGCAATGACATCTTCATGGAGACAAGCAAGTGATAGAAAAGTTACACAGTGCACCTTTTAAAGTGAAAGCTTTTGAGATTTCCACCATGATTTAATGTTGTTTGTAGCACCTGGGGTGAGTTTTCTCCTCTTTTAAAATCTCCAAACACTTCAACACTTGAGTGAAACTGGGAAGTCTCCAGTGCTTTTGCTGAGTCGATAACTGTCACTTTCGTGCTCTCACATGTTAACGTTATTACAACATGATATATTTTTTTATCCAAGTGTTTCTACAAGGTGAAAATGCCAGAGACCCAGAAAATATATATTTTACACATACACAACATGGAATAGCACTGCGGTAGTCCCAAAAATACTCTGAATGACCAAAAAAGATACCATAGAAACATATTGGTGTAATCCCTCATTCATCCAGGAGAAGTTTCAGAGGCAGTCAACTTTAAAAAAGTTGAGTTGAGACATTTCGATCTGGAGGTACAGGATTCTTGCTTTTCTGTCCAGTATCTTGAAAATAGCTCCTGGATGGCAGTCAAATTTTCAAAAACTTTCAAAAAGCCAGATGCCTATTTCTGAAACTTTTTATACCAAAAAATATACTATTAACAATAATTTTAAAATATATTAAAGGGTCCATATTACGCTAATTTCTGATTTATGTTATAATGTTGTTTCCTCATCCCAACATACCTGGAGTTGTGTTTTGTTTCATTCACACCTGTTTAACACACAAACCCTGCGTATTTAGGCTGAGCTTTTCCCTCAAACTGAAAACACTCTGTTCCACCTTGTGATGTCATGTGGTAATACAGGAAGTGTTTTTAAACCATACACATTCACTAGAATCACTTGAATCATTTCAGCCCTGAAATTTCCAATCTCTACTGAACAAAAAGGTAAAAGGTAGCCTGAATTTTGCATAATATAGGACTTTTAAAAGAAATTTAAAATAAAGTGCTTCATATTTTGGGATGTTTTGTTGAGGCCAGAGAGTAGCTGGAACAACAAGTGGTGCCTTACTGTCTCTATCACTCTGTCCAGTAGCTTAGACCAGACTGTTTGGTGCCAAAGGCTGTTCCACTACACAAACTGTCTTCTCCATCACCACAGCAGAGTCAGAGGACAGGGCCGGTCACTCTGCAGACAAGAGCAGCGCACGCTAATAATCTCAACAAGTCACTGTCATGCTCAGCTGCCTCTCCTCGTGGATCTGGGCGACTTTTGAGCCTCGCTGGCATCCGTAGGCGACAGTAGCAGCTGAAAAAGACAGTGATATGAGGTGGTGGGTGGGACACTGTGAGACAGAGGGTGTCAATGAGGAGAGAAGTTGAATAAAGGGTAAGGGAAAACATGATGCACAGAAGAAACTGAATGAAATTAAGTAATGATCTATTCGGTCTATATATCAAGTATTGTTTTTAACCCAAAACATTCAAAAAAGCAGTGGTGGAACGTAATAAAGTAAAAGTAGTAAGGAACTGTATACATTTTAGGTAACGGTACATTACTTACTTTATTTTAAAGTGGATAATTTTTACTTTTAGTTCATTACATCCAAGAGAAGGCATCTGTACTTTCTATTCCACTACATTTTTGAACAGGACTGAAAAATAAAAGTATTTTTTCATGAGATCACAAAAGCATTGATGGTTTGATAGAAAATGCCCAGGCCTGAAACTACATAATCGAAGTCATTAAATGATTGGCTCTTTTTCTGAATTATTGTAGCAGGTAAATTATATTCATAGATTTCAGCTTCCAGTTTATAGATGACATTTTGAGGACTTTTTATTCAAAAGATAAAAGATCTAATATTTTGTTTTGTATTTGCAACAGTACACATTTTTCATCAGTCTGTAACAAACAGATATATATTTCACTTCATTTATAATACAGTTTTACAATTTGCAGACACCAGAAATCATTATAGAAACCTGCACTTGGGGAAGAGCTTAAAACCTCAATGAATTGAGTTTTAAGCAACTTTATTTAGGAGTTTAAAAAGTTGCAATTGCACTTAGTGCTGTCCTCTGAAAGAAGAGCTAAGCCTACCATCTTTCAGAGGCATCCTTCTTTGGAAATGTAATAAAATCAATTATTATTAGTTAGTGGTAAACTTTTTTAATTTTTGTTTTTGGGTATAGTATATATTAATATCTTTAGCCTTGGTTAGTGTAATCACAAGGGGAATGGATGAGTGTTTTGTATGTTTAAGTAGGGTTAGTATGATGGAACTTATGGTACATAGAACACAGTGATATTTATTATAATGTGATATGGATAGACTAAAATTAGTTTCATAGAATGTCCATGGTCTAAATAACCCAATTAAAAGAAAAAAAAAAATCCTAAATCAACTGAAACAATTAAACAGCTCATTAGCACTGATTCAAGAAACTCATTTAAATGAAGAGGAAGATAAAAAATTACAGATGCTAAGGGAAGGTATGTACTGGTTGTTGGTCAAATAAGAGACAAAATCATTTCAATATTAAATATATATGCACCAAACAAAGAGAACAAACTATTCTTTAAGACTCTTGCAAATTTAATTATACAAGAGGGGAAAGGAATGTTAGTACTGGGAGGCGACTTAAATACTATACAAAATGGGAAATTGGATAGATTACCATCAGAAAAAGGACCACTAACAACTCAGTCTAAAATGTTAAATAATATAATAAAGGACCTTGGATTAATAGACCCATGGAGAAGTAGGAGAAGAAAAACAATTTACATTCTATTCTAATCCACACAACAGCTACTCAAGGATAGACTTTTTCTTTCTTTCCCAACAAGATGTATATAAAGTAATGAGTAGTGGAATTGAACCAGTAACAATAAGTGATCATGCACCTATTCATCTCACAGTAGAATTGGATAAGGACTCCTCCTTCAAGTATTGGAGACTTTGTGTATCCATTTTGGCAGATAAAGCAGTGGTGCAAGAAATTAAAGAAAGTATTACACAAAATATCAACAATGATAAGAGAGAGGACAATTTAACAACTTTATGGAAGTGCAGGAAAGCAGTAATAAGGAGAAAAATAACTGAATTAACCTCTATAATAATAATAATAATAATAATAATAATTAAAATGAGAACAGCAACAAAAACAATTGGAGAATGAAATAAAAAAATTAGAAACTGAACATACCAAAATGCTTGAAAAGTCAATTATGTTAGAGTTAAAAGAAAAAAGATCAAAGTAGAAAAATTATTAACATTCAAGATAGAAAATGCCATAAGGTATATGAATCAAATATACTATGAAAAGGGGAATAGAGCAAATAAGTTACTAGCATTTCAACTCAAAAAGAAACAGTCGGAACATTTAATAACAAAAATAAGGCATCCTGTCTCCAAAGAAATGAAGATAAAACCAACAGATATTGCAAAAGCCTTTGCTGATTACTACAAAAATCTGTTTGATGATCAAAGTACTGAATCATTAGAAACCAAAATACACAACTTTATGAATAAGTTTGACCTTCCAGCACTGACACCTGAGCAAGCCCTGGAGATGACCGAACCTATGACCCTAAAGGAAACAGTGGATACAATCAAAAATTTGAAAAATAACAAAAGTCCAGGAACTGACGGGTTCCCAGGGGAATTCTGTAAGTGTTTTATAGGAGAGATTGCACCATTACTAAAAAGAGTATTCAATTATGTTTTAGAATCGGGAAATGTACCATCATCATGGTCAGAAGCTCTCATCTCTGTCTTGCACAAGGAGGGCAAAGACCCTGTGTTATGTGATAGTTATCGCCCTGTCAGTCAGCTCTGTAACAATTTAAAGATATTAACAACTATAATGGCAAAAAGAATTCAAAAATATATATCAAAATTAATTTAATCTGATCAAACAGGTTTTACACCTGGAAGACAGGGCGCTAACAATATCAGACAATATCAACACTAAATCTTATTTCATGTGCTAAGACAAGTTCAAATATAAATATATTACTGAATCTAGATGCACAAAAACATTTGACTGTGTAAAATGGAAATATTTATGTCATGTGCTGTCAGTGTTTGGATGTTCATAAACTGGGTTAAATTTATTTATGATGATCCAAAATCTAGAACTTGAGTGAATGGACGTTGCTCCGACTTTTTCTCTTTGAAAAGAGGTGTCAGGCAGGGCGAATGCTTAAGTCTATTATTATTTGCTTTAAGTATAGAACCTCTAGCTGAATATATTAGACAAAATCCAAATATTAAGGGAATTCGGGACGAAGGGGGAATAGAATCAAAAATGTCATTGTTTGCTGCTGATGTTCTCATGTATATAAGTGAACCGGCTATAATACTACTAACACTGAATAACATTCTGATTGAATATGGGGAAATTAATTATGTAATTAATGAATCCAAGTCAATAGCTATGAATATATAAGGTGCATGTTCCTCTAAAACAAAAGAGAAGGTTAAATTCAAATGGACTGATGAGGACTTTAGATATTTGGGCATTAATATTACCAAAAATACATCACATCTTTTTAAAGCTAACTGCGACACGGCCTCAAATAAAGCGCCCTAAAATGGATTGAATATGAATGACTATAATACACTACACATTAAACTCAGTTAGCCTTAATAAAGCATGAACAAAAAAAATCTGTGGTTTATTGTAGTTTATTAAAAATGATTCAGGCTGTAACTACTTAATTAATACCTTAGATATCTATTAAGTAGTAATTCAATCTGAATCATCATTTACAGTGCTACATCCCCTGTCCTTAGACCCGCCTTCAGGGTGAGGAAAAACTCATGTGAGAAACCTCAGGGAGAGCCGCAGAAGGAGGGATCCACTCCCTGGACGGACAGGCGGCACTTTCACAATAAACGTCTAACAGTCAAAACAGTAGACACACCTTCCCACGTGTTTTCAAGATCTCTCTATATACAGTGGAGCAAAAAAATGAGAGAGGTCTTTAATTTTCATCATTGATACACTTACATGAGACAGAATGGACAATAAGTATTTAGCACTAATACAAATTCATCTCAGTACTTTGTCATGTAACCTTGGTTGGCAGTGACAGAGGTCAAACGTCTCCTGTAGGTCTTCACCAGGTTTGTACACACTGTAGTAGGTATTTTGGCTCTTTCTTCCATGCAGAGCTTCTCTAGATCTGTGATGCTTTCGGGCTGTCCCTAATTCCTCTGACAGTCTGGAATCCATCAACAGATGTTTAGATGATATTAAACTGTGGCTGTCCCAGAATTTTCTCTGTTTGAATGAGGACAAAACAGAATGCATTGTGTTTGGAACATCCAACCTGCCCAGTATCTCAGCTCCTGGTCTTGTTGCTTTGGGCCCCCACTTTAACCACGTTGTCAAAAATTTCGGGGTGAAATTGGATAGGAGTCTAAAATTTGATAAACAAATAGATTCTGTGGTCAGAGCAAGCTTCTTTCAGCTCCGCCTCCTGGCAAAGGTTAAACCCTTCTTGAGCCATGGTGACCTGGAGAAAGCTATCCATGCCTTTGTTAGTTCCTGCATAGACTACTGTAATGCACTCTATGTGGGGATTAGTCAAGCTGGTCTTCACCATTTGCAGCTCGTGCAAAATGCTGCAGGTCGCCTGCTCACTAACAGAAACATGACCACATCACCCCTGTCCTGTACTCCTTGCACTGGCTCCCTGTCCAGTTCAGAATTCATTTAAAAATTTTGATGTTTGTTTTTAATGCAGTCAATGGTCTTGCACCTTCCTACTTGTCTGCTGGGCAACATCTGCTGGAGGTCCCCCGGTCCCGGTGCAAACAGTGGGGTGATCGTTCTTTTGCAGTGACCGGTCCAAAACTCTGGAACTCTTTGCCCATTGAGTTACGTTCCATCACTGACCTGCCTTCGTTCAAAGCCAAACTTAAAACCTACTTATTTAGAATGGCTTTTAACACTTAGTGGCCCTGTGACACTTTCTTTATTTTAATGGTGTAATGTGCTTTGTTGACCTATTTGTATGATGTTTATTGTTTTTTATCTTATTTTGAATGTACTTTGGTTGGCTTTGGTTGTTGGAAGGTGCTATAGAAATAAAGTTTGATTGATTGTCACTGGCAACACGGACTTTCAACTCCCTCCGCAGATTTTCTATTGGATTGAGATCTGGAGACTGGCTAGGCCAGTCCAGAACCTTGAAATGGTTCTTACAGAGCCACTCCTTCTTTGTCCGGGTGGTGTGTTTGGAATCATTGTCATGCTGGAAGATCCAGCCAGTTTCATCTTCAATTCTCTTACTGATGGAAGGAGGTTTTTGCTCAAAATCTCACGATACATGGCCCCATTCATCTTCTCCTCAACACGTATCAGTCGTCCTGTCCCCTTTGCAGAAAAAACAGCCCCAAAACATGATGTTTCCACCCCCATGCTTCACAGTGGATATGATGTTCTTGGGATGCGCATTCTTTTCCCTCCAAACACGGTGAGTGATATTTATAGTTAAAAGTTCTATTTTGGTCTCATCTGAACCACATAACATTTTCCCAATCCTCCTCTGGATCATCCAGATGGTCCCTGGCAAACTTTAGACGGGCCCTGACATATGCTGGCTTAAGCAAGGGAACCTGCAGGATTTTAATCCATGACGACGTAGAGTGTTATTAGTAATAGTAACCTTTGTGTCTGTGGTCTCAGCTCTCTTCAGGACATTGACCAGTTCCCCCGTGTAGTTCTGGGATGATTCCTCACTGTTCTCAAGACCATTTGTACCCCACGAGGTGAGATTTTGCGGGGAGCCCCAGGTCGAGGGAGATTGTCAGTGACGTTATATTTCTTCCATTTTCTAATAATTGCTCCAACAGTTGATCTCTTCTCACCGAGCTGCTGGGCTATTGTACATTGGCTCATCCCAGCCTTGTGCAGGTCTACAATTCTGTCTGGTGTCCTTAGACAGCTCTCTGTTCTTCATCATGGTGGATTCAAACTGGTGCAATTAACACAGGTAACGAGTGGAGGATAGATGAGCTTCAGGTCTGTGAGAGCCAGAATTCTTGCTTTTTTATAGCTGCTAAATACTTATTTTCCCACCATTATACAAATAAATTCTTTAAAAATCACGCAGTTTGATTTCTTAGATTTTTCTTTTCACATTCTGTCTCTCACAATTGAAGTGTATCAGTGATGAAAATTACAGATCTCTCATCTTGTTAAATGGGAAAAAGGGCCCTTTCTGTAACTGCTAAATACTTTTTTGCCCCACTGTAACTATAACTGGTGCTAATATCCAGAGTGCAGTTTCCCCCAAACTGGAGGAGTGGTTACAGCAGATACCAGGAAAAACATCACACATCTCAGTCCAGAAAAGTGCAGTACTAAGAACAGCATATATATCCTTTGCCCAGCTTATGATTCCTGCTGGGTATCTGATCACTGGCAGGGCGTAGCTGTTTATTGCCTGTGCCTTGTTCTTGCCATTGAGCGGACTTCTTAGGACTTGCCTTACTCGTTGCAAGTATTTGGCCATAGCCACTTTCCTTGTTGCCTCTTCAGTGTTGCCATTTGCTTGTGGGATACCAAGGTACTTGTAACTGTTCTCAATGTCTGCTACTGTTCCCTCTGGGAGTATATAAATATATAAATATATGTACAAGTACAAAATGTAGATGTATGTGTATGCATGCATATATGTACTTGTGTATATATCACTGAATGAAGAGTGATTATTTCAACAAACCAATATTTACCTGATATTTGCATTACTTTATTTCTATATTTTATTTTTGCTTGTACATTTACATATACATTTATATAATTATGCCTTATTTGACACCAGTCTCTTGCTTTTTTTGCTACTTATTTTGAATCTATTATTACCATTTATATTTTTGCTCTTTGTTATTATACTTATTGTGATGTGTGAGCTACTGTGTCCAAAGCATTCAGCTTGTGGATCAGTAAAGTTTGTCTAAGTCTAATTTCAACATAATTGACATCTCCATTCAAAAACCTCAAACAGTACCCCTAAAATCTGTCCGGTGAGTTCATACATGGCAGTGATCCATGACCTTCCAAGTTGCTTACGTAGGTGAAGTGCATTACGTCATCTCAAACAGCAGGGCCAGTTGAATTATGGCCCCAACCCTCGTCATGACTTTGATGTGGTCTGTCTCGTCCCAGAATAGGACTCCGGTTACTCAGTATGGGGCAAAGATGCAGTCTTGTATTTCGCAGTGCTGTGGGGGTGATGCATGATTGGCCTCCTCTCATGCAGTGTGGAGTCCTGTTGTTGTCCCTTTGATTTGCCTGGCCCATGTATTTGTATGGATCAGGTTAGAAGTGCCCGGGTTTGAAGATTGTTTAATTTAAGAGGAGCAGGAGTCCAGCTGGCACAAGAACAGGCTGCTTTCCTGCTCACCCGTGGCGTCACGCCACATTTGAATGGACAGGCACTTCTGTGGTACTGTGGGAATTAGTAAAGAGTGTGGTTTATGGTTAGAATAACCCAAGATAATAGCATATTTATGAACCAGCATAATGATGTAGACAGTGTAGGCTTTAAGGTAGAGAGTATCCAAGTGAAAACATAATCAGTCCTTTTGGCAATGTAAAGGTGCACTATGTAACTTTACTGGGGCCTCATTTATAAACGACTGCGCTGGAATTTTCCTGAGCTAGTGTGTACTCCTAGTGGCCACCAGAGGCGTGTGCCACGCAAACTCCACATTTAGAATACCTTCCATACGCACTCCACCACGCAATCTGTGCTTCATAGATCCCACCTGCAGCTAGAATCTGCGCACGGGAACCCACGTCACGCCACGCCCTCTTCACACCTCCACCTCACCATAAAAGGAGCATGCAAAGTGACTCGTGAATGAGATTTTTCTAAACATGAGCTGATAATCAGTGGGTTTGCCTGAGACACGGGAGACAGAGAGGGAGGGGGGACGCACCACCACGCACCACCACGCAGTCACGTCAAAGTCTTATGGTTTTACAAATGAATACAAAACATATCAGTGACAACTCTCTTAATTGAATAATATTTCATAATATTTAGGCCGTGCATCTTGGCATATAAAGTCAAATTATTTTCTCGCTGTTTCAAGAGTTTTATCGCTATATTTTTAAGTATACCTATGATGTGTGTGGGGACTGGCAGTAGATACGTGCACGTGATAGTCTGAATGGTCAAAGGAGGGGGCTATGAGGCGTGCGAGAGATTCAGATGCCCTCCCCGGGAGAGCCAAAGAAGCGAAGGAGGGATACGTGGACCAGCGGCCAGGGGACGAGCGCTTCGGCAGGTAGAACACAGATTTGGCATGTAACACATCAGACACATATTTGACACATCCAAACTCTACTTAACTCTGTGAGTGCGCGGGCCTGGGTCGGGACGGGCACAGACATTATTGTGTTCTTCATACAGACAGAAAGCAAGCTCTCATTTGCAAGAGCTCCCCAGACAAAAATGCAGGGATATATATATATACACACACACACACACACACACACACACACACAAATATATATATATATATATATATATATATATATATATATATATATATATATATATATATATATATATATATATATATATATATATACGCAGCTCCACTTTACAAACGTAAAGTGGAGCTGCGTTTAGTCTCAGTGCTTCATTAAACCATTGCCTCGCTCCTGTGCTCCGTTTGAGAGAAGAGATTTCTCTCAGGTCTGGTCATTATTTCGTTCTCTCTGTGTTGGGTCACAGTCACGGGTCGCGCGGATGCTGCACTGGGAAAGTGGACGCGCTCGTGCACGAGAGCGTGCGGTTTCAGATGCACAATATTGTCGAGAATCATGAGTCGAATAAACAGCATCATCGTGTTTTGGCTAACCTCTGCTTAAATGCACAAATCTGAATGTCATTATTCAATATATTCATTGTATTCCTGATGATTTCCGGATCAAACACTTGCTCAAACTCTCCACTTCTGCTCCTCTCCATGAGTGTCGTCTTTTCCCCGTGTATTCAGATTTTGCGCAGTGTACGGCAGGGTTCTATAGCTGCCATAGAAATAAGCAAAGCGCTGCGCTTAAGAGTTTCATAAATTCAGCGGTTGGCGTAAAAAGCGCCTACGCAATGCTTAGTGCGTAAACAAACTTTATAAATGAGGCCCCTGGTCTCACCTGTAACTGAGCCTGGTGATGTCTCCTGCTTGTCTCCGTGGACATACAGGCAAACTCTGACATACTCCAGGCAATTCAATAACACATTTCACACTGACCCAAGCAGGTGACGTGCCCTCCTCCAGAAAAGTTATATTATGCACCTTTAAGTAATTTAAACTTTACAATATTGTAAAAATGTATCTTACAGTGGTTGTACAGATGCTTTTCATAGGTTTCAGAGTTAACACTGATTATTTCTTAAATGTATTGGGTTTTTAATCAAACAGGCTATGCTATCTCACTATCTATAGCAAAGATCCAGTCTAGGGTAGGGGAACATGCAAACTCCACACAGGAACACCAAACCCAGTGCAAAAATCAACCCATCTTATTGCCATGACTTTGAATACACGATTACAATCAATCTGAATTTTCAGCATTATTCTCAAAATAAATTCACACAGGAACTCTATTTTTTAAGCCAATAAAATCTGTTTTATTTGTCTACATATCGGCATTTCTTAAGGGGTAGCTTGGAGCCAGTGTCCAGGGCAGAGAAGGAAAAACTGGATCCAGAAGCCAATACTGTCAGTCTATAATTGAGCACTTTGACCTTTTAAACTGCACAGACTATTCAGACGGTCAGAGATGCCAAACGAAATGAATTCTTCAAGCTTCTAAGCGCTAATACACTTTTACAGATATTTCCACCACAGCTTTTCTGTAGTTCTGATATTAGCGAAATGTTATTGAAAAATGATTTGTAACTTATAACACAAAGGAGACAGAGAATCAATCATAGAAGTGTGCATCTGTTAGGGCCCTACTGTCTTCTATAGGCCCTGCTCCCTACCACTCTAACTCTCTGTGGCATACAGAGCTGGATGACTAATGGAGGCATATGATACCGGGATTAATAGCTCCACAACATCGGTCCCAGTCCTTTTGGGTTAGGGATGAAGCCGTACACAACAAATAAGAATTGTTGGGAATGTCTATGATATAATGCCCTAGCTGGAGGCACTGTTTCTGGGTGCATTCAAGGAGTAACTTTGGCTGCAGAATCACATAAACAGTAATACGAAATCTAATTGCATTTTAATTCAGCATTATTCGGTTGATTTTTTATTTTTATTTTTTTTTACTTGTGCGTGAACGATTACTTGCACAAAGGCAGATTAAATTTATCATAATATTCTTCTTAATAAACATAGAAAAACATCATTGCAAAGTGTTATGTAAAGAATACATGTGAAAATACTTGTGAGTTCGTCAACATTTATACTGTTTTGTTAGAGTAATGCACAAAATTACATAATAATAATACATAAAAAGTAAAATACACTAAATGATCTTCCATGATGTATTACTGACTCCCACTTAATGTGTCTGATCAAAACATATAAGGATTACGCAAAGTTAAAAATGCTCTGTTCCACTTTGTGATGTCATGGAGCTGTAGTTTTCAGGTTAACAGATAACTTTATCCTTTAGTTCAGTAGAGACTGACATTATCCAAATGTTTCTAGTGAAAGTATATGGAGTTTAAAAACACACTGGAGTACTTCTTATATCACCACATGACATCACAAGGTGCAACACAATGGTTTGAGAGAAGAACTCAGCCTAAATATGCAGGATTTGTGAATGAAACAAAACACACTCCAGGTATGTTTTTGATGCGGAAAGAGCATCATAACATACATCAGAAAATAGTGTAATATGGGCTCTTTTAAGGCTACACAAAAAAATTCACAAGACTGCAGGCTCAACACCCAAAAAAAATCACATGATGCCCCCATTTGTATAGCAAGGGCATTTCCTTTTCTATATAGATTTTACAACCATCCAGTCTCCTAAAAATGCAATTACAGTGTATTCTTATGTCTACAATGTGGAGCACTGTGATATTGAGAGAAATCAATATGGGCGCCTCTTCATTGTGAGCACAGAGCCGTTCTGTGTGCTCTCCTGTCTGCAGTAGAAGTGTTCCTGTCATTCTGCAGGTGTGTTATTACCTGATGTAAGGACCAGGGTACAGACTGTGTGAGCTCATGAGATGGGATAACTTTACAAATAAGTGAAAGCCTGAGGCGATTCCAGCTACGAGCGGACAATGTAAAAGTACTAGGCCATACGAGCCAATAGGGGATAACCTTCAATGCAGAATCAAAGGATGTTGTGTACTGTTATTTTATGGTATTTATCGATTAAGTAGGCCTATGTTAAAGGTCCAATATTACACAAAATGGACTCTTGTGAGGTTTAAGCCATGTTATAATGCTGTTAACTCTTCAAAAACATACCTGTAGTTGATTTTTGTTTCATTTACCCATGTTTGAAAGACCCTGCCAAAATAAAAACTCACATATTTCCCCATTGATAAAGTAGCTAAGAAGTGTGTGCTGCATGGTAGTAATAGTTATATCAATGTCAGGCTCTTCTGCTGAATGTCTCTCCCTTCGCTTCACCCCCATTTCACACATCTCTCTGTCGTTTGCAGCTGATGCCATCAACATTGCCTGTGGGCGTGAAGCTAGCTGAAAGCACTACTCTGTTAGAAGACTTTAATCTGAGCTTCATTTTAACACTGTCTGACCAGAAAGAGCCGACCTGGTTGGAACTATAACAGTTGAGATGATTTGTGGGCTTAAAAAAAGTCTCTCACACATAAAATTACAGCCACAAGCAGTTTTTCAGTTAGTCACTCTCACCTTTTTTGTTGAAAACACCTAAACAGGACCAGGAACACTCATATTCATAACAAGCTCCTGAAAATGTGTTGTTTAAATCCGGTTTTGTATTTTTTCTTGAGTTTTCAGATCTTAAAACTTTTTTGTGTTTACTAATGTGTGCATAGTGTCACCATGGTAACTGCTGAACATTCCGCCAATAGAGATACACGTAGAACACTCCCAGCGTGACTCCCTCTCGGTCTTAATACATAAATTACAGACTTACAGATTAAGCTAATGCAAGTATAGCCAGATGTCACTATTCAGCGACTACAGTACATTAAAATCCTCAGTAAATATTTCCCATGATGCTTCTTGTCCTCACCTAACTCACCTTCATTCCGTGTTGCCCTATCACCAATTCCAAACCTCTGCAGACTTTGAAAATACATTTGGTGTAATGTTCTTGGCTGCTCCTCTTGGGTTTGACCTGGTGTAACCTTGTTCTTCTTCTGCCCCGACTGGAGAGGTGACTTTCCTTGCATCATATTTACAGGTGAAGGAGGCTGCGGAACTTTTTACAATTTCAGTCCTGGCCACAATAAGTACTGCTCACTCCTCCGCACAAAACCCATTTTGGAGGCTCACTGGACTTCTGAGAAAGTGCTTAGAAAGTGGACAGTGCACCGTCTGAACTTGGGGCATATTTTTCAGCAGCTATAAAGGTCCAGGTGCAGTCTATTTAAATGTGGGTTTAATGCAGTCCACTGTTTAGTATGAATCCATTTTGGTTATGCGCCATATAAAAGCAATAACTGAATGTATTTTATATTCTAGGCACAGGTCTGTTAAGAACACATCAGTATTTTCCTCACATGAAAATATATAATAAGTGCGTTGATATAAATAGCTTGAAGGGTAATTGTGACAAGCTATAGAAATATTCCTGATTTAGTATATTAGAATTATTTATCAAACTGTGGCACTGTATATATAAATGGACATAGTTAACTTGCTAGCCACCGTATTAACTCGCTCTACATGATCCTGGTGTTTTTATTTTTTTATATTCTGCTAGCCTCTGTGAGCTTCATTTGACTGGAGCCGAACACTATGGGTGATGTCATACTCCCTTGGTCCACTTCTTTATACAGTCTATTGTTCACACTTGCACACTGACCAAAATTAGGACTAAACCAGGACTAAACCTGAAACTATACAAGGACCTAAACAAGACCAAACCAAGTCCACATCAGGAGTAAACTGGATTAAAATGACCCTTTAGGACTGTGTCTTAACTTACTGCTATTTAGTTCAATTGTCAGCCTTACCTCAGCATATTAGTCATAATTGAAGTGTATTATTTATTTATTGTGGATGTTTTAGTCTTAATTAAGCCACTATAAATACGTTGTACTTTGCTGATCCCTGTTGTAAAGTTTGAACTATCCTCCTCCCTGAAGGGGCTGAATCTTGAACTATGGCATGATCAATACTATCTATGGAGAATTTAATCTATTGTGTACAATTAGGCATAGACCAGACTTAAATCCAGATCCACTTTATTTATATACCACATTTTATTAAGAAGCAGTTTCCAAAGTGCTGCACCGAGACAGTTAACGGTAGAAAAACAACAAAACTAATTCCTTTAAACTATTCCTAAAACAATAAAACCAGTCAAATTAAGTAAAAGCCATAGCAATAAATAAAACTAATAAAATATTTTTTTAATAAATAAAAGACACAGGTGACCACACCACTCACGCAACCCTGGGAATAAACATAAGTCTACCCTGGTCTTAGGCACCATGAGTTTATACTCCTTATCTAGTGTTATTTTGAAAGCCAAATATATCATGAGACACTTGGTAAGAAATAACTGAATCACTACAAGTAAAAGTTAGAAAAAGAACATTGAGGTACCTAAGAAATATACAGTTAAGTTGACAGATAACAGGTAATAGAGAATTGCCCTATAGACTTATATCGTGGATAAAAGGTGGCTTTGAGAATACAGCTGGCCACGGTCTTGTTGGAAAAATGCCACTAAAGAGCCACAAGAGAAAAATCTAAGACAAGACAGATACAGAGACGAGTTAGGAGGCTCCGGTGAGTCGTCAGGAAATATAGTTTTATACACACAGGAGAGGGAGGTCAAAGGCAACAACGGGAGAAAAATAATAATTAGTCTGCTTCCTGAAAGTAGCGCTGGTTATGACTGCACATTTTTTTCCAATATGGCCACCTGTGTTGCTTTTGTTGAATAGACTATTTTATCACACTGTTTCCTTGCCATTGTTTTTGACTAGCCTGTTTTTGAAGAAGAAAGCTTTTGTTCTCGAATTGTAATCTCCTTCAAACGTGTTCTGTCAGCAGGAAATGGGAAAGATTTGGTGTTGGAAAATGAAGGAATTTCCTGAAAAGGTAAATTATAAGGAAGTTTTTTGTTTTGTTTTAGTACTGTACTGTATCACTGTAAGACTCTATAGTCTGTAATTTGATTCCACAAACTCAACCTCTGAACTAGTTAATTCACTTCATGTATATTGTGTTCATGTATTATTTATATTATGCCATTTTCTGATCTATGTTATAATGTTGTTTCCTCATCAAAAACATACCTGGAGTCGTGTTTTGGTTCATTCACACATGTTTAACACACAAATCCTGCATATTTATGGCTTAAAGCTCACAAGAGTCATTATTGTGTATATAGGACCTTTAGCATATCAAGATATATTTTGATATTTTTACACAACAGAAGATGCAGTAACTACTAGCATGCACCAACAAAATGGTTAGCAAAACAGATGATTAATTTTAGTTCTGTAACAGTTTAACACAGTAAATTAGAACTAGTTCTTTCTCTTTCTGTATTTTGAATTTAACACATCAAGGTTATCATACCAATTCAAACACAATTCAGTTATTATATAATTGTGCAAAGTAAATTATGTTTAAAAAATTAAAAAACAAAAAAACAAACTCGCATTAACACATGTTTAATTCCTGGCACATAGGAACCCTTATTATGGTTCTGGACTAAATACAAGTGTTAAAAACCTCTGTTAGAAATTGAAGTTCCGTATATCTTGGCTAACTTGGCTATTGCTATACTATCAATATTATACATTTATTTTGCTGACAGTACTTACAAAATGACTTCAGAGACATTGAAGAACACGATTAAAAATACCAATGCTGTCAAAACTACTCCACAAGTCATTATGGCAGGTCTCAGTTCTCACTTCAATGTCAAATACTGGAAAAAATAATTGAAGCAAATAGTGCCAAAAACCCAGGTCCCTTTCCAATATAAAAGTTAGATTGAAAATAACACTTTTCCTGTCACAGCCTGCACAATGTGCTTCAAGTCAGCAGTATGCTAAAGAGTGTCTGACATGGCGTGCAATGGGAACAGCTACATAACACAAGCCAAAACAGAGCCAAGGTCAAGACCACAATCTGTGTTTGTGGCTCCATTTCCCCTAGAAGGTCAATTGTGAGGGGTCATGACCTCTCCTTGGCCCTCCAATCATGTGCAGAGTCTCCCAAAGCTCCAGCGTGGGGGGAAATCCTATACGGAAACATACTGCGTCAGCAACGTATGGGCGCATTGAGATTTGTGGTGTAGAGAATGTGTTCCAAACTTAATTATGAGAAGCGTGGTGTTTTCTTGCTTGCTTGTCTCCATAAAAATGTTGCTTCGTTAGGAATGTTCTGTACTATAACTTTAAAGGTGCACTGTGTAACTTTACCGGTAGAGTGTCCACCAGTGTATCTATGGAGATGTTATTGCTTTGGGCTGTAAGGTACAAGTATGGCAATAAACAAATTTATCTGCAATGAAAATACCCTAATTAAATAAAGCTAGACATATGTTTAAAGTCATATTGTGTAACATTCTACACAAAGCTACAACATCCCAGTGGAGACAAGCAGGTGACAGACCAGAAAAGTTACACAGAGCATCTTTAAACTTTCCAATCTCCATGGACATGGTACCAGGCTAAGTTGCAGGTAAGATCTGGAGAAATATGACCCAACTCACAATATGAAAGCATGTTTTTTATAAGCAACCAAACATTTGCAATGAAATAAATACAAGATAAATGCCATACTCTGGAACATTCCAAGCAAAGCAATAATATCTCCATGGAACATATTACAACCATTCACACATGTTCACCACACACACTCTCTGGTCCACCCTGTAATGTCATGTGAAGTGCTCCACTGTGTTTTTAAACTCCATACAACTTCACTTGAATCAATTTGATGATTTCAACCCTGGAATTGCCCATCTCTGCTGTACAAAATGTAAAAGGTAGATGCTGCATGAAAATTACTACTTTGTGACCTCACAAGGTGGAACAGAGTATTAATAATGGACTTACTCAAACATGTGTGAATGAAACACAACTCCATGTATGTTTTTGATGAGCTAACAACATTCTGACATGGCTTAAAGTTCACAAGAGCCAATTTTGCGTAATTTAGGACCTTTTAATGTATAAACAGTACTACATTATTGCTTTAGCTGCAAGTATGCTAATTGTACATTGCTATTGATCCTGTATACCTTGACCCTGAGACTTCATGGCAAACACACAATCTCCTCTCTCATATTTATGCATAGTGGATTTTCCTATAACTCTATGTAAACTAGGCTGTGGCCTATGACCTAGTTAACTCCTGCTTTAGCTTGGCACCTGGGGCAGACCTGTGCCAGCTAAACCACTTGTAACCCTCATTATACAGCATGTTACTGTCCGGCTGGCTCAGACGTGACACCGAAGTGCACACCATTAGTGCCCGCGGAGCCCAAATCGCCAAATAGAGCAATGACAAGATGGCGGCCTTGTTGACATACTGGAGTGGTAACTATTTTAATGCAGGGTTGAACACAATGGTGGACAGTTTTATTGAGACATTTTTAGCGTGTGTGTGTGTGTGTGTGTGTGTGTGTGTGTGCGTGTGTGTGTGTGTGTGTGTGTGTGTGTATTAAGAAATATGAATGAACATGTTTTGGGAGCAAATGTAGGCAGACTTACCATGGAATCTGAATGTATAACTAGGTGACAGAAGAAGCTGTAAAAGTGTATAAAGTAATAGAAGTAGTAGTAGTAATGGCAGTAGTAGCAGGAGCAACAGTAGTAGTAATAGTAGTAGTAGTAGCAGTAGTAGAAGCAGTAGCAGCAGTCGTAGTAGCAATAGTAGTAGTAGCAAGTAGTAGCAGTAGTAGTAGTAGCAGTAGCCGCACTATTAGTAGTAGCAGCAGTATTAGTAGTAGTAGTAGTAGTAGTAGCAGCAGCAATAGTAGTAGTAGCAGTAGCAGTAGTAACAGTAGCAGCAGCAGCAGCAGTAGTAATATTAGCAGTAAGAGTAGTAGCAGTAGTAGTAGCAGCAACAGTACTAGTAGTAGTAGTAGAAGTAGTAGTAGTAGTAGTAGTTTTAGCAGCAGTGTAAGTGCAGTACAACAATAAGAGATCTCACTGAACTTTTTTAACTATAATCTCTTCGTACTTTTCCATCTCTTCAGTAGTTCACATACTTCCCGGTTGTATAGGCCACACCATGTCCTAGTTTTCCTAAGTGACTATGTTATTACAGACACCCTGAGGAGCAGCTTTCTGTTCCAACGTTTCATGTCAAATCTTTCCTCAAATACTTTTAATTGCTTCTTTTTCATCCATACAGTGTATCTGAGCTGGTCATTAAGCAAATGTACTGTCAACGCCATGTTAGGAAAGATCAAACGATTATTCCCAGCTGCGTGCTTAATGGACTGAGGTAAGTTTTTAGACCGAAGCGCCAGTGTAGCTCATGAGAAAAACAGGAATGCTGCTTTGAAATTGATTCTCCCTCAAATCAGCTGTCATGAAGTGGCAGGATGTCAAAATGTGTCTCATCTTTAATCGTTTTTGCTTGTTTTTGTGTTATGTTGGAGACTGGCGCGGGGTTCTGGAAGTGAATCACGTCCTGTATTAGCAGCGACATTTGTTTATGGATTTGAAAAACTGCACATTGCAACACGAGGAAAGCAGATGGGAAAATGATATTGAAATAAGGTTTAATGGTTAACTGAGACATTTACTGACTGCTGGTTGTGATATTTTATTATACTACTCTTCTTGCAACTTATTATTGCAAATCCCAGTGCTGCTTAAAGATCCTATATTACACTAAATTGACTATGTTGAATGTTTTTACCTCCTCAAAAACATAACTACAGTTGTGTTTTGTATTTGAGCAACCCTTCTATCTATCTCCAAATGCTCAGAGTGCTCTGTTCCACCTTGTGATGTCATGTAGTGGTAGTTTTCATGTTAACAGTTACCGTGTACCTTTTGCTGAGTACAGATTGGCAATTCCAGGTCTTAAATCATCTAAATGATTCTGTGTTTTTCGTTTAAGAAAAGAAATCAGCTTAAATATGCAGGATTAAATATGTGAACATGAAACCAAAACTCAACTTCAGGTATGTTTTTGATGAGGAACCAACATTATAACAGATCAGAAAATAGGGTAATATGGGCCCAAAATAAAATAAAAATACTATATATAGCCAAGGGGTTTGTTCACTGCAGTTTATGGCCTCTTCATCATGTGATCTATGGAGCTCAACAGTGACCATTCATCCTCCAGTTCTGGAAGTAAATTTCACATTCATTTTTCCCATAGACATTACGAAAAAAAATGTAATATTAAGAGTTTGCAAGCTTGCTCAGGCATAATCAGTTATGTGGTGACGAATGAGCAGAGGTTTTAGTTTAAAATCGGTTACTGAAACTTTATAAACTTTTGCTGAATCTTGCATTTTAAACATGCTGAATGTCTCCTTTCTCTTCACCCCCATCTCACATGATATCTTTCCAGTCCAATAACGCTTATGGGCCCAAATTACATTACAGCTATTATATGAGAAAATGTAACACTCTACTCATATATGGAAATAAATCAAAATCTACAGATGGCAGTCAAGTGCAGGCCTGTTGCGCACTAAGAGGAAAAGTGGTTTACTTATCTTTGAATCTTTGAAACTTTGAATACTCAATGCCAGTGGAACTTCTTGGGCAAGCTAAAACATCTCGGAGACGACGAGGGAAAAGTTAGTAGACCTTGAAAAATGAAAGAAACAAAAGACCAGTATTGATACTTTGCAGTGACATCACGCTGTGGGTGTTCTATAATGCATTTCTATTGGCGGAATGTTCAGCAGTTTCCATAGTGACACAATGTAGATATTAGCAAACATAGACAAAAAAGTTTTAAGATCGTCAAGAAAAAATGCAAAATGGATTTAAACAACACATTTTCAGGAGCCTGTGATTTCCAACTAAAAGGAGAGAGTGACTAACTAGCTGGCTTGCTTTTGAATGTAATTTTATGTGTGAGGGACTTGTTTAAGTGCAAAAATGATCTCACCTGTTGTAGTTCCAGCCAAATCAGCTCTTTTAAGTCAGATTGTGCTAAAATAAAGCTCAAATTCAAATGTAACAGAGTAGTGCTTTCAGTTAGCTTCACAGCCCCAGGGAATGTTGAGGACATCAGCTGCGAAGTATCAATAAGAAATTTATCACAAAAAATCTAAATATGTTAGAATGTTAAAAAAAAAATGCTGTCAAAAGTCCTGTTACTTCACTGATAAACCAGCTCCGCGACGCTGCTCTTCTAAGACCTCCAAATAAAGTGCTTCCTATGATGATGTAGTGAGAACGTCGACTGTGCAGAACGAACCCTTGTATCATTCCTAGGATAATTGACCATTACATAAGATGGCATTGTCACGGTGAGGGATTTGGACGACAGTCACATCAGAGTTTAATAGGGAAAAATTCAGCTGTCAAAAACATCAGTGGGAAATGTCAGGGCGTCACTTTGTCAGGCTGGCACACAAAATAGGTCTCTCTGCTCCATTGTCTTAAAGTCAGCCAAGGTGAAGCCCTGTTAAAGCAGATTCTGTTTAAACGATGCACCAGTCTGATGACCTTGGGTTGAACTTGTGATTCTTGCTCATTTTAGAGAGTCCAAGTGAAGTAGCTTAAACTAACAGTGGCATAAAGTCCAAAATATAAAACTGTCAAATGATTTGGCTCTGGAAAAAAGTAAAATAGTCAGTGTTGGAACCTTACCTGAATACATATACCAAGAATACGTGTTCTGAATACTACAGTTATTTGACTATATTTATATTTTTTTTATAATTACTTGTACATATACATTCATATAATTATGCCTTATTTGATACCAGTCTTTTACGATTTTTGCTATTTAGAATTTATTATTACCATTTATATTGTTGTTCTTATAATATTCAATATATTACTACTGTGTCCAAATAATTTAACTTGTGGATCAATAGTTTGTCGAAAGGTCGCCACACACTACAAGAGAAACTGCCAGATTTTGTTGCGATTTGCTTCTCCCCAAATTCGGGGAGACGTGATCCAACTTTGTGTCTTTGTGTGCGATTTTGAAGCCGTTGCGCTCCTCATGTGTGTGTGTGTGTGCTGTCAGTGTGACTCTGAGCTGCTCTTTCATACTGTATACGGTAACAGCCAATAAAAAACAAACAGATACAGATACAAACTCAGTAAATAGCTAAAAATAATTATTATTCACCTCTTGTAAAGTTGTAAAGTTAAACAGCAGTATTTTCATTCATATTGTCCATAGAATTTGTCCTCCACAAATAATGACACTCAGTCCCCAAAACAGCACTATTAATCCAGTTTTCAGCGTTCTTTAAAAGTAAAAAAGCGAGAGTAGTTCCTCATATGTGTCTGTTTACATCCACACAGCGCGTAGATCGAGGTGAAGCTGCAGATTAGCGATCAAGATTCTGTACCTTCTGTGCATTCAAAATCATGTATTTGAAGTATAGCACCACATTTCATAAATAATAATAACACAGTTTTGTTTTGCATCTAAACTAGAAGTGCCGTGCTCTGATTTTTTGAACACTTAAGAGTCTCAAAGCGAGTGGTTTATGCTAGAAAGGAAACAGCTGACGCGAGGTGCGCTCACAACTTTTAGGCCTGTGGTACAAGACATATCCCGCAACAGTCTTTGTTGATCGGAGATTTAAAATCTCATAAGATTCTCTTCGTGTCTGTTGTGTGCGCTTTTTGTTGCACGTTTAAAAATTGTTTAAGACCAAAAAATCCTGTAGTGTGTGGCGGCCTTAAGTCTAATTTTGAGAAACTGTATTACAGTACTGTTACTTTTTCATTTGGTGGTACTCAGAATACAGTTACTTTTTTATGTACTTTTATAATTTAGACTTCAAAATGCTCAATATTAGAGAGAAAAATAGAAAACACTGCTCTTCTACTGCGTGTATGTGCAATTATTCCTTCTCAAACAAACATAAAGCTGTTTTTAATCCTATGTTACTTTTTTACACTATAAATGCAACTCGATATGAAAGTATTCAAAGTATTCAGTACTCTGATTGGACCATGTATCAGAATATGTTACACAATACAGCAGGTACTCAGTATTCTCTAACTAAATACATTTTCAAAGTATTTTCCTATCACTGAAAATAGTATGTTTTTTTTCCAATAGTGTTTTTTCTGTAATCACACTGTAATTATGCTGTACATGTGGTCAAATTGCACACTTCTTAAACTGCACTTACATTGTAATTAGTCTAAAAACACTCTAATTGCATTTTAAATATTTTATTATATGCACAAATCTTTCCATTTGCTTCTAGTACAGTACTCCCTGTTCTAATTATTGACCAATGTTTGATTTTCTAACTTTCTGTTGGTTAAATTGACAAGTTTAAAAAGCCATGTGAGATGACTGCTGTTGTGATTTTGGGCTATACAAAAATAAATGGAATATAAAATAGTTTGCTGGGTCACTGTGATATAATCAGAATGTGAATCATTTCAGTTAGTGTCCAGAGGTTCAAATGCTAGTATGTTATATGTTTTTCTTATATTATATTACTTGCCAACTACAGTTACACTATACTTACAATGTAATAAACCATAAATTGCTCTATGCTTGATTTGATAGTAAGGAATAAACTGATACTCAATACAAATTCTGATACGATGACAATAAAAATAAATAAATAAAAAAAAATCTTTAAAATAAATAATTTAGTAATTATTTGTCACCATTTTAGTGACAGGGATTTTTTTTTTTTTTTCTGAGAGACAATATATATAAAATGTTAAAAACAAACAAACAGTGATTACATTTTGTTTAGTTTTTTTTTTTTTTTTTTTTTTGTAATAAATGAATATATTGAAATTATCCAATTAATTACAAAAAAGAAAAAAAATCAGATGAGAGAGAGAAGAGCTGCAACCGCTGTGGAGGTTTGGCACTAGTAGCTGCAGAGTGGAGCTCCACACCATCACATCTGGTTACAGAATATTAATTACAAAGATATGCCAAAAAAAACCTTGCCTCAGAGCAATAAAGCAGAGACATCTCCAGTACCTAAAAACTCTGTCCAAAGAGGAGAAAAGAGACCTTTTAATACTGGGCAGCCAACAGAGAGAAGAGCCAATGATGGCAGACCTAGTGGTAATAGCAAAATCAACAGAGAGACATCACAAGCTCCTAAAACTGGAGAAAAAATGATAGAAGGACTGGCAATGGACCCCGACCAGATAGAGAGGGACCAAAACGCAACAAGGCACAGACTGAAGCAACAAAAGCTTCACAGGAGAAAGAAAAGCCTAAGTTTGTGCTGGCTCTTATACCCACAGAAAATGCCTGGTTTAAGAAAACTGAAAAAAAAATAAAAAAAAATACTAGAAGACAATCCACTGGTTATAAATTATGGACAAAACTGTTGTAACCCCCCTCAACCAATTCAGAGCCCACCAAAAGAACAAAGACCACCGAGACGTCTTCCAAGAAAGGCAGGTGACTGCAAGACAATTGAAAAAAGTAAACAAACTTGTCAGTTACAAAATGTTCAGGCCTCCACACCAAAGCCAGAGGTTATTGAGGTGTTCCCTTCAGAACCACCAAAATCTGAGCCAGAAAACACCAAACCAATTGTTCGGTTCTATGCTGAAATACCAGATGAACCAGAGGCAGCCATCATGGGGCCCCCAGGAGGTCTGCAAACAGACAACAAACGAGGAAAAATGAACAAGTGCCAAGGCTGGATTCCGCTTTTGGTGATGAACCTGAAGGCAATGTAATCTACCTCAACTAGATTCACCCCAGGAGATTCTATTCTATTCTATTAAATTTAGTGTACCCCATATGGTCTTGCGTTGATGAGGCCGTGACACAGAACACTTTGAGAATGGCTGCTTTAGACAATAGAATGTGATTTTCAACATTACATAATAATACTTTCACCATGTGGCCTTATATCTCAGTCGTCCAGGTAAGTTCCATGTTTGGTATAAACTAGTCTGTGCTCTTATACTTGTTGTGATACAGCTCAAGGTCACTCTAAAGCTATTCAGGGAACGTTCATTTTATGTCCTGTGAAGTACTTCTGTATCCATACAAGCTTTAATTCCAATCTAGTTTGGAGTTTTAGATTTTCAAGAAATTAGATCTTAGATATATGCTACTTTTGACAAACCTCCTTTATGGTTAATCATATAACTTTTGATGACAATTTATATAATTCTACAATTCTTCTACATTACATTAAATACTATTTCTAACTGAAAATGACAAATGTTGCATTATTTACAGCTTGTTGCATAGATTTCTCGACACTGTTCTCAAAATAAACATGGCCGTGCTATCCCACATCCTATTAAATTTCATCCTGCAGATCCATAAACATGTGCAGATGGCAGAGGATTCCAGTGCTTGGGGAACACTCTAGATCGAGCACTTTTGGCCCTATTCCAAAATATAATGTCTCCATTGTGGAACCATGAGTTACTCCTTTCACTACATTTCATGAAAATTGATAGCTTTAATAAGACTGCTGATGGCTATAAGCAGACCAAACACACATTATACTAAGTGCACTTATGGTTCATAAATATTATTTGCGCAAATATAATGATGGCATGAAAAATACACTTATATTTACCAATTCCAGAGGGACAGGATCTGTTGGCTGTGTTTTGATGTGTGCTGGTTAGCATACATAAGGAGATCAGTTTGGACTCCTGACAGTGCTACTCTTATGTCAGCGCAGCAGCTGTCATCTCAGTCCACACACACATAACTCATTTTCAAGTTCAAAATCCTCACCGGTATCTTAAACTGCAGATGGATGTAGTAAAGGTCCCATTTATTTTTCAGGGCTCTTTGGACACCTTTGCACTGGCACTGTGGGATCTGAACTCGCAACATCAACCTATGTGTCCGTGATGATGTTTTATGTCGAGAGTGGGATTTAAACCAACAACCTTCGGATCAGTGGACATACACCCTATCGATACTGAAATATAACATGTAGAATAGAATAGAATAAAGCTGGAGTTTTTCCCTGAGAATTATGGTACTATTGGAAAATATAGGTTTGTGTTGAAAATTGCATTCTATCTACTTTTTAATCATTATGGTGTCAAAAATGATCTCGAGCCTTTTCCTTATTATCAAAAGTGAAAATTTTAGTATAGTGAAATCCCTATGATCCAAAAATGAAATGTTTATGAAATGAAAACCTCATTCATCATGTCTTTCAATATCACATATCCATTACTTTGGAGAGGAGCAGAGGAGAGGTTCACCCTGGTAGTGCTACATTACATGCTGGCCCGCTGTCCTCATAAACTTCACGCCATCTGGCTGGAAGTACTGTCCCTCTGCACCTCTGGAACAGTACGGTTTCTCTTCAGAGCCCCAGAGAGCGTGACAGACCCCTCCCACATGCAAAAGGTCAACGTGGAATAAGCAGACCCCAACCAGAGACCATCCCCCACAAACATGCCTCATAAGGAATAATGAGAACGCTCTCTGTAGTTCAAAGTGAAATATTTGACTATAGAAAATCTAAATCCTTATGGTTTAAAAGTCCTATATTACACACAATGGATTCTTGTGAGATTTAAGCCATGTTATAATGTTACATTATCAGAAACATACCTGGAGTTGTGTTTTGTTTCATTCACACATATTTGAGTAACCCTTTATTATAGTCTATCTACAACCCCAAAGCTAGTCCTGACTAAGCCTTAGCAACAAGATCATGGAGATGGGTCCCTGGGTGCCCCATGTGCCGCCCATTGCTCCTGAAGAATGGGTGAAATGCAGAGAACAATTTCCCTACAGTGATAATGACAAGTACTAAATACCAAAAAACTAAAACAAAAAAATTGCTCAAAATGCTCTGTTCAACCTTATATTATATAATATAATGACGAGGTAATTTTCAAGTTAGCAACTTACTTTTACCTTTAGTTCAGTAAGTGAGTTAAATTCAAAGCTAAAATTATCCAGATGATTCTAGTGAAGGTTGCGTTTAAAAACACAATGGAGCACTTCCTGTTTTACCACATGGCATCACAAGGTGGAACAGTGTTCTCCGTTTGAGAGAAGAACTCAGCCTAAATATGCAGGGCTTGTGTGTTAAACATGTGTGAATGAAGCAAAACACAACTCCTGGTCTGTTTTTGATGAGAAAACAACATTATAACATAATCGAGCTGGAGGACAGGTCAGAATTCTGTGGTAGAATTTGCTGTTTAACTGTCAGATTGCGAATTTGTTGGTTCATGGGTAATACCTTTGTAATTACTGGGCCTATCCACATGAAACAAAACACTGGCACATAGTTCAGTGTCTTCTCTGTCAGCATAAATAAACAAAAGTGCAATTAATTTTCCACAATAGCTTCAGAAAGTGGTGCCATTATTAACACAAAAGACATGGTTGTTGTCAACTGAAAGGACTTTAATCCATAAGATTAGCATGGCAAGTTTGAGGAGCCAATCACTAAGAAATAATGAGATTCAACTTTTAAGGATTTGGATATTTCTTTCAAAAAATGTAAATGGTCCACAGTTATTGAGTCTATGGTTAACAACTGTGATTTAAAATGGGTTTGAATATTTCATCTTGGCATTTGTAAAGAGCTGTAGCACCATGGACAGTTCCACTTAAATCTTTTCATTTGTTAGTTGATAACAATGTTACTGATAAAGTTATTGGGATATTTAACAGTAAAATTTGCGTAAACGTGTCAGGAACATTCTCAAAAAACACCAGAAAATCTAATCAGAATCAATATAAACCGGCTTGTCTCCATGGATGGAAATTTAATGTTATAGTGTGGAACTTTCCAGCCAAAGCAGTAGCACTTCCTCCGCTAGATAAGTTACATAGTGCTCCTTTAAAACAATATTACATCAGTTTGCCTTCAATTTGAAGTCACTTTTAGTACCACGGACAGCTCCACTTGCTTCTCTTATTCTGTTTGAGGAATTGAGCAATGTAACTAGTGCACATTATCGCTTTGTGAATGTTAAATAAAATGATAATTAATGCATTGACTTAAAGGTGCTATATTACACAAAATGAGATGTTGTTAGCTTGTCAAAAACATACCCATTGTTTTTTTTTTTTTGTTTCATTTACAGATGTTTGAGTAGTTCTTTATTATTAGTCTGTCTACGTCTCAAAAGCTCTTGTCATGTCATGTAGTGAAGGTGTATGGAGTTTAAAAACAGAGTGGAGCACTTCCTGTACTACTGCATGACATCTCAAGGTGGAAGTCACAAGTGTTTTCTGTTTAAAAGAAGAACACAGCCTAAAATATGCAGGGTTTGTTTGTTAAACATGTGTGATTGAAACAAAACACAACTCCAGGTCTGTTTGTGATTAGAAAGCAATGTTATAACATAGATCAGAAAATAACGTAATATGGACCCTTTAAATACATTTAAAAATACTCATGGGACTGAATTAGTAATGGTAAAACCTGAATCCTATTGTCACCATTAATATGAGCCTTACACGCATATTTATACTATTATCTACATTCAAATACTGGGGTTTCTACTAAAAAAAGCCATCAAAGTTCAGTTCACTTTCTTTGACCCATCTTTTTGAGCTAATATTATTCCAGCCCACACTGTACCTCCAGGCAGGTTCTGCGTGGTCTTGCCTCCCAGGTATCCCTTCTCCTCTGCAGAGAATGTGACTGTGCTGGTGCCTGGGTCTTCAGTGGTCTGTGCTGGTTCGGTGGGTGGCCTGATCAAAGATTGACCCTGGCCTGTTCAAATCCACACAGAATCTCATTACACTCACATTGGGCCCGCTCCTCCTCAGCTGTAGTCTGCACTGTCACCGATTCAACTTTTTACATGGAAAACGCAGCTTCTTCCTATAGTGCTAATCAGCTGGGACCTCTGTATTGAAGTTCTATAAATATTTATGCACATATATAGGAGGAGTGTCTGTTGTGGATTTGTGCTCGACAGAGTTAGACTTTGAATTGGAAATGTAAAGCTTTAAGTTTAAAACTGTGACATAAGGGCAGTCAGTTCCAGTGGTTCCTTTGTAAACTATAAGGGGAAAAAATGGTTTTAGAGTATATATTTTGTTTGTTTGTATATTTTTCTTGAAGCTTACATTTCTAACCTGCTGCTGAATTTATAGCTAAACATGTTATAATGTTGTTACCTCCTCAAAAAAAGACATGGAGTTGTTTTGTTTCATTCACACATGTTTGAGTAACCCTTTATTATCAGTCTGTCTACATCTCTAAAGCTAAAAATGCTCTGTTCCACCTTGTGATGTCATGTAGTGGTAGTTTTCAAGTTAACAACTACCTTTTACCTTAGTTCAGTAAAGACTGGAAATTCTAAGAGTGAAATTATCCAAATGATTCCAAAAGACGTATGGAGTTTAAAAAGAAAGTGGAGAAGTTCCTGTATCACCACATGACATCACAAGGTGGAACAGAGTGTTTGCAGTTTGAGAGAAGAACTCAGCCTAAATATGCAGGTTTGTGTGTTAAACATGTGTGAATGAAACAAAACACAACTCCAGGTCTGTTTGTGATGAGGAAACAACATTATAACGTATAATGGGCCCTTTAAAGTGAAAATAAATGTGAAAATGAGGGGGAGGAGGGGGTCTGGAGGACTAAGGGGGAGAGTGAGGGGAGATTTTTTTTTTTTAACTTAAACTGCAAATCTGCAAATTAAGATAGTCTGCACTAAATGGAAAAATCGACTAGGAACAGTAGAAACTAAAACACACTGTGCACAGTTTATCTTAAAAAGATAATTTGAAAAGATAATAGCCCCACATTAAGCATTAGACTGTAACTTTACTTTGTTCAAGTGAGTCTGGATTCAGTCCTGATTTGGTCTTTGATCTGAAAATTCCAATTTCACTACATGCTTCAGTCTATTTTTGCCAATTAAATGTTGTTTTCAAAAAACCAAATATTTTCCTGGAGGAATGAAACTTTTTGTTTTTTTTGTTTTTTTCAGTGAACTTCAGTAAACACACCACCCACTGCCATATTTCCCAAATCAAATGGCTTTTGATCAAAAACCCAAATCTGATAACAAGCGATTGCATTTTCGGTTCTAATCAGAAGACTGCTCCTAATTTGTTGGTGAAGATTGTGTGTTTGTTGGAACATCACCCCAAACAGTTTGGCAGTTGCTAGTGCCAGGAGCGAAACATAATTTTGACTTTAGAAAGCGGCCCACCACCTAAAAAAATCAATGTCTGTTTAAGGGCCCCTAAAGCTCTTCTGAGAGGGAAGAAACTCTAAAAAAAAATACCATGCTCCACTGGATTCTACTGCACTGTTCAATTAGAGTAGACGCACTATACAATGGCTGTTTTGCCTTTTAGTTTAGTCATAACATTAAAACCAAATTACACAAATATTACGAATACTTACTCCATATCATATCATCAGGAAATCTCCAAAATGTCATCTCATTTTGTATGGTTCAAAGTCAGCAGTTATTACTCATGATGCAGTGACATCACGCTGGTGGTGTTCTACATGCATCTGTATGGTGGAATGTTCAGCAGTTACCCTGGATACACAATGCACATGTTAATAAACACTGCCTGTTCATGGTCCTGTTTAGGTGATGTGACTAATTGAAAAACTGTTGGCTGTTCGCTTGTGGCTGTAATGTTATTTGAGAGAGACTTGTTTAACACAACAAATCAGCTTCTCTGTTGTAGTTTCAACTAAATCACTTCTTTTTGGTCAGATTGGGCTAAAATAAAATGAAGCTCAGATTAACTTCAGTTAGCATCACACCCCCTGGGAAAGTTGATGACATCAGCTGCAAAGTATGACTAATGCATTTCGCCATTTAAAGATGCACTGTGTAACTTTTCTGTTTTCTATTGTGATGTTCTTGCTTTGTGTGGACTGTTCATCTGTACGATATTAAACTTATCTATCCAATTGGACAAGCGGGTGAAGACACCAGACCAAGTTACAGGTCAGATCCAGGTCAGAATGCACTTGTTTTTAAATGTATATTCTTCAGCAATAAAACACCTTCATTAAAGATGCATTGTGTAACTTTTCTGTCACAGGGTCCGTCAAATACTTTTCTCCACAGAGATGTTATTGCTTTGTCTGGAAAGTTTCACAGTATGGTATAAACATTTCTATCTTCATGGAGACCAAACCAGACCAAGTTACGGGTCAGATCTGTGAAGAGGCGACCCCGCTCACAGTCAGAATGCCTGTTTTGCCTTGTATTTTTGAGCTATAAAACCACCTGTACTTAAATACATGTAAGGCAGAGCTATTCCATATCATACGGTGGAATATTCCAGACAGAGCAATCTCAAAACATCTCTGGACCCCAACCAAAAAGTTGCATAGTGCACCTTTAATGCTATGTTTAATGCTATACTGTGGAATATTACACGCACAGCAACAACATCTCCAAAGAAACAAGTATGCAAATAAAGACCACTAGTAAAACGACATAGTGCGCATTTTAAAACAAGCCCAAAATAGATAATAGTACTGCATATGTTTTCACTTTCATTTACTGCCCTTAATTCATCCAATCAGGGCCTGCGGAAACCTTTATAATGAAGAGCTGTTGTGATAATGTAGAGTCTGTTACTCCTCATTATGTGCATTTCATCTTCTGCTAATGATTCTTTAAAAAGCAGGTCTCAAACGCAAATGTCACTCCCTCCCCATCTCTTAATACAATATGCAAATATGAGAAAACACCTGCTGCTTCGCAAACCTACACATCTCACAGTAAATGTATCTTTGACACACACCTGTTCCTGCTACACAAAGCCCATGGGAATCTGTCTTCACAAAACTGTTTGAAGATTCCCTCTGAATTATAACGGGTCAAAATATTGTACGCTGACAAAAAGGGAACAAAAAGGGGATGAAGAGTAATATGGATTTGGGGTTTTATGCCTGATGCCCTACCTGTTGCAACTCTTATAGTGTCTAGACAACCAACATTCACCAGCTAGAACTACCCATGGATTTCATTTGCTTATACGTAACATTTTGAGGAAAAAGTGAAAGCTTCAGAGGGTTCTCTTAGTAAAAAATGACTGCTTTTTAAAACTTTGTCACAGTAAGTTTTTATACTACAAGCAGGGTCATTTTCAGTGTTTGCTAATCAACTATTTTAATTTAATTTTTTTAATTGCTATGGCAGCAGTCCTAATTGCTCATGACTGTGAAACTGAAGGTTGCTGCCTCTGTTCATACTTATTTGAAATGTATTGTTGTTGAAAAAGAACGTTTTATTATAATTTTTTTATGATGATGATCTAAACAGTATTTCAAGTAACTTTTCTGGTGGAGGGCCCATCAAATGCATTTCTCTGTGTGGAATATTTCACAGTATGGTATTAAACCTTTCTATCTTCCAAACCAGACAAAGTTACAGGCCACATCTGTGAAGAGGCGACCCCACTCACAGTCAGAATGCCTGTTTTTTTTTTTTTTGAGCTATAAAACCACTTTTAATTGAATAAATGTAAAATAGAGCTGTTTAAAGTCATAGTGTGGAACATTCCAGGCAGAGCAGGGACATATCCATAAAAAACAAGCAGGTGACGGACCACCAACCAAAAAGTTACATAGTGCACCTTTAAAGCATCCAGGGGTATCCAATTTACGGCCTACCCAAATTTAGTTATTCCCCCATAGAGCATATGTAAAATCAGCACCTTGTAGTAAAATTATGAAGAGTTTATGAGAGCCAATATAGACCCATGTATAACAGTTTCAATACCAATTTCCTGTTTTCACGGTTTGAATCAGGTACCCCTGCTTTCAATTTCACCTCTCTCTATATATATGTATATTAAAATATTAAAAGGAGCGGAAAATTTAAACCTTATTAATAATTTAAAAATACACCATGGACTGATTCTGCTTACATGGAAAAAAAGTCTTGCAGTACGCTCGGAATGCCCTTAAAACCACCATTCAAAACCTCTTTTATGTTTGTAGCCAGAGTATCAAATACATCACAGGGTATATTTAGAAGTTGCACAGAATGGCCCTCTCAACGGCATTGTAATTGCTCACAGTGGCCCTATTCACAAGGGACGCCCAGAATAGCGCTAACCCCAACACTGACAGATTTTACTGGGCCACTATATGCTTCTTTTCTCCCTGTGATTGTAATCCACCGTCAAATAATTACCCATAATCCCATTTGTCATTGTGAGGTAGACAATAAAGAGTAATTCCATAGGACAAGTCTCTCTTTGGCTTTTGTGCTTCCTCCTTCCAGGCTAATTAATCCGGTGGACCCCTACCTCTAAAGCTGAGTGCTTGAATATTTGAAAGGGAAAACAATGAGCGTTAATTAATAGCGTTGTTAGGAGAGCTGAAGGTATACATGCTTAATGAGGATTCTTGAGAAGGTGGCAACAGCTCAGCAGGTGTCTAGTGTTGCCATAGGGACAGATACTATAACTCACATAATATACTATGTACAAGGAACGAGCAGATAGCAGGAAGGTGTGCAGTCTATTGTACAGATATGAGTTAATTGTTTTGAATGAAGTCTCACAATGGTAATAGACTAGAACCTGCCTGATCTTATGGTTATGGAGTTAAGATTTGGTGTACTGAGCCACATCTTATACAGGTGAGAACTCATATGAGAATATTATTGAAGGGTAAACTCTCTGCTTACTGCCAACACTCACAAATACCTTTATTATTATGACAGAGGAATGCATGAAAATAATATTCCCCTTTTATTACACCCCTGTGGCTACAGATACACTTTGATCATTTTATTGTCGTACAGTGTTAGCCCTTTACTGACCTTTAGGTGTAATAAATAAATCAAAAATACTACCTTTGTTTTTATCTTTCTCACACAACTGTAAATATTAAAGGAAAGGCACACCATGTAACTTTTCTGGTAGTGCACTCACCATCATTTTGTCTCTATGGAAATATTTCACTTTGACTGGAGTGTTCGATAGTGTGGCAATAAACTTCTTTCTCCACGGAGACAAGCAGAAGATGCTTCCAGGCCAAGTTACTGCTACTGTGTCGAAGTGAGTCCAGGCAAAGCATAAACATCTCTGTAGAGACAAGGAGGTGGTGGAACCCTTACCAGAAATCTGCATAGTGCATCTTTAATTTAATAGTTAAATATGCGTTGTTTTTAATATGAGAAACAAGATTAAAATTTTGTTACTATTCTTTCAAAACAACCCTTTGTGTCATAGTCATAGTATACTGTCATTCAGACAGTGTCAACACCAGCTTGAAAAGAAAAACCCCTCGTATAACACCATTATCTTAGTCTTTATTTTGTCACAATTGTATGTCAAATATATATACGTCTATCTGACATATATAATATGACATATATAATTTCATTTCTTTACAATAGAGAAACAACATAGAGATGACACACTATTTTGGTTTCTAGTAGAAGCTCCTTTTTAAATAGTGGCTTGTATTTCTTCAATACACTGTTTAAGTCAAGCTCCCACTTGAGTCCCGCCTTTGTTAGTCCGTATTGGATCACATGTATTCACAAGTCTCTCTCTCTTTCACTGTGTAACTTCTTTTGTCACGTCACTGTTTTTTCCTCAGTTCAATCTGTTCACTCAAAATATCCCAGCATCTGCTATTGGTCCGACAGCGCCACACAGATGGGCCCACCTGCTAACAATCCCGTATCCACGCCACCGGTATTACAGTTTATTGGAGACAGTGTCTGTGAAGCTTTACAAAGTCAATCCAATCAGCTCGCAGAAGGCCTGGCGTGCCCGCTACCATCCGCTCGGCAGCTGGGAATGGCGGTCGCTTCCAAGGAACAGTTTGCACTTCCAGACTCCAGGTTTGTCTGACCTTGGCATAGTTCCTGGACTCCTCTTTGGCCTGTCTCCTTCAAGCCTGTGCTTTTCCCAGTCTCAGTGTGAGCGTCCATGTTTTCCTGGTCCAAATCCCGCCTGAGTTCCATGGCCGACCCTGTTGTCATGGTGCCGCAAACTTGCCTAGCAGAGTTAGCGCTAGCCCCGTGTACAACTGTCGCATAAGGAGTTGAAGGGGAGTTGGGGTCGGTGACAGCAGCCGATGATGTCGTGCCAACCGGGTTTCGCGCCTGGTTTGGGTCACCTGCCTGGAGAGAGGGGATGATGGGAACGGAGCGGGTGCGCAGTGAGGGGGGCAGAAAGATGCCAGCACGGTCAAGGTGGGTGCAGGGTACTTCGGTCCAGCCCTTGCGAATGGTGAAGTGAGAAAGTGAGGTCCTGCTGAGGAGAGTGCCAACCCGTCCACCAGCTGAGCCTTCACACCTGCAGGGAGGAGGGAGAAGAGAGAGGCAGTGTGAGACTGATGCTGCCACTCATTTACATGGTGACCTTTGTGTTTGAGACGCCAATCCCTCAGAGAAATGAAACGACTGAAGAGCACAGAATGGAGTTGTATCTGTCAATACCGGGGACTTTTACTACCTTATTTTACCGTTTGTTAAAGAGGCGTGAAGCATTTAATCTGTGCACAATGCTTTGAATACAAAATGAGAAAACAAAACATTATTTTTATTTTTCTTCAGTTGGCTGCGCGCTTAACTAAAATTCAAGAGTGAAATAAACCTCTGACTGGACAGAAAATAACTGAATTTTCTTACCAATGATATTTTGTACGTTTTGCATTGTTCAGTATTGATATGGCTTTATAATTGTTTGCATTGCTGCTAGGGTTGTCAAAAGTATCAAAAATCAGATATAAATTTGTACTAGTATTGAAACGAAATACTTTAAAGGGCCCATATTACGCTGGTTTCTGATGTATGTTATAAGGTTGTTTCTTCATCAAAAACATACCTGGAGTTGTATTTGGTTGTATGATGTTTAACACAAAAACCCTGACTATTTAAGCACCACTCGGTTGCACCTTAATACAGGAAGTGCTTCACTTTGTTTTTTAACTCCATACAGCTTCACTAGATGCATTTGGATGATTTCAACCCTTGAATTGCCAATCTCTATTGAACAAAAGGTAAAAGGTAGCTGTTAACTTGAAAACTAACACTAAATGACATCACAGGGTGGAACAGAGCATTTTGAGCTTTAGATGTTGACAGACTAATAGTAAAGTGTTCCTCAAACATGTGTGAATGAAACAAAACACAACTCCAAGTATGTTTGTGATGAAGAAACTTTATAACATGCCTTAAAGCTTAAAAGAGTCAATTTTGTGTAATCTAGGACCTTTAAAATAATTTAATAATAAAAAAAATCACAACACAACACGACAAAATATGACTGCAATTAGTTTAAGGCCACAAGGTAACATAAAAAATTATTATTTAAAAAAATAGAATTAGAAATGTTTCAAACATGCTTATTGCTGTTGAATGTAAAGCTGGTTAATACAGGTGACCCCATCTTGACCCATATATATTGGCAAATAATGCTGGTATGATTCTGAAAGTTGTTTACCAGTTCTTTTATCTACAGTATTTCCACAAGCTAACAAACATTTCTTATTATGCTGCAAAGTGCCTGTTCCAAGCTGGCATATGGAAACACAATTTATCAAACTATTGCCTGTTGGGGCAGATTTCAACAGCGATACGAAGTCTACCCGATAATGAACTGGCAGCTTGGTGTCTGACAGGTAAAAGCTCTCCCAATGTGGCACAGTGTAGCATCACAAAACACATGTCTCCCTGGAAATGGGAGCTACAAGTAGTATAAAGTTTACTGAGAAAAACAAGCTGGGAATTATGAATCACTGTAAAAAATAGCACAAAACAAAAACTTCTCTTCAGCTGAGTACAAAGTTTAAAGGTGCATTGTGTAACTTTTCTGGTGAAGGGTATGTCAAATGCTTTTCTCCACAGAGATGTCATTGCTTTGTCTGGAATGTTTCACAGTATGATATTAAACCTTTAATCATTTTATAATTACATTTAATCAAAGTTCATTCATAGATTTATATGGGACATTGTAAATTGCACCTAGATACACCAAACTTTCTAATGCTTCATTTTGACGAATTGCACAGAATTGTTGATAACTAATTCTGAGCCTGAATTCTAATTTGAATTCTCAAAATCTATTAATGTAATATGACAGCAAAATGAACCGGGAAATTTACACCACACTACAGGTGTACACAAATACACATGTTTACACATAGTTTGTTTTCTTTTTTTCACTATGTGGTGCCTTAAAACATTAAAAATCAAGAAAATCAAAGAGAAAAAGAAAAAACACTCAATCAAATTTTCAGATTCATGCCACAAATAATGAAAATAAATAAATTACACAGTTTGTTTACATTTATTTGAGAAAATTACAGAAGTTTCAAATTGATATCTGTAAATGTAAGCTTCTTCCTTATTCCCCAGCAGTGTCTCACCTAAAATTTGAGCGTCAATGGAAGTTATTATTGTTAGCAAACACTCCTTTCAGATTTGGCCTCACCCGGGCATTGCTGTAGGAGACAGTAGTGTTTTATTGTCAGTCTTCTGAGACTCTTTGTGGCATAACCAGATTTATATAATTCAGCCTTTTCTTCTCCCTTTGGTATAAACAAGACAAAGATGGCCGCTTGGAGGTTGTGCACATCACATCGAATATAACCCCGCTAAAAACAAATAGAGAATTAAAACGCGTCTTCGTCTGACACTGCATGTTCTGACAATCCGATAATTATAATTTACCACTGAGATATTTTTTAAACTTGATAACTTTTTTTTTTTTTTTCAATGTTTGCACCTCATCTTTAACACTCCTCCATCTTTTCCTGGCTGCACCTCTCATCATGTTGGCGCTATCTTTCTCTCCGTTCCCAAAGATGAGACCCGGTCGCCATGGCAACAAGATGGATGGAGGGAGGAGAGAAGAAGAGAGGGAGTAAAAGAGAGAGGAGGAGGAGCTGCTTGTGGTAGCTTTGTGTTATATGGGATGTAAGTGCAAGAAATGGGTCATTTTTGGCCCAGCTGATGAAAAAGAAAAAGAATTATTAATAGCTAATGAACTCCAAAACAATCTTAAGACAACAAAACGAAAGGAAAAGTATAATCGCGTTATCTCAGCTTTGTGAATTTTTTGTTGAAATCATTCATCACAAGTTTGTTTGTTATTCCGTGTGAGAAAAGTGTGAATTTGCAGATGTGTGTTGCGCGGTTGAGAGATCGCTTTGGGATTATTTTTTCCAAACCCAAACGAAGTGTTGATTTCCACGGAGCTTTGTTTAAAAATGTAAATTATGGAAATGGGTCACTTGGATCTTATAGCCATCACTGTAAAGAGGCTAAGCAGAGGAGATGTGGTAATAGTGAACAGAAGCATCTCTCTGCACTTTGTGAATGAGTTAGAATAGAGACATGAGGGAGAGACGGCATTAATGACATCACTCATAACAAGGGCATTTCTCGAGTTAGTGACAGTTAAAGATTATATGCTAAAGAGTGCTGTCAAAACCAAGGCTCAAAAAAGCAAAGATTGGCAGATTTTGGGACAGATTCAGTCAGACTGCGATAAGAGTGGCAGCTACAGCGGGGGTATTTATGTATTATTAAAGGGGACGTATGATGCAAAATTCACTTTTAAGGGCTTTTAATGTTTTAATTTTTGCTCTTCTCATTGACCTATTTGAAATGTTTAGAGTGTATGTTTGAGTACTCTCTATTCTCCTGTAAGAATGGCTCAGAAAATTCCTATTTTCACTGGCCCCACAAGCTCACTCCCCTGCATTTATTTTGTGCTCCATTTTTATTTAGCTTAATTGGAGATGCACAAATAGAATTCAGCAGTGTCGCCCAGCCATTTTGGCACAAACACAGGGCTTTGAAATTGGTGCACTAGCACAGATTCATGATTGGCTGTAGGGTCAGAGAGAGGCATTTAAGGTTTAAAACAACTGGATTTCAGCATTATAACTGGCAACCCAAATGAGACTAAACATGTCTAAATTTAAAATCAAATTGTTATTTTAAAGTTTATTTTAAGCCTTAAAATGGATAATAGTATTTTGCAGAACAACTTCAGAGCTTTTAACCATGTCACAGTTGTTTCCACTCACCATTTATTTACCTAAAGTTGTATTTGGAGTGATTTGCTTTAATCACTCATTTGCAAGACTCAATTTTCACATAATGTTCCAAGGGTGTGATCAGTGTTAACTATATAGCAGACACAAGCACAATAAGGCTTAAGTCAATTTTTGAGCAAGCACAGCTCTGAGTGAGCTTATAAAGGGGGGAAACTATTTAAACATGTTTACAGCTCATACAAGTCTATTTTGCATAATGTCTCTGTTCATACGACTGCTAATTGTCATCTTGATTTTTCATAATTTGCTTTAACATATTTGGAAGCAAACATCTCTGTTAATTTGTTTGCACTGAGAAAATTACACTAATCATGTCTTGTCTAATGATTGACACAATATATTCTCATCATTTATAATGTAGGGGCTTGCTGTGCTGGTGCATGGCATGACTCCTGCACGCTGCTTCTGAAAGGCAAAAGTGTAGAAGAAACTTTTTAATTGTAGAACTCCATTTAAGTTCATTGACGTCCCACTCACTTACCATCCCCACCCACCTCTCCTAATCACAGCAGTTAAATGCAATATTTTATCTATCCACCCTCTTCTTTGGAAGTCGCTCCCAAAATTGACAGCGTCCGTCTGGTAGTGTTGAGAGAGGTTTTATCATTACTATTTCAGTCACAGCCTCTGCTTTCTCAGCTAGTGCCAGTGTGGATGATCAGCTTGTACTTAGTTATGCCATCCCCCAGATAGCTAACTACTGAGAGGAGCTGGTGCCAAAGAGTAGGTCTGTGCACAGTGCTTTTTAATATACTCCTGAATGAGTGCCAGTAGCTCTCCCCTTCCCTCATGATAGCCATGGAAATAGGACGGCCCGCTGTCCTCACCCGACACCAGAACAAGCAGCAGGCGCAGGCTAGAATGCAAAAGATGTCGAAGGGGGAAAAAAAGGCTTGAAATTAATCCAGCGGAATTCACAGTCTTGCTCTCTCCAAGTCCGAGTCAGCAAGTTACCTGACATGACACTGACCCTCATCTTGTATTCAAGGGATTTTCTTTTGCATATAGGGTAAATGCATTGTAAGCAAGCCTCTTTGTATTCGCTTGTGTCTGTTTTGTGCGTGGATATATAAATAATGAATAAGGAATAGGAAGGAAAAATCAGGGGCTTTCAAACTTTTCACACCAAATACCAAAGAAAACATTTGGCATTCAGAGTCTACAGATCTAAATCAAGTATATAACAGGACTATTCCAGGTCTAATCTAAGCGTAAACCAGGTCTTTTCCACTGTAAGGAATTATCCAAAAGAAAAAAAAACTAATTAATAAGGCAAGCCCACATACTGAAGAGCTAGTTGTCCAAGTACCATTTGAAGGAGCACTAAAGTTTGAGAAACACTGGCGTAAGAGTATCTTATGCACTGCTGTGGCTAACGGGAATCTCAAACAAGTTGCATGTATGTCATTGTGAGCATTTTGCAACTTGTGCCATAAGGGGTCAGTAAAGGGAAGAAAATGCTAGTCTATATTCAAACATTATAGCCTGTAAGCATATGGCTATGATGTGACCGCTGTTTTGGCCTTTCAAACCAGCACCAAACACAGTCACACTAACAAAATATTAAAGTATTTGCCCTCTAGAACACAATAATGAGGGTAGTTTAAGACCACCAAACTAATGGTTGTATTTGAACTCAGCTCTATGTCCTTTCATTTTTCTTCATAAACTGACACTTGACTGTAAAACTATGACAATTATTTCCCATAGGTATAATCTCACACTAACCCACCTGGAGTAATAATGACAACATAAACACAACATATGCACTGTCTGCCATATGCACTGCCAACACAGTTCCCTGGACCATTGCCTTTATACATTTATATAATTATACCTTATTTGACACCAGTTGCTATTTTTGCTACATATTTAGAATTTATTATCACCATTTATATTGTTGCTCTTTGTTATTATAATTTACTGTGATACGTGAGCTACTGTGTCCAAACAGTTTCCCTTGTGGATCAATAAAGTTTGTCTAAGTTTAAGTCTATGCCCAAGTATTCTTATTTGTATATGAATGAACAATATCTTCCTTTTCTGACCACCGTAGAAACAGACACCCGAGGGAACGCACGTACAATTCATTTCAGTGGAGAGGAGCGGGTCTATCAGCTACTGTTCAGCAACTACGAGAGCAGATAAAGTAGACTTTGGGCTCTGTTATTGTGCCAAATACAGACACAAAGACATGGAAGATTTTCCATGTTTCCAGGCATCTTTTTGATGAGGTAACAACATTATAACAACATTCTAACATGGTTTAAAACTCACAAGAGTCAATTTTGCATAGTACAGGACCTTTAAAATAGCTTAACCAGGGAACATCTTTAAAGAGAGAAAGCTGTGTCTCTCATGCATACCAACTGTATCTAATGATTTAAGGGAAATTTCTCAAACAATAACAGTCCAGTCCTTCACCCTCACCACTAGTCACTCCACATAACTCCAGTCGTCCCTCTCTGACTGAATTTCATTATTGCTTTTATGTGCCCAACCATGAAGATTTCAATAACCCAATTAAGCTCCCAAATCAAAACCATTGTGGATGACAGGGAGCACTGCCATTGCGTCATCTGCTAATTAACTTGGGCACAGTTGTCGAATTTGTAACCCGTGATAACGCCAATGATTCAAGTACTATTTCAATCAGAGACCAGCAGTGAGTGTGAATAGTTAGATTATGCACATGCACGCTTCGATTTTTGGACTTCCCCTAACCCTCTGATACTATTTGGGATCAAGAGTATCGAGGAAATGAATAGTGACAGTCCCGGGAGAAAGGGAGGCCAAGGCAGATTACATTTATAAACACGAGGATCAGATTTCACAAAACACTTCTCCGATATGAGCTCAGAACTCATAAAGCAGTTCTTCTCCCAAAATGGAGCAGTGCCACTCCATCTTAACCTCAGTTAGTCCGGGGTTATAGAGCTGTCTGTGAAGAAGCAGTGGGGTTTATTTTTCACTAATGCGCCACAAAACATGCAGTTAAAATATATTTTGTTGTGACATTTAAGCATTTTCAACCAAGTATTGTTTTGTTTGTTTGTTAGTATTTTTATGTAAACAAATACAAAAATATAATGAATAATCAAGTTGGATTTGGTAAATGGTAATGACAGAAGTTGAAGGGCTTGGTTGAATTGAATTACTCTTTGGATATGATAGATGAAATAAATAAATTTGTGGTTAGAATTATCAACATTTAAAAAATTATTCACTTTAAAGGTGCACAGATTACGTAAGGGATGTGTGTCTGGTTGTGTCTCCATGAAGACAGAATTAATACCATACTGTGAAACATTCCAGACAAGGCAAGAATATCTCCATGGAGAAAAGCATTTGGGCATTTTGGAACAAAGAATTCGGACCCTCCACCAGAAAAGTTACATAACGCACTTTTAAAGATGGATAAGTAAACTTTCCAGTGAATAAATAAAAGGGGAAAACAATTACACCATGGATTTGTGAAGGTATCAATAATCATGACACCCCTAATAGACACGTTACTGAGCAGCACTTTAAAGCTATCGTATTTTTCTCACCACCACTGTGCCACTGTGATCACAATCAGTCCTGAATAATATATTGTCACAGAACAGGCCCCCTCACCTCTTCACAGACGTCATATCAGCTGTGTTGTCCTCTTGTAGATGCCTGTAGCTGGTCCCTGTCACCCTAGCACCCTCCATCAGTCCGCTTGATAGTTTGTTCCTCCCTCTCGGTACGGGTGGGGTGCTGAAGTCACTGCTCTCTTTGTGCTGTTGGGCTGGACTCAGAGACAAAGAGCTGCTCCTACAAATGACAAACAAAACAACAAAAGAAAAAAAACTAAATGGTGTCAGGGGAAGAGTGTCTCCACTGTTTCATCAGCTCACCTTTATCTCATTGACCTTTCATTACCGATTCTAATCAATGTTTAATTTGCTTCCTGTAGTGGTAAGTAACCTTGTAGCGCTTTGTAAGCAAGAGGGAGTCAAACAACGCTAATGGAAAATGTAAGAGGCGACCATTTGTTTTTTTTTACCATTGGGTATTGTCTGAGCAAAGTCTTGTGTGACACGATTCACAAAATACATTATCGACCAGTGGCACTGAATGTATGGTACCCTGACATGGACTTGAACCAGCTGGCTTATAGTAAAGGGGTAAATGCTCTTCTCACTAAGCTTCAGTTCAGAACAGTACTTAAAACTAGGGATCCACCGATTCAGCTTTTTCAGTTCTGATACCGATTTTGATACTGTAGCTTTAAATATCTGCCAATACCCGATATAAAACCGATACCAGTGACTGAAAACAGCATTTATTTCCTTTAAAACTAATAAAACAAAACTGATTCAAATGTGTTATGTAGCTGTTATTTATCTCAGTGGTAGCTACAGAAAAGCTCTGTATAAACTAAATTTCAAGCATTATGAGTCTTATTGCATCAAATTATATGTCCAGACATGATACTGACTCAAACGATATTTGGAAGCCGATATCCGATCCAGCAAATTTTTCAGTATCGGCGCTGAGATCTGATACCAGTATTGGATCGGTGCATCCCTACTTACAATTTTACACCAAAGTTTTAGTAGATAAAGTCATTTGTACAGGGGGAACGTTATACTGCATCTTGGAGTCTTGCATGCTAAATCTTAAAGATGCAGTATGTAACTTGCAACCAGTTTCTTGTTTCCATGAAGATGTTATTGCTTTTTCTGGAATGTTCTACTTTACCAATTACATGTGTTTTACTGCTAAAAGACACCTCCACGGATCTGACCTGTAACGAAGCAGCAAAGCAGAAACCTCCATGGAGACAAGCAGATGGCGGACTTTAGACCAAAAAAGTTACACAATGCATCTTTAAACACTTAAAATAAAAGTTGACTAACAGTTTTTGGGTTGGCAAAGTATTCTGAATAAAAATCCTCACAGTTTTTGCATGAATTGTGTTGTTGTTTAAAATTATGGTGGCGCTTGTTAAACCTGTTTGTATAACTTTATCTACAACTTCAGTAATCAAAGAAAAATACCCCAAATCAAGCCCGGACCCTGTCATTTCAAAGTGATTTTACATTGGCGGTCTATTGTGGCTAAGCTGTGCCGAAGAAGTTTTCATATTAAAATTCCATTCCACTCCTCTGATTCACTGTTACACAAGGGACCTATTTTACGCGACTTTGTGAAAATAAGCATTTTATGGACGCCCCACTGCCGTTAATGATCAGACGCCTGCCTCCTGCCACCGCGCACTGTTTTAAAATTGCTCTGTGGACAGTAGGTGTCTGCTTCAAAGCACAGCCCTGCATGAACACCACCAATAAAGCTAGCTCTTCAAACGCAGATCAGGTACGCTGCAACTAATGTGTCACAAAAGTACCTCAAAGCACATTTAGGAGAGGTAAAAGCTGTTTTCATCGGGTATTTTGATGTCATAGGTTTCTGTAATTACCAGTTTCTCTAGTATATGGGAGCAATAGGTCACCTGATTGGATGTTAAATAGTGAATACTGAAAAACGCTCTACAATGCATCTTTACTGTGTTATTAACCACAGGTGAAAATTAAACAAATGGATGTGCAAGCTTTTGTGCTTTGCTGCTTAATTGTTGTATTCAGTCGGACAAGTAAATTATATAAAGAGTGCTCTATGGGAATGCGTTTTTTACACTTAGTATTACACAGATCACCAGATACCACCTCGCAAAGAGCTGAGACAGTTAATTTTAAGATCAATAACAAGTCAATTCAGTTTTACAGTACATTACCCAACTATAACAAATATAGGGAAAAAAAAATCCTATTGAAAGTGGTTGTTAAGCTTGCAAGTTGACAATAATGAGAAATTTCAAGGCAAATTTAGCTTTAAACCTTGGGCTGTTCTGTTGCCACTCATGAAAAAGTGTAAACCATAGACTATATATAAATGGACAAAGGTAACCCGCTAGCCGCCGTGTTCCAAATAGGAAATGAACAGTGATGCTCCATCAACTCTGTTTCCAATTGACTTTATTTACATTGAAAAATGGTCACCCCTTTCACTGTAACTGCTGCAGTGAGCCTCATCATTTTTTCATTTTAACCTGCTCTACATGATCCTGGTGTTTTTATTTTGTTACTTTGGCCGTAAATAAATTCCTACTACTAATATGCTCCAAAGTCACTCCTATGCTAACTGCTAGCCTTGTGAGCTTCATTTGACTGGAGCTGAATGCTATGGGTGACATCAGACTCCCTTAGTCCACTTGTTTACACAGTCTATGGTGTAGACACACCCTTATACTACATAAATATAACATAATAGTCTCACTAACTCTAATCCATTCCTGATTTGTAAAGGTCAAAGTATGTTTTGTTTACCATAGAAAAACAGGACCATGCCAGTTCCTCATATAGGATCAAACATCTGTTTGTTGTGGAAAAGGCACATGCTATTCTCAAAATAGTTTTTGAAGCTTTATTATTTCTGACTCAATGCCTAATTTGAAAACATGACATCACTTAAACACATCTTAATGCAGTTAGCAGACTGAAGAAAGATTTTGCAGTGAATTAATATGTGTGGCAGTTGAACAATTAGCATGGCTAATGTGGACTGTACCATTTGGCAGTGTTAGCTGGTGCTCCGTCTGATGTGAATTTAAATACAGAAGTGTTAGCTGCTCCTGGAGCTGGAAACAAATGAAATGGTTTCACATATTTTGGAGAAGGTAGTAAACAGTACCAGGTTAGGCTAGAGGTGGTACTGATTTTTGCCAGCTTCACTTTGTGTAGTCAGTGCACATATCTGGACACTGAAGCAGTCAGTGCCATATTGGATCTATTAAACAGCTTTCCATGGCTTTTTTTCCCCGGACTTGTAACAGGCAGAGAAGATTATTAACATAAGAAATGAAAGATCCAAATCACCTCAAAAAGAATGAATTTGGGTGCTTATTTCCTCAGAAGTTTATATTTCTTTACATAACTCAATCCAAAAAGGTGGCAGATCATGTAAATAGATAAATAAAAAATAAATATTGACATTCAGTATTATTTCAGTCCATGAGAAATGTGCTAAAATATGCATATAGCCGATAGTCTTGGTTGGGTATCACACACAAAGTAAATAGACTGTAAAATTAAGCACAAAAGTACAAAAAATATTACTTTATATTTATTTAAAATATTACACTGCAAGTTTGTTTTATACATTTTTAATCTGCTGCATTTTTAATCTGTTTTTTGCAGCCTTTTATTGCAGAGGACAGACTTGATATTCTAATTTTGTAGCCTATATCTGCAAATCAAAACAATATCTCTCACTTCTAGGCTAGTCCAACGAGGTTGAGGATAGATGCTTTTTTCGTCAAAACCTGTTTAAATCAGCTGACCGGACACATCACAGTAACAAACTAAACCTTTGTCTGGAAAAATAAATAAAATGTTTACAATGTTTACATCTAGGCTAGGCTGTTCTATTTTTCATCATCCTCAAGTCTGGCCGTAAAAGCTACAAATAAATGATAATAATATAATACTTTTACATATACTTGGATTCTAAAAAGAAGAGTTAAAACAAGTAAAAAAAATAAAAAATCACTTTCCAACCATAATTGAACATCACACAGCCTAAGTGAATTCAGTGCTTGATCTTATTACTTCAAACCCACTTCCTATTACCTATTACCATGATCATTTCCTCCAGAGAATAGCGTATGTACAGTGTCATCATGTGTCAACCTTCTACTATCTAAACACATTAAAAGGCCATCTTTCCTTGTAAAAAGCCATGCTAGTCAGCGTTAGCATATTGATTTGCCCTCACAACACCAATTTCCTCATAATTCAGTCACGGCGAGATTGATCTGACTATACAACACACTCGCAAATGAAAACAATGATTGACTATGGGTTTTCAGATCATTGCGCATTATATGAACACAGCCATTCCATTCAAAATCAACAACATGGGCCACACTAGCATGCTAATGATGAAATGATAAATTGCTGAACAAGCGGGCGATCATACCTAGCTAACCTTCGGTGGTAATATTGACAGATGGTATTGACATGGGCTTTACTGGACAGTTCTTAGCTCGGAGAATTGTGGTTTTGCAGGGTCAATGGTTAGAGCTTGTCATCCATCATAATCTGGTCGCCCACTTCCTGCTAACCGACTCCCACCCAAGTGAGACGTTTGATTGACAGCGGGTGACACTGACCAGGGGGAAATGCCAGGTCTAGTTGACGTGAGGAAAGTAGGTGGTATCACTGGAGTGTATAAGATTGAAGAAATAGGCTCTCAGACGGTGCATAAGAACTGATACCAAAATAGAAAGAGGCTGGGGTCACATGACATCATTCGAAAGTGTCCATAGTTTTGAATTGAGGTGGAGGGTCATGTTAATATTACTGGACCTGTTCAGATGAACCAAAAACTGTCAGAAAGTTTAAAGGGCCCATATTGTGCTATTTTCTGTTGTTTCCTCATCCAAAGCATATCAGAGTTGTGTTTTGTTTCATTCAAACACATAAATCCTTCATATTTAGGCTTCAAGAGTTCTTCCCTCAAATGTCAAACACTTTTCCATCTTGTGATGTCATGTTGTAATACAAGAAGTGCTCCACTGTGTTTTTAAACTCCTTACACCTTCACTAGAATCATCTGGATGATTTCATCCCTAGAATTACTAAAAGGTAAAGGGTAGCTGTTAACTTGAAAACTATCATGTCATGACATCACAAAGTGGAGCATTTTGAGTTTTGGAGATGTACAGAATATAAATAAAGGGTTACTCAGACGTGTGAACAATTGAACTTAAAAGAAAATGATAAGGTTCAACATTTTTTTTTTTTCTTTCAAAATTAAAACGCTCATAGACTCCTGAGGGCCACTGCCACAGAACCAATGACATCTTATTTCAGTTCAAATGGTAGTCTGGTGTTTTGCTACAGATGTACATGACATTTATCGCTACAGTGGAACTTTCTTACCTCCAACCCATAGACTGTACAGTAAACAGACATAGCTAACCTGCTAGCTGTTGCGTTCGAAATAGGAAGTGTTCATGAGGGCGCTTCCAGCTCCACTGACTCTGGCTCCCTGAAACTGCTGCAGTGAGCCACATCATTCTGATCTGTATTAAGCCATTCTACATGATCCAGCCATCCATTTTCTTCCGCTTATCAAGGGCCGGGTCATGGGGGCAACAGTCTAAGCAGGGACTCCCAGACTTCCTTCACCCCGGACACTTCCTCCAGCTTCTCTGGGGGGACCCCAAGCCGTTCCCAGGCCAACTGAGAGACATAGTCCCTCCAGCGTGTCCTGGGTCTTCCCCGGGGTCTCCTCCCGGTGGGACATGCCCGGAACACCTCCTGAGTGAGGCGTCCAGGAGGCATCTGGAACAGATCCCTCTCGACATGGAGGAGCAGCGGCTCTACTCCAAGCTCCTCCCTTGTGACTGAGCTCCTCACCCTATCTTTAAGGGAGCGTCCAGCCACTCTGCGGCCGCTTGTATCCGGGGCTCTACATGATCCTGGTGTTTTTATTTAGCGTAAAGAAAATCCTGTTGCTAATATAGAACTTGGCTCCAAATGAACGTTATGTTACTTCTTTATACAGCGTATGCTCCGGCCACAGCTGCTAGTTAAAAATACAGGTTGTCTTTTTACCATGAATGCAATGTGCTTTTATGAGTTGAGTGAAGCGTTCTCTGTTTTGATTCCACACCTGATTCTGAATTGGGCAGGTGGCTCAGACGCACTCAGACTCAATGCAAAATAAAATGTCTTTTCATCTGTAGATTACATTACACAGAGCAGCCAAAGCACGCCACGATAAATAGATTGAATTATGGCCGAGAGAAGCCGGCACTCACAGCGAATCAAACCTTTCTGTAAGCAGGAGATATTACAGACGGCCAGTCAGAGCTATTTGTTTTCCGTTTCGGAGCCAATAGTTGGTCAGATCAAACAGTTAAATTTCCTTTTGTCACAATACATGTTTGAGCAAGCGTGAGAGTTTACACAAGCCAGACTATTCTCAAAACCAGACATTGTGATATACTTTTGTATTTGGCAAGCAACTCTACAGAGGTGTGGTGCACTCAGGTAATGAAATTGTGTCTGAAGCCAAAACTATAATTTTAATCAAATGACTTTTTCTGAACAATTTTCTCGCTTCACAAGTGTCAAATAGAGTTTATATGTGCAGGAATGAACTCAGTTAAACCTGTATTTCTGAGAAGACAAGCTGAGACACAGAGGAATCAGCAGTTCGGATACATGGACACAGCTCACAGATAAGACATGGGCATGGTCCACTGTACTGGTCAGGAGATTCGTGGGTAAACATGAGAGCTGTATATACTTCTTTCAGCCTGAGGGAAAACTAATTATGAAGAATTTTGCACAACTAACTTACATTTGAAAAGAAACCAGATATTTCCTTTTTTGAGGTGGATCAAAAACATTCTGCAGACTCAAGATTTTGCTTATACTGTATGACTGTGAGAAAATGCCACGGATGCTAACAAAGTGTATTGATTTTTGTGGAGTATTCGGGCTCCTGTAGAATATAGATTGGATTTCTACACAGCTGGGTGTATATACATAACACTTGACTTTTCTATACTAGATTATTAAATGTCTGAAAATCCTGCATCTTGCCATAGAGACCTCACTAGATCATGTTTTCAGTGTTTTAAATCAACATATCACAAATCAACACACTATTTTAAGAAAAGCTAAGGTAACACTTACTAATAACTACACTCTTAATAGCCTTAATAACCGTTACTAGTTACTAAAAGTGAATCATTCTAATAAACTATGTGTTCATTATAAAACAGTAACTGTATGAATTTAATTTCAAATTTGATAAACGTGATCTGTGTCCCCAGATATGAGGTAGACATGTTCAAATCAAATAGAGCTTTTACTGATAACAACAGTAATGCTGATTTACTGATGACTGCAAAAACACTGGATGATGTCCTATTTATTTATATAATAGGGTGTTGTTTTTCATGACCATTATCCAATCAGAGAGCAGAACGAGCCTCACATGAGCGTCTCATTTTGGTTGCCAGTTTCAATGATGAAATCCACTTGGTTAAAACCTGAAATGACTCTCTCGGATCTGAATCATCAGTACTTAAACCTGCAGCCAATCCTTCATCAGTCTCTGTTTGAATTCTGAAGGTTCTGAGCTTTCACATGAGCCAGCCTTTTTATATAGGCCTACTGAGAAAAACCTGTGTGTGTCCTCTATATGCAGTTTAGGCACTGGCAGCTGAGGTTCAGGTGTGATGGTAATGCTCATTTTAAAACAGTAAGAGTAAGGCTAATTAAAATGTAATAATTATGATGTGTTACCTAAAACCTCATGACATACTGCATTAATAAACCATACGTTCTTCCTTCCCATACCATTGCACTGCTATAATAATGTTCCAGTCTTACCTGAAGCGTTTGCCTTTGGACAGGGCTCTGCTGAGGAGAGCTGGAGAAAACGCCCCTGTGTCACTGGCCTTCACGCCCGCTCCATGCACACTGGGCTGAAAGAGAGACGTAATGGGATATTAGAGCGCACTATAGGGGAACTATTTCACAGCAGAAGAATAAGAAGAAGTGAGCAGTTATGTAATGCGATAGGACAGAATAGAGCAGCAGGGTCCGCACATGTACAGGTACTCTTCTAGATGGGCCTTAACTTATAATTGACATTTAAACTACCAATACTGAACTGACATAGAGTTCTGTTGAGATGTCACTGCTGAATTATGAATAAGTGAGTGAGGTAAGCGTGCACTTTCTAACTTTTCTCTATGGAAGTGTTATTGCTTTTTATGCAGTTTTCTACATTGCAGCTTTAGCGGTTGATGCCACTAGTTCAAGTTATATTTTGGATGTTTGGAACGGTGACCCCACTCACAGTAAGAATACATGTTTTTCAAGGTGTTTTTACCAATTAAAATGAAAATGTAATTAATGATAGACAGTAGCTCAGTTGATAGTGTTCATCCACTGATCTGAAGGTTGACAGTTTGATTCCCACTCTTAGCGTAAAATCATCGATAGGCTGGTTGATGTAAAGCGTTTGAGTGCCTTGAAGGTAGAAAAGCGCTATATAACTGTGACCGTTTAGCATTTAGATAGAGAGGTGAATGCTATAATATGGATGTCAAGTGATTCATTTTGAAAGTGAATGCAGTCTAAAAAGTTTTTCGCTCAAATTTGCAAAGCACTATTTGATGAAACTTATAAAAAACTAAAAATAACAATACTCAGAGTAAATTTAAAATGCCAGTGAACTCTGTGCTGGTTAAATAAGAATATCAGAATGAATAAATAATAACTACAGGCAGGGTCCAGTGGGTAGTTAATGCAGTTAGAGTATACAGCAGATATCTGAAGAACCACAGGGGCCCTCTCTCAGGTCTCTTCTCATTGCTAGTGCCTTAATTACACTTTACATTTTAAACTGCAGATTAGGAGGAGGCGCTTTGGCTCTCGCTGCTCTCCTACCGCGCTCACAGAATTAATCCCACATGAGATTACATTAAGCAGCCCCCCACCCCTTTCATTTCTCCCCTTTTGTTCTTATCGGAATCACCAGCATTATCTTAGAGAGGTTTGACGACAGCGGACCCCCGAGTCATGCCATTATTCTGTTTCATTTTCAATCTCGTTTTCTTAAATTTCACACAAAAGCCCCACTTTACATTAGTCTTGAATTATATAGGTTGGTGTAGTAGAAGTAGTAGTGTAGTAGTGTATAATCAGCTGCCGGGATATTCCACGTATCTACATGATCATTGCTTGGAAGTTACTTTATTTCTTTTAAAAATGATTTCTGTCAGTGCATTTCAGTTGTCATTTGAGGTTAATACTACAGCACAGCAGTAGTAGCAATAGTTTAGCAGTATTCACCAAGAAACCAAAAGTACGGTAGTAAAATTCCTACTCAGCGCAGTCTGATGTTGTGTCCTTAGGCAAGATTGCCTACTTTTGTGACTATTGAGTACTTTATTACCACTGAGCATGAGGACTAGGAGTGGATAAAAACTACATGAAATTGTAAAGTGACATCTGGAAAACTATAATAGATATGATTAACTTAGATTCAGGAGCGGACCACGCCTCAACCGCCTCGCCAGCCAACCACAGCTCATCTCGACCACACCTTCAATTACCCAGAAGCCCTATTTATACAGCCTGTCCCGACAACACCGTCAGTGTCCGCTCTCTCGACTCGACTCCCTCCCTCCCACCCCGTGTCTCTCTTCCATCCTTCAGTCCAAAGACATCATCATTAAGGAGGGGGGGTTCCGAATCAGCTGGGTGACCATTTTGGATTGGAGACGGAGCCCCCACCCTGAGTCTCCCCCCAGCCATCACATCTATTCACCGTCAATAAACATCTTTATCGTATTTCATTGTTGTGGCGTGGTCCTTGCTAGTGAATTATTATTATGTGGAGAGGCTATTCCGCTCACAGTAAGAATGCTTGTTTTTCAGGGTTTTATTTTGGTAGCAATAAAATTTATTTGTAATTAAAAGGTCCTTGACTCTTGAGAGCGTTAAGCCATGCAAGAATGTTGTTACCTCATCAAAAACATACCTGGAGTTGTGTTTTGTTTCATTCACACATGTCTGAGAAATCCTGGATTATTTGTCTGTCTACATCTCCAGTACAAAATGCTCTGTTCCACCTTCACCTTCTGATGTCATAAAGTGGCAGTTTTCACTTTAACAGCTAACTTTTACCTTTTGTTCTGAAGAGATTGGAAACTCCAGGGTTGAAATTATCCAAATGATTCTAGTGCAGAAGTGAAGTGAAACACATGACCACATGACATCACAAGGTAGATCAGAGCATTTTCTGTTTGAGAGAAAAACTCAGCCTAAATATTCAGGGTTTGTGTGTTACATGTTTGAATGAAACAACAAGTCCAGGTATGTTTGTGATAAAGAAACAACATTATAGCATAGATCAGAAAACAGCACAATATGGATCATTTAATTTAATGCCATAATGTGGAGTATTCCAGGCAACACAATCACATCTCAGGAGACAGACCCCTCGCCAGAGCAGTTACATAATAATACCATTTTAACGACACATTTAAAGTACTTCTTCCACCTCTCTCCTTTATGCAAATAAGTCACACGTTTATTGAATTTATTATCCGAACAGCTGTAGGAACTAATTATCTTAGACGATTTCCCCCGGCCCTGTAGTTACACCATTATCCGCCCTTTTCCCCATACTGGCATCCTCACACAGCTCCACGTGACAGTACATTGGGGTTTTCTGTGACGATAAGCCTGTTTTTCCAGGTTCCCCCTCCTCTCCTTCTCTCCTTCTCTTCTTCCTCTTCTCTCCCAGAGGGGCCTGTTACTGCTCTTCACTAGTCGTGCAAGAAAAAGCTACAGCGTTTTGACCACCCGCTCCCATACCCCACGGTGCACCATTCCTCACTCTCTGGAACAGTGGCTACAGCAAACTTTCCCCACACGATCATAGCCGTGTCAGAATAAATACTTTCAAACGGACAATACCAAGATGCAGTTTACGAGTCGTCCACAACTATCGTATGTAGTTTACTGTGTATGTCCTGGTGTTGTCCTGGTTTAATCTGTTAATCTATAATTCCTGTACGCACCAGTAGTTAAAGGGCCCATTTTATAATGTTGTTTCCTCATTCAAAACATACCTGGAGTTGTGTTTTGTTTCATTCACACATGTTTAATGCCTAAATCTGCATATTTAAGGCAAATTATTCTCTCAAACAGAAAACGCTCTGTTATAACGTGTGATGTCATGTAGTAATACAGGAAGAGCAGCCCTGGGATCTCTACTGAACTAAAGGTAAAAGGTAGCTGTTAAACTACCACTACATGACATCACAAGTTGGAACAGAGCATTTTGAGCTTTGGAGATGTGGATTATAGGATTACTCAAACATGTGGGAATGAAACAAAACACAATTCCAGGTACGTTTTTGATGACAAGAGTCAACTTTGCACAAAATAGGATCTTTAAAATGCATATGATAGGTTAGACTACACATTTTGCTAAAACACAGTTAACATTTTTAAGATTTTAGTTTATAATTTTACTTCCTGGTGGGATATGGTCAGCGGATATGACATATGAAGAGGTAATTCCATAACTGTTACCAATGTTAAGAAGGAGTACTGAGCTCTACTTCCTGGATTTTATATTTTTCGTCTCAACTTTTTCCCCATAAGTTACCACAAACTTAACCAATGTAAAACTATAAAAAATATTCACCACAGGTACTATCCCATCAAAGGTAATAATTAGAAAAAAACAAAACAAAACCTGTCATATGCACTTTAAATACGTATTCAGCACATACATGGTTTAGCTGTTTTAGCTCTTGAATCCCTCTTTAGTTTTGCTACATTAGTCCTGGAGAGACCAAGTTTAGTTCTGGTTTAGTCCCATGCAGTTAGTTTTAGTTATTGCTTAATCCTACTTTATCCCTATAATTCTTGCATAGTGCTGGTTCACTGTTTTTCGGAAACTATTAATCCTGATTTGGTTGAAGCTCAGTGGTTTGATCCCACCAGTGCAAGTTGTTCTGTCCTTGGGCAAAACACCAAGGAATGTGGGATGGGAACGCGTGAATTGTAGCAGCTGGAGAGGGCAGGGAGCGGTACCTGTATTTTTACTGTTAAAAATGTGAAAAACAACTTTTTACTTAGCATCTTAATTATTCATTTTGATGAATTTATAAGGACATTTCACAACTTTCAGAGGTCAGAGTGGAGTTTTATCACGCTACTTTGTTACTTCATGATTCTTAGCCAATGAAAATTCTTTATAAATGCTGCTTTTACAATAAATCTATATTTGGCGAGGACACATTTAACTTTAATTACATTTAAAATATTTGTGTACAGTTTTATAACCACCGGTATATGTTTAGTCCTAAGTTAATGGTGATTTAGTCAGTGGTTGAACGTAACAAACTAAAGTAGTAAAGTAAAATTGGTAAAGTAGATTTTAATGTGGATACTTTTTACTTTTACTTCACTACATCTGAGAGCAGGTATCTGTACTTTCTACTCCACTACATTTTTGAACAGGACTGAAAAGTTTAAGTATTTTTTATTATTGTTTAAAACCCGATGAAATGGCTGGGGGTTTATTTTTACCACATTCATAATTTGAGCAAACAAAAACATAACAAATAAACAAACAAACAAACAAACAAAACAGCTAGAATAAAAAGATTGATTCAGTTGTTTCTGTTGAACAAAATCTTTATCAAAAGGACTACATTTGAAGCTTTATTAGATCTCAAAATCTGCGCAACATAGTTTTGCTTTTTACTCTTTAAGTACATTTTTTAAACGGATACTTTAATACTTTGTAGATTTTTTCATGTGATACTTCCTCCAGTATCTGTACTTTTATTCAAATAACAAAACTGAGTGCTTCTTCCACCACTGGATTTAGTCACAGTTTAGTAACATTTGAGACATACTTAGTCTTTGTTTAGTCCTGCTACTGAGATCGTCTTCCCTTTATCACACACTCTGTTCCCTTATAGACTCACTTTTTAAAATCCAAATATTTTCCGCGGTGAAAAGTTTAAGAACCACAGTTATTGACTATATTACTTATTCATGCCTTATGTTGGTGCCAAATGTAAAAAGCACGTACAAATACAACAAGCTGTGCATTCATTTCAAGGGGAAAGTGCAATAAAAACACCAGTGAAATACAGATATAAGAATAGAAGGTATACATAACAAACAGACCTGAGCCTTGCATTGGAGGGAGACGTTAATCCTGCCTTGGCTTACTGTCAAAATTGCCCCCAATTCAGGTTCAGGACTGGGGGTGATGGGATATTTGACCATTCAAGGACAAATACAACAAAGCGCACACACAAAGGCTTTACCGAGTGGAGAAGGCATTAGAGAGGCAGTCATGCAGTACAGGTGAGGAGGACAAATCTGTTCTCAAGACAAATACAGCTGTTCTGACTTAAAATTGAAATCCGAATAATGTATTATGTATATAGATGACAATGATGGGCATTTTATAAAGCAGTTTTCTATAGAAATTCAAAGAAGACGTTATGTTTTTGTCTGCTGTATAGTTATAATCTAGCATTTTAAATCTAAAGCAAGAAGCAGTTTTTTGGGGGAGTAATGTTATCTTTCTTCTTTGAGGTCAAATTCGCATGACTCACTCCAACTTCAAATCAATTGTACAATTCTAACAAGACAAAAAAACAAGTTTTGCATCTCATTTTAAAGGGCCCATGTTACACTATTTTCTGATCTATGTTATAATGTTGTTTCCTCATCAAAAACATAGTTGTGTTTTCTTTCACTCACACATGTTTAACACACAAACCCTGCTTATTTAGGCTGAGTTCTTCTCTCAAACAGAAAACACTCTGTTCCACCTTGTGATGTCATGTGATAATACAGGAAGTGCTCCACTGTGTGCTTTAAACTACATACACCTTCATTTGAATCATTTGGATAATTTCAGCCCTGGAATGGGCAATCTCTACTGAGTAAAAGGAGCTGTTAACTTGAAAACTACCACTTCATGACATCACAAGGTGGAACAGAGCGGGTTACATGGCTTAACAGTCACTTTTGGTGAACTCTGCGTAATAAAGAACCTTTAAGCTTTACACTGCATTAGCAATTAACCACACACAAGGTAAACTACCACTCCAGCCACACATACCACACAAGTACTTGGATGAAAAATGGCCCTTGTTTGCAGAGTGGTTAACACTACTACAGTGCTATAGAATTCCTGTCGCTTGCCTATTTAAAGCCCTAGACAATTGTGCATGACTCTGCAGGGTGCACTGCTTTGAAAAGTACGTACAGATTCAATATTGTACTTAACTTAGGTCTATTTCTAGCAAAAAGAGAAAAACAATACATGTGAAGTTATGTAATGTGACAGACTGAGTATAGATGGGAAAATATAGACTGCACTGTAGAACTCACATGCACTAGAATAGTAAGAGCTAATTAACTGAATTAACTGAGGCAGACCAGATTCTCAAATTGTTTAAATATAAAGTTGACCATTGATAGAAATTTAACATATGTTGGCCAAGAAAAGGGGCCGTGGTGCAGCAGTAGCTCTAATCTGAATCTTTTGGATGATTTCAGCTCTGGAATTGCCAATCTCTACTGAACTTAAGGTAAAAGGAGCTGTTAACTTGAAAACTACCACTTCATGACATCACAATGTGGAATAGAGTATTTTGAGCAAATGTAAACAGACTAACAATAAAAGGTTACTCAAACATGTGAGAATGAAACAAAACACAACTCCAGGTATGTTTTTAATGAGGTAAGAACATTATAACACAGTTTAAAGCTCTTTAGAATCAATTTGGTGTAATATAGGACCTTTAAATGTAAAAAATGTCGTCATCTTTATACCTTTTTTCTCCAATGCAGTGCCTTCCACACTACGTTCTGTTCGTGTTCCTTTGCACAATCCAGCCAGGAGCTAATCTCACCAACATTAAAGGCTAAGTCTATTGTCCCCGATTGACGCAGTATGTACATTAGCATTCTGCATTTAATTCACAGCGCCATCTTTAATTTCAAACTCCCCTCGACTTCTAATTAATCAGTGCGATATGTACAGACTATCTGCCACTGTGCTGTCAAAACACTCCCCAAACAAGGGCCTTATACACAATTCCGGGCTTTCTTTTCTCGTTCCACATTGTATTATTTAAAAGACACACTTAAATCATAACTCCACAGAGACGCCAGAACACAAAGCAGATTTATTCACAATGAGAGAAAAGTTTAAACACTGGCAACCGTCAATAGCTGTGGACTCTTTTGTAATTCTGACATCAAGCAATACCGAGCTACGGTTTTTGTTTTTTTTTCAACATAGTGTCAGAGCTTTTGAAAAACAGCTTTTCACCAAATGGCTTCAGGGTAGTTTTGTTGCATTCTATTGATTAAAATCTGTCTGAGGAATTGATCTATTTTTAATAAAATTGCAAAGAAGGGCTGTTTTATATTGGCCAATTTGTTTTACACTCTATTTTCAACTCCCGTAATTGATTTCACTGACACTGTTTTACTTTACCCTTAAAACAATGCACCTACCTCATTAAGAAAACAGGTACTAAATGCCAAAAATGCAGTTTTACTATAATTTATCACAAATAGACACATTTGGGGATAGGATTCATAGAGCAAAAATCATTTTGAGGATTTAGGAATTGATCAAATTGACAAATGTTCTATCTCTAAGCAATTTAGCTTAAAGGTCCTACATTATGAAAAAAAAAAAAAAAAATACTCTTGTGAGCTTTTAACCATGTTATAATGCTGTTACCTACTCAAAAACATTGTGTTTGTTTCATTTACACATGTTTGAGTAACAATTTATTGCATATTATATAAGAACTCTGCCTAAATATGAAGGATTTGTGTGCTAAACATGTGTGAATGAAACAAAACCCAACTCCCAGTATGTTTGTGATGAGGAAACAACATTGTAACATAGATAGGAAAACAGTGTAATATGCCACCTGTTTTACTTCATGGAGGTGTTAATGTTTTCCCTGTAATGTTCTCAGTATAGCATTAAACTTTCATATCTTGCATTTATCAGCACTCAGACACTGTAAAACGAATGTAATTTATCTGTAATAGGACAGTCTTTCACAAAAAAAACAAACCAAAAAAAGAACAACATAAAAGCAACTATTATTTTTCAGCTAATCTAAAGAACCAGAATCTGACTTCTGTGGACTGTAGCACACTCACAGTCCTGCTATGTGTCCCTGTCCACTATCGGTATAAAAAATGTATGCCATGTGATTGTGCCTGGCTTTTCATCATTCCTCTGGGCGAATCCTCGTCTTACGCCAGTTAGCCACCTCCAGCTCTGCTCTCCACTAATGGGAATTGGGTTTCTTATCTCCTGTGTCCTGTGTACTTGTCCTTATTCTTTCAAGTCGGGGCATGTCTAGTGCAGTGGTGACAGTATAGAGCCCCTTTTGATTGCACTCATACAAAAAACAGCCAAACCAAGTGGCCATATCTCTTTATTTACCCAGTACTTACCTCTATGTATAAGACATGAGCTTAGACTGGCAAATGGCAAGGTGTATTTTAGCTACATTTAAAAGGGCCCACCTCAAAATCAATACAAGTTTCAGGTGTACCCTATAATGAGAATAGTTAATGCTCTGCTTTGTGCACTGGGGAACCAAAGCCCTTAAGCTGTCTTCAAAGCCAGCAGGTCTCTATAAAGGAAAATGTCAATGCGAGCCAGAGGAATACAAGAATTGCGGCCTAACTGTTGCAGCTCAATTTTGATGGGTCAATAGTCATTTAAAATGCAAACTACGAAAACTCATGTAAAAAAGTTGAGATAACAGCTTTGGGGGTGGTTGGGTCGAGATGTAATTACCTTTTGAGGATAAATTGTTAAATATAGTGATTATCGTCATGTTAAGGTAGAGTTTGATTTTAATGTAACCAAGCAACAGCATTTTCCAGATAGCACTGGTTCAGTCGGATGAGAGTTATTTTTTGTGTTAAAGAAATTGTGCATTCTTGCGGCTTTAATTCCCTTTTAAACATGCTTTTGATCACCTTGAGATTAAAGTTCTACATTTTTTTGTTTGCTTTGGAAATATGCAAGAATTATAGTTTATAATTAAAACGAATAAAAATAAATAAATACATAAAACATACTCTAGCGTAATCTCAAAAATAACAGTTACAGCATGATATTTCTGCAATGTTATGGTTACTTTTTTTCCCTTCTTTCATTTCATTTTTAATTTCTCACTTAAAAAGTGTGCACATTTGGAAACTATACCCCCATTTACGATCAGGTTTTTAAGTAGCCCTCTCTACTGCCACCGACTGGAATTAAAAATAAGAAACAAACACGTGAAGCTCTGCTGCATTAGTTGTGAACACAAACTGACTGCAAAACGTGTCCTGTGATGGTTTGTAGTCTTAAAAACTGCACAGGAGAAGTCAGGATTTGTACCTGTGACGAAACAATCTGGGCACAATGCAAATAGAGAATAATGTATTGAAGCAAGAGTGAATGAAGCAAAATACAGCTCCAGATATTTTTTTTTTAATGAGGGGCCAACAATACACCACAATTAACAGCTTAAAAAGTAAAATTTGCATTATATGTGTCCTTTAAAAGTTCTACTGCTTCTACCACAGCTACAACAAGGATACAATTACCAGCTATTCTAACAATAGTGAAGTCCAGTCTGGATGCTAACATGAAGCTACTATGTTCAGCATCTGTAACTACGCACCTGTCTCCTCGCGTCCCCTCTAACCAAGTCATTTCCTCCTAGATCTGCAAAACACATTCTTTGTCTGAGTACCTCTCATAACCCCACTTCAGCTCGCTGGATGACTTTGAGTGTGTTCACTGACTGTGGCATTTAAAAGAGAATTCCATCAGAGAACCACAGATGGCTCCAACATATGCTGCACCAAAGCACCTCCAGATGTGCATTCAAAACATATACAAGTGTGTCACTGTGCAGGAGTCAAATACTATAAATACACATCCATGAAGCTAGGCCAGGAATGCACTGTAAATAAGGTGTTAGAGTTATTCTAAGTAATTATACTACATGACAAAAAGACACTGCATTAAAATTTAGCATCTTGATTTGATTGATTAACCAGGGAATAGTAATCTTGATCTTAAAAAAATTACTACTCATTTTAAGTAAAATTATATTCCTGTTTCACGCTATTGATACTTTGCTGGGGGTGTTCTACATGTATCTCTATTGGCAGAATGTTCAGGATTTACCATGGTGACAAAATGCACAAAAACACAGACCAAAAAAACTTCAAGATCATCTGAAAACTCAAGAAAATTATATTATTATTTCAGAGAGACTGGTTTAACAGCACAATTCATCTCATCTGTTGAAGTTCCTGCTAAGTCAGTTCTTTTTGGTCAGACTGTGTTATAATAAAGCTCAGAAAGTCTAACTTGAGTAACAGAGCTTGAGACAGAGCAGAGCCTTCAGTTAGCATCACATCCCCAGGGAATGCTGATGACATAAGCTGCAAAGTCTCAATACATCATTTTGGCAACATATAGTGTCTAGTAACAAGTAGAGTTATTAATGATAAACTAGTCAAAAGTACTGAAATAGACTAATATTCTGAATTCAAGTGATTTTAACTGAAGTTATATTGAGTTTTTGCTGTTTTGAACAAAGCTGTCAGCGTTTAAAATCTTGTCTGTGTGTCTCCATTATGCAGAGTGCAGGGGCGGACATGTTAGAGAGGAGGTTAACGACACTTGGATTGTGCCATGGGATCGTCATGACGACACCTCTGAACGTGGACTTTTGTCTGCTCCTCATCCTCACTGTGCACCTGCCTCTGACAAACTCTTTTGTTCCTTTAACAGTCTGTGAACGCACACTGTGAATCCTGACATCAGCAAGTCATGTGAAATCTCCTCAAAACTTTTAGTTATGGAGAAATATTTTAACTAAAGGCGGCTCCACTAACTTCATTATTTGGTTTAATACGTCTGTCCCAGAAGAAATGGACCATGAACAGAAACTGATTTTGGTGTGGATCCTGATAAATGTTTGATTAAGGTAATTTAGATTCAGAACTTACTTAAATGGTAAATGGTCACATTTTATATAGCGCTTTTCCAACTTCAAGGCACTGAAAACGCTTTACAACAAGGAACCACTCACCCATTCACACACACATTCATACACCAGTGTACGCAGATACTAGGGGCGAGGTGGGTTAAGTGTCTTGTCTCCACCAACGATGTTTATGTAGAGGGTGGATTCGGACCACCAACCTACTTAACTCACGAGAGAAATAATATGTACTGAGTAAAAGTAAAGTAACTTCAGCAATAAATAGTACTATACCAAAGTACTTTGACTTCATACATTAAGAAATAGCAGTAGGGTGACAGTAGCTCAGTTGGTAGAGTGTTTGTCCACTCCCACGGATGAATGCTGTCATTGTGTCTTTGGGCAAGACATTTAACCCAACTTGCCCCTGTGTACATTACTGTATGAATGGGTGAGTAGTTCCTTGATGTAAAGCGCTTTGAGTGCCTTGAAGGTGGACAAGCGCTGTATAAAAATGTGACCATTTACCATTTAACAGTACATTACACTCCTGCCAGACAGCTAAACGGTCCCAGGTTCAATTCTCAGACTGGGTTGAGCACTAGAGTTTCTTACAGAAGCTCTGGGGCTAGGACTTACCTTTAAGATTATTCTCAAAATCATCTGGCTTTTTTGAGGTTAAAGGGGCACTTTGAAAAATTTTTGTGGAGTTGTCCAATATATTCTATTATCTGTGGAGATCTTAACCTTTTTCCTTTAATGCGCCACAAAATGACATTAAACTATCGCAGTGGAGACAAGCAGGACAAGCACCAAGTACTTTTTAACTACACTGTTTACCTTTTGGACCCAGAAACACAGCCAGTACAGGTGTATAAGTACCAGATCCTTCTTCATTTTGTTTTTTTACTGCAAGCCTGTTTTTGGCGCATCTGTTTGCTCACAACTTTTAATAAATCTGTTCAGACTTTTGCCCACCACTGCATCTCAAAAAATACAACTTCTAGTCTAACATAATAACACTAGTACTGTGAGAATTTTAGCATCAACTGTAATGTACTAGGGCACAGTGTCTGGTAAAACATCGCGAAAACCAACCACGGTCTGTTTTCAGACCTGGCACAGAGAGGAGATGGAAAAACAAAAATACCAAACAAGTAATAACAAAAGCAGAAAAAGCACATGCTGTAATAGAACAGTGTGAGGGATAAGGTGGGGATCACTGACTATAAGCGCCCTGTAGGGGGGGCATGGGAGCGCTGCACACACCCAGCTAAGATTAAGAAGTGAAGGCGATTTTTCCGAAGGTTTGACATGGCAACACAGATAGCAGGCATCACCTCTCCACCCACTATCATGCCACCCAGAGAAGAATGCTGGAAAAGTCTTCCAATTTTTTGATATATTTTTTAACAACAGAAATACGATAGGAAAGCAGAGGAACAGTAAATAGTACAAAAAGTATAGTTTGCAGGGAATTTGGCTAGGGACAAGTGTGTCACAAATGTATTATAATAAAATGAGGTGCATTATGTTTCCTTTCTTGTAACTTCACCGTGATACCATCTTATCTCTGTGGGGGTACTATTTCTTTGCCTTATATGTTCCATTGTATTGTGTCTTGTTATTGCTAAAATCATAGAAAAATTCTAATTGTAATTTAAAGTTAGTTCCGTTAAATGCCATACTGTGGAACATTTCAAACTAAAGTGGAAATATCCTCCAAAAGCTATGTAGTTCGCCTTTGTACATTAACATTACAACATGGGTTAAAGCTCAAGAGTCAGTTTTGTGTAATATTGGTCGTGTAAATAAAGTAACTAATATGGTGATCACAATAAAAGAAAAAAAAGAAAGAATTTGTGTTTGTACCCTTAGGCAAGACACACGTCAATTTTATGGTTGAGAACCTCAGTAATTTTCTCTATCCATCCATTCTTTTTCTGATATTTTTTCCAGTTTTCTTCCTTCCTCAGTCCCCAGCTTCAGTCTTGCTTCTTCCTGTCAGAGCTCAGAGCCATAATACCAGTCAGAGCACCTCAAAGTCTCTCCAGTGGTGCCAAGTGCAGGCCTGTGGGTGGGGCTTCAGCTCGGGGGGAGGCGTATGATTGGCTGGTTCACACTACGAGACGCTGCTGCATTATTAAAGGCCTGTTGCAGAGGAGACGCTTGGCAAAGTGCAAAAAGAGAAAATTGTGGAAATAAGATGAATATTGAACATAACAAGTGAGATTATAGATGCAAGAATAGAAAGGCAGGGACTGTAACATGGTGAGCCATTCAAAACAGAACAACACCAGTTAGGCCTGCACGATTTTAGAAAATGAAACGTGATCAAGTATTGAGATTGTGATTACATTTGCAATTTATATAAGTAGAATTCTTTTCACACAGTGTAAACATCTCACGGAGCATTATAGAGACTGACTTTAAAGAGCCTATATTACGCATATTATCTCATTATAATGTTGTTTCCTCATCAAAAAACATACTTGGAGTTGTGTTTTGTTTTTATTCACAGTGTTTAACACACTAACCCTGCATATTTAGGCTCAGTTCTTCTTTTACTTGTGATGTCATGTGGTATACAGGAAGTGCTCCACTGTGTTTTTAAACTCCATACACCTTCTCTATAATCATTTGGATGATTTCAGCCGTAGCTGTTAACTTAAAAACTACCACTACATTACATCACATGGTAGAACAGGGCATTTTGAGTTGGAAATGTAGACAGACAAATAAACTAGGATTACTCAGGGTTACAAAGCACAACTCCAGGTATGTTTTTGATGAGGTAACAACATTATAAAGTGAAAATTGTGATTTTGATTGCGACATATTGTGCGATGTAATGGTAAAAAAGAATACATGTAGTAAAATGAAAGTAACTGTAAGCATGTTCTGAAAGTACCAGTTGTAGTAATAGTCTGTAGTTGTACTAGTTGTAGTTAGTAGTACTTATATTAAAGTAATTTGCAAACTGCCAAAAATACATAAAACCCTCTATTTTAGATTAAACCAAACAACAACTGTGCATAACTTTCAGAAATCAAAGTTGCAAAGACATTAGCGAAAACCATGAAAGAATGCTTATAGCGATAATTCCCATTAAATCTAAAAATCCAACAATTTGACAAAAGTTAATTGAAACTGACAAACGAAACATTCATGTGAAATAATGTAATGTGATTGAAATCTCCTTTGAAATAAATGGCAAATTATAAAAACAATCAAAGCACTTTTACATCTGCCTCTGTCTCAAATGTGTTTCTTTAGCTTCAAAATAAAGTCACTTGATGAAAAAGTGTCAGGTTTTCTTGACAGATGTGAACCACTTCAAAACACTATTAAAAGCCATATCACTATTATTCAAATTAACTGCTGTTTGTTTCTTTAAACTTTTTTCTTTTAAACTCTTTTTGAAGTACATCAAAGGTGCACTATGTAACTTTTTTGTTGGAGAGTTTGCCATCTGCTGTCTCCATGGAGATGCCATTGCTTTGCCTACAATATTCCTACAATAGTCCACTGTATGACATTACATATCCTTATTTATGGAAACAAGCAGGTGCCATCAGGTTAAGTTACAGGTCAGATCTGTGGAGAACTTGATAAAACTTTGAAATATATAAGCATTACCTATTTGTGTCCCTGGATTTGCAGTAAGCATACTCAAATATTGCATAATGATGATGACAATTACTGTGTTCATTTATTCACAGCAATATTAACTATTAAAAACATTTGTACATGATAAAGAGTTGTTTTTTCTTGTTGGTTTGATTAATAAGCTGTTAATCCATTTCGATGCACGACTAAAACCAGCTTGTGTCCTCATATGAGGCAGCTAATGCCATTATTAAAGTCACAGTATGCAACTTTTCAGCCACAAAATAGACTAGGATAAAAGCTTTTTTTCCCCTTTTCATTTTGGTTATGTAAATTGCACTGAAAAACTGAAAAATATGTGTCCTTACTTATGGATCCTTGCATCTCCACAAACCTGACTCCTGTTTGGCCTAGAGGAGAGCCTCCGTCTACTTGTCTCCATGGAAATGCTGTTCCTTTGGCTATAATATTCCATAGCATAGCATAAAACCTATCTATCTCCATGGAGAATATTCCATGATTTTAACTTTCTGTTTCCATGGAATCATGCAGGGGACATGCCACCTCCAGAAAGTGCCATACTGTACCTTTAAATTATGATTACAGCTTTTAAACCGGTAAAGAGCACATGTTACGTACATTACCGTGAATACAATAATGTGTAGATGTGTATCCCTTTAAGCCTTATTGCATATTTCTAAGTAGAGTAAATAACCCATTCTCACCCCTGCACCTGCACTACCCCAACAGTGTTATTTAAATCAACAAGCCCCTCTTCTTTATCTGTTCTTTATCTGTCATTGTGAACAGGATGAGTAAATTTTTCCTCGAGGCAAATTTATTTCCAGCCTAATCCGAGCTCTGTCTCTCCACTCGTGTCAGAGATGAACAAACGGCTGCAGCCAGTGGAGACATTATTAAGAGCCAGATCGTCCATCATCTGCCTAGTCTTCTGTAAAGGATTTCTGCAGGAGATGGAGACACGACTATGAGCTAAAGACAAGGACATTTCAGCTCAATCAATGCTAATACACTCATGTCTCTTATGAGCGTGCACGTGTACCAGTTTAATAAAGCATCTTTAAACATGGTACACTGACATTAGAGTATAACAACAGTGAGATTAACAATGTGAAGAGCAATACAGTAATAAAAATATACTGTCATTTCTGTAATATACTGTAATTTCCTTTATTTCATAGTAAGTAGTAGTGGTAGTAAAGGCAGTAGACGGGGGGAGGGACAGAACTGTACCCTATTCCTATTAATTAATATTAGAGGGGGCCCCATGTGAGGCTTCATGCCCCGGGCCCCCAGATTTCTGTTGATGGGCCTGGTGGTAGTGGAGGTATTAGTAGTAGGAGTAAAGTAATCAGGGTTTGAGATAAACTGAAAGGTCACTAGTACAATTTGTTGTTTTAGTTGTAGTAGGAATTAAAATATATAAACCAAAGACTGAAGATTTCCTTTGTGAAGTGGAAGGTACTAGTGGTATAATTAGCAGTAACATTACAATGACAAAGTGTTCAGTGGCAGTAGAGCAGAGGGGTCTAACATTTAGCCAAGAATAGTAACATCAGTGACATAGATGTAGATTTATAAAGAACTTTTTGGATTCTCAAAAACATTTGACATCAATTGCATTATTCTCTCCACACTTGATGATACAAACTTGTAGCCACAGCTGCCTTGGGGTAGACTGGCAGTATAGGCTGCCAATCTGCCCCTCCGACCACCACACACCACATTCAACAGTAGGCAAGTTCTATCAACAAAGTCTCAGTCACTGCCCACCCTGGTATTAGTAGTAGTCATACATTACTACAGTATCAGTGGTACAATAACATATATAGTAGTAGTAGTAGTAGTTGTGTAATTACAACCAGTACAATAGTAGTTTGTTTTAGCATTAATCGAAGTAATAGTAGGAGGCTAGTTGTAGTAGTAGTAGTAGTAGGAATAGTAGGTAGAAGTACTAGTAGTTGCAGTAATAATAGCCAGAGTTGAGTTCTAAACTTGGTAGTATAACAGTGATGTCTTACTTTTTGCAGTGGCTGGTGGTATTGTAGTTTAGTGGACTTGGACATGAGGGCTGAGGCGTTCACATTACACTCCCTTAGGCTGCGACTGTCCGAGAAATGTGCCTGGAGCTTCTCTCTGTGTCTCCTGCGAATCAAATACAAAAAGAAAAGTTACAATACAAGTCTATACACTCCCAAACACATAACACAAAATCCTGCATGATGTAAAATGCACAGCAACAAACAAACAAGTATCCATGGCTGTCTGAGTCATCCCATTGATTTGTATATTTTAGTGCACAGCTTGTTGCTCGCATGTACAAGTATGGATTGTAGATGATCACATGTATTGACCTGCCTGGTCGCAGATACACGGCTAAATATATGCATTAGCAGAACAGTCACTGTATACATGCTTGTATACAGAAAACAGATATTATAAAGAGCTGTTCAATTTCTTTATTTTAGTTAAGTCACCTAATAAAAACAGTACTATCAACTATAGTAGTGTAGTAGAAATATTTAGGGATGCACCGATACAATACTGGTGGTGCTGATACAAAAAAATTGGATCGGATATCTGCTTCCAAATATCGATCCAGCCGATATCCTGGTTGGACATATAATTTGATGTAATAAGACTATTTACTGGTCATAGTCGGCCCAGAAGGTCTCAGAATCTTTGAATTTGTATTTACACAAAGCTGTTCTGTAGATACTTGAGAGATAAATAACAGTTACATAACACATTTGGATCAGTTTTGTCTAAAGTTAATTTCGTTTTAAGAAAACAAATGCTATTTTCAGTCTATGCACTGGTATCAGCTGATATCGGGTATCGGCAGATACTTAAAGCGACAGCATCGAAACTGGTATTGGAACACGAAAAGCTGGATCGGTGCATCCCTATAAATAATATGTAGTTTATGTGGATTTCAACTAGTACCATGCAGTAGCAGTTGTAGCAGTAGTAGTATAGCTAGTAGTCAGCTAGTTAGTGACTAAAGTGGCTAAAAGGCTCACCCTTGTAGTATTTAATGGTAGTTGTATAATTAGGACCAGTAGTAATAATAGTATTTTGTTTTAGCAGTTGAAGTCGAAGTAATAGTACAAGACAAGTGGAGCTGGTAGAAGTAGTAGTAGGAGTATTATGTAGTAGTACTAGTTGTAGTAATAGTAGTAGGAGAAGAAGGAGGAGAAGAAGTATTCAGTAGTAGTAGTATTAGGTAGCAGTACTAATAGTTATTGTAGAAGTAGTAGCTAAGCAGTTTGTTACGTTCTTGTTGTTCGGAGGCGTCCGAAATATTTTCCAATAACATTAGCAGTCGGGAAGACAAGTAGAAATTTAATCTAGTCAATGGAGCATGACACATCCATTACTTGGCCTTGTGGAAATATTAGGTGAAAAGAAGCAGAAAAACAAAACATTTTTAAACCACAGAGACAAATTAGGTGTAAAATATTAAAAGATTAAAAAGGATTTGAATTTAGCGAGTGATAGAAATTCTTGTGTCCAATCTGGGAGGTGCGATGTGAGGTGCTTCCTTTCTAAAGCTACATTCTGGGTGTGATCGAAGTGTTAGCTCATTGTAATAAATAAAATGTGAGAAGTGGATTTCAAATGGCATCTGTGTAGAGGCAAAAAGAAAGAATCTATGAATTTGTAATAGTTTATATCAAACAATAACTCTGACAGTATTCAGTGTAAATTACAAATGTTGCTACTCTATTCATCAATGATGAAATTCAGGAAAACAGCTAACATGAAATGCTTCTATTAACTGCATTATGTTAATAAGCATAATACAGGATTATCAATTGCTGAAAGTATTGTATAAAAAGGAGCTAAAAACATGTAAAACAGACTAATCCTGACCAAGCCAAGCACAAGATCTGGTGCTCAAGGCGTTGCACTGCAGACCCAGAAGCACTGAGGGATGGGTCATATTCAGAGTACTATTTTTTCTATAGGGACTACACCTTACCTTAGAAAGGAGCTATTATGCAAAATTAATTTGAGCTGGCACTGGCTCGCACCGGGTGCCCTACGCGCTGTGCATAACGTGCGTGTGCGGAGCGATGGCTCTGACAATAGCACAATACAAAACTGTACACAACAACTTGACAAACCTAATGCGATGTGCAGTTTCATTAGCAGGATGCATGCTAATTGTATTGTGCTCTGAAGGGGGACTGCACGGAGAACAATGGGAGGAGAGACTCAGCGAACTACTTCAGCAATATTATTGTGTCCTTCAAGGCAAGATAAAAATCAATCATTTAACCCTGACTAATAATTTGTACAGCAATTTAAAAACACATTCTTTGTTGGAAAAAGAATTAAAAACATGTCAATATTGCACTGTGCAGTGAAAAATAATGACATAAATAATCACAAATCCCATCACGAGCCCCATCGGAGAAAACAGAAATCATCCAGAACAACTCCACAGCAAGTACTCGCACTTATTACAAAAAGTACACACTATTTATCACAACTAAATATCATTTCAAAAGACTTTAGTTCTTTCTCCATAACATGTATAATTGCCTGCCTTATATCAACCAGGAGAACAGCGAGCATAAATCTCTCCAGTAAACCCCTGCTAGACTTTTGCCTTTCTTCTGAAGAATTCTATGAGCAGTGGAAAACGATGTGTCTAGTCGGAGATGGTTTCCGCTACATTAATCCCACAAAGCACCCCAGTCACTGCGGCCGAGAGGTGCTGCTCCAGAGCAGCAAAAATAAAACCTATTTTTGTTTATCAAGAGCCATTAAAGTGTCACTACATACATTATCGCGCCATTACAGCAGTCTGACTCCTATAGCTGTGGAGAGAGGAGTTTGAGTCACCATGTTTGCCAGGATAACAGGTTCAGTAGCATTGTATTAGAATGAGAGCATTTTTTAAGCAGTGTTAGGGTGACCACCTGTCCCTCGTCCCACTTTTTGGAAAAAAATGTCCCAGTTTTTCATTGATGCTGCATGAATTATTAAAAAAAAGTGAGTTTTGCATAGAAAACATGATAATACAGTTTTGTTTTTTTTTTTGTTTGTTTTTCTAGCAAAGAATTCAACACTTTTTGGGTGTACTGGTACAATGGCACCATAGACTGCATGGACATAGCTAACGTGCTAGCTGCTGTGTTCCAAACAGGAAATGAGCATGGGGGCACTTCCGGCTTGTTAAACTGTCACCCCTCTCTCTGTAACTGCTGCTGTGAGCCTCGTCATTTTGGTCTTATAATGTTCATATTAACCCACTCTACATGATCCTGGTGTTTTTATTTCACTATTTTGTTGTTAATAAATTCCTATTCCTAATATGGAACTTGGCTCCGATTTCGCTCCTATAACTGCTAGCCTTGTGAGCTTCATTTGACTCACAAGGCTTAATCCACTTCTTTATACAGTGGTTGGCACGTGTTGCTATTCTAATCTCTGTGCGTTACAATTACCCAGAAAGTTTAGTAGCACACTTACTGAGTTCAAGGTGTACTTTAATGATTTCTGTGGGGAAAGTTCTCTACATTTGACCCATCCTTCAATGGGGCAATCGGTCAGGAACACTTGGCAGTTGCTGTACAGCATCTGGGTACCCATTTCCAGATCTTGGGCTAAACTTGGACAGGGCTACTTAGGTGGAGGATTTTGACCTGTTTACTCCTCTTTACTAGCAACATACTTTTATTCTTACTTGGTTTTGATTCCTCTTCCCACTGTAAGTCTGCAAGTGACCAAAGCTTTATGTTGACAATAGTAAATGATTTGAACATTTGTGATTCTTGCACTGCTCCTTCAGATATGATTTAGCTTTTCTCATTTTTGTGCCTGTCCTTTTAAAAATGCCAACTTGTGTACATTATTATACTCTTACTTTGTACTTCTACTAGACTAATTTTAATTTTTTATTATTTTGAAGTATAAAAATTCCTTTTTTTTCCCCCAATTTTGGCTACTCTACACACCTCTACGTATAGTGCATGCTTTAGGTTAATGTGATGTATTCTATCAGTTCCTTCTGTATTTAGACGTCTCAATTGCTTTAACTACTGTCACTATTACTCCGTGCCTCCCACCCTACTTCTCTATTTCTCTTTAATGTGTATTGTAATGACTCACTTGTTGCGGCGGTACAGGGCCATACATGCCACTCCGAGCAGGCCGATCCCCGAGGCGATGGAGAAGATGGACAGCACCTGCCTCTGGTATGTGTCCCCGCTCTCTGTAGAGGAGAAAGAAAGTATATGGTTAGGGTGAGGATTACTACTATGACACAAAGTACTATAATAGATATGAATTTGAGAGGAAATGTCAAATTATTTTAGTGGTAACAAAAATAAAGGTAGTTATACTTGAGTCTGCTTGATCATGAAGTTGATTTTATATGAGGCGATTATAAAGAGCTATCATGAAAAGTGAAAATAAAGTAAAATAGCTTTTTTTTTAATACCAGATGCCCTTCCTAGGAAAACCATTACTCTTCTCCTGTTATTATTATTTTTTTTCCTTTCATTTACCTATAAAGATTTAGAAATGTATATTTTTTTAGACTAGGGAACACTATTGTAGTTTTTACTAGCAATATATACCTATTATTATTATTATTTTTTTTAACTGTTGGTGGGTATCAAATTGGTCAAAAACAGGGACACTTGAGCCATGTCTTAGCCTATATGTATAATACTGGGACAAATGACTAGTTTTGTATAAATCTGCTGGTACAGGGGACACAGAGCTCAAAACTGGGACTGTCCTGGGTCAACAGGGACATGGGGAGACCATGCAAACTCCTCATATAAATGCCCTACTGCTTCCCTTACTACGCCTACTCAATACACAACAAACTAACATTGATCACTGAAACAAATCTATATTCCAGCCATATTTATGCATTTCTACCACTATGAACAAACCGCAAGGGGAGCCAGTGTGAGATCCTGGTGGACACAAGGCCAAGCACAGTGCAATCCTCCCTCTGCATACATTAGCATAACCCCAGTGATGCCGTATAGCTGGCTGTCAGTAAACGTCAAGCTCGGAGCTCTAAATTAGGACAAGGCCACTACTCTCCACCATGCTAAGTGAAGTGTGCTAATCGTTTGGTTCAGACAGACCCAGCGGGCACCCGGCGCTGGGCTGTCTGCACTACGGGGGACCCATATCTTGGTTTGTGTGGCCTTAGCGTTTGCAGACCATTGACGACAGAGAATTAGCAGCAAAATGAGTGCTCCCGGATCTTTAGTGTCAGAGCAGAGAACGTCACGGCTCAGGGCTTAAGGTCAGGAGGGACAGGAAGCAGCTGATGGTCGCAGACTCGTGTGAATGAACTGACTCCATGCTGACGCTTGCCCGGGGTACCACAGAGCAAAGGGTGGGTGAGAAAGAGAGAGTGGCCGTGGGCTTGTGGATTAAAGAGTTCTAACAGACATGTGGTTTGTGGTGGTAACACAGATCAGTGATGTTTTGAGTAATTGGTAGCAAAGGAAAAGTAAACTAGTTGGATTTGAAACTGATTAAACTGTTTAAAACTAATGCCAAGACAAAGGGACCAATATAGGATGGTTAGATACTTCACTAAATGTGGGGCATTATTTACAACAGAGCTGTCGTCTAAAGCAAGTGTGTCCAAACTTTTTTCACCGAGGGCTGCGTTAAGAAAACTATTTGTAGTGGAGGGCCACAGACTAATAGTCAATACAACAAGATTTTCTGTATCACAATGCAATAAGGTAATACTTTTATAGAAATACCTGAATTTTCAGTAAAAAGTACTGCCTATCATCAATTGGGCCAATTTAGCAGGCGACCTGAGGGCTAACAAAAATTGGTCTGATGGCCACATTTTCCCCCTGGGCCATAGTTTGGACACCTCTGGGCTCAAACATGGCTACTGTAACACATTCAGAACATCAGCTATAAATTTGGGAACATACAGAAACAAGACCATGTTAAACTAAGACTAACTGTGACAATAGCTGTGTGTCAGTGCCCTGATCTCTGAAACTAAAGCAGGGCTGGGCCTGGTTAATATTGGATGAGAGACCACTGGCAATACCAGGTGCCACAGAAGTGCCAACTAAACTACAACTAAATCACAACAGGAACTATAGTAGGTGTAAGAATGTAAGTTTTAGCAGCTTACTGATACGCATGAATGAATCCTCGACTACAGACGTTCTTTTAAAAAGAATGTGAGCAGTAACGTATTTGTATTTGCAATGTTATTGTATATTTGGTCATTTTGATGTGTAATTTTTACCTGTAGCCCTTTCACATCTGGCCAAAGGGCTACCAGTGGAAATTCTGTGAACTCATATTTACATTGCTGGTTGATTAATAAGCAATGTCCCTTTTCAAATAAATAAATAAATAAAGCCAGGACAATGCTTGAACTTAACCAGATCAAATCAGAAACAAAACACGCCTATACTTTTGATTCCAAATGAAACTATATTCAATTACAACAAGTTCCATCAGAAGACTCCCACACACCATCAGTCGTCCCTACCCCACAGTTTGAGAAACACTGCACTCTTCCATTGCTGTAAACCTATAGTTTAACCTGACAGTCCCACACCGCTCTTTTGTCAGCTGTGAGAAATTTGCCCTTACATTTATGCGCCCTGTTTGTGACCCTCTGAAGCTGTTGACAGGGAGGTGTCCTGGGAGGTCTTCTGTGTTCTTACCTACATAAGTTTGTCAACAGCAGGCTGCCGTAGTTGTGGGACTGAGTGACTAGAAGTGTACTAACAGGAGCTGCACTGTGTCAAAGCATGCACAGAGGCAAAGCAGCAGGGACACCACTGTTTTCCTGTCCTTCTGAATAAACATTTATGAGTTCTGCGAAGCTGCCACAGAGAATCTTTAATATGTGACAAAGCTGATAAAAATGGGGAAAGGGAAACTAGCCAGAGGGTCTATGATATATTAAAGTACTGGAATCTGCAGAGAAATATTTGCTAATAAGTAAAGAGTTGTGGCTATAACATATTCAGATTTGATGCCGTAATGCTAAATTTGTAGTGATGTGCAAAGCTGTGAAGCTCGGTACACTGCAAAAACTCTAATAAAAAGTAAAATTACTTGAATTTCAAAAGTTTCTTCATAATCTAAGTAAATTTCACTTAACAAGTAACATGATCTACCAATGGAACAAGTTGTAGCTAAAATATGAAAATACATCTTGCTATAATTAAGCTTGAATAAAGAAATACACACTTATTCCATTCATAGATAATTTTACTTGTCAGGTTGATTCTACTCAGATCAAGTAAAATGATCTTAATTTAAGTTATTTTAATGTACCTAGATATTGCTTTTTGCAGCATAACCGTGCAGTATTCTGGGAGCTTTACCAATATGAATAGGTAGTGCCTTGGCAGAAGTAGAGTTTATGCAATTGTATTCCTATGCTGAATAATACAGTATATTACAATTCTGAAACCTTCCAAATCTCACTGTGCACAATAGTAGTTAAAAACAAAACTCAATTCCCACAGGTGGGCCATTACTGAGGAACGAACTGCTCTCAGTCACATAATATTCATCTGAAATGGGCTAGTCATGCATAATGGTATTATTTAACATTACAGCAGCTAGCTGAGCCATTTCAGTCTGTTTGTGCTGTTTTCAAGAAAAATAAAATGAGTAAGTAATCCTGTTACAGTACTTTCAAACACACCACTAACAATAAGAATGACTTTCCATGAATTATTTATGCTTTAGCTACACCAATAAGTAGAATGGAAAAGTGTAAGTGACAACGTAAGTAATATTATGCCTCTGTTTCCTATTGATACTTTACAGTGACATCACGTTGGGGGTGTTCTACATGTATCTCTGTTGGCAGATTGTTTAGTCACATAATGCACATACATTAGCAAACCGCCGAAAAAGATTTAAGATAGTCTGAAAACTCAAGAGAAAATATAAAATGGATTTAAAAAACACATTTTCTGGAGCCTGTTTAATATAAGCGCTCATGGCTCATGGAAAAGTTGTTTGATTTTCAACAAAAAGGTGTGAGTCGCTTCACATGCCAAGGTAACGTTGATGACATCAGCTGCAAAGTATCAATGGTTAAATGCATGGTCATAGTGGTCAACTTAATATAATACAAGATATGAATTCTACCACCTACTTTTCTCATGGGATGGGACTGTTTACATCCTTTGACTATAAATCCAAATGACTGAATGAATTTGATAAACAAAATCTAAGTTCAGGTTAAGTTTATGAAATAGTCTTGCGTTTTGATGCTGATCTTCAAAGCAATATGTATTGGGACCAACACGCAGACCTGTTTCTCTCTGAAACCTCCTCTGAAAAGGGCAGTACTGAAATCCATAGATATCTGTCCCTGTTGCACCCACATCATTGCTCTTGTGTGACCTGAGACAAAGCTATGTCTCTGCAACAGGCAAAATGACTGGTTTCAAGATCAGAACATAAAAAAACCTGTTAAAGTGGAGCATTGTAATGCTGAATGAAATCAATGACTACCAACATGATAGTTTAAAAGGAAAACGTAGCAGCAGAGCTTTTAGGCTGTCATACTGATAAAGGTACACAGTGTTCCCATAAGGTCTATATGTTACAACAACAGCTTCACATGACTACAGGGCAAATCCGGTAAAGCCATACTCAAGCATTTATGGCAGTATGGCGTCGTCATCCAGAAATAAAGTATCTGCTCTGAGACTGGGAAAATTGATCATTCTAAAGCACTCAGATCTTGTATTCAGAATTATACAGAAACTGAGGCAAATTTATGAAAGCCCCATTACCACTAGAATGAAAAAAAGTTTTGAAGTTCTTGACTTAAATTAACTGTATGTAAAATTCTGTCACAAACATGTTCTATGCGTCCCCAGATATGAAGTAAACATTCAAATCAAATATAGCTTTTACTGCTAACAATTGTAATTATGATTTATCCTTAATTACAAAAAACAGTGGACATGATTTCCATTTATTTATGTTGTAATCTGGAGTTTTGCTTCAGATGAGCCTCACATGATCATTTGCTCATTGCTCATTTGGGTTGCCAGTTTCAGTGTTGAAATCCAGTAAAAGCGCATGCTACATACAGTTACAATTTCAATAATCATATTCTATACATTATTTTGCCGACTCACAAATTGGATTTTGCTATCTCAAGAGTATGACTTATCTCATCATAGAAAATTCAATATTTGCCTAATTAATAGTTTTCTAGTACTGAAAAGGGCTTCCATTATGTGTAAATCCACATAATTATGAATAATTATTAAAATAGAGTTTACATAGTGGTGAGATATGTGGAAATTGTTCTAACATATATAAAAAGCAGGACATCTTCTAAAACTACATGAAGTTTTGATTCCTTCTACCTTTGTGTTTCAAAATGATGAAAAATCAGCACATATTGACAACTGAAAACAAAATAGCATATATTTTGAATGGTGCAATGTACCTAAAATGTCACATATATCAGGAAGCTTAAACCCATATTTAGCCTTATGGGGTGGAGAGTAAACTCTGCATTGGCTCAGTTCATGTTATTCTAAGTGTATTTCAAGCCTATCAAATAAGCTAACAAAATAACACATTGTATTAAAACCCAGTCATAAAAATGATCCATGCGTCACCCATGCACATATGAATCGATGAACTCCCCTTTAGCGGCACCCTCCCACCTGCACGGCCTTTGTGAACTAATTTGCTGTGTGCAGATTAAAAGCACTCATCTGAAGAATACTGTCACATCCTCTACCGGCGCCTGCTCCCTTCTATTACCCAAGGCTGCAGCAGAAACATGACAACAGCCCTGTGTGTGGACGGGTATTTATCACACTGTGGGGATCTGTACACACACTCGATTCATGGATCCCGCCTGCATAAAAAACAGGTCCCCATGATGTCAGTGCTTTAGTACTGGATCAGCAAAAGGATTTAAAGTTCAGAGTTACAACAGGCTAAGGTTAGAGTTTAGGTTAAGATTGTTCTGTGTGCTATCTGCATCGAATTAAAAAGTGTTTAACTGCCCAAGAATCAGTGCATTGTTAACATGCTAGTTGTTGTTAGCATTATTCTGACAGCAAAACTCATAATTAGCATGCTTGGAATGTATAAGGTAAGAGAGGCATAACTTTGAACTGCAGCAAAGCATTTAAATAAAATAGTTCTGTTTTTCAGGTTTTCAAGACAGTAAAAATAAGGGACAAATTTTAAAGGACCCATATTGCGCTATTTTCTGTGATCCCTGTTATAATGTTGTTTCCTTTCCTTGTGTTTTTTATTTATTCACATGTTTAACACACAAACCCTGCAAAATTAAGCTCTTCTCAGCCTAACAGGAAGTGCTCCACTGTGTTTTTAAACTCCATACATCTTCATTAGAATAATTTGGATGATCTGAGCCCTGGAATTGCCAATCTCTACTAAACAAAAGTTAAGTTCATGACATCACAAGATGGAACAGAGCATTTTGAGCTTTAGAGATGTAGACAGAGTAATAATAAAGGAATAAAACAAAACACAACTCCAGGTATGTTCTTAATAAAGTAACATTATTCTAACATGGCTTAAAGCTCACAAGAGTCAATTTTGTGTAATATAGGACCTTTAAAGCTAGAATCCATCTATCAGGAAATCAATGCAAGTCAATGTAATGTCCCCAAGACACAGGGAAATCCAGTATGTGTGTGTTTGACACAGCCGTAATAGAAAACTTCACAGCGTGTGGTATAGGTTTTATGCATGCACAAAAAGAGGCTGGCTTGCTTACACAGAGCACAGATAATGGGAAAACAGTGTGAATATCCCACAGGCCAAACAACTATATGCACTTAATAAGGAAACAGAGACATATTTACAACACAGCAGGCTAAAAATGCCAGAAATTATAATCTGGGGTTATGATTGCACTATCCAAGATTAACCCTTTGGAGTGAGGGATGTTTTAATGTGGCTATCTTATTCAAAAGAGGGAATCGATAGCAGACAAAATCAATACGAAATTAGTTTAGAAGAACTACATTAGCTTTTATGACTTTTTATGCAGTTGGATATCGGCATTATCCACAGTTTTTTATTATCTTGAAAACAATTGTGTTTTTATGGGGTGTGGAAATTACTCAAGCATAATGATATATGTTCAATTTCAATGACTACAGCTATCTAAAACTAATTCAGTGATACAACCTTAGGAAAATGTTCTACTAACTGTTTTATATTGGTGAGGAATCTTATTTTGTCGTGTAAACTTCACAAACCTATTCAATCAATGCTTATTACTGCATTTTGGCACCATTTCGAGGCCTTTTTAACATTCAAAAGATATTGTTTTGAACTGCTAATTGCTATGGTAACAGTCCAAATGTTTCATCATTCTGAAATGCATGGACACTGCTACCACTAAAAACACTGATGAGTTTGAAAATTCAAATTCCTGGGGGAAAAAGGAAAATTCTTGCCCCACTACAAGTTTTATACCAAACATATTTCTAGAAAACTTAAAACAAGCCATTATTGATATATTACACTATTTTATGAGCTATGTTATAATGTTTCCTCATCACAACATACCTGGAGTTCTGTTCTGTTTCATTCACACATGTTAAACACACAAACCTGCATATTTAGGTTGAGTTCTTCTCTCAAACAGAAAACACTTTCACCTTGTGATGTCATGTGGTAATACAGGAAGTGCGTCACTGTGTTTTTAAACCTGGGATTGCCCATCTCTACTGAAGAAATTCTAAAAAGTAGCTGTTAACTTGAAAACTACCTCTACATGACATCACAAGGTGGAACAAATATGTGTGAATTAAACAAAACACAACACAAATGTTTTTGATGAGGTAAAAACATTCTAACATGGCTTAAAGTTTACAAGAGTCAAATTTGCATAATATAGGACCTTTAATGAAATGTAACAGCACTTTTTTTTTTACCAATTTTATTCATAGTACATCAAATTTGCCTCTTTAGAATATTTTTGGTGTTATATTTCAGACACAGCTACACTGCTAAATGCACCGTTCAAAATAAAAGCTGATTTATCTATCTACACTGTGCTACCTATTAAACTCCAGACCTCCAATCTGTCTCCATTGCCCGCCCTCCCCCTGTTCTTCATTCTTCATGCAGACAGAATACACCTAATTCACCAACCAGCGTTTCCATGGCGACTGGCTCACATTCATTTTCCAAGGTGAGCCCGTGCACTCTTGTTGTTCTAGCGTGTCCGTGTGTGTATTCGCTGTCTATGTTGTACTTTGCTATTAAAGACAACTCCAGTCAACAGGACTTACCCATGAACTCTATGCCAAGTTCGTCCGCTGTTTCCAGTGTGATCCAGGCAGCATTGGAAAGAGGAAAAAAAGGAGAAAAAGAGAAGACAAAGCAGTTAGAAAATGGTGAACCTCAATGAGACATATACAAAGTTACAATGATGCCTACTTGACCTGACCAGCTGGTGAGTCACGCAGCATTTTACTGAGCAATTTTCTTGTGTTATAGCCTATTCTAAACCTAACCTGGTATGCCTTTTTAAAGCAGACACAGAATACAAATAATAAGACGAGCGGGACTGTGGAAAAGGTTGAAGAATAAAGTCTGTAATGCTTATATAATTGCTGTTTTACGTTGTTCAGGCTGAGATCCGTGGTTACTTCTGGTACTACTCTTCTGGCATAAAAAAATTATCTTAATAGTATAATTATATAAATTATATTCTACTTTATATATTTATTTTTGTTTTAAAGGTTAATTATGTAACTTTTTGGTGGTGGATTGTCCCCCACCTGTTTGTGTCCATGGAGATGTTATTGCTTTGCCTGGTATGTTTCAGTGTTTGGCACTAAAGTGAACTTTCTCCATGGAGACAAGAAGGTTTACAGGTCAGATCTGTGGAAATGCAACCCCAACCACAGTAATATTATTATTTCCCGAGTATTTCACACAAGACCATTCCTGAGCAAATACAACTCCACTGAAACAAGCAGGTGTCCAGCAAATACACCAACTTTAGAGATAAAGCATATAAAATCCAATTGATACTTCGCAGTGACATCATGGTGGGAGGATTCAATATGTATGTCTAATGGTGAAATGTTCAGGAGTTACCATGGTGACGCAGTGCACACACTAGCAAACAGTGTAAAAAGTTTTAAGACTGTCTGAAAACTCAATAAAAAAACACAAAATGGATTTTAAAAGCACATTTTCAGTCGCCCGTGATCAATACGAACATTTTTGGTCCTGTAGAGTTTGATTTTCAACAAAAATGGTGAATGTGAGTAACTAAAACAAAAAACAAAAAACTTGGCTAATGCTAGCTAACTTGTGACTGTAATGTTATGTGTAAGAGACTTTTTTTAACAGCACAAATCATCTCACTTGTTGTAGTTCCAGCTAAATCAGTTCTTTATGGTCAGATTGTGTTAAAATAACGCACAGATCAAAGTCTAAAAAAGCCATAGACAGAGCAGAGCCTGCAGTTAGCATCACACCCCCTAGAGAAACCTAGAGTATTAACATTAGAAAGAACACTGAAATATGAGCTGCTAATTGTTCACAGGCTTTGCTAATTGAAAGTGCAACTGAGTGCAAAGCATCCCCCCCAAAACAAGTAAAAGTACACTCAAAAGTACACACTGTATACTTCAATCCAAACAGCTGTAAGTACTTCCCCCTTCTGTGCTTTCTACCTCTCCATTAGCTGTGTCTTTAAATGCAGCGTGCACATAACAAAGACAGAGAGCAGCCCATTAAAGACATGAAAATAACACTTTGAAAAACTACACACCGCGTAGCTGCTTTATGTCAAGGGCTTCTATTGATCCATGCTCTGGGCCTCGTGGTAATTGTACTCCTATTTTTTTAGTACTTTTCGATTCAGCACACACAATTCTCCCTTTACATGCATGCCGTATACCTTCACGTATTTAGGCCCTCCCTCTACTCTAAGTCATGTAGCTGGGGAAAACAGATAAAGCAGAGGGACTTGTGTTGGTTCCAGCCCGGCAGCAGGCCCCTTTTGCATGTCACTGTAATGTAATCTAAATTAAAATGAAACTCTCTCCAGTAATTGCTTTTCTGACAGAGGTGATGGTGGTTTTAAATAGAATGTGGTCTGCCAAGCCCCTCGCAGATTAGACGGGGCTGCTCTTGAAATATTTTTGAATAAAGATATAATAGCTTTTAGGAGATACAAGATGGTTAATGTTTTGGGGACGGAAAGCTCAGTTTGAATCTTGACCTGGTCTAAGTTGCGCAAATGGGTAGAACATTAGAATTTTAAGCATTAAAGAGAGGTGTATTCTGACTCTGTTGTCTTCCACCAGCTTGTCACCATAAAGATATTATTGCTTTGCCTGGAATTTAAAACTTATAGCTACCCTTTTCTTTGAGCGCTGCTTTGCACTTTTTTGTGACCCCGAGACACTGGCACAGCTGTGAAATGAAAACCATTTAAATGAATTCATCGAGAAGATCATTGAGAGAAGGCCAAGGGTTTGCAGCGATGTCAACAAAGCAAAGGGTGGCTACTTTGAGGATTTGGATTTTTTTCATTACTACATAATGTCTTCTGTATGTATCTAAAATGGAGAAAGTGGTAAACCTAAAGAAAAAAATACACTGATAAAGAAGATGTATCCAAACTTTTGAGTGGCAGTGTATCGTAAATAAAGCCACAAAGCCAAGTTACAGGTCAAATCTGTTGATGGGCGCTTTTGAGCAATAAAAACTTGCTATTGAATAAATGGCAAGATAGACATCACATCATCGTCATGGAAACAAGCAGGTGGAGGGCCCGTAACAAGAAAAGTTACATACTTACTAAATGGTCATATTTTTAGATTGCGCTTCTCCACCTTTAAGGAACTCATAGCACTTTACATCAAGGAACCACTGACCCATTCACACACCAGTGTACGCAGAGACGGTGGGCGAGGGGGTTAAGTGTCTTGCCCAAGGACACAATAATAGCATTCATCTGTGGGAGCTGGAATTTATTGGCCAATCATTGGGTCAGTGGATCTGACCACTTTACCAATGACGTTTATGTCGAGAGCAGGATTTTCAATTCAATTCAATTCAATTTATTTTTGTATAGCCCAAAATCACAACAAGAGTTATCTCGGCGGACTTCACAAAATTGTTGATTAATAAAGCAGAATAAGAAACATTCATAAATCAAAAATACAGAATGTCCAACAACAAGCAGGCAAATGGATAATTGTCCCAGCATCTCCTGTCCTTAGACCCTCCTTCTCGACAAGGAAAAACTCCGAAAAACCCAATGGGAAAACGGAGAAACCTCGAGGAGAACCACAGTGAAGGAGAGATCCACTCCTAAGGACGGACAGGCAGATGAAACTACTAATCTAGCAGGACAAGGACAGTTAATCCAGGACAGGGAAGGAGAGGAGGGGTCCAGGTCCTCGACACTAGGGGACTTGAACCGCCAACCTTCAGATCAGTGCACAAACCCTCTACCAACTGAGCTACTGTCAATTTTTTTGGTGCATTTGTGTTTTGACTATCACAACGATTATGTATTGTTTCTATGTATTTAATTTCTTCCCATTTTTTTTATAAGTGTTACGTTGCATTGGACTCATATGGTGAATTTACTTTTCATAATTCATTCCCTCCTGAGTAGTAGTAAGCTACTGTCTGGCCCTAACTGACTGTTGCCAATATGTGGTGCCAATGGCCTCTCCGATCACTGCCAACTGCTCATTCACACACACCATAACCATACAACGACAGTATAAGCTGCCTGGAGCCTGGATTGATGCCTGTACTTCAGACCACAGGGGAAAAATATGTCAAAATAAGTTATCTTTCTCACCTTGGGCTCTCTGTGTGAGTTTCAGCGAGTTCTGAAACAATTCTTTAAACGTCACATAATGCGCAAAACTGACTCTGTGAACTTTAAGGTATGTTCTAATGTTTCCTCTTCAAAAACATACCTGGAGTTGTGTTTGGTTTTATTCACACATCACTTGAGTAATCCTGCATTACTGGTCTATCTACATCTCCAAAGCTCAAAATGCTCTGTTCAACCTTGTGATGTCATCTAGTGGCAGTTTTGAAGTTAACAGTTAACTTTAGTTCAACAGATTCAGTAATTCCAGGCATGCGATTATACAGTACAAATGATTTTACTGAAGGTGTAGAGTTTAAAAACACAGTGGAGCATTTCCTGTATTACCACATGACATGACACAGTGGAACAGAATGTTTTCAGTTTAAGAGAACTAACTCTCAATATGCAGGGTTGCATCTAAAAATGCAGGGTTTGTGCGTTTAACATGTGTGAATGAAAAAAAAAACAAAAACAAAAAAAAAAACCCCACACACATCCAGGTATGTTTGTGATGAGGAAACATTATAACTTAGATCAGAAAATTGAGTAATATTGATATAACTTACCAAATTGAAATCAATGCATTACCGTTTGACATGTATAAGTATAGAAAATGTCTTCTTTAGCTCAAATACAGATTGCCATTCACTGTCTGAATGCAGAGCAGGTTTTAATGAGCAGAGGGAATTCTATCATTACAGCCATAACCAGAGAATAATCCATCTAATTGAATCAGTCAATTAGGTGTGGCAGGTATGTTTACACAAGAAAGCTTATGTCAAACAAAGTATACAAACTGTTACAGCTTTACGTAGCGTGGCCTCAAGGATTATTAACAAATGTCAGATTTTATGACCACTCCATAATGATCCCCAGCTTTGGTCTCATAGCAACCGAAAACTAATGGGCTGAAAATATAATGAGCAATCTCCCAATAAAGACAAGGTTAAGATGTCTATTTGCGATACAACAATGTATGTAGACAACAAAACATGTGAGAAATGTTGTCATTATTTGTGTTAGAAATTACAATTGTGGATGCAGAAAGAGGATAAGAAGTAAACAGGTTTGATTTGTTTTGCTTAATTAACTTGAAAATGTATAAACGTATTAAAGGGCCGGTATTATGCTATTTTCTGATCTATGTTAGAATGTAGTTTCCTCACATCAGTTTGTGTTTTGTTTCATTCACACATGTTTAGCACACAAACCGAGCATACACTGAACAGAAAATGCGCTGTTCCACCTTGTGATGTCATGTGGTAATACAGGAAGTGATCCACTGTGTTTTTAAACTCCACACACCTTGTTGTAGTTCCAACTAAGTCAGCTATTTATGTCCAGAATATAGTAAAATAAAACTCTCAAGTCTTAAGTCTACCTTGAGTAACAGAGCTTCTAACAGAGTAGTGCTTTCAGTTAGCTTCACAGCCCCAGCAAATGTTGACGACATCAGCTGCAAAATATCAATCTGCATTTGCCTATTTTAAGTTAAAAATGAGAAAATTGTAATCTGACTCATACAAACGTGATCATCTGCAACTCCTCCAGACAACATATATAACAATTTGGTCAGAGGATTAAATTATACTGTGAAAATTTGGATTGACGGGGATAACCCAGTTTCCCTTTACACCCACAGGGAGAACATGCAGAAAGGCCCACTGGTATCAATAATAGGATCTTCTAGCTGTGAGGCGAGACTAGTTAGTTAGGCTGTTACATTGCAAAACTTGCCCAAATCCAAGAATCAAAGACAAATTTGTTTCATTTCTGTTGACAGGCCATGGTTAGATATCCCTTCCTTTTTTTTCCCTTTCTCTTCTCTCTCTTCATACCTCTGTCTCTCTCCAGGACACTTTCACACACAGGTCCTACTTATTTTCACCTATTATATAATTTGTGAAAAAATTTTTCTATTCTTTCGCTCCATTATGTCTTCTCAGAAACATATAGATCTATAGGTAGAGGTATAGACTTAGAGTATGACCACAAATGATCCCGTATACTGCAGCAAGGTCGAAACTACGAAGCAAGTACAACTAAACAAGAGTTAGAAAGAACACAATCTGTAATCCATGTCTTCACCTGGCTGAGCTAAGAAGCAGGTGTATTTTAGGAATACGTGACTTTGTCAGAGTGGGTAGTACTCATTAACTAATAGTTTTGGTTACCCTTCCCACTGAAGCTTTATACAGTATTAAATTATATGAACATTTGTGTATCCTTTGAAAATATCACAGTTAGAGCATTATGTTTTTGTTTTATCCCTATATCATTTCTACTATTATTTACTCTATTACTTTTACTTAAGTCGTAGCTTCTCGAAATACTTTTTTACACTTACTGAAGTCATTTTTTGACCACTGCTTTGAGTAATATTATTTTTAAGTAACGTTACACTAACCTTGCGCCCGCTGTATGGTTAATTGGGTGCGTGGACCAATCACAAAGCGGCCTGTTTTAGCCTGAATACAGATTATTTTGTTTGTGAAAATCGTGTGCTTTTCTCTCAACTAGATGTAACAAGAGTTTGATTTTTCAGCTTGTTCCGCTGTTGTGATGCTTCGACCAATCAGATCCGAATAATTGCCATGACATTCCTCGTTTTCCGATCGTTTTCAGCGAGAGTCGTTCCAGATTGATAATGTGTAGAACTCAATTCAGAGTTACTCCTACTTCAGTAACATTTTTGGCTACTCCACCCACCTCTGATCTTTGTATTCTAGCTGGCCAATATCCTGTCTGCTCACTATTTACTCCAGACCGGAAACAATTGGGAGGCAAAGAGTTAGAATGATGGCTTCCTCACTTACGCTTCCTTTCCTAAATCAGCTGGGTAAATCAAAGTAGCCTCTGTGTCTCAGGTATCCACTGGCCCCAAAAGAAGGCTATTAGCAGCATGTCCTAAACTCTTGTTCCTTTGTCAAGAACCAACCAAACTGCCTTTCTACACACTCCCCTGCCTCCAATTAAGCACCAGGCTATTCCCCCGGCCGTAGCAACCAAAATCCCACGGACCATCTCCACCTCATTTCCCCGGTTTGCAGCAGTCTACCTGAAGTACCTTTTTTTTCTGTATGTGTTTTTTGGTTTTTATGTTTTTGGAGAATGCGTGAGTGTTTGAAGTCTGCGTTGTTGGGTGAGGCAGTTCAGATTGCTCTCTTGAGTGGCTTCTTTGTGGCCGGTCAATAGTGAGACAAAGGATGAGGGGGCCGATGGATGATTTGTGATTGCAAGGTGCATGGGAATTGATTTTTGGAAAGAAAAAATGGCCATGAGAAAGAGGTCTGCCCTGGGGTGTGCTTTGTCACTGATAATGGCGCACAACATGGAATTTACAGTGCAACATGACAAAATGGAAAAGTCTGTGTGTTTCAGTAAATGCATGTGTTATAGAATTCAGTACACAAACATGATTTCTCTTCAAATGGTTTTGCTATTCACTTTTAAAAGCATTTGTCTCGTGTGGGGTCAGTGAATAAAAATATTATTTATTTACAGATGGCCTTTCTAGAATAAACAATAAACCCTTCCAAGATCGATGTGTTAAAGGGCTCATATTATGCTTTTTTCTGATCTGTTATAATGTGTTTAACTTGAAAACTACCGCTTCATGACATCACAAAGTGAAATAGAACATTTTGAGCTTTGGAGATGTAGACAGACTTATAATAAAACATTACTCAAACGTGTGAATGAAACAAAACACAATTCCAGGTCTGTTTTTGATGAGGTAACAGCATGATAACATGGCTTAAAGCTCACAAGAGTCAATTTTGTGTAATATAGGACCTTTAAGAATTGTTGTATCCCATTCATTTTGATGAGGTAGCAAAATAAAAACATGGATTTTGGCGTTGGGCTGCGCAGACATATGCTTGTTTATACATTAGTTTAACTTTTATTTTTCATGGCAAAAGGAGAAAGGAGTTTTATTTTTCAGTTACTTTGTTACTTACTAAAACTTGACATTGCTTATTGACACAGCTGATGTTGTTGAAAACTATACATTTCTAGCAGTTTGAGGTCCTATGATGTTTTCCTTGAGGTCCCAAAAATGTCAAGCTGGTATGGAAAGCTTCCCAATCATCACTGACCTGTATTTCACAATGTCAATTTGAAAAGAACATAAAGCATCTACAACAATCCTAGGTGACACTGAATAACAACGCTCCCCTAGAAATTTGTGGGGGCCTGTTTATGTATGTGTTACTTTTGACTAGAAACGGCTTTGCTTATTAAAATTGGGAGACATTTTAAAGTTGAATAAAATACTTTTAAAGACACATCTGTTTGTAGTACTGCAGTTGTGAGTTGTTTGAGTGTATGCCATTACATGATTTGGCGTTGAATGGGAGGATAATCTCTCAAACCCTTATAATCTGTGTAAATGTTATCTCTCCCAACACTGATCAGATGGGCTTAATCGTATTGATATTTGACTTCTCCACAATGCTTCACGTCTTATGTAATACTGTTGCTAAAAGTTTGAAATGGTGAATCCAGACCATAGATTTAGTTATTTACTATAAAGAATACATGTACGTCTCCATGCATTCTGTTCCTGGATCATTTTAATGTCATATACTGTGGAATATTCCAGGCAAAGCAATAACGTGTCCATGGAAACAAGCAGGTGACCCATTCTCTACTAGTTACACACACATTTAAGAGGAGTGAAGAGTCGTATGTGCACCAATGGTATATAAATGCATGATTTGAAGAATTAATTAATCCATAATTAAACATAAAGGATTTAACCCACAACCTCTAGATGAGACACGGGGACATTTACCACCATTATACAGTATAATAGAGAGCATACATTATAGAGTTTAATGTAATTGCATAGCCAGCATACAAACCAGGACAGATTATTCCCTGTGGCACTGCCTAAAGGGACCAACATGAGAAGATGTCCCAATGGTAAAGAAATATGCAAACCCATACATTTATTATACTGTACATAAAGTATTTATATTTCATTAAAATACAAAAGCTGATATTATTTCACCCCACCATCAGATCCTTATGCACTTTTGAAGTATAATGTACTTCTATTGTCAATAAACCCAAAGCTGTTTTTAAATTGAGGTTATAATGAGTTTATCATTTCTGTGGAGACAAAAACACAATACTTAAAAGGTGCTCTAAAAAAATTATGTTTACCTAAAATGTTAATTAATTGTCTTGCATTTATTGATAAACCTACACAGACGGAGGAGAACATGCAAACTCAACACAAAGACTGAACACGAATCAAACCCAGGAGCTTCTTGCTTTGAGGTGAGAGCGCCAACCACTGTGCCACCGTGCACCTCCTCATTTATTTATTCAATCACAGCTGCTTGTTGCTAAAAAAAATACCTTGGAAACTTTCTTACAGTGAGCGGGCTTGCCTCTCCACACATCTGACCTGTTTGTCTCCATGGAGAAAAAGAAGTTTAAGGCCATACTGTGCAAAGAACTAATATTTCCATGGAGACAAGCAGGTGACAGACCCTCCTCCAGAAAAGTTACATAGTGCACCTATCACTATAGCCCCTGCTCTTTAAGTAACCTGTAAATTAGAATGACATGACATCGTACTAATGTGTAAGTACAAGATTTACTCCGAACTGGGAAAGCTATTTAGAGTAAAACAGTTCATTAAGATTCTAAACACAAATCAGCCTGTCTTGAAGCGTAAAATAATGAATCATATTAATAATTTATTTAGAATTTGATGAAAAAATATCACATTGAGGTCAAGAACAAGCAAATTCTTCCATGTCTTTTGAAGATTGTCTAAACCCCATGCTGAAAGCAGGAGAGGGAGACACTACCCCATGACCCCATTATTTTAGCGATAGCATCAAGTCAACACAAGCGGAGTTTGGGTCTGACTCCTGGTGCGAAGAAGTCACTCTATAAGACTTAGTCGATTTGTAAAGTGGTAGTTCTCATGAGAAGGGCTAGAAGCTTCCATTTCTCTTCTGCGTATACCCTTTTTTGTTTTATTTTTTAACTACAAAACTGTCGACTGTCATGGGGATTCTGAAGAGCTTTGGGGGCCATGTTAACAAAAAGGAAACTGATTTTTTGTGAGTGTGTTGCTCGGGGTGACTATCCAGATTAAAGAGCATACTTTTCTCATTCATGTTATATTCATGGTCTGTGGATAGCTTTACCTGGGCAGAGATAATAAAGAGAAACTAGCGCGGCATATTGTTTCATTGATTTAATATTTGTTCATGACTCATTTATAAGGCGGTCCTCATTAATTAATTAATGTATAGCTGGAGGAGTTTTATACAAGATTAAAACAGAATTTGAGGTGTAGTGAGGAATACTGCACCAGTTGGGAAGCGCATATTTTGCTGCTCATCTAAATTAGTTATACATTTTTGTTACTGAATATTTTACATTTTTGTCTACTGCATAATGTGTAATTTTAATGATAACTACAAGGGCAGCTTTAGTGAACAGACATGCATGCATTTTATATGCATTTTTAAAAAATTCAAGACCACACAGCGCTGGCAATGATGAAATCACTGAATATGAACATGTATTTTAGACTTATACTTATAGTACTACCACTTATTTTGGACTTGGTAATGGCCAGTGAGTCAGATGGTAGTAATGGTAGTAGAAGTAGTAGTAGTAGTAGCAGTAGTACTAGTAGCAGGAGTTGTAGTGGTAGTGGTAGTAGTAGTAGTAAGTAGTAGTAAGAGTTGTTAGTACAGTCCCTGACAAAAGTCTTGTCGCTTATCCATTTTGTAGAAACAAAAGCTTATAACCTGACTTTAAATTAATCGATTGGTTTTAGAAATGTCTCATATGAAAGCTAAAACCCTCCCAAATTATGCTCAATATACTAAAATAAATTTGCTTCACTGAAGAAAGATTGATCATTTAATGAACACAGAAAGGTCAGATTTTGGCAAGACAAAAGTCTTGTCGCCTACAGAAAATTGAACAAATAATTTACTTCAAATACAAAAATATGTTGCATAATGTCAGTGAATTAAGTAGTGGTGCTGTGAGATCCATATTTAATATCTTGTATGACTTCCATGAGCTTGAAGGACTGCATCCATGCGGTTCGACAATGATTCATACAATTTGTTGATGAAGTCATCAGGAATAGCAAAGAAAGCAGTCTTACATGCCTCCCAGAGTTCATCAAGATTCTTTGGTTTTGCCTTCCATGCTTCCTCTTTCATTCTACCCCAGACATGCTCAGTGATGTTCATGTCTGGTGACTGGGCTGGCCAGTCCTGGAACACCTTGATCTTCTTCGCCTTGAGGAACTTTGATGTAGAGCTAGAAGTATGCGATGGAGCACCATCCTGCTGCAAAATTTGACCCCTTTTATGGTTGGGAATGTAAGAGGTAGCTAATACTTCTTGATATTTTAGGCTATTGATATTGCCTTCCACCCTGCAAATGTCTCGCACACCCCCATACTGGATGTAACCCCAGACCATGATTTTTCCGCCACCAAACTTAACTGTTTTCTGGGTGAATCTTGGATCCATGCGGGCTCCAGTAGGTCTCCTGCAATATTTGCGGCGGCTGTGATGTAATTCAACCGAGGATTCATCTGAGAAATCCACCTTCTGCCACTTTTCTAGTGTCCATCCTTTTAGCAGGCTGTGGGCCTTGACAAATGCCACACGGTTTTTTAATTGCCTTTTGTTTAGTGCTGGTTTCTGTGCACTGATTCGACCATGGAATTCTACAAACTGTTCTGGTTGACACAGGGACTTGAGGTGACCAGGCCTGGTGGAGCTCTACTGCAGTGGAAAAGGGGCTGGCCTTGGATTTTCGAATCAACAAACGGTCCTCCCGAGCAGTTGTCTTGCGGGGTCTGCCGGACCTGGGCTTGTCAAAAACATCTCCAGTCTTTTCAGACCTTTTTCTTATTCTTTGTACTTGACGCTGAGACACATTGAAGGTGTCAGCCACCTCAGCAGTGGATCTGGTCTTCAGCCTCTTGATAATTAACGCTTTGGTCTCAGGGTGGATCTTAGGCATGTTGTCAGAGGTCAAGTTGCAGTTGATGTGAAGGTCTGGTGTGCTGGGGTTGTTTTTATACACACCCACTAATTGATTGATCACAGGTGAGGCTGTAATCTAGGATTGGGTGCATCATATGACAAGATGACAAGACTTTTGTCTTGCCAAAATCTGACCTTTCTGTGTTCATTAAATGATCAATCTTTATTCAGTGAAGCAAATTTATTTTAGTATATTGAGCATAATTTGGGAGGGTTTTAGCTTTCATATGAGACATTTCTAAAACCAATCGATTAATTTAAAGTCAGGTTATAAGCTTTTGTTTCTACAAAATGGATAAGCGACAAGACTTTTGTCAGGGACTGTAGTAGTAATGTGTTATTTTGTGTCATTTTATTACTGCCTGCAACTTTGCTAAAAATCGAATAGTACTTATAAGTTCAGGTATGAAAACTCTCCTTCACTGTGGTGGTGTAAACACTGTTACATAATGCACTCGACATCATATGCTTTAATAGACAAATGGCGTAGGGGAAAATTCTGATTTCAGTTCCCTTGACTTCTCGTAACTTACACGGAGCAGTGTTTAGCTGATTTGTGTTGCATTTTCAACCGTCACAGTTAAGGATTCAGGTAATTATTTAAAATCTTCACAGATAAACGCTGTACCACTACACCAAAAGGAGGAGCAGAAAAAACCTACTTGGATCAGACAAGATAGCGTCCGTCTTGGGGACAAACTGGTCACAGCGCAGTCCGTGGTATCCTTCTTTACACCTGCGAAGACACAAAAACACCCAAGATTAGAAAAAGTACAAGACTAGTGACTCAACTCAGACCACTCCGATAAGGGAAGTCGAGTACCACGGGGGATTGTGGGTAAGAGCTTGGCGGAAGGAGATACGCTGAAATTGTGGAGTGGGCGGGGCTAGGGGCTGCTGAGAAGATGGTTTTGGTGGGTCTTAGTGGCGTCTGCAGACTCACTGATAGCGCATGACGGACAGGAATGCCAAGTCCCCCGTGGAAGTAAACATTGGGAAGGAGAAGACTTGGAAAATGGTGAAATACTATCCACACTGCAATAGTTGTTGGAACAAACTCTTGGCACAGTCCATTTATTTGCAAATATCCCTGCAATGTTGATACCCGTAGATCCCCAAACAACTGTCACAAGTATGTCTCCATAGAAACAATGACATTTGAAAACGGGCTGCAGAATGGGACTAAGATATCCAAAAATACGGGACGCCTGGTGGAAGCATCTACCAGTGGTGCAGTATTAAAGATGCGCTATATGTGGAGTCATTTCAGGTCATTGCTATGAATCAAAAAAGCTTCAGATTTGAAAAAAAAAAAGGCTGGATCCTTTTGGGCACTGAAATCAATCAACCAATAAACAAATACATAAATAAACCAAAAAATAAATAAATAATCACCAAATCTTCAATTTGATGGCGACAGGAACATAACTACACACACACAATAATGAAATTAAAAAAGGAAAAAAAAAATATATAATAATAGAATTAATGAATAAATAAACAAATAAATGAATAAATAAATAAAATTCATACAATTAACAGAACCCCCAAAGTTTGTAAATTAAATTAAATTAAATTCAAATTAACAGAGCTCCTAAAGTCCCCTAAAAAAGTAAAGTTATCTGTTAGCACAATGAATAAATAAATAAATACTCCCTAAAGCTAGAGGAGATGTTTTTAGGTTCGACCACTACGTCCTAACTAGACAAAGACTCCCTTGTGGACTTCAAACTATATTAATAGTAAAAAGAAAACATTTACTTGAAGTGTAAAACAGTGTTCTTTCCATTTGACTAATGCCTTCCTTCTTCTAATTCATGGTTTGAGCATATAGTTCAGTGCCTTTGGAAGCACTGTTATTGTTCCCAGTTCAAAGGGAATATTGGTGTTTTTATTTCTCTCGTTTTCACACAGAGGCCATACCGAGCATATAGAGGAGGCTGCTCTTTGAACACTTGGGGAGACTACGGGGGGGATTCGGCTTTGATGATGTCTCAACATAAACTGCAACATGACTGAATGATATGTGGGAACAGACAGACCCCCTCTCTGTAGACTGTGACATATACAGGAAGTAGACCTCAAAGGAGTTTATGCTCGTACAAAGCTGTCAATGTGTCTACAGTACATATTTTACCACACAGATAAGAAAAAAAAGAAAAAAAAAAAAAAGGAAGAAACAACAAATGCTTAAAGGTGCACTATGTAACTTTTTGGTTGGGGGTTCGTCACCTTCTTGTTTCTATGGATACAGTATGACATTAAACAGCTCTACTTTACATTTATTCAATTACAGGTGGTTTTATAGCTAAAAAATACCTAACCTGTAACTTGGTCTGTTTTAGTCTCCATGAAGATAGAAAGGTTTAATGCCGTACTGTGAAACATTCCAGACAAAGCAATCACATCTAACAACGCATTTGACAAATCCTTCACCAGAAAAGTTACAAAATACACTTTTAAGAATACTGAACAAACAAATCCTAACTTCACTAACTATAGGAACCATTATTAAGAAAATAATATATATTTAAAGTTACACTGTGTAACTTTTCTAATAGAGGGCCTACCACTTACTTGTCTCCATGGTAATGTTATTGCTTTACCTCCAGTATTCCAAAGTATGGCATTAAACTTTTAATTCTCCATATAAATAAGCAGGAGACTCCACCAGGCCAATTTATATGTGAGATCTGTAGAGGCAACCCCACTCACAGTCAGAGTGCATGTTTTTAAATGTATTTTTGAGCTATAAAAACACCCAGACTTGAATAAATCCATCTTATATAAGCTGAATACCAAAGTGTGGAACATTGCAGGCAAAGCAATAACATCTCCCAACCTGAGAAGTTACACAATACACCTTTAAAACTGCACCATGTAACTTATCTGGTGGTGGAGTTTTTAGCTTAAAATGTTCTTTTAACTTTTATATTGTACTTATTAATTACAGGTGTTTTTACTGTTTGGAAAAATACAAACATTCTACTGTGAGCAGGCCTCTACAGATCTGGTTTGCTTGATGGAACTTTCCTGTCTCCATGGAGGTGTGTATCTTTAATGCCATATCTTTTTCCATCCTTTCACCCTTCTTTCATCATAGCCTTTTGTTCACATTTTGGACAGTAGACAGAATGCAATCCAAAGTATTTTCAACCTCACTTTGGATTGCGCATTCGTCTCAAGCTGCAGGGCATGGTTGTGGAAAAGATAATTTTGTTTTATACGGCAATAAAATCTCCTCTAACTGCACTTTAAAAATATGAAGCTCTCGTAACTGTTCATCTGATGAATGACAATCTACCTTTGAATTAAACCCTGCAAACGCCCAAATCTCTGTTATGTCATTTCACACACACAGCACTGCTATTCCCAGTAAACAGAATAACATAAAGGGGCACTGTGTAACTTTTCCGATAAAGTGTGATATTAAAAGCATCTATCACCATGGAGACACCACCGAATCAAATCTGTGGAGAGACGCCCCCTGATCACAGTAAGAATGTATGTTTTTCAAAGTAATAACATGGTGTTTTGAGCTATAAAACAATAAAATTTAATACATGTAAAGTAAAGCTGTTAAATGCCATACTGTGGAACATTCCAGACAGAGCAATGACACATCCACCCCCAACCAAAAGTTACACAGTGCATCTTTAAGATCAAATAAAAACTTGAAAAAGAAAATACTGTTAAATATAATTCAGTATCTACTTTTTTAGATAAGATGAGATAACTTTTATTAGTCCCACAATGAGGAAATTCCAGTATTGCAATGCATAGTTAAAATAAAGCATGAGAATAGAAATAGGCATTATTGTTATTACAGATTATTGTAGTATATTACTGTATGTATAGTAAACTGCAAAAAGATTCTTACACAACGCACGTGCTAAATGGAAAATGTCACAAAATGACCATCTCCTATTAAGATGTCAGTATAGGATCATTATAAAATATAACCTTGGAAAATTAAATGATCCTCAAATGAAACCAAAACTGTCGCTTTGTGAATAAAATATCAAACAATTTCTCTGATTCAAAGCCCATTAGACATGTGTGCGTCAAATGGAATATGCAAAAAGGCCATGCTATTGTTTATGATGCAGAAAACCCAGTACCACAATGACAAATTCAAATAGATGATATTAATTACAAAACCAATGGATGTCATTGTACGGAGGAGTATAGCGAGGCCAAAGGGAGCGAGGATTAAAGTCGGACTAATCCCCATAGAAAACACATGGAGGCATCTGACAGGAGATATTAAAATGGCATTAAGTCTTTGACGTGTTATTAACATGCAAATGGAGCTGCTGAGAACAATAGGACCCCCCAAGACACTATGTCATTGTATTCATTACGAGAGTCAACATGTTTGTCTGGGCTTGGTTCTTTTAGCTGGGGTGGTGCAAAGAATAAGGGAATAAGAGAGGTTTTTCTTTATCATTAGCTTTACTGGTGGTATTCATAATGTAATATGATTATGGGGAAAAAGAGACAGATTTTCCTATTGATATCATAGTATTTTGGCATGAAATATCTCAAAAGGTAGATCCAAAAATTTAATCATAAAAGTTAATCATTTCTACTTCGCTGCCCCCTACTTGTTAAATACAGTGACGTCATCTGATACCCAGCAGGTGGGTCAGAACTCAAAATAGGTGAAATGTGAAATGAATTTTTAGTGTAGAAAATGAGAAAATCTAAATATATAAACATAAACATTCCAGCTAAGAGAATATACATTTTTTTTTTGAGTATCCATCTTTACAATTGCAAGACAGAGCCAAAATCTTACTGCAAGTGCTGCTTTTCAGGGCTATTCAATGGTCCTATATTATGCAAACTTGCTTCTTGTGAGTGTTAAGCTATGTTATAAAGTTGTTACCTCCTCAAAAACAGACCTGGAATTGTGTTTTGTTTCATTCAGACATGTTTGAGTAAGTCTTTATCACTGATCGGTCTACATCTCCAAAGCTCAACATGCTCTGTTCCACCTTGTGATGTAATGAAGTGGTAGTTTTCAATTGAACAGCTACCTTTTACCTTTTGTTCAGTAGAGATTGGCAATTCCAGGGCTGAAATTATCCAAATGATTCTAGTGAGGGTGTCTGGAGTTTAAAAAAACACTGGAAAGTGTCAGTTTGACATAAGAACACAGCCTAAATACGCAGGATTTGTGTTCTCCGGGTATGTTTTTGATGAGGAAAATATTATAACATTGATCAGAAAATTGCGTAATATGGGCCTTTTAAGTGTTTTTCTTTTTTCATCATACCTTCCGTTTACTTGCTGGAGTACAAGACGTCATGACTAAATCTTAACATAAAAGGTATTTGAAAGCTAGTCTCTAGTCTAATAGCTTGTCCAATTTCACTCTGTTTACAAGGGAACTATTTATTCCCTCCCGGCACACAAAGTACCCAGCATGCCCTCTCCACACCTGCTCAAATTTCAAGGGTAAACGTCCATTCTTTCACAATACTTCACTTCCTCTGTGTGTGTGCTAGCTCAGACCTCCCCTTGTTAGCATTCCGCACCAGCACCCAAAGGCAAAATGGCTCTCTGTTTATGCCTTTCTTTGTTGTTTTTTTCTTATTTGTCTCCATCCTGTCTCTGTCTCTTCTTCTCCATTGATGTGAGTTCAGCTATCTTTCAATGAGATGCTTTGTATTGTAATATTTGTATTGCGAAAGTCATATGTGCATGAATGAGTGATAAACAACGTTACATAATGATGCAATTGGAGAACATGTTTTTATTTGCGTGGCCCCCATAGGCTAATACATCACCTCTCGTGCTTATGTGCATGCTCAGTGGTGTGTTTCAATGGGAAAAATGCCTCAAAGTGATCCAGATGTCAAATATTGAAGGATATACCAGCGCAGTCTATATATCCTACAGCTAATTTGTGCACTACTGTTCAGTATCGCATATAGACTGGAGACTGGGAGCGAGCATGTTTCTCTTCACTGCTTTACAGACACACAGCTGGTATGGACACATGCTGAAGTCTCCGTAGACAGTGCTGGGACTGGGTGGTGGCAGAGAGGAGGGGCGCGTTGCCTCGGAGCTAATCGGAATCCGGGTAGTTAATTAGTGCAGGAAAACTAGGGGCTGGTACCAGTGTGAGGAGAGGGAGGAGAAGACATTACAGGGGGAGAAAGGGGAAATCTATGGAATTTCATAGTCTCCACAGGATGAGGTTTAACATGTGCTGCAAGATCACAAGTGGGAATAAAGATCTGGTATAACAGAGTAAATTATGCTGTGTAAACTATGCATGAATTTAGAGTTTTGGAGATGTAGACAGACTAATAATAAAGGATTACTCAAACATATGTGAAATACAAACTCCAGGTATGTTTTTGAGGAGGTAACAACATTATAACATAACTAAAAACTCATAAGAATCCATGTTTTGGAATATAGTCAATCAAAATGAAAAAATTCATTTCATATACTTAGAGGAATGGTTAAACTCGGCAGAGCTTAGTGACAGTCTGCTGCTCTGGAATTTGAATATCACCATCAGCCATAAAATAAACACATTCAAAATAAAGTCTATTCAGTATAAAATGTAAATACTAAATTAACCATTTTGAGATAGGGCCAATGTCATGAATGATTTTGTATTTTGTAGAGGGCACAGTGGATTAGAATACTGAAAATGTTCACCATAAGAACACAATCCTTATTTTCCATCCATTCGTATTGAAATTTAAAGGGCCCATATTACACTATTTTCTGATCTATGTTATAATGTAGTTTCCTCATCACAAACAGACCTGGAGTTGTGTTTTGTTTCACTCACACGTTTAACACACAAACCCTGCATATTTAGGCTGAGTTCTTCTCTTAAACAGAAAACACTCTGTTCTACCTTGTGATGTCATACAGGAAGTGCTCCACTGTGTTTTTAAATGCCATACACCTTCACTAGAATCATTTGGGTGATTTCAGCCCTTGAATTGCCAGTTTCTACAGAACAAAAGGTAAAAAGTAGCTATTAACTTGAAAACTACTAGTACATGACATCACAAGGTGGAGCAGAGCATTCTGAGCTACAGAAATGTAGACATATTAATAATAAAGGTTTACTCAAACAAAACACAACTCCAGTTATGTTTGTTGATAAGGTAATAACATTCTAACATGGCTTAAAGCTCACAAAAGTCAATTTTGTGTAATATAGGACATTTAAATCGGACTGAAATTACATTTTTAAACACACTTTCTGGTTGATTATTCCTGTTTGAACAATAGCTGACCCGGATTGATGAAGATTACATTGTCTATTGATGTTGCACATGGCAAAGCAACAGCTGGATGGGGTGAGCTCAGGCACCACAGAATGGGACATTACCTCTCATTTCCATATCTTGACCTCTAAGTCATGCATAATAATGGGATATGCATAGGAAGCGCACATGTAATTTGGTATAATGTTAATTGCTAAATACAGTCATAAATAATGTAAAAGTCAATTGAGCTTGTGGTGAGGATTCAGTTTGCTCACCTTAGAAATACCACAACTGCCTCCTACTTAAATAAGATACATATTCATAATTAGGGATGGGACTATAACTGGTATAAAGGCAGTATTATATTGCAGTATTAAAGGCCCTGTACCAGAATGTATTTGAGCAAAATGGATCTTGCCCATAGATTGTATATAAAATGGACATAGCTAACATGCTAGCCACCGCGTTCCATATCCGACTCCATCAGCTCTGGCTCCAATTCACTTTACACTGAAAAATTGTCGCTCCTCTCCCTGTAACTTCTGCAATGAGAATCGTCATTTTGGTCTTAAAATGTTCATATTAACCCGCTCTGCATGATCCTGGTGTTTTTATTTCGTTATTTTGTACGTAAATAAATTCTTATAAAAAGGAACTCGGGTCCAAATTCTCTCCTACAGCATCATGAGCTTCATTTGACTGGAGCCAAACGCTCACACTCCCTTAGTCCACTACTTTATATAGTCTATGATCTTGCCCCAGTACAGATATATTATATAAACAGCTCTTGAAGTCAAAATAAGTCTACTGCATACTATTTGCATCTACTCATAAAGCTTTTTATTCCCCGATAATCAGGTGCACGGTTTGCATGCTAGTTGCTGTTAGCATGAATGTGATGGCAAAACTCCACTCTGGCCTCTGAAAGTTGTGAAACACGCTTGTAAACTTTTGCCTGTAAAATCAGCACTTCTCATGGCCTTGAGTTCATTAAAATTTTTGGTTATTATATGCATCTATAGCACTTTAAATAAAGTCAACCAGGAATACTGTGAAGTCTGTTCTAGTCGTAACATTGTACCTATAGAATATCATAACTCTAGGCTACTTTTTCTCTCATAATTGCTCTGTGTTTCCATAGATCCCTGTACTGAAAGTAGGGCATGACCAAGGGGCAACATATCACACATTTTAAGTTCTGTAGTCTCGTTTTTGTTAAGCACGCTAAAATATGCAATTTCATGTTTCATTCTTATGCAATTACCATCACTTTTTTAGTTACCATACCAAAGTCAAGTGCCCCTGATTAACCCTTTCTGCAATTTCAGCTGAATTCACATGTTGTTTGATGAATATGAGCAACCCATGTACTGGCAACCCTTCCACTGCAGTTCTGGGGTTGTTCTGACCTAGTTTTCTTCTCCACAGTTCAGCCCCTGTTAAACACACTCAGATCGGAACCTTACACTTGCCAATCCAAAAGGACAACATGTTCACTTCCTGATTGTAAGCAAATGTGTAAACTGATGTGGTTTTGAAGAATACGAATTGAGACTCTAACGATTTGATATGATTCACAATACATGGCTCACAATAATGTTTTTTCGATACACGCGGTAATCTATCTATTTCTTAAAGGTCTTTCTTTCTTAAATTTCTTAAAATATTACACAAAATGGACTCTTTAGTCATGTTAGAATGTTGTTACCTCATCAAAAAACATACCTGGAGTTGTGTTTTGTTTCATTCACACGTGTTTGAGTAACCCTTTATTATTAGTCTGTCTACATCTCCAAGCTCAAAATGCACCACCTTCTGATGTCATATAGTGGTAGTTTTCAAGTTAGCAGCTACCTTTAACCTTTTGTTCAGTAGAGATTGAGAATTCCAGAGATGAAATTATCCAAATTATTCTAGTGAAGGTGTATGGCGTGACATGACATCACTAAGAGAATTCAGCCTAAATATGCAGGATTTGTGTGTTAAACATGTATAAATTAAACAAAACACAACTCTGGGTATATTTGTGATAAGGAACATTTACACAGATCAGAAAATAGCATAATATGGGCCCTTTTATAACCAATATATTTCAACAGCAGGCTTTTGTTGTTAAACCACTACCTGTACAAACGAATATAAAACACACCCATTTTAAACACCAAAACAGTCAAATGTATTGCATTAACATCTTTCTTTTTTTTTTTTTTTTAATAAACAAGCAAGAAAATACCAAAAAAAACCCAACTTGCAATATATATATATAAATATACAGCAGTGAACAAAATTTAGTATCTCAAGTCTCAAGTATTTCAATAATTTATCATACCCTTAATCCAAATGCTGAGAGCACTCTTTTCCATTTTAACATTTCCTTTTAGTACTCGAAATGTTATGCCTGGCGTATTGAGAAAACACAAGCAGGCAGGGGGCTTGATTTGGCCTGTTTTTAATTTCTACCAGTGGGAAGGTCGAGATGCCTGACTAAAAATCTATTTTTCATGAGTGGGAAAAGTAGACCCCCAGTGATCTATTTCATTTCATAATAAGAAAAACAGAACACACAAACATATGAGACCAGTGCACGCTCACGGCAGTCTCCCGCACACCCCAATATCCCAATATTAAAGACTAATCAGTGCCTGACACTTCTCTCATTGTTATTGATGGCCTACCAGTGAAGAATAGACAATGAGTTGGCTGAAATCTGCACAAAAATGTTCTATGTACCAAAAACACTAGGCGAGTCCAAAATGGCGGCAATGGCGGTTTGTTTTTATCACTCTTCCGACCACATCCCTATCTTCCTTTAGCAGCAGCGTGCCCGGCGGTGATGGCTAACACAGGATTTATACCTCAAGCTAATTTGATGGATGTCCATAACTATCCCCGAGTTGTTTTTGTATGCAAATGTAGCATAGTCGCCAGGATGTGTCTGTGAAAGTAAAGTTTAATGCGCTAAAAGAAAGATGGTACGCCAGTCAACAGATGCTAATTATAGTCTGCAGGCGCCGAGGCAGTCAGTAATGTACACGCTTAATTGCCATGGAAACATATGCATTAATGAAGTGGTTTCATTATAACGTGATAAACGGCAGGCAACACAGGCTCGCACACACTGCACAAGAATGAATAGAATGGTCCACAGGGATTATCTTGGGATACTTTGTGTTTACTTTGTAAGACGTTCAATGTAAAGTCAGAACGTCTGCTACTGTTACTACTACTACTACTACTACTACTACTACTACTACTACTTCTGCTACTGCTTCTACTACTACTACTGTTGCAACTACAACTGCTACTACTACAACTACTACCATAATAAGAATAACAACTAGTACTACTACTAGAACTTTGTAGGACGTTCAATGTAAGGTAATAACTACTGCTACTACTGCTACTGCTACTACTGCTACTGCTACTACTACTGCTACTACTACCACTACTGCTACTACTACTACTACTACTACAGCTACTGCTACTATTGCTGGTGCTACTGCTTCTGCTGCTACTACTACTGCTACTGTTACTACTACTACTGCTACTACTACTTCTACTACCACTGCTACTGCTACTACTACTACTACAGTTGCTACTACTACTACTACTGCTATTACTACTAGTAGTAAGTAGTAGTAGTAATAGTACCACCAATATTACTGCACTGAAAAACTTTTTTGTTGAAAAGTGAAAAGAAATGTGCAGATTGATTACAAGTTCAAACATGAACTTCTCTGCATGATGCAAGTTGACTTTTTAATAGCATCATGGACTATTCATAACTTGTGAATTTAACTCAAAATAAAAGCCTTATTTTAGGTGAATAAAATATTCAGGATATTATTCTGTGTGATTATACAGTAATGGATGTGTTATATTCATAGCTATTATTCACCGCAAGCTAACAGAGATGTTTTAATGCCGTTTAGTTTTGGTATTAAATGTATTGTGAATAACGTTAAGTGCTTTAACAAGACCACTGCACAGAACATTTTGTATCTTGGGTATTTCATGATTGCCGCCGCAGAGTCCCAATTTGACTGCAGGGGTCATTACCATTTCATCAGCTAAGAGAATAAACAAGACTGTTGCATCACGATAACCACCAAATCACACTCAGCTGTCATTGAGAAGAACTGCACCAGTGACAAATCGTCAACAAAACTCAACCATTTTTCACTGGGGTACAAAAGACCACCACACCACCTCACGAGATGGTCTGGTCTGGCCTGCCCTATCTCCAATGCACCGTGAAGTCATTAAGGTCTCCCAGAATGAAGACACGGGCGCTGTATTTGCCGTGCACATCAATGCGGGACGGGGTGAGCTGGCACAGGCTCAGGGAGGAGTGCACACTACATCACCACGGCGATCCCCAGACTGCGAGTCACAAACAGGTGCAGTTTCAAAGGCCTGGAGATAACAGGGAGGGGATATACAGACAGGCTAGGAAAGTCTGCTCTGTTTTCAACAATACACTTAAAAACTACTTCTTATTTTGGTTCTGTTTTTTACATTTTAGAGTGCCACCCATTGACAGTATAAAGAAGTATACTAGTCTCCAGTCAAATGAAGCTCACTAAGTCTAGCAGCTATGAGACTAATTTAGAGCCCAGTTCCATATTAGAAATAGGAATTTATTTACAGATAAAACAGTGAAATAGCTGTGTCCATTTATATATACAGTCCATAGTGCCCCCACCTGCCTCCCTGTGTTCACTCACTGCACATTTTTGTTTTGTTTTTTATGCTAGATGCCCTTCCATTCTTGACCAACAACTACTGCCAACTGTCAAACCAAAGTACTGTTTCTAAACAATCATCATAGACAACATATCCTATCTGTAATAGCTTCACTACAGGCTCAGACAAGGTTGTAAAAATGTCTTGCTTAAGGAGCACAATATCAATCTTGGAACTTTTTGTTGTCGTTTTTAGCTTCTATAGGCCTATATAAGTAATTATGTATTAGACCTGTACTTTGTCCATAGTATATTATCCAATATGGAGTAGCATTAACCTCAGCGTGTAACCTTCTCGCTGAAAGTGTAGGCTATTGATAGTCCTTCCCACATCTTGCCATTCATAATTGATATCTTTGGCTCAAAACTGCCTCACTGGAAGAACAAACAACCAAGCATTTTTCCACGTGTAATTGCAAATGTGATCCGTAAATATATGCACAGACACATAGCAAGCAGTGAGAACACAACACTCATGCATCAGGTCTATTTATGAACAGCGCTTACACTGTTTGCTAAAGGTCTAGCTAGCGTCATCCGTTAGCGAACAGGTAACACAGCTTTCAGACCACCCTCAAAGCAAGCAATTACTCACGTTAAACTGCACGGTGTTGCGTAGTCATGAGTAATAACATCTGCGCGAGAAATTAAATATATCTTGTGATTTGTGCTACTAAAGATACGAATTTCTACTGTGAGCCGGATGTTTACATAGAAAATAAAGGACAGAAGGCTGTTATGAGAAGTCATGTTTGTGAAGAAACAGTCGTTCTGAAAAGTTGAGTCATTCAGGAGTCGTGTATTGTAATCCAACTGACATTTTTCTCATGCAGTATGTACATCTAATAGAAAACATATTCACAAAGCCACGAGGTCCAGGGCTCAACAATCAAAGGAGAGTTCCAACCACAGTCTCCCCACTAGAGGTTCAAGCTCTTTTTCATCAACAAAAGTTATATTTGGACTGTGATATTATAATAAAGATGTTTTAAGGTTGTACTTGATTTTTACTTAAAAATGTGAAAAAGAGAACTGGTTCATTTTAAATGGTTTGCAGCTGTCCAAACGTATTCCTCACTTTCATAATACATTCCTAACATCCTAATTATTTGCTTTGTTTAGTTTATTCACATTTTCAAAACTTTCAGCGTTGCACTGTCACAGTAATGCCAAAAACAACTTGCATGCTAACGCACTTTTTAGTGCACTTCATGGGTTCTCGGGCGATGAAAAGTTTTATAATTAGATGCAGATGGCACACAACAGTCTCATTTTGAGTGTCTTTGTAGCCTCTCATCAATTTATCTACTGAACATTTTTGGAATGTTGGAGAAATAACCCAAGGTAGAAGTAAACTTTTCTGGGAAATCAGAACCTTTTTGTTGATAGACATGCATGCACTAACCACTCTACCAACAAAATACACTGATTGAGAAAACATTACAAGAGTGCTTAAAATTCTCCCTGATAAGAATTAAGTTGAAAAATAAATAATGCACTGGATTTATAAAGTGCTTTTGTGCACTCTTTACAATGCATTATTCAGTCTCTACAAACACGTGGTGGTGGTAAGATTCTGTGTAGCCACAGCTGCCCTGGGGCCAGCTAAAAGAATTATGGCTGCCAATCTCCACCAATCACCTCTGCACATATCACTCACTCACAAATACATTTCATATAGAAAAGGTAGGTGAAGTGTGTTGCCCAATGACAAAGCAACAGTGTGCAGGGATCAGTGTTAGAATCAAACCTGCAAACTTTGCACCTGAACCACTACTGCATCAACTTTGTTAGTACTAACTAGTACTACAGTACTGACTTCAATGATATTCCATGTATGTATGCGCCATTTGCATTCATATAAGATTGGAACAATACCTCGCCCTATAGCAGGCTGTGTGTCTTACTGTGTCTATCAATCCAACACAATTCTTCAATGATAACTCCTGACACCTTCAATTTCCATACTAATGATAAATTTACTCATAATTCCGCAGTGACATTTCAGAGCATTCCCCTTCTTATGCTCCCATGTTTACCTCAAGCTCTCACTTAGATAGGCCAGCAAAAGAGGCAGATGCTGTGCTCAGTAGATACCTTATTAAATATTTGGAGTGAGATCCTCCTAACTACTTTGGAGACACCAAGGAGCTTATGAATGCCATCTAAAAGCACGTCTCCCCAAGTCAGCTGGGACAACTCTGCTTTTCATAATGCATGAGGCTTTGTGTTGCCAGATTCTACTGGCTTCTTTCTCCACTCTTCTGATGAACATTACAGATTTAACTGAGGTGCCAGTACTGTACCTTTACAAAAGACAGCATATGATTATTAAACTGTAATAAAGAAAGATGGGGCAAGGAGGCGAACGGGCCACTAGAGTCCCTTCCAGTCTTTTTCAATGGACTGTGTAAAGCATAGTTGATTCAAAATCATTTACATGGGGACTACAGGAAGGCTGCCAGAATAATTAAGCTTAACCACTGTTTGAATAGGCTGCTGTAGAACAAGTTATTATCATTACGGGATTTGGCAAACTCTGGAAAAGCTGACAACAGTTACCAGGACAGAGGCGTACGTGACAGAGGAGCTACCAGGCTACACTCCCTGCAAGAACATGGTGAATAATTTAGTCCACAGTGGTAATTGTAAGTGGAGATGTATGTAATGTCACAGGGTTGTCCAGCGATATGCTTCATTGGCTCCGTTGACAGGGGAAGTATACATGCATGCTATATGAACGTAATGGTGGCATGCTTGTAAAACATGAATGGATTTATGAATGGAACATGTTCTGGGTTGAGGGAAGTTGACCGATAACATTCACACTGGCATTGTCCTAGTGTGTCTAAGTATTTGAGGACAATTCACACAATAATTCAAGAGCAGTTTTAAAGTATAAAAGCTAGTGTATGTACAGTAGTCTGCGATCTTAAGAAGTGTAATCACAGCTGAACCTGGATTGCTTGTGATTTACCCTGCAGATAGAGGATACCTACATATTTTTCCTCAAAATCTTAAGAATTCTTACCAGGCCAGCCAGAGCCACGCGCTTTGACAAAACTTTACAAAAACATATGGGTCTAGAACTTTATCCTGTCTCCCCAATTTCAGTTAGAGGGACAGACTGGCTGTTGAGAAAACCAGAATTCACTGTGCATGGTTCAGTGAATAGTGAGGAGTCCTTTTAGATTTAAACCAACTGGATTTCAGCATTTGACCTTGTTTACAAGTTAACTAGGACTCTAACTCTTAACTTTTAATTGGGAAACTGTCACACCTAATATATTCAAAGAAGACTAGTACTCCAGGTAATACTTTCAAACACCTTGGCCTGATCTGGAGGAAGGTCCTTCGATGCTCAGTGGGTTTTTAAATACAGTTGAAAAGCATTCCTTAAAAGTCTGAAATGCAAGACTGCAAATGTACAGCTATGAATTTAAGTGACAGTTTTAAACATGCTATTCCAACAATTGAAGAAATGAAATGAGGCAGGCATATATTACAGATCCACTCAACCCAAACGTGAATGTAAAATGCCACACTCGTAGACATAATATATTTGGCTCGCTACATCCGAATGTGTGAGATAACCTTTAATACGCTGTGTGGCATTAGAACAGACTGGGTTTCACACAATGAGATGAGCGCAGTGCGATTAACAGAGCGTTGCCCCCTGCTGATCCTGTGCCGCGCACAAAGACACATCTTAATTGCTAATGTGCCTCTGGTTAAAATATTGACAAACATACAATCATTATTGCGATGAACTGAACACATTTAAAGTAGTGTCTGTTTTTGTTTCACATCAATTGGTTAACAGACTTGAGGCTCACATTTTCAGATGTATTTTCAGAGATGGAATGTCATTATTTAAGTTTAGATCAGCATTGTAAAAAGGAAATCAGCTCTCAATGCTTTGCCCGATTAAAGGAGACCTATGTAACTTCTATGGTGGAGGGTCCACTACTTGCTTGTCTCCATGGAGATTTTATTTGATTTTATTTCTTTGCCTAGAATGTTACACAGTAGGGCTTTAAACATATCTCCCTTGCATTTTTTCAGTTACAGGTGTTTTATAGCGCTGTGGAATATTTCAGGAACACCTCCATGATGACAAGCAGGTGGTGGACCCCTTGAAAAACAAATTCTTACTATGTGCAGGCTTGTGCAGGCTTGCTTCTCCATAGATCTGTCTTTAATTACTTATTTTCAAGACGGTATATTGCCAATCAAGTCCTGTTTTCGCCACCACCTGCATACGCCCACTGAACTTCATTCTCCAATTTTAAGTAATTTTAGATAATATTGCGATTTAAAAAGCAATAAAAGAATGCAAATTATAACATAATGATCCACTGGTGTCGTAGATTATAACTATATAGAGGCTTAAGCATAATATGTCTTCTTTAAATGTAAGATGCTTAAAATGTCATACTGTGGAATATTTCAGGAACACCTCCATGGTGACAAGCAGGTGGTGCACCTTTAAATACAGTAACTTTACAGCGAAATATTAATAACAGTAGCAGCTGTGGAAAAACGTTATATATAGAAGTAGAATTTTGTAGAATAGCATCTTATTTATTTTTACTGTATGCGAAATTCAGCTTGTATCTGTTACTATTTACGTGTATTGTTTTGGAAATCTTTTTGGTATTCTCCTTCAATCCAGAGAAGTCATAACCCAGTACTTGTGTGACAGAGCCTCTCACAGGTTCTGACTGTAAATGGGGCCAAGCTCTGCAACACTGAAAACCCTCTGAAGTAAACATCTTTGCAGCGTGTAGGATTAGTGTTTTTCACCAAACATCAATGACATTAGCTATGCCCATTTCCCATGTCTCTACTTGGTTTACGCAGTACAAGTGTGATGGGGTTTGCAGTATCTGGGGACGCTGCGCTCTGTCAGGCATAACAAAGTGCATAGGCCTAGCCAATGTCTGTCCAGGTGTTACTGATACACGTGCAAATCACACAGGCTTATGGAGGTTAATGTGGACCTGCCCAGAGATGGGAAGAACGCTCTCTACTCATTTTTGGTCAGACTTAAAGGTGCACTGTAGCCTTTCTGATGGAGGGTCTGCTAACTGCTTATCCAAATGGAGATGTTATTGCTGTGAAAAATGTGCTGGATTGGATATCGGTTCCGCCAATATCCTGGTTGGACATACTGATGTAAAAAGACTATTCAGGTGTTCAGTCGTAGTTGGCCCAGAAAATCTCATAATGTTTGAATTTTTATTTATGCAAAGTTGTTCTGTAGTTACTTCAGACATAAATAGCAGCTACATAGCACATTTTGGTCAGTTTTTTTTAAGGAAATAAATGCTGTTTTCAGGCTCTGCACTGATATTGGTTAATAGGTTAATATTGGGTATTGGCAGATATAGTAATTGGTATTGGAATCTGCACAGATCAGTGCTTCCAGTCAGCATCATACCCCCAGGGAATGTTGATGACTTTAGCTTCAACATATCAATATATAGATTAAGAGTATTGTGCATGAAATAAATATACTTGGATCAAAGTAAAAGTATGTTAAATAATCCCTCATACTAAGGTACAGACCCAGCAGTTAGCATTAGTAACATGAGTTTGTGTATAGAGGCGACAGAGTGCTCCCTTTGTGCTCCATGTTTTGGAGTGCGCTGACATCTGCCTGTACATCCTTAATCCTTTTGGCAACATTTGACAAGATTTCAAACTGCAAACGCTTTCTCCGCACACTCACACGCATGATTACCACCGCTGCTCCCACCCTGGGTACATGCGCTTTACAAATGTACAGGAGCAGCGAGGGGGCTAGCCTGGAGGAGGAAGAGGAGGAGGAGGAGTGGGAGGAGAGAGCTCGGAGCCAATGCCTTCTGGCCCGGAGTCAGTATCAGCTGTAAAAGATGGATTAGCGCACTCTATAGCTTCTTTCATACAGTGTTAGAGAGAGAGAGAGGGAAAGAGAGAGGGAAGGAGCGGGACAGAGAAAGGGAAAAGGTGGAAAGAAAGAGAAGAGGAGAGAGAAGGAAAGTGAGAGCAGCAAATTAACAAAGAGGGGAAAGAGAGATAGAGGGAAAGAAAACGAGGGGTAAGGAAAGAGAGAGAGGAAAGCAAAAAAGAGCATTAAAGAGAGACAGAGGGAGAGAGAGAGAGAATAAAATAAATAGAGAGAGGGAAGAACAGAAAGAGAGAAGAGGAGGGGATATCTCGGAGTAGCTCAGTGCCTAGCGGGTGTCCAGTTCGCCATGTAGTAAGGGCTTTACAGAAGTGCACTGAGATAGGGATGAGTGGAACAGCTTACAGTGGCGTCTATATAACACAGCCCCAAACAAGTGTCCGGGGGGAGGGACACAGATTGCTCCCATTGTGATCAATCTGAGAGCAGAGCCGGAACAGTCCTGAATAGATGGACAGTGGACACGTCCCCTCAGCTGACAGGAAGTGCGGCGTCTCTGTGTCGTACTCAGAGAATGACTTCAAAGTGAGAGCTGATACAATGGGAGTGTGTGCTCTTCAAACCGAGACAAATAGGACAGGACATGTGACCATCCATTGTCATGACAAGATGTCTCGCAAAAAGATACAGGCGATATGGCAATGTTTTAGAATAACTGCACTTTATTTAGTCTTAATAAAGCGTGAACAAATATGTAATGACAGATTAACTGAATGATTTAAGCTTAGTAACTTAAAGGTCCTGTATTACACAAAATTGACTCCTGTGAGCTTTTACACGTGTTACAATGTTGTTACCTCATCAAAAACAAGCCTGGAGTTGTGTTTTTTTCATTCACACATGTTTGAGTCAACCTTTATCATCAGTCTGTCTACTTCTCCAAAGCTCTAAATGCTCTGTTCCAACTTGTGATGTCATGAAGCGGTAGTTTTCAAGTTAAAGTTAAGTGAAGAGACCATTTACGTTTTTTGTTACCATTTACCTTTTGTTACCTTTTTGTTCAGTAAAGATGGGCTGAAATTATCCAAATGACTGTAGTGACACAGTGGAGCACTTCGTTTATTACCATGACATCACAAGGTGGAACAGAGTGTTTTCAGTTAAGGAGAAGAACTCAGCCTTGCAGCCTTTGTGTGTTAAACATGTGTGAATGAAACAAAACACAATACCAGGTATGTTTGTGATGAGGAAACAACATTATAACATAGATCAGAAAATAGCACAGTATAGGCCCTTTAACTGATACCTTTACTCCTAAGACTTAACTCTTTACGCAGTTACTAAGCCTAACTATAAAACTGTGCATAATTCTTTGTTCATGGTGGTAAATTAGCAGCAATATAGTGACGGGAAGACACAATGGGTGAAAAATGGTAACATGGACAATGGACATTCAAGGCTTTTTAAAAAATGTTCTTTTTTTAAGAACTGGCAAACAGGCGATTTACTACAAGGCATCAATGCTAATCAAAATAGACTACGGGTATGTTAGTGTGCGAGTGTGTGTGTCCGTGCGTCTTGTATGTCATATTTTGTCTTGTGCATTGTATATTCCATGCATTGTAAATCTCTTTACTGCTGCTGGCAAAAATAAATGCCAAATGTCAAACTACTTGCTAATATTAGATTACAGCACAAACATTATAGCAAACAAAGTGACTGGGACACCATTAAAATCTGCCAATTCAATGAGATTTCACCTTGAACAAGTCTGTGACCATTTAACAAGACACTGAGAGACGGACAAAATACCGAGATGAACACTGTCATCCATAGTTACACTTTCCACTTCAAAATTCATGTTAATATATCCAATGGTGGAAGGTCACAAAGTATTTCATTTGAGTTAACATCCCAACTTTAAGCAAACCAAATACACACATACACAAAAGCGGCTAGAGAAATTAAGAAATCAATTGAATCACTTAAAATCAGCTAAATTATTTTTCAAAATCGTTATATTTCGTCTTTTAATTGTTCTAAAAATCTATGCAAAATACTTTTATTTTTTACTCTTAAAGTACATTTTTAAACAGGTACTTTAATACTTTTATTTAAATTGATTTTTTTCATGTGATTCCCATGTAAGTTAGCAAGAAACCCGCCCAAAACTACCAAATACTGCTAACTTTGGCTTCCCAAAAGTTTCACCCTGTAACTTTTTGAAACATTATCAGCCATGCCAATCCTGCCTATTTAGCTTAAGGCAAATTGAGTCAAAATTGAACAACATTGTATTTATTGCTTTAACAAGGAGAAATAAATAAAGGACAAATAGCCTGTAGGTCGGTGGAGTGACACAGCAAAAATGTGGGTATTGGCTTCCAGCTGACCCACAAATATAGTCCTTGGCAACAGAGTGAAAAACAAAATCCACCAAAAAGACTTCAGCGATGCTTAGCTATGAAGTTATAACGACATTACTAATTGGAAAGAACTGCGCCTCAATGCCGTTGTGAAATGTATGGATTTTCTGTGTTCGCTGATCTATATTTACTATACTATCTGTAAATACAACAATATTTTATGATTTACCTATTGGCAAGAATTTTGTGCGGGGAAGGTTCAATTTTTTCGCTTTGAGACAGCTGAGAATTGGTATTGATTTCATTATAATAATTCATTTGGTCTTGTTTGGATGTTATTGCAGGCTGGGGTTGGAGATGCTGCTGAAAGGATGGGAGAGCATGCACGCACTGAAATAGATGACCTCTGTAGATTTAATTACCCTTGATACCACGGCGACGCGGTCTGAGGATGTGCTAGTTTTTCATTCATTAGCATATGACGAAGAGAGGGCTTATTAAAGAGAGAACAGATCAGGGTCGATGGTGTGATGCGCAGATAGATAAATGACCCATAGGTTAACGTGAATCTTCAATGATCAAAGATAAAAAGGAATACTGAAGTTTGCCTTAATACTTCTCATTCAACATATAAATTAAATTCTGAAAAATTTAGAGGAGTGTGTTGAATTTTGGTAACAAAAATAAAGTGAGAATTGATAATGTAATGCAAGAAGATTTAATAATTCAGAAATCCAGAATTGACAAACCCTCTTGAATTAGAGAAAGCTGTTTTTTACATAAAACATAAAGATTATAATAAAATGATGAACATAGCAACTTTGAAGACAAAAATACAAGCAGGAAAGTGAAACTGGGATGGGACTCTCAATCCTAGCTGCTGACGGCTCTTGAATCCAGGTTTACGACAGATCAAATATTTTATTTTTAGCCGCACACAGCACACAGTGGTCTCGAGTGTTGCTTTTATAATACTATGGGGGAAAGGACAAATTTTAACCTTTTTCTACAGGCCCCACTTGGACAACTGAAGGATTACAGCAACCCTTACTGCTGCTGATCATAGCAACATGAATTGAAAGTATTGATTTGTGTAATTCTCATAATCAGCAAAACACATCCCCAGTGTAATATACTCAATGGCCTCTTATTTAACGGTCCCATGTTACTCTATTTTCTGATCTGTTATAATGTTGTTTCCTCATCACAAACATATCTGGAGTTTTGTTTTATTTTATTCACGTTTAACACACAAATCCTGCACATTTAGGCTGTGTTCTTCTCTGTGTATTTCACTGTGTTGTTAAATTGACAAACTCTATTTAACTAAAGGTAAAAGTTAGACGTCAACTTAAAAACCGCCATTGCATGACATCACAAGGTGGAACAGGGAATTTTGAACTTTGGAGAAGTAGACAGACTAATAAACCAGGATTACTCCAACAAAACACAACTCTAGCTATGCTTTTGACGAGGTAACAACATTCTTACATGGCTAAAACCTCACAAGAGTCAATTTTGCGTAACATAGAATGCAGTATTTACTGTACACGCATGTATCCTGTGCAAACATTCAACATCTACTATTTACATTTCACGCATTATCACAAATTCTCTGAACCAGTTTACACTTCGGCATTTCGCTTTGAGATTAAATTCAAATTATTTCCCAACCCTAAAAGCCTGATCTCCAAAGTAATGGGAAAATGTAAAGCAGTCGGAGATTTACAGAAGAGAAGTGCATCAGTGTCACCAGTTACATTCTCCATGATGTTTGCTAATTAGATCTGGCCATGCTCAACAAATCATGCTGATGCTGAGAAACATTTCGCAACTCAATAGCTGTCTGACATGTACTGATAGCATTGTCAACAGAGTGAGCGGTGCAGCCTGCTAGCATGGGGCATAGAAGGGTGATTACAGACGCGAGGGCTGTTACTATGTACATGCAGGTGCTGTGTCCAAGGAAATTATGCTATCACAAGAGAGAGGGAGGCATGGAAGAAAAATAATCTATATGCCAAACAAAAGACCTGTAGAGACTATTAATATGTAGAGAATATAGAATAATGCATAGAATTGGTATGCACTCATCATATAGAAACACAACATTGATATTGGAAGCGACTACTTTTTAAAGCCGTGTTTTTACAATAGAATATCTAAGACCTGTGAAAATGCATTGAACATATGCTGCAATGACCAAAAAATAGACAGCTCTACACTCAAAGATGATATATTTTAGTATATCAGTCAGTCCCGCCCACTTTGAAGTCCACTCTGGTTCTGGAAGTAAATTTCCCATTCATTTTTCCCATAGACTTTTCAAAAAACCTTAACATTAAGGTTGCTAAGACACAATAGTGGCTATCCAGCTGTGTGGTGACTAATATCTATAAAACAGTTGGCATAAAAGGATTCAGTGACATATTTTTATAACCTAGCAATTTATAACATTTCAGAAACAGACTTAACATAAAATTAAAAGTCTTGTGGTCATTAGTTACCACATAGCTGAGTAGCCGTGAGCAAGCTTTTAAACTTTTAACATAATTTATTTTGCTGGGAAAAATTAATGGGAAATTTACTTACGGAACCAAGCGGCGGGCGGTCACTGTTGAGGTCCATTGTTGTTTCCAGTAATTCAAAACCTTCATAATGGAAGACTCTAAGATGTACAGTACACTGACCATATTCAATTATATGAACAATACAGGACTGAATTCATACCATTCTCCATGCAGCTCAGCCTAATGCAAGAGATAACCTCATGTCAAAGCCAACATTAGCTGCTTTTTCTAACCCCATTGTATATAGCCTAAATATACTTTATATTTACTGTATTTTATTTTATTTTTAACATAAGTATTTAGCTATTGTTTTCTTCTTGCAAATTTTATTACCCTTTTTTTTTGCACTTTTACAATTATAATTTATTTAGCAGCTGCGTCCACTGTTTTCCTCGTGGGACAATAAAGTTTGCCTAACATAAGCATAACAGTAGCAATGCAAACAATTTTCAGAGAGATCCATGAATTGTTTTGAAGTTTCCAAACAATCACAGCACCATTACTTACTTTACATAATTTAGTAGATCTTTTTATGTTGCAGTTGCAGTAAATGATCGTAGCCCAGTCTACTATGTGCAGACAAATTTTACAGAGTCTTATTGCACAGTCCAACAAAGCAGGCGCTGATTACTTCCTCTCAGAACTACTGCTTAGATTGCGGCTTCCGAGCTCCAGACACAACTACTCTTAAAAAATCAATTGGCCCAGCAAAACATGTACAGCTAACAATAGAAAGGAAACTTGAGTTGCCTATTTCCTGCTTCCAGACCAATCCAATCTTCACACCTTGAGGGTAAGTAAATTCTTAAGAGGTTTAATAATTTATTGGCAAATTGAAATATACACTTATATATGTCTGCGACTTCCCACAACTTTTAAGGATGTCACTTCTAGAGGCTTTAATTTCCGCTAAGTCGTCTACCACCATAACTCACACTTGTTCCAACTGTTTTCCTTGCATGTGCAGTTGCCACTAATTACTTGCTCTGATTAGCTTCGCCTCGAGCCTAAACTTTTAAGAGTCTGCATTCCTACGCGAGGATCCTAATCACTTCTGTCGCCATTACAACACACACCATGCCTCCAAAATCAGCGTGATTACAGCCATTTTTAAAACAGAGATGAAGAAATGTGCTGCTCTTTGTGTGTTTTTGTATGTTGGGAGTTGGATTATGGAGTGGTTACTGGTCAGATTAGCCTTTTTAAAATTTGCTTTTGATGCAAGAAGTTTTCGAAATCTCTTCAAATCTTACAAAGGTGAAAGGTGTATTATGTATATTTTCTGCCTGTCACAATAGAAATGTTTTGCCTTGAATGTTCCACAGTACGGCATTAAACTTATCCATTGCCATCAAGCCTTAAAGGGCCCATAATATGTTATTACATGTTCTATGTTATAATGTTGTTTCCTCATCACAAACTTACCTGAAGTTGTGTTTAGTTTCATTCATATGTTTAACACACACATCCTGCATGTGGGCTGTGTTCTTCTCTCAACACTCTGTTCTACCGTGTGATGGCAAGTGGTAATACAGGAAGTGCTCCACTGTGTTTTTAAACTCCATACACCTTCACTAGAATCATTTGGATGATTTCAGCCCTGGAATTGCCAATCTCCACTGAACAAAAGGTAAAAGATGACATCACAAGTTGGAACAGAGCATTTTGAGCTTTAGAGATGTTGACAGACTAATATAATGCAGGATTATATAATGTGTGAATGAAACAAAACACAACTCCACGTGTGTTTTTGATGACGTAACATTATAACATGTCTTAAAGCTCACATGAGTCAATTTTGTGTAATATAGGACCTTTAATTTGATCCCTTGGGAAGAGATTTCAGAGAATCCGGAAACGATCTTGTAGAACATAATGGTATATGATGGGGGATTCGGTGGTACAAAAGAGCTTTTTCAACCTACTTCATTTATCCATAGACAAAAAGTGCCATCACTAGCTACCTACAGGAGTTGGCATGGCAACAGTCCTCCACTGTTATAGCAATAACTCAAATCAAATTGAAATATTATATCTTTTGAATGAGGAAAGGTCCATCATTTGCCTGAAACCCCTAATACTTACAGTACAAACATACTGCACTTAACACTCAGCCCAAAATTAAATTCTACTTATTTCATCAGAGACCTGAACAAATGCCCAACAAATGCACCTTTATGATTTAAATCACAAAGATTTCACCTGTCTCTTCTGTTTTGTTTGCTTCATGTATTTTGATTGCTCCATTATTACTATAACTGAAGTTGTTTGCTATTGTAAATCTCTGAGTGACTTCTTTGCAGATTGCCATGTCCTTGCTAGCGTAAGTGTTTGTCTGTGGGACCAAATTTGATTTCCAAAGCAGAACAGTACTGAGCATCAGCTGGCTTATACCAAATAAACCTCTCCGCACACACGCTTTTGTTTGCTCTTTCATATTCTTAATTTTCTCTCTCAGCGAGCACAGATAGGTTAAGTCATTTCAAGCATTATTTAAATTCGGGGTAGTCATTTATTATGTGGCAAGCAGATGCTAAATTATAGCAAGAAGAAAAGAAGAGAGGCGTGAATGTCTCCCCAAGTATCTAATCATGATCTTTCTTGCATGGTAGCCCCAGTTAAGCAGCTAAGCAGAATAACAAAGAGGAAGACTTATCAAGGCAATTACAATAGAAGTGTGAATGCATTTCTATTTCACTAGTTTTTGATGACAACAGCAGGAGTTTTGTGTAGTTGTACAAAGCCAGCTGCCATGGAGGACAGAGGAAAAGGCCAGTTCTGAAGCTTTTTAATGCCACTGAGCAGGAAGTGCACTTAGTCACGTGATCACCTCTACACTGGGAGGGTGAGATCGGTTACATTCAACAGTGGTGTGTCTGTCAAAAGAAAGAGCAAGTTGTGTTCCGGGAGTTACCTTGTGTGCCACCATTGCCGTTCGGGTTGTATTATTTTGCATGGGGCTGCTAATCTTGACAGCAAATAAATTGTATGGACAAAGCAATCGGAAAATGAGGAGCATCATGATGAATATTTGAATCAGATTGGTTTTGTAACATCCAGTTGAGGGAAAAGCACAGACATTGTCCCTTTCCACAAATGCACAAAGCGCTTACCTTCAGCACACTTTTCACAAACAAAATAGTCTGTATTGAGGCTAAAATAGGCTGAAGTCTGGCTGTCAATGTCACTATGTTTGTTTTGGTTCGTTTGGGCACTTGGCCTTTGGCTTCCACACAAAACTCAATACTGCACTGTAATATTTGTGAACTCAAATATCATGAGAATCCATCTTGATGTGCAAGGTTGCAAAAATTCTATTTAATGTGGAAGCATCCCGGCTCACCCACCAGTGAATAGGCTAAATGTTTTAAGTGGTTCTTTGTTCACAGTTCTCCTCAATGTGTTCTCAGAATGTTTAATTGCTTTGTGAGATTTCATATTATTCTGTCTGAATTTGATATAATGAGGTTAACTTTGGTATTCCGTTGTACGCTTTTGAAGGCTGACTTTTGTGAGTGATTTCAAGCTGTCACATTACCATATCAGAAAGGTCAGGAACTAAGAAAAAGGGGTTTTGATATTCAGCTCATTAGTTGAATAACATTGTAATTCATAAAGCGCCTGTACATGTATTACTTATGTCTTGACTGCTAAGTTGATAGTATTTTACGGTAAGCAGTATCCGTGCAGTGATGTGGTACACAAAATTCCCCCTTTGTATTGCAGTTTTAGTTAATTAGCTGTGTGCTCAGTGGGTTTGCTAGTTGGAGTCAAGTCTGGAGTCTGTACCAAGGCTGTTGTGAAGTATCGCTCAAGCAGATAGGCAGAAAGCAGCAGATTAGCCCAAAAAGAGCTGACAAGTTTAGATCCCATTTGGGGAGAATCTGCCTGGAAGAATAGTTCATCTAATTGTGAGCCAATGCAGCTCAAATTTAGATCACCTTCAAGTAGAGGATCGGTTTTAATTATGATGAGTATTCAGAAATACATTAGGATTATAACCTGCTGTAAACTGCGATTAGTTACCAGGTTGATGTAAGTTGCACTATATAGGCTGCTTGTCTCTATGGCGATGGTATTGCTTTGCCTATAGCAGTGTTTCTCAAATAGAGGTACCATAGATATAAATGGACATAGGTAATCTGCTAGCTACCACGCTTCAAATAGGAAGTGAGCATGGGCGCTTCCAGCTCCATCGACTCCGGCTCCAATTAACTTTTTATTGAGAAAACGTCGCCCCTCTCGCCATAACTGCTGCTGTTAGGCTGCTCATTTTGGTCTTAAAATGTTTGTATTAATTTAGAGACCACTCTATTATTGTTTTTAACCTTATTTGGGTTAATCACAATTTAGCTGGCTAGTTTATCCATGGTTTAGTCTAATTTTAGATCTGGTTAAGCCCTAATTTAGGCCTTAGAAAGACTCAAGTTAAATATGATAGGTGGTACTTGGTGTGAAAAGTTTGAGAACCAATGACATTAAATTAAACTAACCTAACTCTATTAAGCAGAAAATATGACGTCACTGTGTTAACTTACATGTCAGATCTATGGGGAGGTAAGAATACTGTTTTTCAATAGATGTGGTTACCATGGTGACAAGCACCTTCCTGAGACATTCAAATACAATGGTTGTACTAACACTATTTCATTTTAATAAACTTGATGCAGCAATTTTTTGAATCACCTATAGTTCCTTCTCTACTTACTGATCTGCAAAGGTGAGATTCAAAACCACAACTTTCTTGCTAAAAACTATAATGGCTACCCATATTTGGAATAACAAAAATATTGTAACCAAGGAGCTAACCACATACCAATACCACTGTCAATCTAAACAGTGGCAGTTGGTCAACCAGCCGAAGACTGGGCTAAAACACATACTGGTGACTGAGAAATTACAACTCAGGAAGTGATTGAAAGTCTCTCCAACACAAACACAAGATATAGAGCGGCTTCATTGTCAAGCACTGGCAGACCACATTCAGTTGAAGTTAACAACACGGGCTGGATTCCATCACGCAGCAGTCTAGTTGGCGAGAATGGGTCACAGTGCGCAAGTACCTCTTAGAAAGGTGTCAGTCTTCCAGTTTCCGAACCCACTTTCACCAAAGCTTTCAATCCTTTTCAATTGTATTCCCTTCGAGCAATGCATTTAGCTGGGGCCTGACTATGCGGGGAGATTTCAAATAGAGGTAAAAGGTGCACGAACAAAATCTGGAAATGTACGGAATACGTGTCATTTTGTTATGAATGTTTTAAGTTGTAATAGTGTTAACAGCAGTCATAGTTAGTAAACAAGATACAGGGATGCTTTTTATTATACTGTAAGATAAACAGATCATAATTTGGCATTTTATTCATTGTAAAACACAATATTAATCTATAACAGCTTAAAGGTACACTGTGTAACTTTCTATTGGGGGTCCTCACTATGGCTTTAAATGTATCCATTTTGAAATAAGTCAGTTGTAGGAGTATTTATTGCTGAGAAAGATGCCTGGAAACACATGCATTCTTACTGTGAGCAGGGTTGCTGCTTCACAGATCTGACCTGTAATTTGGCCTAGTGGCGTCACCTGATTATTTCCATGGAGATCGATATGTTTAATGTCATACTATGGAATACTATGGAAACATGCGCCTTTAATGATAGAAATGGGACCATTGACTTCCTGTTCAAAACTGCAGAACTACTTTTTTCAGTTTGGTATGGCAACCCGAGTGAGACATTTTGTACCAAGGCTCTTCCTCCATTCCTCAGAAGTCTTAGTATTGTGCTGTGAGCAGGTAATGGCATTTTTATTGTAATTTCATTGCGAGGTCTGGTTTAGTCATTGGCCAGTGTTTTACTTTGTTTGACGATGTGTGAAATCAGCTGTTTGCAGACGGACAAACTGTTAGCACTGCTGAGTCTGGCCCGCCACGTTCAAGACATACTGTAGCAAGTAACATAGTGACTATATTGCACTGCATACTACTACAAAATGTACTACTGGCAGTTCACTCACTCCTTTGTGCCTTTCTTAAAGCTTACCTCTTGAATGTACAACTCAATTACCCTGTTATTATTGCAATTATTTCTCATTCACTCTTTTTCGCTCTTTCAAGTTATTGTTCATATACAACTTCCCATTGCAGGACTTATTACATAAATTAAGTCATTACGTCTTGGAGGTCTTTGTTCCTAATTGGAGTAGAGCATGTTTACAGAGAGGGTCCAGGTACTTCTTGTAATTCATCCTTCTGAGTCAGAAAATCTCCTGAAATTTGCCTGTGATTTTATTCAGTAAGGACAAAACATGAGCTTAATGGTCTCTGGGTTATTTATGATTTTAACAGATGAATGGGTTGAGAAAGAACACTGTTTATACATGCAAAATCTGATCATTATCTGATTTCTGGAGTTATCAGATTATTGAAATGTCATGTAAACAGTTACATCTGATAAGAGTAATCTGATTTCTTTCTGATGGCTCACATCTGTGCAGATTTTGACATGGAAAATTATGCAAAAAATCCATTAATTAACTGACACATTTTTGATGATCAGATTCATGTAAATACTAGGGATCCAGCTTTTTCAGTTCTGATACCGATTCTGATACTATATCTTTAAGTATTTGGCAATACCCGATATCAACAGATGCCAATACAGAGACTGAAAACAGCTTTTATTTCCTTAAAACAAAGATTAAATAACAGAACTGATCCAAATGTGTTATGTAACTGTTATTTATCTCTCAAATAACTACAGAACAAATTTCTATAAATTAAACTGATAAAGTTATTAAAATGTATATATATATATATATATATATATATTATATATATATATATATATATATATATATATATATATATATATATATATATATATATATATATATATATATATATATATATATATATATATATATATTCTGAGACTTTCTGGGCCAACTACGACAACTACGTAGTTGGCCAACTACGACAGCTAATAGTCTTATTACATCAGTTTGTTCAACCAGAATATCGACTGAACTGATATTTGGAAGCCGTTATCTGATCCAGCAAATTTTTCAGTATCAATGCCGATATCAAATGCTAGTATCAGATCGGTGCATCCCTACTAAATACACACCAAAAATAAGACTTTATTATTGCGTTATCTAATTATCTCAATTAACCGAACTTTACTGGCAATGTAAAAGTAAGTAGTACAGTAGCAGCCATTATAGCCATTACATACACTCAGGACACAGCGTCTTTATGGAAATACAGCGAATCAATGCATAAATGTAATGTATAAATAACAATACTGCACATATTATGTATGAATGTAATCTGTAACCTTGCTCCAGACCATTCACTACCCACAATAACAGCTGTATATGTGATATTAGAAAACACTATTCTCACAGTGACATAATAGAACAAACCAGGCTTTTCTATGAAAAGCTGAGACTAACTGTTCAACCTGACCTGGACAGAATCATGAATACATAATCTGCAATTTCCACAGGTATTAGGGAAAATAAATACACGCCGAATAATGCATGCTCCTGCAGATGCTAGTAATTAATTTCCAATTTATTACAACACACTTAATATAGTATGATTAATGAGTTTTAATAGTGATTATAGCGTGATTACAATCTTTATGAATCAATAGGCCAATGCCAGACAGTTAGTCATGATTTAATTGCTTATTACACAAAAGGTTTTACTTAATATGCATCAATAGTCCATTTGGGGCCTGTTCTCATTTACAGTTTCCATTGCAGTTGCTCTTTGTCACTGTCCAAATCATCACTTCACAATGACCTACTGGGGTTAGAAAAGTATATGGTTAATGGCTTCATTTATAGGTTTTGAAAACTGTTGACCATGTAGTAGTATATTGTTTGATAAATTTGAATACTGCATAAGTATTTTCAGATTCAGCTGTCATGGCTACAACTGTGTCCTTGTTGATTACTACTCAGTTAGCTCTCACAGAAGAAGAATTAGTAATGTTTGTAGGAATTGTACAAATAGAATACGTGTATGTAGAAGAATCATAATTAGAAGTGTAACTCAATAGAAGTAGTAGAAGTAGTAGTAGTACTAGTATTAGTAGTAGTAATAGGAGGAGGACATGAAAGATGAAGCATAGAAATACATAAGGAAAAATAGCATTCAAAAAGCTAACAAAAGACTATAGTAAAAGTACATTGTGTAACAGTTTGCCATTTAGCATTCAGAATCTATTTGCAAGTAAGACGTTGTGCAGGATTTTTCTCTGAGTATTTAACACCTTAAAATCTCCATTGGTTTAACTGAAAATACTGTGATGTATGACGATCCTTATCCCTATTGTGGGAGTAAAAATAGAAGTGTAACTTGGTTGGCTGTGTGAATGAAAGCTTGTGAATCCATTGTGACTGGTGGAACAGTATAAGCCTTGATCAGCAGTAGTGCCAGAGCCTGTAAATGCAAATGAGCCATGCAAATTAGCGGCGGTACGTTTCTCCCAGTAGCTGCTATAATGATCAGATTAATAGATCCAAAGATGGGAATCCCTTTTGGCGTAGTTCAGGAAACCTCAGGGATTGGTGGCATGAAAGTAGATTAAACCTCATTTAAAGTGCTGAGGCCATTATTTATGGGTTAACTTCGCAAGCAAAAATAATGCTTATACAATGAGGTTAATTCAGCTGACCCCAAATATTTCCCTAATTCACATGAGTATAGCAAACTAGGCTAACGCTATGATGAGTTTACTATAGCATAGCAAACGCTTGGCTATTTTGGACTTTGTGTAGCTCATTACAGGATTATTTAAAGGGTCTATATAAGGTTATTTTCTGATCTATGTTATGATGTTGTTTCCTCATCACAAACATACCTGGATTTGTGTTTCGTTTCATACGTTTAGAACACAAATCCTGCATATTTAGTTCTTCTCTCAAACTGAAAACACTCTGTTCCACCTTATGATGGAAGCGCAGGAAGTGCTCCATTGTGTTTTCAAACTCCATACACATTCACTAGAATCATTTGGATTATTTCAGTCCTGGAATTGCCAATTTTTATTAACAAAAGGTAACCTGAAGACTACCACTACATGACATCACAAGGTGGACCAGAGCATTTTGAGCTTTAGAGATGTAGACAGACTAATAATACAGGATTATTCAAACACAACACAACTCCAGGTATGTTTTTGATTTTTTTTATAGCACAGCTAAAAACTCACATGAGACAGTTTTGTGTAATATAGGACCTTTAAAGGTGCAATATGTAACCTTTCTAGTGGACGACGCACCACTTGTTTCTTTCCATGGAGATGTTAATGTTTGCCTAAAATGTTCCACATTATGGCATTAAACGTACCTATTGAGAAAAGTGACTGACACCACAAGGCCAAGTAACAGGTAAGGTCTGTGGCAGGGCGAGCCCACTCACAGTGAAAATGCATGGTTTGGAGCAATAAAAACATCTAGACAAGCAAAAAAGCTATAGTGTATCTTTAAAGCAGGAGTTGACACAAATAAAAACCATTTCAGGGCTGAGTAAATATTTACTACTCATAATTACAGCAAAGATTAACACCAGTGAATTTGTATAGAGACTAGAAAATTGTGCCTGAATGCTGCATGTTGCTTAGAGAGCACAATTTTCTCTTCTCTCTCTCTCTTTTTTTTTTTTTTTTTTAATATTTTTTACATTTTTGCCCTCAGCTGCACTCCTTGGCGTGTCTCATCACACTTCACACGTCTTGTCATCTCTTAGCCGTCTGTGGCTGCTGACGTGCTGTCGACTGCAGACCGTTTTATCTGGTGTGGAGTGAAAACAGCTGTATTAAGCAGTGAGGGAGAGGGCCGGGTGTCTCTCAGTTATAATGAGTTGATTCATTATAAAAAGAATCAATCCATGGATGGAATCTTCATAGTTCATTTGCCAGGGGTGTTCATGGAAATAAGGTGGGATTTGATCATGTAAATTGAGTAATGCATTTTTAATATCAATGCAAGTCTATCTATGGTTCATGAGTGTGCAGACCATTGCAGGAAATGAGTATATTATTTTTTACACTTTAATATCAGACCTCTTTGTTACTATGGTTACTATGGGGAAGAAATTGTCCTATTGAGTTCAGAAAATTCAAATAATATTTTCTAATTTTGGTACACATATTATGATGATAGGACTATAATTGACAAATGGTAACACTCATTACAACGCACTCCATTTAAGTTTAATATAATGTTTCTGATGGATTATGCTTGTCTCCATGGAGAAGTTCCCGTTTTGCCTGGAATGTTCCACAGTATGGCATTAAACTTATCTTAACTTGCATTTATTACTATGTAGGTGTTTGTATATTGCTAACACAGGATTCTTACTGTGTGCAAGCTCATTTCCACAGATCTGACCTGTAACTTGCCAAATAGGCGTCACTGGCTTGTCTCCATGGAAATAGTTATAACAATAATCCACAGAATTACTTTTTCAAGTTTATTATATTTCACATTTCTACTTAAAAACTGGAATTGATGTGTAACTTTAGTTGGAGCGCAAACTTGCTGCTTTCACTTCTCTGGAAAACTACCTTCATTCAAAACTTTGAAATAATCCAATCAGAATTCAGTCTTGCCATACATCTCCACTTGATGTAAAGGGTATATAACATTACATGGGGAAAACTCTGTTATGAGATCGTAGGGTATCTGTGCTTGGTATTTCAGGTCAGACAGCGCATAAATGTTCACTTCCACTGCCACATGCTGAGCTGCTATTGATCGGCAGTCTCCCTCTGTCCCACTGTGAGGACTTCTGAGGAGCTGAAGAGCTTCTATTAAGTCAATGCACAGAGGAGGAGGTATAGGTCCTGTCATTGATCTGAGCCTCTTAACATGCAAACAGCCCACAAGCTCATGTACTAAGACTCTACAATGTTAGAGCCATGACAAGTGGAGGAAGGCCTGAGAACTGGGTTTTGTATTGTTACACAGTCGTAAGAGAAAGTTATGCAGTGCCACTAACAGCAAATGATCATAAGTTTGCATTTTATACTTTATATTTTAAACAACTAAAATCAAAATATATTTAGTAAGTAACTACTACTGTAAGGAACAGTAAGTTCCTGTTCCTCTAAGATCAGTACATTGCTGTATTTTCTCAAACCTATTATACAAGTTTTCAAAGATGTTAAAGATGTTGTTGAGGCTGCTTTAGGCCATTGTTCTGAAACAATGAAAAGACACCTTCAAACAAGTCTGGATTCTGTACAGGTTCCTCAACCTGAAATCTACATTTGCCCTGTCACAGTCGAGAAGACAGAGTAGGACAGGATTGCCCAGTCTCCACAGGTTGTTGACATGTGGACAATGGAGCCAAAGATGAGGGATGGGAAACTCCCAAAAAAAGGAGACGCAACAAGAAAAGACTGGAGAACGCAGAACCAACCCAGGCATCTCCTGGGGCCAAAGGCCCAAGAATGCACATGGTTCTTTCCCTAAGAAACAGGGACCTAATCTAGATCCAATCCTGAAAACCAGAACCCGGAAAACACTGAGAGGAAACAGCGGTATCCATTGGGGTTGGCTGCTATTGCCAACCCCAATGATGGCCACCAAAGATATGCCAAGAAAACCTGGCATCAGAACAATGGACAATCAGAGATGTCTCCAGCACCTAAAAACTCTATCCCAAGAAGAGAAAGGAGACCTTTTAATACTGGACAGGCGACAGAGAGAAGAGCCAATGATGGCAGACCTAGTTGTCCAAACAAAACAGAAAGGCATCCCAGGCTCCTAAAAACTAAAAAAAAATTATAAAAGGAGTGGTAATGGACCCTGACCAGATAGGGAGGGACCAAAACGCAACAAGGCACAGACTGAAGCAACACAAGCTTCACCCGAGAAAGAAAAGCCTACGTTTTTGCCGCCTCCCATACCCACCAAAAATGCCTGGTTTAAGAAAACTGAAAAAACACTGGAAGACCCAGGCAGGCTGCTGAAATTATGGGCAAAACTGGTGGAAACCCCCTCAGCCAATTCAGGTGTATCCTCAGAGCCCACCAAGACGTCTTCCAAAAAAGGCAGGTGACTGCAAGACAATTAAAAACAGAGAAGAGAAACCAGCTTCCAAAAGTAAACAAACTTGTCTGTCACCAAATGTTCAGGCTCCCACACCAAAGCCTGAGGTTATCGAGGTGTTTCCTTCAGAACCACCAAAAGAACAGAGACCACCCAAGAAAGGCAGGTGACTGCCACACTCCTGCAGAAGGTGGTGAAGAGAAACCAGCTCCAAAGCCTGAGGTTATTGAGGTGTACTCTTCTAATCCTCCAAAGGCAGAGAGATGTCTCCCAAGAAGGACAGGAGATTGTGAGACCATAACAGAAAATGTTCAGACACCTCGAGCAACCCGGGTCCCAAGCGTTAAAGAATGAGCCTGTGATTCCTTCCATCTGCCTGATTGAGAAAGAACAGGGTCCTGACAGCACTGGTCCTACAAATGTTGTTGCACAGCCACAAACTCCTGAAAACAAAACCTACGACAGAAGTAGTAAACAAACTTTGAGGCTGCAAGCTCTCCTTTTCAATCAACAGTCCAGCCCCAATGTGGTCAAAGAGGAACCACCAAAATCTGAGCCAGAAGACACCAAACCAAGTGTTCGGTTCTATGCTGAGATACCGGACAAATCAGACGCAGCCATCATAAGACCTACAGGAGCTCAGCAAACAGATAACAACCAATGAAAAAAGAAGAAAAAAAGTGCCAGGGCTGGATTCTGCTTTTGTTTTGGTGATTAACCTGAAGGCGATGTATATATATATATATATATATATATATATATATATATATATATATATATATATATATATATATATATATATACACACATCGCCTATATATATATATATACATCGCCTGTATATATATATATATATATATATATATATATATATATATATATATATATACACACACACATATATATATACACACATATATATATATACACACATATATATATACACACACACCAAACTATAAGCAACTGGGGGCACTTAGCTCTGATATGAACCACAAATGAAAACATGAGTGCACTTTTCTTCCATCTCAGCTTCTGTCGAAAATACAAGAATTATGTACAGAAATAGCAATGTTTTTCTTTTTGTTTTTTTCTGACTAATAACAGGTCAGTCTCACCAATGATGACTGTGTCCTTTTTCCTTCTCTTCTTTCTGACATATATATATATAAGATAAGACAAGTAGGTGAAAAATTTGCTTTTAAAAGTTACCGCTAAAAACACATTAACCAACCCAAGCCATTTTCCTAACCCTAACCTAAACGGCTGAACCCGAAAGTGTCATCTGAGAATCAGGACGGTTCACGGTTAGCATGCTAATTGTTGATAGTTTTACCAATGACAGCCAAACTCTGATCTGGCCTCTGAAGATTGTGACAAGTGGACTTGTTGCAAACTGTTTGAAATGAACTAGTTTTGTCCAGCACCTTTAGCTGGACAAAACTAAAGTAATGATGTTTTAAACATCATTACTTGAATAAATAGTCAGGCAGCTCACTTCAACATATTGTTCCAATCATTTCACAGGTTGATGCATACTACATTCCCCGCTGTCTCAACCTCTGAACTTTTGTCTTCCCTGTATATACTAACAAGAAGTCTACAAGCTACACATCTCTTTAAAATTGTAGTAAATTTGATAAATAGTGTAAGAAACTTCACTTTTTAACTCCGACTCATGGTTTCATAATTTGATATTTCAGTATTTCAGTATGCGTGGTCTTCTTACAGATTGCAGTAGCTTCGTGCATGTTTTTGTCCCAGCGCTGTGGTCCCTGTGCCCCAACCTCGCTGATCTTTCACTTCCTCTTTCCCACAACCTTCAGCTCCACCGCCAGACAAACCTGCTAATGCATAATTTAGCGTGCTGCTAACGTCCTCAGATTAGACAGAGAAAATTGTTTCGGGAATGCATGAATGTTTAAAGAGCAGTCAGTGAACCTCCGCTAGTGTCTGCAAAGGCCCGTGCTGCTGTCATCATTTTCAGTGCAAAACTAGTATCAGAGGACCGAGGTGACATCACACTACAAAATTTAGGATGGAGAAGAAAAACACTGGGAAAGATGTGTGGAGCATTGGCCTGTAAAGTCGTTGTAACAGATTTGAAAAATGTAAAAAACACAGCTAGTTCATTTTCCACTATTTGCAGTGGTCAAAAGATTTTCCTCACTTTCTTAATGCGTTCCTAGTTCCCAAATGTTTCACCGTGATGAATTTATGCTAAAAACTGCAAGCAAGCTAACAGCGCACTTCCCGGTTCGCAGATGATAAAATTGCTTTAAAATTAGATGCAGACAGAACACAGTGGTCCTTTTATAATGTATCTGAACTGGGGCAAATCTAATGTTATGTTATTACAAGAAAACTGGTTACAGACCCTTTAATATGAGCAAAAATAGAGGTTGTATACAGCTTCAAAACTTAATACTTAAAAGTGCATTTTTCTGGTGTACGATCTGGTATATTGGACAAGCAGGTGACACCACCAGGCCAAGTCAGAGGTCAGATCTGTGGAACGGCAATCCTCCGTACAGTATGAATGCATGCATGTTTTTGAGCAATAACAACACTTGTAATGAAAGGAATGCAGAATATATATATAGTGTAACCTTACCTTATACTAGTGAAAAAGTTAAGCAAATAAAAAAGTCTAGTGCTTTCCAATTATACAGGATGGCACTGGTGGTCCATTTGAAAACAGGAACAGGGCACAGTGTTAGAAGCAGAAGTGGAATGGGGCTGGGTGGCTGGGATGGTTGAGGCCAGCTCTTAGTTTTGTTGCCAGTCTAGCTGCATGCTTTGGCAGTAGCTCCCATAAGCCCCTCACACAAGAATCGCCTGTGTGTATCTATAGTTTGCCGGTGATCTCCACACAAACTCTTATCTGCGTCCAGGCTCAGAGCAGACTGTTTACATCGGATTGTGATCAAAGCGCATAAATCCACCACCCGTCTCCGTGATCTAAAACATAGATTATGGAAAAAACATGCAGAAATGCAATCTGAAGTGGATGATTTGCAAATTTCATATTTTGCCAATAGAAGACATGGTAAATTATTGGTGTTTAGGCAATTTAACTATAATTTAAGGAGCTGTACCTGTTTTTTCTGTCGTAAAAACGTGAGAAACAGAAGTGGTTCTTTTTAAACTGGTCTAAAATTATTCCTCTCTTACCTTATGCAATCCGAGCATCTTTATTATACACTGCAGTTTATAAGCACTTTTCACACTTTCAGAGATTAGAGCAGAGTTTGGCTGACTTGGTAGAGCTGACAACAACTAGCATGGTAACTGTGCACTTATTGTTACATGCAAACAGTACACACCAAATTTATTCTGACCTCAAGAGCTGCTTATACAATATGTCTGTACTGGGGCAAGACATTTTTTGCTCAAATGCATGGAAAAAAATGGGAACAGGCCCTTCAAAGAGTAGAAAATAATATCCAAAGTTGAGAAGCAACATGTTTCATACACTATATTTCGACCAGAAGAACCTGTCAGGATAATCCCAGGGCAAAATCAGATCTTTCCACAGATCTTAAGGGTTGTCTTGGTCAGGATACCATGCATGGAGAAATATCTTATTTTAAAGGCTGTATGGAGGATTTTTTTTGTTTCAGATTGTCAATGATAATTATGATGACCAAAAAAAAAAAAAAAAAAACATTTAAAAAAGGACAAACAGTTGCTGGATTTCTCCTTCCTTGGAAAATCCTCTATACAACCTTGCATTACCCTAACTCAACCCTAACCTGTTTCTTAAAGGAGCACTGTGTAACTTTTGTTCTGGAGGGTCCGTCATCAGCTTGGTATGTTCCACAGTATGACTCAAAGCATGTTTTTTTTTTTTTTTTTTTTTTTTAACTTATGAGGGATAAAAACATCTATAATTTTATTAATGTAAGATTTAAGTTTAATGTCATAATATGGAACATTTAAGGTAAAGCATTATCATCTCCATGGAGACAAGTAAGTGGCAAATCCTCCACCACAAAAGTTGCACCTTTAAGTAGTTACTAAGGCATCACACATTCTTAATAAACTATTTGTTCATTATGAAGTAAGTCTTTGGTCATTTTTATTAAGAGTATTTATAGTGTAGTTATCTTAAAGTAGTGCCTAAGTCAGTTTTAAACCTATTTTTTCATATTTATGATCAGAGATTACTACTTACTATTGTACTATTGTAGTGGGCTATTTTATTTGAATCTTTTACTGTACTATTACAAATCTGCTGGTATCCCTCTTTACCATACTGTCTTGTTTCCCATATGGTAAATATCATGCTCGCTCACTGAAAATAAACCACAAATTTAAACTTGACGCAGTATTTGGATAAATACTGTTATACAAGTGTAGTTTATGATTATAGCTTGAGTAATAGCCTAAATTCTCGTCTTACATATTGGTGTCATGGCTTCTGTTGGTAATTCTGTGTGTTTTATGGCACTGACTCTTGCCTCAAGTTAATTAGCTCTAAATGGAGTAAATATATAGACACAGTTTGTCTGGGGTTGCACTATAATTGTTATTTAAGCCATGAAATATGCGCGGTGGTGTAAAAAGGTTATTATTTGTGGAGCTGTTTTGTTTGCTGCTCGGGATAATAATGGGAAATGATGGCGTCTGACCACGGCTTAGTCCAGAAAATTCATTTCTTTACTTAAATATTCATCAACCCCAAACAACACTGCAAAAACTAAAATCAAGCCAAGTTAAGATTACCTGAGTAAGTAAAATGATCTACCGATGGAACAAGACTTTTTGCACTTAAAATATGCAAATACAACTTACACTTAAAGGTGCATTGTGTAACTTTTCTGGTGGAAGGTCCGTCAAATGCTTTTCTTCATGGAGATGTTATTGCTTTGTCTGAAATGTTTCACAGTTCTTTATGGAGACCGAACCAGACCAAGTTACAGGTCAGATCTGTGGAGAGGCAACCCTGCTCACAGTCAGAATGCCCCTGTTTCAGGTATTTTTCAGCTATAAAACCACCTACAATTGAATAAATGTAGGGTAGAGCTGTTTAATGTCATACTGTGAAACATTTCAAGCAGAACAATGACATACCTATAGAAACAAGCAGGTGATGGACCCCCCGACCAAATGTTCTTGATTTAAGTCACTGCAACTTACCGAGATACTGCTTTTTGCTGTGAACCTAATGGATTTTTAAATTAGTTTTAGATTATTAGACAAAAAACGTTTCCATATCACACTTGTAGAATCCAGTGTTGGGCAAGTTACTTCAAAACTGTAATGCATTATTTATTACTTGTATTACTTTGTCATTTCAAAGTAATTCGTTACATTACAATATTGCTGTATTTACAATGTAAGGCATTACACTACTATTGCATTACATTTAAGTTACTCTCACCAAAATAACTGGAAATATGGATTTGGCTAAATATAGCTCATGATGCTTAATTAGCTCATCACACATCCAGTGGAAGGTGATGTGGTTCTGACTGAGCTACACTTATGGTTAAAAACAGTAGAATATAATAGTCACAGAGATGGCTCATGGCACAGTACAAGGAACAATCGCAAGAACAGACAAAAGGTCAAAGTCTGGCAAATTGTGATAGAAATACTAGAACTTTAGGCCTTAAACGATTTTTAAACGTGTGACAAAAAGCGCACACCATAGACACGAAGAAAATCTTATGAGACTTAAATCTCCGATCGCAAAAACTGCAGCGGGATGTGGCTGCAGACCCCGGGGTACACAGGTGTGAGCGCGATCGTGTCTGCTGTTTCCTGTTTACAGTAAAACCACTCGCTTTGAGACTCTTAAGTGTTCAAAAGATCAGAGCAATGCACTTCTAGTTTAGATACAAGTCTAAACTCTGTTATTCTTATTTGTGAAATGTGGTGCAGTACTTCAGAAACATGATTTTTAAAGCATAAAAGATTGGCAATAAAGTACACAAGAAATAGAGTCACTATCGCTAATCTGCAGGTTCACCTTGATCTGTGCGCGGTGTGGATGTAAACAGACACACGTGAGGAGCTACTCTCACGTTTTTACTTTCAAACTGGATTAATAGCGCAGTTTTGTGGACTGGGTGTCATTATTTGTGGAGGACAATTTCTAAGGATAATGTGGATGAGATGCTGCAGTTTACAGTAAATATACAACTTTATAAAAGGTGAGTAATAAAGTCTTCTCATTATTTTCATTCTATCCTGAGTTTGTATCTTGTACCTCTGTGTCCGTCACTCCATCTGCCCCTGACGCTCTGTTTTATTGGCTTTTACCGTATCATTGTTTGGTGGTTACGATCATTGCTGATGTTTGGTGGTTACAATCTGACAGAGCAGCTCAGAGTCACACTGACACCACACACACACACACACGAGGAGCGCAGCGGGCAGAAGCAAATCGCAGCCAAAATCGGGCAAATTCTCCTGTAGTGTGGCGGCCTTGCTGACTAGTTTTCGAAAAGCTGGCGGTTCCACTGTTGAAAGCGGCGGCATATCTTCAACAACATACTCCGCCACGAGTCTCCCAACCTCTTGAGGCTGAAGAATATCAAAGTGGGAGAACGTTAATTTTGGCTGCTTTGTGTTATCGCTTTGTGTTATCGCCACTCTCATCCTCCGCTTGCTTCTTTGCTAACTTCATGTTACTATGGCATTAGGACCTCTGTAAATGTTTAGTTAAATTACTGGTGCTATTTCAGTAACTGGACAGTTCTTTAGGTTTAGCACACAAACTGCATTTGACTATGATGTTCTTCATATCCTTATTTTTCACAAACTTAAAGTAATGAGCGTATGCCCATCTGGAGAATGTGCTCTCCGACGTTAGATTATCTGCAGGTTCACTCATCTCTCTCTTCTGTCATTTTGTGACAGTGAAACATTTTGCGTGGACGGTTCACCGCTGCTGATCTCGCGGTGATTTTAGAGAATTTATATGAAGAAAAACAAAAAACCCACTATAAATCCAGGTTAAAAATGCATTGTAACGCGTATTGCTGACATTTGTACCAAGTAAAATATTCTCTTTTTTTTCTGTAATGCCTTACATTACTGCGTTACAGGAAAAAGCAATGCATTACAGTAATTAGTTACTTTTGTAACATGTTACTCCCAACACTGGTAGAATCTAGATCAGTTTAGAAGTCTCATTTTATTCAAGCTTTCGACTGATGTATGATCGGAGCTTGCAGTAAAACTATATCGATCCCCACGAAAACACAATCAAACCATTTATAAACCCTATAAGCAGTATTTAGACTAGAAGAACTAATTAATAAATGTTATTAGAGGAAGCATCACACAGTAACTTCTGATTCCAGGAACGAAGTTGGAACAAAGTGGAAAAGGAATAATTAGTCCAAACACAGTCAGCTGGAATTAAGAGCCATTTAAGTCTATAGGAGCAGCCCCGAGCTCCACAAGGATGCAATTATCATGTCAAGCCGATTGTGTACTTGGTAATGAAGTAATGAACTCAAGGCAGGACTTATCAGCGCAGTTAGGAACTATAGTGTCAAGAACCACACAGTCACACATGAAGATACAGGATTAGACCATTTATTCATTCATACAGTATAGTATATTTAGACAAAATGGGAATGCGTAGAAAGCAGCCATACTGTCTCAGTAATAAATTCCAAGTCAGTCAAAAAATGCAATAAGTCTTCAAGGTGCAGATTGTTGTTGCTCTGGTAGGGGTACGCTTGGTACGCTTGTCTGCATAGAAATGTTGCTGCTTTGCCTAGAATGTTCCACAGTATGGCATTAAATGTATCTTTTGTCCGTGTATAGAGAAAGATATGTTTAATGTCAGGATATATATCTGTATGCATGTCTGTATGTATGTAGTGCAGTTTATTCATTATGGTGTGTGTTACTCACTGCTTCACCATATAACACAGGCTCATGTATTATTGACCATTACCCACAACAAACACACTTCTAATTAAGATTCATCTCAGTCTGTTTCTGATTTTGTGATACAAATGTTATACGCCATAGCCCCAGCCCCCTCCTCAAGTGTAGTTTATGGTCATAGCTTGAGGAATCGGCTAAAATCGTATCTTACATGTTGGTGTCATGGCTTCTGTTGGTAATGTCATTTTTTTCCTTACACACACTCTAGATCTATTAAATTCACTATTAAATTGATGTATTTAACGGTATAGCATTCATGTCTTTTGTCTGTGCATTTTCCAGTGCACATGTAAAATGTGTTTTCATGCAAATAAAATATACTGGAATGAATCACAATAACTAATTTTGTAAACCTGAAGTCATTATTTTACATCTGGCAAAAGGAATTCAAATCCTTTGATAGTACATAATATTAAAAACACTGACAGAACACAATTTGGACAATGGAACCACTTATTTGTGTAGACAAGCAGGTGACGCTACCAGGCCGATTTACTCGTCAGAACTAAAGAAAGGTGATCCCGCTCATCGCTTATCAACATATTGATAACAGGATTTTTTCTCACTAAAAATTTATGTTTTTCAAGATATTTTAGCCAGAATAATCAAGACATCTTTATAATCTATACGTCACTATGGACCTTAAGTGGAATACAGCATACAGCTATATAAGTCCATTGCAGAGATAACACAGGCTCCTTCACTTGACTACACAAACATGCACTAAACCACTTGTGCTCTACCAATGTGTGTCAGATACTGCGTGCATGAGTACGCAGGGAGTAGGGTGGTCCTTATCCAATGAAAAAAAATTAAAGTTTAAAATTTCACTCTGTGACCCCCTAGATATTTAGCAATTAATAAAAAAGGGGGTTTGCAAAGGTTAAAAAAATCTATGCAAGGTAGCTCAAGTTTTTGTCATTGTTTTTGTCACTGTGGCCCTCATTACTGCTAAAGTACTGACGGTAACACAATTAAAGAGTCACATTTTTGCATCATAATATCCTGTTCACTCAACAGGCAGATGGCAGGTGTCTTATGAAAGAAAACATGATATTGACTGACAGAAAAATAGTGTATTGATGCTAGTTTTTGTGCTAAGACACGTTTCAAATAGAGTTAAAAAACATGTAAACGTGGCCATTGAACACCTGCAAAGTTCAGTGCAAACTATGTGAAGTCTTAGTCTGAGAGAAGACTCCTGAAAGCTTGATTCAGCAATGCTGGGCCCACCAATGTTACATGCTTACAGTGTATTCCCTCCCAGGCTTGTGTCACTGCACCACCATCTTCTTAGGAATTCACCTCAGCTTATTGAATTTTAGTATTGATGGCAGTAATTCTATGGTAAACGGTCACATAGCGCTTTTCCACCTTCAAGGCACTCAAAGCATTTTACAACAAGGAACCACTCACCCATTCACACACCAGTGTACGCAGACACTGGGGTGGATTAAGTGTCTTGCCCAAGGACACAATGACAGCATTCATCTGGGGGAGCTGGAATCGCACCGCCAGCCTGTGGGTTGGTAGATCTGACCGCTCAACCAATGAAGTTTGTTTTTTTTTATGTCGAGAACAGGATTCGAACCTTCAGATCAGTGGATAAACGCTCTTACCAACTGAGCTCCTGCTGCCCATGGATAAACTAATATGAGCCTCTTTGATATAGGCCATGTGTGGTATATAGGAGCAAATGATGATGATGATGAATAGCTCTGAAATTGCATCAGTTACAGAAACTTCAGAGCATTTGAGCTACCTATAAATATTAAAGTATTTTCATAAAACTTTAAAGACCACAATTTTGGGAAGGTCAGACCATTTGATTTTAAAAGTTCATAAATAAGGACCACCCTAGCGCAGAGTGTTAGGAACACAAACGCAGTCAGTTCTGTCACAGCCTATCCAATATTCTATATTCCTGATGCCTCTACTGGTGGGTACTTGCATAGTGGGGCTCCGGAGCTGTTTTCTTGTACTCATATATAATTTTTCCCCACACCCTCTTTGCTGCCTGGTAATGAGGCAAAGATTGCAGACATTACCCACACTGCAGTGCTTTTAAATGCTACAGCGGTCACAGATTGGTTCATGGTTCAGATGCCAGCACCATATATGTACTTGTACCGTCCCACTCCAGCCTCCAGCAGCAAAGTACACCCCGACCTGGACCAAGATCGGGCCCGTTATGTTTTGTGGTGTCATTACCTGGGAACCGTGCTGTCTTATGCTTCATTTTTTATTTCATATTTTGTATCATCGACTTCTCAGTATTTTAGGGCACTAATTGAACAAGTTCCATCAAAAGAGAAAGTGGTTACAAAATCGTCAAGCATTCATGACTAACTTTTGAATTTGGGTGGCAGGTGTTATACCAGACCTTTTAAATTCCAGACATTAATTAACTACTTTGATGATGCCTTAAAAGAAATAGTGTTCAAAGCAAGTATTTTCTATTTTCTGTCACTGTTAAATTCAAGGCTTGTTTATTTGTCTAGTTTGAATTTGTTAAGATAAAAGTGACTTTGTCTTTGATTAGACCATAATGTTCTGTTATTTTGTTGTTAAAAATGATTTGGAACAATAATCACAAGTTTATAAATTATTATGGTGTAGCGTATTATTATATTTTGTGGAAGCTCAAGGAAAACTGTTCCCATGTATCATTGGTGTAAACAATCCCACACTTGTAGAAACTGGTGAACTAAGGTGTGATGTATTGTATTGTACAGTATAACAGGCTTCAAATTACTCCAACTTAAACAGATGGGAAATATAATAACAATGACTGACCACTGAACACCTCCAGAATGACTTTTCTGGTGAAGAGTTCAATACTTTCTTGTCTCCATAGAAATTTATGGATGGATTTGTCTGTAATGTTCCACAGTATGGCATTGAACTTATTTTATGAGCAATTTATGTCCCCAGATCAAGTGCAGGTCAGAACTGTGGAGGGGCGAGCACATTTTTAAATGCATTTCTTTAGCAAGAAAACACATATTTAGTTAAGATAAGTTTAATTGCTGTGGAACATTCTAGAAAAGCAAAAACATCGCAGTGAGATGAGAAGGTGGCAGAACCAGAAAAGTTACACAGTGCATCTTTACATACATAAAGCTATAATCTTAACCCTGTTTGTAATCCAAACCTTGAAACAATAATCAATGTCATACAGTCTAATGCTAAAACCATTGCCTAGCATTGAGTTAACCCAAAGTAGAGCTTCACAATTTTGTAAAAAAAGAAATTGATTGTTCTCCCCACTGCAATGTCATGTTTAAAATCTAGTATTCTGTTCACACTACACATTGTCGTTGTCAACTCCAGGAGCATTAACATTTGAGAGAAGACTGAAATATAAACTGATAAACTAATACAAGCATCTCATGCATTTCAGAACACATTTGCAGAGATCTACAGGTAAGACTTCATTCTGTGAAAAGACAGGAAATTTTGTTCTTCGCTATATTATCTAAATAATTTCAGCTTTTGCAATTTGACAACTGTGCTAACTCAAAACTGTGACTGCGAGTGTGACGTCACCCTTGCGATACAAGTTACAGGAGGGAATTTGGAGCCAGGTTCCATATTAGGAATAGGAAGTTTTTTAATGGACAAAATAACGAAATAAAAACACCTGGATCATGCAGAGTGAGTTAATATAAACATTAAACCAAAATGACGAGACTCACTGCAGCAGTTACAGAGATGGGTAATAATTTTCAATGTAAAGTCAATTGGAGCCAAAGTCGATGGAGCTGGAAGCGCCCTCATGCTCACTTCCTATTTGAAACGCGGTGGCTAGCGGGTTAGCTAAGTCCATTTATATATATGCAGTGTATGGTCACAATATATTGAGCAGCCATAACCCAACATTACCCCATTTGGCTTTGTTTGTGTCAACCCAGAACTCACTCCTAAACTTTATTTACTTTGCTCCCAGCTACATTCATTGAAGTGTCTCTTAAAATGTGTAGCCACTGCAAAAACCTACCGTCTCCCTCATGCATAAATACTATAGGGTGAAAAGTGCAGAAAATGACCATCTGCTTCCTCCTAGATAGTCAAAACACAGCGCTTTGAGGGCCAAAAAACTATCAACTAAATACTGCAGATTCCTTGCGCCATTCGCAAAACCCACCAAGCCCCATTTGGCCTTGGAAAACTGGGTCGCCCCGAAGTTCCACCGTCGTGCGAGGGAGAGATGTTCTGTAAAATCCGAGTAGTCGTTAAGTAAAATGGCTTATGCCTGCGGGTGACACTAAAAGAAGAATTAAACATTAAACATTGCATCGCTTAAGCACTATTGTCACGGATATATGGAGGACAAAACGATGCACTATTAAAACTAGCAAATAAGACTTAAATGGGATAGATATATACGTATAGCTGGCAGTTGTAGTACATTATGTTTCTATGCAGGAGGCTGATAACTTAAAGTGCAATAGGCTAGTGGGTGAAAACAGTGCAAATGTTACAGGTGGGATTTTTCTACAACTCTTTTCAGAATGTATAGAGAAACTGAAATATTCTTTGCTCTCTTAGGGATAGTATCTTGTCTGTACAGTTCCCAAATAAAGTTCAGTGGAGGACAGGAGCTCAGACAGTGAGGAGTGAGTTTCCAGACTTCAGTTGTGCCACGTTGCGTAAGAGAAAAGAATCAGGCGCGACAAGGGAGTTCTGCTCAAAGATAGACTCTAGGATTAAAGTTTTAGAGGTGTGAGTGGAGGGGGCTGCCTTTGCCCGGAGCACGGTGACTGCAGTGCTGCAGTCCTGCCACCAAGCCCAAGTCAATTATTTACATCTGAGTCTGTACTGTTGGTTTGCTGTGACAATGTAAACTTTAATATGCTTTCTTAAAGGTGCACTATGTAACTTTTCTGGTGGGGTTGTGCCACCTGCTTGTTTCCATCAATATATTATTATTTTATCTTAAATATTCCATACTATGGCATTACACACTCCGCATAGACCCACGTATTTTTCGCAATACAAAACACCAATATCATAATAAATATAAGATTCCAAAAGTAAGCAAAGTAAGCAGTAACATCCACATGGGGATTAACAGGTGGTGGACATCCCATAGATTTTGAGATACAAAATCTATTTTTCAAGAAAGACCGAGCCAAGGTAGCACAAGGTAACACAATCAATACAAACCAGTCAAATCACAAAATATCACATTATAAAACCATTTACATCTCTCAAGAAAAACATATTATATATATGTGTATATATGTATGAATTTACTTTTATATGTATGAATTTACTTTTTTATATGACAATCTGAATTACAAATTAATTAAAATTGGAATAAACACAAAATCACACAAATCTCAACTAAACCATATATAGCATCTTAGGGTTCTTTTTTATTGCAATTTTAGCGTGAACTAGTTTAATTTGGAGCTTTGTACCAAGTCATGCTTGAATGTACAATTTCTCAAATGAGTCAGTCTTTACTCAGACATAACATATAGTGTGCCAGTGTTGATATTTTCCATGCAAAAGTGAGCTGTCCCTTAAGTTTAAGCACTGCCCTGATTCATCAGTTCAGCCCCTCCACACTCAAGTGCTGCTTTATGGAACGAGACGAGGCCGAGTTCAAGCCTTTGAAAAAGTACTTTAAATAAACACAAAACTCGAGTATGCTAATAACTTGTACTTTAGTTCTTTGCTTGTGTCAGCCCTCACGGCTCTTGTGTCAGTACCACTCACAAGAATAAGCGAAGCCTCGTTGTCACAGGATTCTCTTCTGCTCAGTCGCTGTACAAAAGCCCTGTCATCCGCGTGACTTTGGCGCTATAGATTTTCGGGTCGCTTTACAATGCAGCAGAAGACCGGTCACAGCTTAATACTTCCTCAGAGCAGATTAAGATAAGAATCGCTCCTGTCCTCATTTCAACAAGATGACAACCTCTGCTTCTACCCTCATTCTGACAAGAGAGACAGTGATATGTGTTTCTTAAGCAAAGCGCCAGTGAATTTTCAATAGGTTTGAACTGAGGTCATATATTTCAGAGTCTAACCTCAATCGCGTATTCTGTACAGCGCAGTAGCTTTGAATAGGTGAGGATGATTAAGATGGCTGGAAGTATTTGGACGAGGTTGCAGTCGCCCCGTGGATATTTCCCTAATGGTTTTTCTCACACCGTTGCACCATGATACGTTCATTGACTGACTCCGGCACATAAAAATCTGATTTTGCCTCCAGTTTTACTACACTGTCAATAGAAGAAATAGACGCCTCCAAGCTGGCTTTGTGATGAGATTTCTGGATTGCCTCGTCCGTGGATGACCACAGACGATACACCTTAAGTAAAAATCCAATTCTGTGAAGTGAGTAGCAAAACTATGTCAAATGGGAATACAACTGAATGATATTATTTTAAAATTTTTGAAAAGCATTTTTACTCATGAGAAGACTAATGCATATTCAGCCAATTCAGCCTATACCTGGAAGCAACACACATCAAAATACTGTGACAAGGACAACAAATACAAAAAAGCGCTATCACTTTACAATCAGTGTGCGCCCTGCTAATGAAAGAATACTGGACATCACATCTGGTTTGTCAAGTTGTTCTGTACAGTTTTTTATCATTCTTTTGTATATTTATGGAGAATTGTCGCGTGGGAGCATGGATGATGTGAGCATTGCATAGAATCTTACTATCAGCTAACCGTAACGGCACAGGAGAGATTGCAAAATTACTGAATCATGCAAGGATGACATCTAAAACCTCGTCAGGCATGTTTTTGATGAGGGAACAACGTTATAACATGGTAGAAAGCTCCAAAAAGTCTTTAATTATAAACGCCTTATTAGTACAACTTACATTCCCAACTTTTAACTACCCTTGCAAGTTATAATTAAACATCTCATCTGCATATCAAGTTTTTGTTTTTTGGGGGGGAATTTAATAACCAAATCATTCCATCGCAACTTCTTCTGCATTTGAACACGGAATAATTTAGGCAAAATCAACAAAAAGAACAACAATAAACACATGCTAATTGGACTAGCTGTAGCCACACACTCTCCATTCTAATTGACTTGGGTTGTAAGCACATAGAGGCGGCAGGTGGCCCAGTCAACTGCTCATTTGGGGTTCCTAAATATTTACTGGATCAGAGTCTCTAGGCTAGGGCCCTTCCTGTTCTCGAGTGAGTTTTATGGACAGAATGCGTATGGGCGATTGTAAGGAGCCCACATAGTATTGATCAGGCAGTGACATGGCTGTAATGCAGGACACTGGTGCTAATGGAGGAAGATAAAGTAACTATAAACCCGTAGATAGGCCCAGTTCATCACAGCAAAGCCAGATAGCAGCTGCCCAAGCGAAGACTAACAAAAAGGATTGTGTTTTTTATACACAGAGGCAACGCAGTGTCTTTTATGGGTGTTGGGAAGATGGTAGTAACAATATATGCTTTCTACTACGATTGTGTAAAACTTGCGGAAAAAAGAAAAAACAAATTGCATTTTTTGTGACAGACATTGTGATTGCAGGTATTTTAGGTTTGCGATTTATGTTTAAAAAGTGCAATTCTGTTCAAGGTACACATTGTAAACAGCTCCAGGGGTATGAACATTTGAGAGTGAAATATGAACTGAGGAACTATGGGTACAACAGACTTTATCCATAAAAAGATAAAGGACAGTCTATTACCAAAATCTGTAGTTGGCAGATCAAATCACAATGGCTGACCATTGTGATTTGATCTGCCAACTCAAATTGCAATTAGATTGTGATATATTGTGCAGTGTTGCTTTTCCTGGAATGTTCTGCAGTATGATATTAAATTGATCTATCACCTTAGAAACAAGAAAAGGCCCAAAGTATTTTTAAACCTAAACCTGTAATTTAATGATTACACAAATAAATAAGATGTCCACAAAGAACAGGTTGCAAACACTCCTCCTCGTGCTTGTTTCTGGATATTAAAATGTTGTTCTTTTAGCTATAATCTTCAACAGTATGGCATTAAATATGTCTATCTCCATGGAGAATGTTCCAAAGTATGATTTTAACTTTCTACATCCATGCAATCTTCCTTGCGACGTCTTTCCTACGATGCTTTTGATCAGATGCCTTCTCTAATGCTTAAGTTTCAAGTCTGAGTTTTAAGTCCAAGTCTGATGATGTCCTAAAATGTACATTGTACTAGTGACCACCTCGAGAAAGTTTCATAATGTACCCTTAAGTTATCATGATTTGAAACAGGTGAAGTGAAGTATACCGTAATACTTAATGAGAGTAACTGGAAAAAGGTGAGTGTTGGGGTGATATTGAAGTGATGATAGGAAATTTAGACTATTAGTGGTGCAAGTTCAGCTCTTGAGGGGGTGATGGGGCGATGGAGTGTGAAGCGTGATGGGCAAGAGCAGAATCATATGAAAGTGAGCTGGGAGGGTGAGTCTTCTGGTGGATTTCTGCTTCATTTGCACTCACTGACGCTTTGCAAAGATGCTCTAAATATGCAGTAGCCCTGAATATGCATACTGCACTGAGGAAGTACTGGCTCTTTCTGTTTGTTTACCAGGCCCCCCGGGACTATCTTTGCTCTAAATCGGGGGAAAGAAGCTAATTGCCTTTTTTGTTACTTATAACCTTTAACTTTTGGATTCATATAGCTTCCTGCAATTACACAGTGCGCCAGAGGATATGCAGTTCCCCCTTTAGATTTCTGTAACATGCAATGGTGGAACTTCACTGCATTTTAGAGCAGGTATCTGTATTTTCAACTCCACTACATTTTTGAAAAGGACTGAAAAATAAAAGTTTTGTTTGTTTTTTTTTATTATAGTTTGAGACCTGCTGAAAAGGCTGAGGGTTTATTTTCAACACAAAAATATAACAACAAATACATATTCAATTCACTTGTTTCTGTTGACCAAAATTCAAAATTCAGCACAAATCTTAAAACCTGTCTTAAAATTACCATATTTGAAGTTTTCTTGGACCTCAAAATGTGCAAAATACTTTTACTGTTACTCTTAAAGTACATTTTTAAACAGGTACTTTAATACTTTTACTTGAGTCGATTTTGTCATGTGATACTTTTACTTGAGTATCCAGTATCTGTACTTTTACTTAAGTAACAAAATTGAGCACTTCTTCCACCATTATGTTCCTGCTGAAAAACCAACACTTGTTTCCTTGGACTGGACAGATTCTGTTTCACAATTATTAGGAGGTCTGTGTTTTTTTTTTACCATACAATAGCTGTGAAAGTCCACTGGGCAGTAACGGTCAGTCACGCTGCTTGGAAAACACTACTGCAATAATTATTGATCCAACAAGAATATTTCATTTTTATTGCCTGCAATGGTTTACGATACAGTAACGGTATATGGACTAGAGCCCCACATAACCCCAGGCCTCTCGCCTCTGTGTTAAATCCTCACAATGTTATTTTCTCATATACCACCTTTTAGCTCAGCCCTCCCCTAAGCGTTCACAACATACTGTTTTGTTTGTTCATAGACAGATTGCAGTTGTTCCTAACAGATGTGAGCTTAAGTTTGTTTCTAACTGAGTTCCCTAAGAGTTTTGAGACCATCTACCAACTCACAGGTTTTCCAATAAATCTTACCCAACCTGTCGGCATGTAGCCTCTCCGAACACTTATTTTTGCAGTGTATGTGTTCTGCAAGCAACAGATATTTTGTTATTCGTAGTGAAAATATGGATTGTGATATTCTGTAATTTTGTTTATATTATGGATTTGCAACCATTTTAGAATAACTGATTATATTGTTTTGCTATTGGTTGACAAGTCTGAACACTGAATCTCTAGTATTATGATAGAGCACTAAATTAAATGAATCAATTTTTTGTTTGTCCTTTAATATTTTTGGTAGTTTTATCACAATACTTTTATAGATGGAGGGTCGAAAACCTTCCACTATCTAAAAACATGTCATTTTGCCTGGAATATTGAACAAAATGGCTTAAAAAGGCTAATTTCCATGGAGACAAGCAGGTGGCCAAACTTCCTTGTCAAAGCCTGATCTCATCAGATTTCAGAAGTTAAGAAAGGCAGGGCCTGGTTAGTACTTGAATGGGAGACTGCAGGGAAAAATCAGGTGTCACAGTGGGCACCCCACTGTGACACCTGTGGTAAAAAGTGTTGTTGTGTCCTTAATTAAGACACTTCATTCACCTTGCCAAGTATGAATGTGGTGTGATCATGAGAGATGATGGTGGTCGGAGGGACCGATGGCGCAGATTGGTAGATCAGTCTGCCCCAGGGCAGCTGTAGCTACAATAGTAACTTACCACCTCCGGGTATGGAGTGAATGAATAATGCCCCAAATTGTAAAGTGACTTAGAGCATATAGAAAAGCTCTATATAAGACTAATGCATTATTATTATTATTATAAACACAAGGTTTGCCCCATACCATGGAACATTCTTCGACTTTGATACTAAGCATACTCTATCCTGATTTTGATACCACAATGATAAACACATCTTTTAGATAACTGAATGTAAACTTAAACACAAAATCATTGTTTCTTCAATATTATTGTGTGTGGCCTTAAACAAGTTCTGCTATAGATCAAGACTATTGTAAATATTACTATTCTAAATGATCCAGGAAAGGTCCAATTGTGTCCTTATGTGTATTTATGTGATTCTTTTCGATATCGATACTTGTTAAAATGCGTATAGTCTCTTAGTTTTCTTATGGATTAGTATCTACAACCCTACAACATTGGTTATATCATTTGATATCGACACACTGAAAATAGCAGCGAGAACTGGAGCATTTTGAGTCTGTTTGAGCCATTGAAATGCAAAGAGAAAATTCCAATCCTTACGTACTTGGTCCTTAGGTTTTTACTGCTGCCTCACTGTATATTCAGTCTGCCTTCTGCCAAGAAAGTGTGTTAAGGGTAAACAACATGAATCAAGATGTTTTGCAGAAATCTTATATCAATAATGTCTGGCCATAAGAAGGAATGCTTTTTCACCAATATTCATGTCGAAATAAGCTTCGCCAGTGATGCTGGGAGCTATACTTTACTATATTATAGAGTCAAAATTCTGCAAGCAACTGTAGACATTTTGAGAACAGTCACTTTCATAGCGGTCTCTACTTATTAGTACACATTGGTCCTTTGTGATATTGATCATTTTCACTGATGCAAAATACACACATTTCATTAACCCTGTGATCAATATGAGCATAGCTTGTGACTATAATAATACAAATAATACAAATCAGGTCACCTCTTGCAATTCCTACTAAGGTTTAAACTCAGATTATAGTCTAATTTGAGAAACAGACAGAGCAGTGCCTCCAGTTTTACCTCCCAGTGCACTGTTTTTAGGGCACATATTTATTTTCATAATTCACGATTCCTGGCAGAGACGAGTAGAGTTCCCAACATTATTGGGATCACAAATATACAATTATATGTCAAGCTAGTGAATTTTCTGACCCTGTTTTCACATTCTTATAATACCAAGATGGCTGCCGCAACTGCCATGGTCACAGAGTCAATGTTCCCTTTATTATACCTCAATAGAGTTACCACTTTAATTATTATACAAAGATAAAAAACGCTACATATGGCATGCAGAACCCACTGAGAGTAGCAGTACTAAACAAGAGCGTATTAGACAGACTATTAGACATAATAAACATGCACATATTTAGTGGCGGGGGGCTCATTATGTTTGACTTAAGAGAAACAATTTGTTAAAGGTTGTTAAAGGTTTTTTTTGTTGGGGTTTTTTTTTTGTTTTTTTCAAAGATTACAAAGCAATTACTCCATAAAAGCAAAAGTGAATTTAAAAGTGCTATTTGCAAGACCATATCACCAGGCATTGCACCTCAAAATGACAGACAGGGTACAATTACAGCTGTCAGCCTTTTCAGTCACGAAGCATTTGACATCTCCCATACAAATCCAATACATACATCTGCAAGGAGCCCACTGGGACAAATAATAACATCCAATACAAGCATATGTTTAATGAGCACAGTTTTATAAATAAATAGGACATGTGGGTGTGTACAAATACAATGTACAACGAGTGTGTCAACATAGCTCCCCACTGACAAGATGTGGGGGGATACAGAATAGTACTTCAATTTGCATATATGTGGAAGAATTACCTTTTGTGGAGTTGTTTTTCGTTTATATGTATATAGGGCCAGGGACAGTTTTTAGATTGAGAAATAGGCCACTTTATTTTAACCATGCTATACTGTCGTCCGTTCATCAAAAACATAGCTGGAGTTCTATTTTATTTCATTCACACTTGTTTCTTTAAAGGTGCACTATGTAACTTTTTGGCTGGGGGTCTGTCATCTGATTGTTTCTATGGATATGTCATTTCTCTGCCTGAAATGTTTCACAGTATGACATTAAACAGTGCTACTTTACATTTATTCAATTACAGGTGGTTTTATAGCTCAAAAACACCTAGAAAACCATGCCTTCTGACTGTGAGTGGGGTCGCCTCTCCACAGACCTAACCTGTAACTTGGCCTAGTTTGGTCTCCATGATGATAGAAAGGTTTAATGCCGTACTCTGAAACATTCCAAAAAGCATTTAACGGACCCTCCACCAGTTACACAATGCACCTTTAATCTATTAATTCAAAGTCAAAGTGTCTGTCCGCAATTTGCCAATTTAGTTGCGTCATAGATAAAACACCGGACTTCTCTTGCATAGTTTTTAAGTCTAAACCATCACCAGACTCATTCTACGGTTAAATTGTGTTTACAACAAAGGCATGGCTCTTTTAGCATAGCATGTTTTTATATATTTTATTTATATAACATATTTTATCATCTAATCTCCTTATCTCATGTTTTACATTGGTTACAACTCAAATTAGTATTAGGCATATGATCATTGCAATCTTTAGCAGTCTTTTTTCTAACTTTTCTCCAACCATTTTACATACAACTGGAAGGAAACATGTCCACTTAAAATAAAAACAAAAACTGAAATGAAAGTCAAAAGAGAACGAAAACAGTGTTTTTTTCCCCCCTTAAAACTCAAATGCAATTTTCAAACAAATCCCTTTTGCTAGAACCACAAGTGAAGCTGCACAGGAAACATCCCTTGTAACACTGTCTAGCTTTCAAAAGCCTTTCAGATCCTGCATTGATTGAACTTTAGTGAAGCAGAGAAATAACATACGAATCCTCAAATTGACCACTATCCGCCTTTTCCGCCGCACTATCGATAATCCCCATTTTTCCTTGCACTGGCTGCCGATATGGATTTCTATTAAGCAAACTGTGGCGCAATATTTTTTTCCCCACTGCAAACTGTTCTTTCGGCATCTCTTACAGCACTCAATAACTCCACGCTCAATTTAACTCTCCAGATATTGGCTGGAGTATACATCTTGGATTGGAGCACTATCGCCTTCTGGTACAGTGAGTAGAAGAATGTCCACTATCACCTTACCTTTGGTCCACTTGACGCCTCTTTTCTCAGCTCTGATACACCCGATCTATAATTCTCCCAGCACCTCCTCTGACCTTCTAGTCGTTCGCTGGAAGACTTCCCCCTGTCAATCTCTGGCCCGGTTCCCCCCTGCCGTCTAAAGCTGTGCAAATTGAGCGTACGCGTCGGATTGGGGTTGTGTGGAGATAGCAGCTCAGACCTTAGCTTGTCTGATGACCTACCTTGGCTTCCGCCTGGTGCTTAACTTCTTACAGATATTTATTACAGCGACTATTCCGACCCCTCGCTAATTCCCAACACTGTGTGCCCTCTCTCTCTCCCTTGCTCTCCGCTTGGCCCTGTACTCCCAGGCTTAGCTTTCCATCAGCTAGACAGTCTCTAACGAGAAGCGGGAGGAAAAAGTATGGAACATTTATACAAAATGCAATTAAGCAGCCACAAATTCTCAGTTGCTAGACTGTGTAAAGAAGTGGACTAAGGGAGTGTGACATCACCCATAGCATTTTGCTCCAGTCAAATAAATCTCACAGAGGCTAGCAGTTATAGGAGCAAATATGGAGCTGAGTTCCATATTAGGAACACCAGGATTATGTAGGGCGAGTTAATATTAACATTTTAAGAGCAAAATGAAGAGGCTCACTGCAGCAGCGGCAGAGGGGTGACAAATTTTAATTATAAAGTGAATTGGAGCCAGAAGCGCCCCCATACTCACTTCCTATTTAGTTGCTAGTGTTAAAATATATATTTCATCTGTGGTGTGTAATGTACCTTTTTGCTGGGTCATCCACTTGTGTCCATGGTGATTGCATTGCTTTACCTAGAATGTTCCACACTACGGCATTAAACTGATCAGTCAAGCATTAATTCAGTTACAGCTGTTTTCACTTTGAACAGGTTGGCCTCTCCACAGATCTGATCTGTAACTTGACCTGGTTGTGTCATTTGCTTGTCTCCATAGGAATAAATAAGTTTACTGCCATACTGAGGAACATTCTAAAATCAAACATCTCCATGGAAACCAGCAGGTAACAGACCTCTAGAAAAGTTAAACAGTGCGAATGGAGCAAATGCTTAATATAATTTAGCCTTTTTGAAAGCACTTCGATAAAAGTAGTAGACAAAGTGGAAGAAAAAAAAAAAAAAAATCATATGAATCTCCCGATAAATCTTCTTGGTGACAGTAATATCTAGTTGTCTACTTCCTCTTGTAAATAGCAAAGTGCTTCCTGTGCTGACCTGCGTGACTTTGTCTTAAATTATCTCTTGCCTTTTTCTGCAGATTAGGTCACGAAAGCGATCCACGGACTTGCCACTTTTCCTGATTGCTATCATCAGCACCTCTCCGAAGGCGTGCGCGATTACAATCTGCCTCAGAGTCTGCTAAAGTGCTACTTGGGAAGCACTCGTAATAAAGCGCCTTTACAAGCTTCAAGCAAAGTTAATCAATAGTCATCATACATTAGTGTAACATAGAAATTGCATCATTGCTCATTACACTTGGAAGACTAGAAGAGGTAGAAAAAGAGCGATGGGGCATGATGTGAAATATGTGATACTTAGACTTAGACTTGACAAACTTTATTGATCCACAAGGGAAATGATTTGGATACAGTAGCTCACACATCCCAATATAATATAATAACAGAGAGTAACAAAAATAGATGGTATAGCAAAAAAGAGCAAGAGACAGGTGTCAAATGAGACATAATTAGAAAAATAAATGTATATGTACAAGTCAAAATAAAATAGAAAAATAAATAATAGACTTTAAAATAAACCATAAAATCACAGCTATATACAAGAGAAAAGAACGACTGTGCAAATACTATGCTGATTGACAGGGCATAGATTATCCGTTACTTAAGATTAAGTTGTTGTACAGTTGTAGGGAGTATTATCTGTTACATAAGGGTGAGTTGTTGTACAACTGAATGGCGTATGGTATGAATGTAGTTCTGTATCTCTCACTGTTTGAGCGGAGCTGTAGGAGCCTGTTGGAGAATGAGCTCCTCTGTCCCTCTATAGTCTGGTGCAGTGGGTGAGTTGTTGTACAGTTGTAGGGAGTATTATCTCCTCTGGCCCTCTATAGTCTGGTGCAGTGGGTGAGTTGTTGTACAGTTGTAGGGAGTATTATCTCCTCTGGCCCTCTATAGTCTGGTGCAGTGGGTGAGTTGTTGTACAGTTGTAGGGAGTATTATCTCCTCTGGCCCTCTATAGTCTGGTGCAGTAGGTGAGCAGGAGTGTCCATGATGGAGAGCAGTTTGCCCAGTGTCCTCCTGTCCCTCACTGTGACAAATGTCTCCAGCTCACAGCCGATCACGTAACCCGCTTTACAGATCAGTTTGTCAATCCGCCAATGTCCCTTTTCCTGGTGCTGCTTCCCCAGCAGACCACAGCGAAGTACAGGGCGCTGGCCACCACAGACTGGTAGAAGATCTCCAGTAACTTGCTGCACACATTGAAAAACCTGAGCTTTCTCAGGAAGTACAGTCTGCTCATGCTCTTCTTGTAAACAGCATTACAGTTGTGCCTCCAGTCCAGCCTGTTGTTCACATGGACGCCAAGGTACTTGTAGCAGTCCACTATTTCCATGTCATGGCCCTGGATGGTAATGGGCTCCACTGGTGTCCTCTTCCTCCTGAAGTCAATCACCAGTTCCTTGGTCTTGACCACGTTCAGGAGCAGTTGGTTTGCCTGGGACTGCTCCACAAAATTTGCAATCAATGTCCTGTACTGTCTTAAAATAGACTTAATAGAGAATTATGACAGAGCATAGCATATGGCTGAGTGAATAAGGGTTATGCTAAGGCTAAGAGGTGGTCAAGGTATTCTGTTTAGTTTAAAGGGCCCATATTACACTGTTTTTTGAGCTATGTTATAATATTGTTTCCTTAACAAAAACATACTCTGTCCCACCTTGTGATGTCATGTGGTAATACAAGAAGTGCGCCACTGTGTTTTTAAACTCCATACACCTCCACAACAATCATTTAGATGGTAAAGCTAACAACAACTAACATGCGAAAAAGCACACTTCCTGATTATCGGACAATAAAATGCTATAATTAGATTCAAAGCTGCTTATTCAATATATCTGTACTCAGCCATTTTGCTCAAATACATGGGAAAAACAGGTACATGATCTTCAACATATATGTACTAGCGATATGAAGAGAACTCCAGACTACTACTATTTTATACAATATCATGGGATTTTCTACACACAAGAATAATAGAATAACTCTTTAAGTTTATCATATGGTCATACTAACAGGCTAATAGAAATGTTCATGGCTATTTCTTGATATCCTCTCAAATGAGCATCTACATTCAATAATAATTTTAGTGTCTAAGAGTTTTCACTGACTGTAGTTAACAAACATGTCATCCCAAGCTACAAGTCAGATCAGTGGAGAGGCAACCGCACTCACAGAAAGAGTGCATGTATCTTTGAGCAAAATGTGCTAAAACATCTCCATGGAGACAATCTGGCAGCAGAAAAAGTTATTTCATGCATTCTGTGGCTTCAAACAGTACCTTTTTATTTAATTGAAAAAGTAAGAAAATGTGGCACTTTTTGAAGCAGTTGTCACACTTCCCTTAAAAAAAAAAACATGGGACAAAATGTCTTACAAGCTCATACAAGTGCCTGTGCTGATCGCCATGGAAACTGTGGGTGCGTTTTTTTCTCGAACCATCTGCATTAGAGACGTGAAGGCCATAGCATATCTCCTCATAAAACACACAGAGGAGAGAAGAGGCACGGAGCTCAAAAATGCCTGCTTCACTCACACTAGTTTTAAGTCTATACTATTTCACTGGTGGATATTGTCTGTTTTGATTTGACAGCTTTCAAACACGAGAATGGATAATCCCACTAGTCCAAAATCAATATGTCAATTTTTTTCAGTTCTGTTCTTTGTTTTTTTTATTTTGTAAATGAACGCTGTGTTATGCTGGATCGGGTTTGCTCCACTGCTGTTGTCGACATCTGGGAAAAGTCTAATTATTTACAAAAGAAGAACTATGTATTTTTAGAAGCTTTGGGGGAGTTTTGCAAATTGATAAAAACACTACAATAGAAATTAATTGTTTGTTGTGCCAGTATTATGATTACAAGTGTATTACATAGATCTTAATTGGATAAATGGGTAGTTTCAAAACAGACATGTCCAAAGTCAAGGCGAGATTGTATTTTAATTAAGTGACCAAATATAATATAATGCACCCAGATCCATCATTGGGAAACTGAACCAGTAAGCTTCTCGTTGTGGGGTAATACACAAGTAGTAAAATCCTCCAACTATGGTAGGTCAAAATGCAGAGGACCCTGTGATGTCATAGAGTGGTAGTTTTCAATTTAACAGCTACATTTTACCTTTAGTTCAGTAGAGATTGGCAACTGCAGGGCTGAAATGATCCATATGAATCTAGTGAAGGTGTATGGAGTTTAAAACACAGTAGAACCCAAGTATTACCACATGACATGAGTGTTTTCTGTTTGAGAAAAGAACTCAGAGTTTGTGTGTTAAACATGTGTGAATGAAACAAAACACAACTCCAAGTACTGTGTGTTTGGGATGAGGAAACATAGATGACATAGATCAGAAAATAGTGTAATATGGGCCCTTTAAAACATCATTATCTGCAAATGTCTTCTTTAGAACACAGTATGGACACCAATGACAAGAACAAACTATGACAATTGAAAAATGAAAATATTGTATTAAAGCATTCATGACCACAAACCAGGTCACCTTTTCTGACAACCTGCTGGTCAGGATTGATGGATGTGTATTTTCTCAGTGATTTTGAAGGAAAATAAATAAAACTGAAATTGTTTTGTTTTATGCATATACCAGTTTCAAATAACACGCACATGAACGTCATCCCATTATTTTTTCCATAGAACTTAACGCTACACAAAGCACTGCAACCTCTAATTCATGTTAACTGAACGTGGGCACATGCCAAGATAATATTCCAATTGGAGCGTACACAACATCACAGGGCTCCCACTGCAGTCAAAGAAAAGCAGGACTAATGCAGCGGCCTGGTTGGGAGAGCAGGTCATTTGTTACCTTCATTAGACCTGTCTTGGAGCTACTGTACTCTGCGGGCTCAGGCGGATTCACAGCCCTGATAGATGCGCAGCAGTAAGTGGGCACCACGTTGGAAATTGGCCTGTCACTTCTCACATTTCACAGCCTAAGATGACCTGCTCAGATGTGGCTTTAAAAACAGAGCTGGAGCTAGAGAGTGGAGATGAGAGCACATTCATTACAGTGAAGTGGAAACAGGCATGCGGTCTACATGGGGAGTTAGATCAGGTTAAGGCCTAACTTTGTTTATGTGGGCTAGAAAATCTCCCTGGCGCAAAATGTAAAGCAGTATAAATGTGTATCATTCTACTTCAGTTTTGTTACTTCTTGCAGTGGTCATGCCTTCTACTGTATATTGCTGCTTAGTGCAGTGGTTCTCAAACTTCACATCAAATATTTGGCCTTCTGAGTGCTGCTAGATCTAGATTAGATAAGGACTGTAACACAACTATTCCTGGTCTAAACTCGGGTTATGTCTAAAATGGGATTACACAATTTCTATACTGCAAAACAATGACAAAGTGGGACAAAACCACTTTGTCATTGCCTGACCAGCCAGTCCCTGGTACATTCTGTTTTAATGGAGAAGGAACTGAACTGTCAGACAACTGTCAACAACAAATGAGACAGTCAAATCACAGCCGCTCATTTGTAGCATGTAAATCTGCAAACTTCTTTTACCTGAGATAAATTTTAGTTATTTTTTTTAGAAGATTTTAGTGCTTCAACTGCTGATTCTGCAGAAAACCACTCTGTTTCTCAGTCCTCTGTTTATTTATTTTTTTTCTTTCTTACTTACTACTTTACTTGACATGAACAGACCATGCCTTTCTCTAATTGGTTAATCCACCTGGAGACAGGATACGGTGCCAGACCCATCTGCCGTGTGGTTTTTGGCTGGCCAGGGAAACAAAAATGTGGATTATATTGACTCTAAACTCATCTTGTGTACGCCACCAGTGATATGTGTACCACAGTTTAAAAAAACACTGCCTTAGCTGTTTGCTTGATTTGTTTTACTCCAGATGTCATTCCAGAGGTATTCCTGTTAATACCGGTTTGAGATCAACAACGTGAACAAAGAACTGTCTTACCACGCATATGGAAACACAAAAGCCTTTATGCATATATCTGCTGAATCTCCATACTGTAAGAAGGCACTGCTAATACCTCCAGCATATAAAATTAGTGCTAGCATGGTCTGTTTTGATTACCACCTACACATATTCCACACTGCATTCAGCAATAGCAGACTAATACTGACTGTAGGTGTAGCGCGCTAATAGACAGATTGATGTGGGCCTTTTAGCAGTCTCTAGGCTTAGCTACCTATAGCATAACGTCTATACGCCCCTGCACAGATCCGCACCATTTGGAAATCTGGAACGCTGCCCATTAACATGTCACCGCTGGCACAAATTCAATAGTGTCTCGCAATTACTATATTTAGGTTAAACAGAATATCAATGTTGCAGCTGTCAGATGGATGAATTAATAATAAACAAGCAAGAAATACATGTGCTGATTGGATGAAAACCAGGAAGCTCAGACTGTGGAGAAGGTGGGTTTTCTCCAGCAGGGGGGGCTGTTCAAATAAGTGCCACTTGTCACATTTGAATGTGCAAATGAGACAGGGAAATGTACGATTTACAATAACGTGAATGACTCTTTAAGTAGATATTTGACTCCAAGTACATTCAGAATATATTTACCTTCCATAAATGGTTAAAGACCTGAGGAGTTGTTATGTAACAGTTTGTTAAACAGTAAAACACTTTGCTTGTTTGAGTAGATGTCACAGTTATTGCTGTTTTATCCTGTATAAGTCTATCCACCAACTAGTGCAGTTGAAAAGAAAAAAAGATTAGATTAAATCTATCTATCACAAGGGAGACAAGCTTCCCCACATGTGGAGATAGCTGGAATGTCCCGGTATGGCATTAAACATATCCATCTTGCATTTACATAATAACACAGGTTTTTATTGACTTAAAAACTTGCATTCTTACTGTGAGTGGGCTCGCCTCCCCACAGATGTAACGTGACTCCATATAGCTAAATAAGAGTAATACCATACTGTGGAACATTCCAGGCAACATCACCATGGAGAGAAGCTGGTGTCAGACCCTCCCCCAGAAAGGTTACACAATGTGAGCATTAAAGCAAAACCAAAAAAATACAACACCAATATTTCAATGCTGTCATTTACCTAAAATACATGAACAGTTTTAAGTCATAACAGGGCACTTTTTCACAGCAGTAGGCTCTATTCACGTTTACAAGAAGACGTTGGTGTAGTTCCGGTGTATTTACCGACACTGGGCATGTGATAAAACCGTGGATTCAACAGCAGTGGTCTTCACAACCTGCCAAAGCTTTCGATGGGGGACGGGACTCTAAACGCACCTTCGATGTCACTTACAGGCAGCTGGTTGTAACTGCTGATCTGCTGAACATAACAAAATGCTACAATGACATCTTTATTATTATTATTATTATTATTATTTAATTAGACAAATTATAATACACAAATGAATAGGCAATTTATAAAAGGAAAAAAAGAAAGAATACAATGACATCTAGATGAAGAAAACCGGGCCATTTTTTTCAGTTTTCCCAGGATTTGTGAGAGCTACTATCGCCGACAGATCCCAAAGGAAGTCGTTTTCATGCGTCTGCCGGTTTTGTGACGTAAGCGTGAATAGAGCCTGCTGAGAGCAAACAAACAGATATAAGACCAACTTGATCTTGTTAGGCTAAGACACATGGAGCTTATTCCCGCTCATTCTACCATGCTGCATCTCCATCCCTCCATCCCCTCTCTCCTTCTCCGCCTCTCCTCTCTATGTCTCTACAGACCAAACATGACCATATTTATTTAAGCAATGTTACTGTGTGGCTGGATTATTACCCACAGCTGCCCACTTACCGTCTTTTTATTGTACCAACATGTGTGGATTTATCTGTGAAACAATGACAAGTAAAAGCTCTCCTTCTGCCGTGTTAGGACAGATGATTCCGCTGTCAAACCTCAGCACAAATTTACGTTAATTCTAATCATTGGTCTTTGTTTCTAATGAAATTCTGAAAGTTTAAAAGCTACTTGATTTGAGTATAAGTGATACTGTTACTGCTACTGTTACTGCCACTCTGATACAGCATTCATTCATACTGAGGTTCAGCTAAAGTGAACATTGTTGAAGTTGTGAATATATAGCGAATACTTGGGTCTAGTCACTAATAAAAAGTCTAATAATATCTTGATTTTTGAGTTCCTATTTATATTCTCTGTTCTAAAACGGCCCATATTATGCTATTTTCTGATCTATGTTATGTTGTTTCCTTATCAAAAACATATCTGCAGTTGTGTTTTGTTTCATTCACACACGTTTAACACACAAACCCTGCATTTTTAGTCAGTTCTTCTCTCATACTGAAAAAAAAATCCTAATAATGCTTAATAATGATTACTCAAAAAATGTGTGAATGAAGCAAAACACAACTCCAAGTATGTTTTTAATGAGGAAACAACATTATAACATAGCTTTAAGATCACAAGAGTCAATTTTGCGTAAACTGTGCTTTGCAACACTGGAATTTCCCCAAATAAAGGTTCTCTTATCTTATCTAAAATGGTCAACTTCAACATTTGTGAATATGATTTTTGGATATTTCTTATGAAAGTACAATGTAATCAATAGGGTATCTCTGTTACTAAACTAATATCAAGAAATCAAATTACTACTAAAATCACTACAACTATGATGCCTTATAATTTGACATTTGCTATCTCTACATTACTAATATGCAATGTGTATGTAATGTGGACCTTACTTGACTGAAAGTAGCATAGAAAATACTAGAAAGAGAAAACTCTATATTTTTCAATTACGTCCTTTCTGTAATTACACGGCTTGATTTCAGCCCAGTGCGCGTTGTGTAAGCCCTTTAGTGCACGCATTACAATGGATTACGCTGACGTGAAAGCTTTAGACAATTATCCATCCATCTTAATCACCCTAATTGACTTGTGGCCACTTCCGAGCCTCCCTGAGAAGACTGGGGCCTGCTTTATCAGTGGAGCTCCACAGTTTCTCACCTGCCACCATAAGTCTGCTTCGTAGGCCTGTTTTTTTTTGCGCTGAATATTCATGCAGCCCACATAAATATGCAAAGGGCCGCATATGTGATCACACAGGAGGCTGAGATTACAGACCTTGGCATGGGCGACACCAGCAGCAGTGGCGGAAAGGGTTATAATCCTTTAAAGAAAGAAATGTCAAAAAAGGGTTCCATACCAGGGAAAAACAGGGTAAAAAATACAGATTCAAGCCAAAGAATGTAAGGCGCCATGTGAGTTAGTGAACTGTAGTAGTTACAATTGACAATGGTATAGTTACTGTATTAGCAGTAACAAAGTGGGTATAGTAGTAGTATAGTAGTAACATTGATAAACCTGAGTAGTAGTAATTGGAGTAATGGTAGTAGTAGACTCACTACTTGTACTGAAAGGGCCCATATTATGCTATTTTCTAATCTATGTTATAATGAGTTCTTCTCTCAAACTGAAAAAACCCTTGAAGTGCTCCAAGTGTTTTTAAAGTCCATACACCTTCATTAAAATCATGTGGATAATTTCAGCCCCAGAACTGCCAATCTCCATCCATCCATTGTCTTCCACTCATCCGGGGCCGGGTCGCGGGGGCAACAGTCTAAACAGGGACTCCCAGACTTCCTTCACCCCAGACACTTCCTCCAGCTCCTCCGGGGGGAGCCCAAGGCGTTCCAAGGCCAGCCAAGAGACATAGTCCCTCCAGCATGAGCTCCTCCTGTGTTATCTCTAAGGGAGCGCTCAGCCACTCTGCGGAGGAAACTCATTTCGACCGCTTGTATCCGCGATCTTGTCCTTTCAGTCATTACCCAAAGCTCATGACCATAGGTGAGGGTAGGAACGTAGATTGACGGTAAATTGAGAGCTTTGCCTTTTAGCTCAGCTCCCTCTTCACCACAACAGTCCGATACAGCGACCACATCACTGCCGATGCTGCACCGATCCGACTGTCAATCTCACGCTCCATCTTCCCCTCACTCGTGAACAAGACCCTGAGGTACTTGAACTCCTCCACTTGAGGCAGAAACTCTCCACCCACCCGGAGAGGGCAAACCACCTTTTTCCTGCCAATCTCTACTGTACAAAATGTAAAAGGTAGCTATTTACTTGAAAATAATAAAGGGTTACTCAAACATGTCTGAATGAAACAAAACTCCAGGTATGTTTTTTTTTTTTTTCTTTTTTTAAGAGGAAACATCATTATAACATGGCTTCATGCTCACGAGAGTCAATTTTGTGTAATATAGAACCTTTAAGGTTGAAGGCTGTACCTGATTTCAAACCATGAATCAGGAACTTTCTTTATAGTAATCACATTGGTGGTGGTGGTAGTAGTAGTAGTAGTGGTAGTATTGTGGTATAGTGAGTATCAGATGCGGTGGCAGGATCACTAAAAATCACACACAGGGTACAATAACTTCCTACAGACTTGAACCAGATATTGTCTCGCTCAGGGGAGAATTCTCAACCCATATCACTTTTCATTTGCAATAAAACATGAATTGAACATGTCCACTTTTCCTGCCAAACTATATCTACCCCTGTGTTTCTGCCACGGGCTAATTGTTTTGTACAAGCCAACCTTTATTAAAACAGTTAACCACACTGAAATGAATTAGGTTGCCATCTTCCTCAGTGCTGGTATGGATTAGGATGTCAGAGAAGGTAATTGGATCATTGATTTGTTCATTCATCCTTTTATTTGTCTTGTCATATGGACTAAAACTGTTCTCCTCTCCAGAGTGGGTCTGCATTATAGAGTTGCAGTTTGGTAATTATCTGCAGCCTTATCAAGCTTGAGTTTACCTTCACTCAGCCAGTTTAAAGGGCCCATATTACACTCTTTTCTGGTCTATGTTATAATGTTGTTTCCATATCAAAAACATACCTGGAGTTGTGTTTTGTTTCATTCACATTTGAGGAATTATGGATTATTAGCCTGTCTACATCTCCAAAGCTCAGAATGCTCTTTTCCACCTTGTGATGTCATGAAACGGTAGTTTTCAAGTTAACAGCTACCTTTTACCTTTTGTTTAGTAGAGTTTGACAATTCCAGGGCTGAAATCATCCAAATGATTCTAGTGAAGGTGTATGAAGTTTAGAAACACAGTAGAGCACTTCCTGTATTACCACATGACATCATGAGATGAAGCAGAGCATTTTCTGTTTGAGGGAAGAGTGCAGCCTAAATATGCAGGGTTTGTGTGTTAAAAACACACCTCCAGGTATCATTATAACATAGTTTACAGCTCTCAAGAATTCATTTAGCATAATATAGGACCTTTAAGGATGGCTTTATACACATATAAAGAAGTACACAAGAAGTACTTGGAATTACTATGCCAGTGAGATTATCTGTGATAATCGTATTCTGTTACTCAGAAATACTGCTATTGTACTACATACAGGGGTATTTACTATCTGCTATTTTCTACTTTATAATCACTACTAGTTTTAACCAACTATTTGCTAATGTTAAATTATGACAACTTATGATTTCTTCTTAAATTATTTGTACCTCATCTGTTAAGAATACTGCAATTTTGTTGTACTATTTTTACAACTTAAACTGTTTTAGTTTTAAGTTTCAGCAATCGACTGAAATTGGTGTTGTTAAATATTTAAAAAGTCTAGAAATAAATAAATACAATTCCAACTGCTACTACCCTTTTTTTCCATCCCTGAGGCCCAGAATCCTTTACTGATTTAGAGATACTAAATTCGTACCATGTTCTTAGTAAGTACTATTCACCCCAAAATGTACTTCAAATTCCTCATGTAAAAGTACCAGTCTCTGCAGTACAACTTAACTTTCAAGCACCCCCAGATCTCTTGGTCCAAAAGTGCTCATGTCTACAAATAGCGACAGAAGTTGTTAGCATAATGTCCTCCCTCAGTCTCGGCAGATGTTAATACTTGGTTTAAAACATTCCAAACTTTGCAAACTTTCCCTATTTATAGACAAACAAGAGGGGCATGGATTTGCACTGGCTTCAAGTATTCAGCAGGTTTTTTTTGTGTGTGTGTATTTTTTTTTTATTTTTTTTTTTCGGGGGGTGGGTGCACGCTCATTTGCACACATTTGCATAGCATTAGCACTTCAAACCTACAAACTTGAAAGGCTTCCCTGTCAAGACGCTAATCTGGCCCTCTCTCCCTCACCGGCTATGTCCCTCTCTCTCTCTCTCACAGCCAGTGATTAAGTTAGCCTGGGACATCAATTAGAAAGTTTAACCTCCTGCCTAAGATTTATGACAGCGTTAAGTGTACAGCTCAGATAGACTTAAGGAAGAAGTCAATAGAGTGAAGTTAAGGTAGAAAAGGGACATCACAGACTTTTGGAACTTTTGGAATTGCTGTATTTGTTTTAGCTATACAGGTGAAGTTGTTATTATTATGGTGTGTTTTTTTTCAGAGGCAAATTTCGCAACTTTATATTGATTCTTGTGAGCTTTTAGCCATGTTATCATATTCTTACCTCCTCAAAAACATACCCAGACTTGTGTTTTGTTTCATTTACACATGTTTGAGTAACTTTTAAATACTCTAGATGTCCAAAGCTCAAAATGCTTTTTTCCACCTTGTGATGTCTTCAGTACTCTAGAATTATCTTAAACTGCTGTCATTTGAAAAAAGATGTTTTTATTTTTATGTTTGTTCAGTTGAGATTGCCACAAAAAGTACAGTATCCTCTGGCACACCAAGTAGTTTAAACAAGGCTAAAACAATAGCTGCAGCTTCAAAGTTTGGCAGTTCAGTGATCTTAGGCATAACCTCTTTTGGCTGTTAGTGACATTACATTAAATCCAAAAATAGTTTTGAAAGTAAAAGAAATTTGTGTAATTCTTCATTCACCCAGAAGTGTTCCAAGTAAGAAAAGGTTTCAGAGGTAATCATCTGGACAGTGTTTTGGAACTCGAGATGCTTTGACTGCCATCCGGAAGTCATTTTCAATCTGAAGGCACTGGACTGAGAAGATCCAATATTTGTCTCTCTTCTCCAAAGAACCAGTCCGACACTCCTGCCCCAGTCTGTTCAGGGGTTTCTTATTTAGCATAAGCGCTAACACTTTCCAGCTATAATTGCAAATAAAAACAACGTACATACATATAAGGCTTTGGCTATCCACGGTGAAAATAAACACATAAAAACATCACACTAGGAAGAATTCTGTCCAAAAGCTTGGCACAATTTATGCGTAAGAAACACATTTTTTCAACAAAAAACAAAAACATTATTTCAACAAGTTTGAGTTTTGATGATGTCATGATTTCTAACCAGGAAGTAAAATGATAAACCTTAAAAATGCCCAAACTGGGAAAGAACATTCACAATGCAAGGGACAAGATGGAGCTGTATGTTTGCAGTATACACCAGCCTTAAGCTGACTTGACAGAAGTCTCACAGAAATGTCAGAGATACGTCTTTATTGAGCTCTTGTTTGATCTCTCAGTCTCACCTAAACTGTGTGAAAAGGAAAGGTCAAAGAAACTTCCCTCAACACTTTTTGGCTGACCTATTCATTTAATATACTCCGACTTCAGTGCCCCTTCTGACCTGGAGTCCATCAGTCCAAAATGTTTACCACACTTTAACGGAAATATCTCTTCTGTAAGCTCGAGAAACGTATTGATTGGTCCAAATGATGATTGGAGGCTGCATTTGCAATCAAGCACTCCAAGCACTGTGATCCAGGCAAGTGGGATTCAGTGTGTTCACATAATAAACACATTTAAACATGCGTCATTTGTGGACACAGTAGTGGTGCCATTGGTTGAGGTAATATTAGCATTAGCCTAGTAATAACAGTAAAATGCAGTGATAGTCATTACTTGTATTAGTATCTTGACTATCAAAGGTGCACTGTGTAATTTTTGTGGTGGAGGATTTGCCACTTACTTGTCTCCATGGAGATGATATATTGCTTTGTCGTGAAAGTTCCATAGTATCACATTAAACTTAAATCTAACATTTAATACAGGTGTTTCTATTGCCCATAAATTCAATACAAAACATGCATTCATACTGTAAGCAATGTAACATCTCCACAGATCTCACCTGTAACTTGCCTGTTACCATGGAAATAGATATGCTTAATGTCATACTGTGGAACATACCAGGCAAAGCAATAACATCTCCATGGTGACAAGCTGGTGGTGGACCCTCCACCACAAAAGTTGCACAGTGCACTTTTAAGTGGTAGTGGTAATAGCATCCCCAAACCCATGAAAATATATAAAAACAGTAATAACTGGCAAATGAATCATGGTTTGTTTTTGTTTTTTTTGTATATTTGGAGTTGCAGTTAGCTACTAGTGGTGGGATGTGTTTTTTTTTTTTTTTTTTTTTTTTTTTTTTTTACTATTGTCTATTCCTACTGTGACAGTATGTAAACTAAATAGGGTATGAGGTCCTTCTCACATGTGAAAAGTTTTACAACAAGATACAAAGTACAAAAACAACAAAAGAATTTAAAAAAAAAAAAAAAAAGTACACTTTTCTAAACAACTGTTACAAAGTGCTTCTGGCAGAAGTAGCACAATACAAGCAATACAAAATTATACGTTATTAAAAGCATAGGTAAATGAGCCAAAAGCCCGTGAATATAGCAATGGCACTTAAGGCACTTAAGTTCTTGGACAGAAAAATACACACAAACCTAACCATGAAACTTGAACTGCAAATATTTTAAGATTGAGATACAAAATGGTATAAAAAAAAAAAAATACAATAAAACTCAACACTGTGCAAGGAGAGTACAATTAGAAGCCTAAAAACATGTAAACATTAAACAAGCTTTAGTTTTGTTGACGCAGTGCCCACAACTATTAATTATATATGTCAGAATTGTGCATTTAAGTTGTCCTTCTGAAGTTTTACTAAATTTAGTCAAGAATCGTTTTGTAAAATATCAACAAACTGTCCACTCTCTCCCCATTCACAGAAGAAAGCGATCTCCAACCGCACCATTACTGTCACGCATTCATGTCCAAATGTTCACACGCACTTACAAAATACACTTTTCCGTGTACATCTGCTCTGCTCACTACACTGATAGTTTACTCAAAGTAAAAACTACATTGACAGTGTTTGGTGGCATTTACAAATTTTAGGTATCTGTACCAGATCTGAGAGAAGGTATCTGCTCCACTATATTTTTGACCAGGACTGAAGTAAAAGTATTTTTTTGTTATTGTTTGAGACCTGCTGAAAAGGCTGAGGGATTTTAATTTTTATCAAGTTGTAAATTTGAGTAAACAAATCAAGTCAGTTGTTTTTATTGAACAAAATTCAGCACAAATCTATCATAGTCACTGCATTTGAAACCTTGCACGAAATACTTTTACTGTTTACTTAGGTACTTAAATACTTTTACTTGATTTACTTACTTTACTTTTTTTGCTCCGGTAAGTAACAAAACTGAGTAGTTCTTCCACCTCTGCATTTAGCTGTTGTCATGGCAACTAACAATTGTAAAACTAAATCCTCTGAAATGTGAAAAGTCCTCAAAATATCACATATAACAGGAAGCTGAAACTCACTTTACTCTCTCAGCAACAAACAAATTGAAGCAGCACTAAAACATGACATTTGAGGTGAGACGGGATTTACAAATGTAACTCTTTTTCTAAGTTGCTTTTGTTATGAGTATGAGCCAAAATTATGTGGGGAAAAGATGAAAAGAAAGCTTGAATCTTTTAGTGGAGTGAACACAATACCCAATACAGGCTCAGTCCTCCGAGGTGAATTGAAATAAACCCAACTGTTGTGTGAATGTTAAACTTTTGGGCAAGTGGGAACAGTCAGAGCGGGAATTATCAGAGAATCAGGACTCAAAGTGTACTGGCAATGCTCCCAAAAAGACACAGTTTTCCTCCTCAAAAACATACCTGGAGTTGTGTTTTTTTTGTTTTTCATTCACACATGTTTGCGCAACACTTTATTATTAGTCTGTCTACATCTCCAAAGCTCAAAATGCTCTGTTCCACCTTGCGATGTCATGATGTGGTAGTTTTCAAGTTAACAGCCACCTTTTTTACCTTTTATGATTCTAGTGAAGGTGTATGGCGTTCAGAAACACAGTGGAGCACTTCCTGTATTACCACATGACATCACAAGCTGGAGCAGAGTTTTTTTTTTCTATTTGAGTGAAGAACTCATCCTAAATATACAGGGTTTATGTGTTAAACATGTTTGAATGAAACAAAACACAACTCCAGGTATGTTTTGAAGAGGAAACAACATTATAACACAGATCAGGAAATAGTGTAATATGGGCCCTTTAAACTTTTGTCATTTTAAATTGGTAGTGGAGAACATACTGGATATTGCAGGCTGATTTCTGACTTGTGAAAAGTAAAAAAAGAGAGTCAACTACATGACTGATTTTCAAACTTGTACACCCATCTAGACCAGAGTATGCTTAAAATTTTACTTTTACTCAATACAAATATGTTTACATGCAAGAAAACCAGATAACTGACCTAGTCCAATTAAAAAAAAATCAAAATATGTGTAAATTGAGTGTAAAATGATTGAAGTGGCATGGCTCAGATCTCCCAGATTCCAGTAACATCTGTTCATACTTGGATACTTGCTACTGAGCAAGCATAATATTAGACATGTTACATTAAATTGAAAGTAAAATCTACCAGAGCTTCAACGTGTTTATTTGTGCAGCAGAGCGCAAATAACTTTGGAAATTTAAATTCTCAACAAAAATGAGATCTCGCTAAAAGCGCGGTTACATGTATCATAGCTGTTTTCATTAGCAATCATAGTTGTAGATTAATGTAAATTACTAGATGCACCTGAATGTCTCTTAGCCTCCTGTTTATACCTATTTTGGTTCTTTGACCTGCATATGGACTGGACTCTGTGTTGTTCTGTCTGTAATCTGGTCCATCTCCTCAGAACATGTGGAATCTTAACATGGAGCTGTACATGAGCTGACCACTGGGGGCAGTAGTGACCACAGCTCAATAGTGGAGGCCCAAGATTTTAAAAAGTGACTAGAACAAAATGCAAAACAAATAAGTGCCTCCCTCACCTAATTTTCTTGGCTTTTTTCCAACAGAGGTGACCTAAAAACTGCTGTGGGCGCATCCATGTTTGTTTGTTGCTGTATTTGGTCTGTTTTGGTCTCAAACTGACTTTTATCACCCTCTGGTGGTTATTTAACTTACTACATTTAAAACTACGCTCAGATCTTTTTACATACAAAAGTGGAGCATAAATAAGGCTTCACTTCTCTGTGTATCGCAATATAGTGACTGATTATAATAGCAGACAAGCCCATTGCAGTTAGTTAGAAACACCAAAAAACAACAAATTCCTGTCACGTTTAACAAATATGCAAATAAAAATAAAGTGCTTGTAAGATTTTTTTGACTAGACAGAATACAATTTTGTATTTGTAATTCAGAATTTCAAAACTTCAGCAGGGAGATGAAAATATTTTCATTCACTATATTTACTCCCTTCTGCGAAATCTCCCCTAAGGACTTCCTCGAGGCTTATTGCCTGACAGCTCTACTAAGAATCCAAAATTTTCCACTAGCAGTTGCCAAATGTATTTTTTATAATTTCCATTAGATCAGTTGTAATAGTCAGTATATAACTGATCATTTTTACCAGGTTTTAAAGGTCCTATATTATGCAAAATTGACTCTTGTGAGCTTTATGCCATCCTGTTACCTCATCAAAAACATACCTGAGTTGTGTTTTGCTTCATTTACACATGTTTAAGTAACCTTTTATTATTAGTCTGTCTACATCTCTAGAGTTTTAAATGCTCTGTTCCACCTTGTGATGTCATATAGTGGTAGTTTTCATGATTACAGCTACCTGTTATGTTTAGTTCAGTAGAGATGGACAATTCCAGGGCTGAAATCATCCAAATGATTGTAGTGAAGGTGTGTGGAGTGTTTTCTGTTTGAGAGAAGAACTCTAAGCTTAAATATGCAGGTTTGTGTGTTAAACGTGTGAATGAAACAAAACAAAACTCCAGGTATGTTTCTGATGAGGAAACAACATTATAACATAGACCAGAAAAAAGCATTATATGGGCCCTTCAATCTGAGAAAGGCTTCAAGAGTATACAAGCTTGTGGCCCTTACTCTTAAATGAAACAGCACAGTGAAGAAGGTGTCCGCACTAAAAGCAAAATAATTAAATGGCTCTTTTAGTATTCACAAAGGAAGATTTTTGCTGCTCTAGCTAAATCCAATCTGTAATTAGCATGCTTTTGTAATCCTATGTATTTTTAAACACCACGGCGATGGCTGGTCATTTATTTGCCAAATCTACTTTAGTCTGATTTGCTGAGAATAACTTGGCACCACTTCCACCAGTGTTCCATTTGCCCAGAACATTTCTTAGAATAAACCTCAGCTGCTGTCCAAAACAAACAGCACTACAAATGTCTTTTGTTCCTATATACTCCTCAGCAGAGGTGGGACAGGCTCTTACAATCTGTATTTAAATGGTGAAACTGATACTACTACTACTACTACTACTACTACTACTACTACTACTACTACTACTACTACTACTACAACTACTACTACTACCGCTAAAACTACTACTATTGCTGCTACTATGACTACAATGGCTTATACTATTACAGACTATACAAGACTACACAGTTTACTGCTAAATACTGCAGTCTCTACTCCTACTTCCGTACTGGGACTAATATTACTATAAAATTTGACTCAATTTTATTTCTGCTGAAGTAAAAATACTGAAATAAAAATATTCCTTAAAATTGCTTGCTCTTTAATATTCAGACTGCAGAAGTTTCCGGAAGTGTCACTTCATCTGCAGTCCTTGGAGATAGAAAAGTTGGTTTAGAAAGTTTGAACCATACTTTCCAACCAACAGTCTCCATGGAGATAGAGACATTTAATGCCATACTGCGGAATATCCCTAAGGAACAACATTATAGGAAAAAAGCAGTCCAAATGAGAGTCAGTTTTATAGAGATGCAAACCTGCACAGTCTTTCAGTACAATAAAAGCATAAAAAAATGAAAAAAAAAAAAAAAAACTTGTTTGTATAATGTATAATTTTATTTTATTTTATGTATTTATTTAATTTTTATGACATGTCCATTTGAATTTATTGTTAGAAACGGCATACATCATATTTATTCCACGTGAGGGAGGAACAGCTTACCTTCTACATCTCTGATCCCTCTTCCTTGATCTCCGTTTGACATCTCCACACACAACCGCCTATTATGTCCCTACTGGAAACCCACAAAGCAATAACATGTATTTTCTGTGCATCAACATGAAAACACTACTCTTTCTGACATTTGATTCAATCTCATGTGTCCATCATATCTTCAGCTGTGACTCATAATGTCCAGCTTTACACAAGTCAATGGAGTGCAGTGTATAGTGTGTGTAGATTTGCATTTAGATAGGCTCAGCAGACATATGTGGTTACATCACAGACTTACAGGGACATGTGAATCAGTGTGGCTGGCTCTGCTCCTTCAGCCCCACCATCGTCGCGTTACTGTGAACTCGCAAAGGGAATGAGGAAATCACCAACTGTATTTAGACACACAAGAGAACATCTGAAGTGAATAACGAACGTGTGATATAAGAGAAGTTTGAAAATGTTGTGGTTTAAGGTGCAGCATGTAGAGTTATCCCTCAAGTATTATCCCTCATTTGAGCAGGTATCAATACAAAAAAGTCACCTTCATGAAACAGAAATGAACCTTTCCTGAATAGCTTTAGCATGATCTTGAGCTGTATCAGATGTTACATGTTTGATTTTGAGTATATGGCCATGTTTCTACGGAGATGTTATTGCTTTGCCTGCAAAGTTCCAAAGTATGGCATTGAATTCATAGAGACAAGCAGGATACACCACCAGGCCAATTTACAGGTGAAGTCTGTGAAGAGACTATGCCACTCACAGTCAGAGCGTATGCTTTTAAAGGCATTTTTGAGCAATAAAAACATCCAGAATTGAATAAATGCATCTTATATTTAAGTTAAAGTTTAATACCATATTGTGAAACATTATAGGAAAAGGAAGAGCATCTCCAGTTACGCAATGCACCTTTAAGAATGATACCATTGGGCAGTATGAACCTCTGCTAAAGCATGACTTTACAATACAGCAAAGTTGAAAAAACAGGACTAACACCAGAGAGACATAATTTAACTATGAGTGATTATGCTATATGCTTGATCCCAGACCCCAAAATGCCCTCCACCACAAAGCTGTACTTCTGGTTTCAGAATGATAAAAAGTACAATTGCCATAGCAGTTACCCATTCAAAACAACTCTTACCTTTTGAACAGTGAAAAGTCCTCAAAATGTCACCTAAACCAGCAATTCAAACCCAAGAATAGTTGTAATTACTCATCGTCAATACCATTAGACCTTTTTTCAGCGCTTTTGTCCACTTTGGTGCCCCAGTAGAGCAAGCTTTGTGATCTCGCCTACGTCCGTCCATCTCCCTCTGTATCGACACATGAGTCTATCCCCAGTTTACTTGTTGTTTGTTGGAGAACATGTTTCCAGCTCGTCCTCCTAATTGATCTGGGCCTGATCCTGGTCGAGACGGAACAATGGGATCTTTTTCTGCTGGTGTCTGTCTCCTTTCATTTGGTGCTTTACTTAATTAAATCCAAATTCAATTCAGGAGCGCTCCATCAATACGCCTGGACACTTTTCCCACTGCAGATCCCGGTACAGACTCTGGGGCGTGGAGAATGGAGAGATCAAGGAAATAAGGGAGCTTTTAGACGGATGGTTGAAGAATGATCAGTCTGCTTAAAATGAGTAGAGTTTCCATTGGGAGCTGTTCTGTGACAGTGTTCTTGCTTTGTTGTTCATCTTTCTGTCACTATATTGCGTACAGTAAATATGAGCGTGAATAAATAATAGTTTGCTGGTTAGATTTCCAAAGAGAATTGTTTACAATAGCGAAATGATCTGTCAACAAGCCTGCGCTCAAATGCAATTTAAAACATACTGTACCTCAGATTCTTGAATTCAGATGGGATGTGCGTTCACAGACTCATATCAGTAACATTATACAAATATCCCATGTCTAACTGAAACTTTATACTAATTTGATTTTTGATTTTCATATTAAAGGGCCGATATTACGCTATCTTCTGATGTATAAAACACAACTCCAGATGTTTTTGAAGCATTCTAACATGGCTAAAAGCTTACAAGAATCAAGTTTGTGTTATAGAGGACCTTTAAAACAACATTTATCTTCAGGAAGGGGTACAAACAACTGTCTTCCCTATATTCTACAAAATACTCCACAGTATGACAGTAACTACAGAATTACACGTGTTTTTTTGTTTTTTTTTTAAGCTAAGAAATACTTCGCCTTGACAAACAGTACAACAACAACAACAATAACGGAGTGCACTCACCTGTAAGCAGATCTGAGCTGTAATTTGGACAGGTACTTGCAAAGAGTAAAGTTTAATGCTATTCATGAGTTTTATAATGATAAAAAGTTAGAACGGTTGCCATAGAAATTACAACATGATATTATATCTTTTGAATGGTCAACAATACTCAAAATAGCATCATATAAGAGGAAGGTAAAACCCACGAATACTGTGGAACATTATAGTAAAAGCAAGGACATCTTCATGGAGACCAGATGGTGAAGAACCCTCCACAAGAAAAGTTACACAGTGCACTTTAAATTAACTATATATCACAAAATGGAACAGAGCATTTTGAGCTTTGGAGATGTAGACAGACTAATAATAAAGAGTTACACAAACATATGTGAATGAAACAAAGAGGTAACAACATTATAACATTATAACATGGCATAAAGCTCACAAGAGGATATTATAGGACCTTTAATGTGTAAACTAATGAACATTTAACTGAGCTCAGAACAATTGGCCCCAATGACTTCAATCTGAAAATGCATTTTAAATGGACTGAATGGCTTTTTAAATACCTCTATCCCTTTATTGAACCAATTTTCCATTTTGCTCTGTATCTGGCACTCTCCTCTACACTTGTATTATCCATAGTCTGAACAGATGTGCTCCCCCTGCTGGAGTACACCTTCTCACAGCAGGCCCTTCTTGTGCGCTGTCCAACTCAACACATCATCATCCAGTAGTCCACACTGTGACAAGGCAAGAATCCAGTCTCCTGTATTTCCACGCTTATTCCAAAATGTCCGCCCACTCCCTCCCCTGTAACATATCTGCATCTTATAATGACAGAGAGCAACGAAACAGAAATCTGGTACAGACACACAATTTCCATGCATACATTTAAGTCTGTTGTCATAGCGATGAGTTGGGCTTGCATTGTTAAGAACATACGTAGGTGAAATGTAGCAGCTGTGTTCACTCGGCTCCAGAAATCGCAATGACATGACAAGTGCTGCAGGCCTCGATGTGTGAGATGGTATGTTTACTATGGGATACACTGACACTGGTTTAAACAAGGAAGAATAGCAGTAAGTCTGAAACTGGGTAAAGTAACGTAGTACATATTGGGTACTTGAAATTGTACTGTTAAAGGGCCCGTATTACACTGTTTTCTGATCTATGTTATAATGTTGTTTCCTCATCAAAAACATAACTGGAGTGTCGTTTAGTTTCATTCACATTATTACAAATTAACACATAAACCCTGCAAGGCTGTGTTCTTCTCTCAAACAGAAAACAGTCTGTCCCATTTTGTGATGTCTTATTGTAATACAGGAAGTGCTCCACTGTGTTTTTAAACTCCATACACCTTCACTAGAATAATTTGGATAATTAATTTCAGCCGTGGAATTGCCGATCTCTGCTGAACTAAAGGTACAAGGTAGCTGTTAACCTAAAAACTACCACTACATGACATCACAAGGTGGAATAGAACATTTTGAGCTCACAAGAGTCCATTTTGCGTAATATAGGACCTTTAAACTTGTTTATGACGAGGTTTGTCACTCCACAAGGGGTCAGCAAAGAGACATTTTAGTTGGGTCTTGCTTTGTAAAATAAACAAGGAAGCATTTACTTAAAGGTGCAATATATAACTTTTCTGGAAGAGGATGCACCATCTGCTTCCCTGTAGCTACCTTTGCATTGCCTGGAATGTTCCACAGTATGGCATTAAACATTTCTTGGTTGTATTTATTCAGTTTGTTCAGTAAGTGTTTTTCTTGCTAAAATACACATGCATTACTGAGCTGCTCATCTCCATGGCGATAGGTACGTTTAAAGTTATTCTGTGGAAGATTCCAGGCAACGCAATCTCCTTGGTGACAGACAGACCAGAAAAGTTGTAGACTACCTTTAATTAATATTTGTGTTCCCACTTTTATTCCTTGCTTTCATTTAATTAATCTTATATTCAAATGTACGGTAATGGGCATTATGATTACCATGTCACACATCGTACGAAACATCATCACGGAATCACTGAAAGATTTATTTGATTTTTTCCATAATCTAATCAAGTTGTATGTCTGAATTGATTAACCTGGGGTTTTGTAATTGGCTATTGATACTGCAGTGACATCATACTGGGGGTGTATTTCTATGGTGGAATGTCTGAAAAAAAAAACCACACATTTTTTAAACAGAACATTTTCAGGAGTCTGTGATCAATACAAGAGTTCATGGTCCTTTTTACGTGTTTGATTTTCAACAAAAAGGTGAGAGTGACTAACTGAAAAATTGCTGGAAAATAGCCAGCCATTGTAATGTTATTTGAGAGGAACATTTTTAACAGCACAAATCATTTCACCTGTAGCTCCATCTAAATCAGCTCTTTCTGGTCAGATTGTGTTAAAACAAAGCTCAGATTAAAGTCTAACTTGAGTAACAGAGCTTCAGACCGAGCAGAGCCTTCAGTTAGCATCACATCCCCTGGGAACGTTGACGACATCAGTGGCGAAGTATCCATAGAGTAACTAACCTTTATAGAAGATACCAATACAGAATATATAGTACAGGTTCCACTTTTCCATCACGTTGCAGTATATTCAAAGTCCTCTGTCTAAAACCACGTACAAACTGTGTGTACAGGACTCTCCCAGTGTTGCCTGTGTTACATACAAGCTCCACCGCTCTCCCTTATGCAAAAAGGACTTAATAACCTGTAAGCTGCTCTTTATTGCCCAAAATTGGATTCCACTTTTATGCGTGACTTTTACTGGCCAATATGGTTTAACAGCAAAAAAAAGACGTGTATTTAAGAGCTCTGTGTGGCAGTAGCAATCGTAAAACTGGCAGGATCACGCTGTTAAAATAAAAAGCCCTGTGCCGTATATGTAAAATAGTAAATCAAAACACGTACTTTTCCAGGGTCTAATTATGCCGGGTTTCCTTGACAACTTGCCTAAACATATCCTCATTAAAGACTCTGTGAAGCGATGCAGTTTTGGTTAGCTCAGTGCAAGATTTTTATTATTTACGGCAAGGAAAATCTAAAATAAGGCATGTAAAGTGAACAATGGGGAACAAATTAACCAAGTTTTATATTTAATTGATTTATGCACTTAATTATAGCAACTCCACAAGACTCTCTACTCAGTCTACATTAACATCCAGTTGGAATGATTGCATGGGGTCAGACGAAATAATAAAGTTAGCAACGGGAGTTCTTGCTATAGCCAAGAAAATGTGGGCAATAATGTATTTCTTACATCGAAACTGTCATTTGACTATATAACTTGCATGTGCATTACAATTCCTGCTAGTCAGATTCCAGAGAATACAACATCAAATATATTCTACTTAATTAATTGGTTCACTTTTTTGTTGTAGATAGTTTTACACATTTGGAAAAAGTCTATTTGATTTGGATTTTTGCATCTGGTGGCATTATTCACACCTTATTAAAATGTTATGGTCACAGTGTCTCCTAAAAAATACTGCATTCGGTCCAAGTAAAATACTGCATTGAGTGAAAGTAAAAATCTCCAACGAAACCATTCAAAATAATACGTAAAAAGGTGATTTGAGGAAAGCAAAAATATTTAGGTGTAAAATAAGCAGCTGGGGGGCCCTCCAACAGAGTTCTTTTCTCAAACAGAAAAACTCCACCTTGTGATGCCATGTGGTGCCATGTGGTAATACAGAAATTGCTCCACTGTGTTTTTAAACTGCATACACTGTGACTAGAATTATTCGGATGATTTCAAACCTGGAATTGCCCAGCTCTAGTGAACAAAAGGTAAAAGGTAGCTGTTAACTACCACTTCAAGACATCATAAGGTGGAGCAGAGCATTTTGAGCCCTGGAAATGTAGACAGACTTATAATGCAGGGTTACTTAAACACATGTGAATGAAACAAAACACAACTCCAGGTATGTTTTTGATGAGGTAACAACATGATAACACGGCTTAAAGCGCTCAAGAGTCAATTTTGCATAATATGGGACCATTAAATGGTGCATAAAAAAGTTGATATTTGTTGTGGCAGAAAACGCAGAGCTCAGTGTGGTGAAGCTTTGGTAGTGTCCAGTCAGCTCTGAGTTAATGGACCTGTGCAGTGGATATAATGTGGCAGCTGCTTCTGGCCCAGAGGACGCACACACAGCCAGGGCCAACAGGTAGGACGCCCCCGTCTCTAATCGTGGACCCCTATTCCCAAACAGCTGGGCGGGCCTAGAGGGGACACAGCCCATTGGCTCTGAGCCCAAAGACCCCTCCCACACACATACACACACACACAAACATACACACACGCACGCACACACACAGGATGGATCTTGGATTAGTGCAGCCCTGTCAAGGTCTGATGCTGCACTGGCAATTTAATCACTCACAAAAAGGGAAATAGAGGAAGGAGAAAATGTGCTCTTAAAAGCTCAGATGTCTTTACACAGGTGAAAGGATTACAACATATACGCAGGTAAAAGCACTGTAGCAGTGAATTACAAGTACAAGTACTACAAGTAACTATGAAAAAGCAAGATGGGCGAGTTTGACAGAGAAGAATATTTCAGTATTTCTTTTGGAGTATTCTATTCTGATACTAAGACCAGATGACCAACTACTACATGCTTGCCTGACCAGCTAGTCCCTTCTGGATTTGGACCATAGAGGATAAAAAAACTCTGTCCTAACTTGAGACAATCCAAGCATACCTGATAATTTGTATCACGTGTCTCAAATCTCCTAACATTCAGAACAAAATATATTAGTAATAGTAATAGTAATTAGTTTTTTTCCCCCCTTTTTTATGTGTAAGCAGCCATGTTTGTTTTTGATGCAAACAGACCAGGCATCTCTCTGATTGGTTAATCCGCCTGCCAATCACAAGACAGGATACGGCTCCAGATCCACTCGTCTCAACTTTTGTCAAAGCGTGTGGTTTTGGCTGGAACCTACATGTCAGAACTGCTAATACAACACCAATAAGCAATCCATGGTTTTCACAGTTGGGCAGTTGCCAGAGCAATTAAGAATTAAAAACAAAATATCCTATCATTTGAATAGTTAAATGATGAAACCACAACTTACTTATTACAATACAAAACTACTGCTTCTTTTAATTCTTACCACAGCTACCTATACAAACAACACGACGAATAAATGTTGTTTGTGGCTGTGATTCATTTTGTCATATGTGATTTTCTTAATACTCCTCTTCCTCCTCTCTCCAGGGTCCTGTCGGCGTAACAGCACATAAACAGGGACCCTCCACCAGCAGCCTCACCCTCGGCATATAGATGGAAATAGCTGTCTTTTCATAGGGGACCTTGGCTCTTTTGATTTTGCCAGAGATTCCCCATGCTTTCTCATCAGGCTGGCTGTCCCCCGAGGCCCCTATGCACACTCAACACTTCACTTATATGAAATAGTGCTCTTACTAGCCCCAGCCCACACACACAGACACACACACACACACACACACACACACACACATACACACATGAGAGGGGTGGAGGACATACGACAAAATCAATGCTCATTTGAATACGCAGCCATAACTCATGTCAGAGCTGATTTATACACACCGTGCACTGATTCTAATGAGTGCTAATAGCAGTACTAGTAAGTAATATAAGTGAGTAGTGGTAGTTCAGGTTATTGCGTATTTGTGTTGTAAGATAGTAGTTTTATTAATAGTAGAGTAACATTAGTAGTAGGTATGCACCGATCCAGCTTTTGATACTGTGGTTTTAAGTGTCTGCTGATCCCCGATATAAACAGAGACTGAAAACAGCATTTATTTCCTTTAAACAAAAAAATAAGATAAAACTGATCTAAAAGTTGCTGTTATTTATCTCTGAACTACAGAACAGCTCTGTATAAAAAAGCTCAAACATTCTGAAACTTCATCCACGATATCAGCGAGCCGATATTTGGAAGCCGATATCCGATCTATCAAATTTTCCAGTTTTGGCGCGATATCCGATAACTGCATCAGTACTGAAGCAGCACTTAGTAAACCTATAGGTGGTAGCAGTGGACGGGCCCATGGTAGTAATAGTGATTGCACACTTTCATGCTCGTTATATTTAAAGCTGCACTATGTAACTTTACAGGTGGAGGGTTGTAGGCTGTTTTGCCTATCTCCATGGAGACAATGACAATTTTTTGTTTGTTTTTAGATAGCAAGGTAGGTAAAAACAATTCTGATACTGTGGATGCAGAAACCATATTAGTTGTATCAATAGTATTAGTAGTAACGGTATTACTGGTGGTGTTTAGTAGTAGCTGCTGAAATTCTCAGTAGTTCTCAATTTTTTCCTTTTTTCCTGAATCATAATTGTTGTTCTTTGTTCTCGATGTATAGAAAAATCACATCAGCTCTCTGAGTGGAGCTATATTTGTGTTTAATTTAAACAGATGTAATTGACTCGAGTCTGACAAGGACCCCCATGTTTCTTTCAACTGTCACATTCTTAAAATAAATCTGCTGTACTTAGAACTCCTCTATTCATATAGGCACGCCCATTTGTACTCTCGTTAGCATAAAGGTATATATATGTATGTGTTGTCTCTTGTGACTGGCTTATGTGAAGCTTAACATGTAGAATGGAGCACTGTGATCAGTAAACGTCTCATCAGGCATCTATTCACCTGGGTCTGGTGTCATTTCTTAACATTTATTTATTTAATATCAACAACGATCTCTCGATATCGCTTCAGTACTTTCATTTGCCCACAAGTACTAAAATAACTCCAATAGTGGTAGTAGCGACAGCACTTAGTCTCGATTCTACTTTATTAACCCTGTAAGTATATCATTCCTACATCAATCCTCATTTGAATAATCCATAATATTTCATGTCAGATTTAGAGTCCCCAATCCAACGTGCTAATCTGTTTGAATAATTCACACGGCCCCATCACCGCCGCCATGATAGGTACCGCTTATTCTAATGTCCGCTCCGTGAATGCGCCGATATAATAGAGCATTTACATGTAACAGCCAAAGCAGAGTGAGTCAACAACTATTTCTCTCTGCTCCAGCCTCGCTCTAATGAAGGAAGAAGAAGTAACCATGGTAATAGGAGATAGCACTACCTTGAGCTGTGCCAGCGTTTGAAAGCACACAGACACGCACAAAGCTAGCAAGCACGTAATCCATCCACGGCAAGGATAGAGGAGAGAGGGAACAGAAGGGAGAGCCGTGAATATGTACCTGAATATAAAGGCGTCGAAGGCCGAGCAGACCCGCTGGCCTTTGTTTTGTGCTGTTTGCAAAAGAGATGCTTTGATTTATGTCCTTTTCAAGCAGTTCGGCGTGCAGCTACAACACAATAGACTTTTCATTACATTACAAATACACAGAGGTTGATAGTAAGTGAATAGTTTTGCTCAAGTACATTGTAGATAGTGAAATGGAAGGACATATATGAAGATTATATTCAAGTCTATTGTTTGTGCAAGTCAGGATAACTGGATGGCCATATTATGTAACACAGAAGTAGCAGAAGTAGTTGCAGTAGTAGTAATAGTAGCAATGAAGCAGTAGTAGCAGTACTAGTAGTAGTAGTAGTAGTAGTAGTAGTAGCAGAACTGTAGTAATGGTAATACTTATGCTTATTACTTGTGTTAGTATCACTGCATGCATTATATTAGCAGCATATTACCAGACTTACATGACAAAAAACATACGCAGCAGAAGTAGTAGCAATAGTAGCAATAGTAGTGGTAGTAGCAGTACTAGTAACAGTAGTAGTAGTGGTAGTTAAAAGTAGTACTTATGGTTATTACTTGTGTTAGTAACAGTATACAAAAAAAAGTTCCCTGCTATTATATCAGCAGATAACTAATAAGAGTATAGCCGTTCTGATAGAAGTAGTAACCATGTAAATTGCACTGTACTTGATGCATATTTTACTGAGTACTTTTACTTCTATTTTGAAGAAACGCTGTCACAGGTAAGGCAGTTTTTTTTCCTCCACCTCTGCATGTGTCATCATCCCTTAAACCTCACATCTTTCATGTAATCCTTTGTATTCTTACATTATTTCCATATCAATCAGGCACGAGGAAACCCCACCAGGTACAATGGAGCGTCTCTATACACACTCCTCTTCGTGTACGTCTCTTCTTGTTTCTCTGCCACTGTGGCTTATTCATCAGACTATTTCAACTTTAAAGCCAACTTTGCATCATCTGCGCAACAGAAGGCAGCCATTATGAAGGCAGCTGATGATACGATGTCCTTAAAAGTTAGGAGAGCGCACCGCGATAGAGGATCTTCAATACAACTGTGTTTTTGCATCTGTTACGTGTTGGGGGCAGTATTGTTGATAATAAGATAAGATAATAGTTGTTTTAAATTAAAGAAAAAAAATATTTGCAGTGTAATCTTTCAAAAACAAAGATCTGGGATTTTTGTCTTCATGGAGATGTTATTGCATTGCATGGAATGTTCCACAGTATGACATTACATTTATCTGCCTATCTTTATTTTACAGGAAAATGAAAAATACCTTGCGTTCCTGCAGTGAGCGTGGTCTGTGGTCGCCTTTCCCCAGACCTGATCTGTAACCTGAGGGTGTAATTTTTGGTCACATTTTTATACAGCACTTTTCCACCTACAAGACACTCAAAGCGCTTTACATCAAGGAACCACTCACCCATTCAGGCACATATTCATACAACAGTGTACACAAACACTAGGGGTGAGGTGGGTGAAGTGTCTTGCCTAAGGACACAACAACAGCTTTACCAACTGAGCTACTGTCACCCTGTTTCTGGGTAAACCACCTGCTTATCTCTGTGAAGATAAATAACTTTTATGCCATACTGTTGAACATTCTGGGCCAAATAATATTTCCATGGAGACAAGCAGGTGACATACCCCTTACAAGAAAAGTTACACAGTGCACCTTTACATTAAAAAAAAAAAAAGAAATGGCCAAATCATAAAAGAATAAAATGCATAATCTTTCAACAACACATATACAGTGATGTTTTTTGTTTTTTTCTCGTTAGTCTATAAATAAATAAAACCATTTTGTAACTGCCTTCAGTTAGTGCTGCACTACCTATACATCTTCTCAAGCTAAGAAAACTCAGCCACTACCAATCAGAACGTGCATTAAACATTCAGTGGCAGCCTCAGGTAAAGCAAGCATCAATTCTTAATGCACAAATGCCCACAACCAGGTGTCAGTAGAAAGAAGCGGGTAGGTGCTGGGCAGACTCGCAGTTCACCAAATAATTTACTTTCACCAGGCAAATTCTGAAGCAAAACTTTTTAATGATTTCAAATTTATTTCAGATTTAATAAAAGTGAAATCAAGATTGTGTTTGTGGGATGAGTTATGTCAGTGTTGAAATTTGGGGTACTGGAGATTGTGCTTTATTTGTGACAGCAGTAGTAGTAGTACAGTAGTAGTAGTTTACCCAGTTGCCTAAACTAATGCATGTTGTTATTCAGATCAAATGGAACTATAAATCTTATGCATATTTACTTTTTTGCTCATTAGATAATTCAAATAACTGCCCAACAACATGTGTTTTTGTGTATTAGTGAATATTAGACCAGGCATAGACTACTGCATAAAATAAATCAGTCCATGTGGTAAAGTCGTCATGCATAAGATGAGCTTAAACGACATTAGAAATGTCTATAGTGCCAGGATGTATTACAGTGGGGTGGTCATAATGATATGCCTGATCCGTTTGGTGTTTACAGTCTATGTGAGCTAATATTGAGTCAACAAACTTTGTGGAAACTTTGTAAATTGCCTTTGTATTTCCCTGTATCTGCTCCAACAGAAGCCTGGTCTGGGTCCCGTGTTGTGAATGGGCCCCGCTTGTTTGTGCTCGTTTGACAGGGGCCCTCGTACACTTTGTGTCAGGAGTGATGTCTGTGCGCTCAAGGTTCATGGAGCATAATTAGCATAAATGGCTGTGGCTGTCAAAGTGCATCGGATCAAACACACATGGTGCAAGACCCGCTCATGTGTTTTTACTCCAACCACCGTCCAACAGTTGTCATGGAGATGGTTTTACAGGAAGGACAAGATGTGTGCAAGCACGTAAGGGCAGAGTCAAAGTGGGTTTATGTAGGTTGGTTTTGATTTCAGTTTTTTAAAAGGATAGAAAAACAAACAAACAAAGAAACAAACAAAAACGAAAAAAATTAAGAGGTTTTTTGATTAGACTTTTTTCTTTTCAGTTTGCCATTTCAAGTTCTAAACATGCAACTCAAAGAAAATTTGAAAATTGTATATTTAGCTCTTTTGTAAGCTTTGGCTGTTTAAATGTGCTTCATAAATACATTTTGATTATATGATTGATTGATTGATTTTACAAAAATAAAATCCAATAAATAAATAAATAAATAAATAAATAAATAAATAGCCAAAATCATATATATTTTGTACCAGCCCCAACCTCAGATAAATGTGTAAGGAGCACCCTAAGTAAAATACTACTATTAAACCTACTGTAGAAAGTAAAACATAATTTGAGTTCTATTTTTATGCAATCACATGTCCCACATGGGGGAAATTCCAGTATTGTAACTTAAAGTTCAAGCACAGCAGGAGACAGAGAAACAAATCAATCAAAATGCGATCAAAATAAATGACTATTACAGATATTATCAACAAGTTAAACTAAAACAGGTGGACTTACTTTTTTTTAGTTTAGTGAAAGTGTATGATTCTGTCCCAGGTGTGAGAGAGCTGGAAGGTCTGCAGGTCTTCCGGCTCTCGCCACTTTTTACTTGAACTTGTTGATAATATATTATTGTTGATAATAATATTTGCTAGAGATGTAAAATGGATATTGTAAAATGTGGATTTTAGTTGCCATGGAGAGAGTTTTTGGATCTAGTCACAAACAGAAATGATTGGATATTTCATGGTAAAGTACATTGTAATTAACAGGAAAAAACATCACTTGCCCCCCCATCTGGGACAATGACATTATCACATTCTAAAATCTGAAAACCACCATTAAGGCTACAAAACTATTATGGACAATAAGAAGCTATGACTATGACCAGACACAAGGCCCACAAGGATCTACCTGACATCACACCATTGACAGTCCTAATATCTTCATACGTGTGATAAAGACAGTCACATGAGTTCCCCTGCTGTATAATGAGTTTGTGGTTGGTGTGTGCTCCCCTCAGTCGTCAGTCTGTAGATGTGTGTGTGTGTGTGTGTGTGTGTTCTGGTATTCATCTCCTTATGGGGACTGAACTCTGTATACACAGTCACGGTGTGGGGACTCATTTCCTTAAGGGGACCTAAAACCAGGTCCCCATAAGGGAAACCATTTAGATCAATCGGAGAACTGTTTTTAAAGTGCTGGGCAAAATTTCAGCTTTGGCCCACAAGGGACGTTTATGGCGTGTGTAGAAGTTGCTCAGTGGCGCCCCCTCTGGTCAGGTCTGGTAAGACACATTAGGCAAAACACACACATTTTCCATATATGGTCAAGCCACGCCCACTTCCAGGTCCCCATAAGGAATAATCCTTTTCACACAATTCTCTATATAGTTATTATTATTATTATTATCAACATTATTGTCATTACTGGGCTCACCCATGGACCCAAAATTTGCATAATCATAAAAATCTACTAATAATGAATCACGGAAGTAATTTTTCATTTATGAAGCAAGTTAAAGGGTAACTAAATGGGCGTGTCAAAACTTTCCTCACCCAGATACAGAATTCAAAATGTGCAGTGTCTGTGCTTTTGATTGACCGCCTCAGACCAGGCCCTCAGACTCACCTGCCGCCAATCAGACACTGATGATTGAAGAACTGGTGATCAATCGATCAGTGGGACAAAAAAACAAACAAACAGTGGGACAAAACAAAAAACAGTGGCACAAAAAAACAAACAAAAAACAATGGAACAAAAAAAAAAAAAAAACAGTGGGACAAAAAAAAAAAAAGTGGGACAATGGTGATGAAAGCAGGGAGACGACATGTCCTGGGGAAGTCTCCCAGCAAACCAGGAACTTGACATGTAGTATACTGTCCCACCACTGAGGGCATTAAACATGTGTTTTTGGCACAAAGATACAGATTTAACTACTTTGCACAGAAATGTCAAGATAGTGATGGGTTTATGAAGGTTACGCTATTAGACACCCATTGCCAGTTGATTTGGTGTTTTGTTAGGCCTACTCTTTAAGGTCCCAATGCTTGCATAAATGACAACTAAGTTTATGTTGATTGATAATTTTTCTGAAAAGATAATGTTTATACTAATTTCTGGCAAAACAATGTATTTTCACAACCCTGCTTTTTGCTGCTGTAGACATTTCCATCCAGACATTTTTGTAGTCTTTTGAAAGAGGTGATGGTATTGAATGATATGGTACCTATCATTACATGATCTACAAGATCCATGTGGATGAAATCGGGGTGCGTAAAAGTCTGCTGTAATTTCCTCTTCTGGTGCAGTACCTGAACCAGTGGGGAGGTATCAGGAAGTGGTTGAGGTAGGGACTGTTCATAATTTTGAACACTGACGTATTGATGTGTATGAATATTGAGAAATCTATTGGTTGAATTAAATATTCTTATTATTCTCATTATTTGCTGATTTGAGCTGTATGACTCTTTGCAATGTTGATATTCTATTACTTATATTAGTACTTTTGATTATTGTTAGATTTTAGATATTGGTTATTTCAACTTCAACACAGTCTCTACTCAAAAGCTGTGACTGCTGTGGACAAAGTAAAAACAACCAAGACGTCCTTTAAGCTATGTTTTCTGTATTCTCTGTATTCTGTAAAAGCAACAATAGTGGCCTACTGAATGGGAAATGTGTAATTTATTTTCTGCAGTGTTTTATAATAATATAATTGTATTGCTTTTAGCACACTTTGGAGTACAGACAATCACAAGGACCACAACTCCTCTCAGCAACCAGGGGAGTAATCTGCTCCTGTAGTTAGCCACAAAAGCAGCCATGTATTATTGTATCATTATCCCTTTCTTGCATGACCTATGTTCCACTTATGACAGGATTGTCAAACTGCAGTCAGATAAGCTTATTAGACACATAATCAACATGACATAATCAGTTTTTGAAAAAAAAATCACAATTTGGAGTAAAAAGCTGTACACTTTTGTAACCACTAGGCAGTTACGAATACCTGAGGGCGTACACTAATGTTACCAATATGCATTTACAGAACAAACATTAATTAGTTATTAATGAATTTTTATTTCAACCTTCTGCATCAACAATATGCACATGTGTAGGTCATGGTGAACAAACAGCTAATTTCAATAACAAAACAGAACGTATTTATGTTTTCAGTAGAAACCTCTTGTTCCTAGACCTAGGTTCTACAATCATGGTACCATACATGGTATACAACAATTCACTTATTGTGAAATCTGAAGAAACAGTCAGCTTTGCCATGTAGGCAGAGATATATCTTGCACTTTCGGCACTGGTAACGTGATCTTCCATTGCATCCCTCCAGCTTGCATCGACAGGGATTGCCCTCGACACAGATGGGGAAATGACCAATCCTGTCGTACCTTGCATCCACAATAACATCCCTGGGAGTCACACTCTGTCTCCGCCTTCCTTACACAACATCACCTTCATATTCCTCTGCCTCTATCATGCCAAGTACTTGAGAGACAGTATATCTGGCTGCTGACGGCCTACAAAATATACAAAAAAGCAAATATAGTGCATGGAATACCAATAATTTGTACATAAAGTAAACATAAGACGTGCATGGTATATAGTTCTGTAAATGCATACTGTACACTTTTGTTACCTACAGAAAATACACCTATATACATGATGAGCACTTTTGTGACCGCGACATATATACCCATGTACGCATTGTGACAAATTAGATTTTACTCAAAGATTTATGATGTCCTGCATCTTTCTCAAATGCACAATGTGTGCAATATGTTTATTGTAATAAAAAACACTGATATCATAGATAATTCCATAATTTGTAGGAGCTTACCACCGCCTGGTGGGAGCAGCCATTTTGGAGCCTCCAAGCATGGTCTATGCAAACTGCAGTGCAACCTATTGACAATCACTGGAAACTACAAGTGGTAACAAAAGCGACCTGCATGCAGTCAGAGTACATAGAGCATATTATGAGGGTACCAAGGGGGGTTTTTGGTGGACACGTTTGTGAGCGCTATGCAAGAAAGGGTTAAGGATGTTATTATTATTATTATTATTATTATTACTATTATTATTATTATTGTTATTATTATTATTATTGTTATTATCATTATTATTGTTATTATCATTATTATTATTATTATTATTATTTTTCATTTAGACAAGTGTCACAGAAACAATGCATACAGTGCACCAACCAAAATGGCTAAATGTAATTTCAGTCCATCTCTAGCAGACACAGGACACCTTATAACATTTTCTTGTTTCATAAATAAAATACAAAAACAGCAATTATATGCAGAAATGAAACTTTAATCACTTAAATATTTACTTATGGTGAAGTGACTTTTTTATTAAATTAAGTGTATTATTTTTATATTATTGTTTGAATTTCATTTAAGTAAAAGTAAAAAGTAGGAAATCGTCTGATAAAGTTAGTCTGAGAGGTGCACTTTTCTTCTTAAGCTCTGAAAAAAATTACACTTCTTGACAATAGATGGCGGTAATGCGCCTGGATGATGCCATTTGCGTTTAAAAAAGTGAAGAAGAAGACGAAGAAGAAGAAGAAGACGACGGCGGCAGGGCACGGTCAAGTCATGAGCACATGGGCCTGAGCGGCCATCGGCAGAAGCTCATAACTGGGAGAAAGTGCGGAGACAGGTGAGTGTGGACCAGGCAGGGGCTAAATTAGGGGATTTGTAACTGAAAAATAAATAAATAAAAATATATAGAATGTATTTATGCTGGCCTCAGAGCAGCAGTGGTTTGACTCGAGCTAGCCTGTTAACTAGCAGGTCACAGTCAATAGGCAAACATCGGCGCTAACAACTCTGATATCGCGTTACAAGCAAGAAGGTTATCTGCTCAATTATTCAAAAATAATTTGTACAGTTAGAAGGAATATAGCACAGGAATATCTTAAGTGTACAAACTGCTTTTTTTGCATTAGCTCTGAAAATAAATTCCAGTAGTAGGTTAAACTAAGTAAATGTTCCCTCAGGTCAGGGCTCTAGACAGCGACCAAAATGGTATATATAGCGTCATATCCACGCCACGAGACGCGCAAAAAACACTGTTTTGTAGTGATGTGACGTTCCGTATCGAGGCTTTGAAGCGTGTGCCGAGTAGGGGAGGGGGCGTTTCCGCGGTGCGCGTATCGAGGCTCGTTTCATTTAGGGGAGGAGCTGAAAATGATGACGTCCGAAGCCTCGCTGCCCGGCTGTACCACGTGACGGATTCAGGAAGTGGTTCAGATTTTGCCAATTTGCATTTTGGCATCATTTTCAAATAATAATTTTCCATACTGCCAGTATGTATGTATGTATGTATGTATATATGTATATATGTATATATGTATATATATATATATATATATATATATATATATATATTAGTTTCTACCTCTTACTACTCAGGTACAGGAAGTGTTATAATGGTTTGTTCAACAAATCCGTAGGAAACTATGATTAATCGTGAGTTAACTAAAACTTTAATGCAGTTAACCATGATTAAAAATTTGAATCGATTGACAGCACTAGTACTGACAGACTGCAGAGTAAATGAGTTTTACTTCTTTTTTCTCTTCTGCTAAGTGCTGTAGAATTCTATTTCCAATGAATGCAGTTGAAAAAAATATATTTTTAGTCTAGAGTTGTGACATTCTAATGTTAAACTTTTTTTTGTTTGTTTTCTGCACAAAATTTCAGATGGCCCCGCGGATAACCCCTGAGAAAGATGCCATGCATCATATTCTCAACAAGTTTGATAAACAGAAGTTAGAGGTCAAGTACATCAGTCCAGTGAAAGGTATGTTTGTTGTCAAGCAGCTTCAACATAAGGGTTTTTTTTTTTTTGCTTTAAAAGGATCCCTGCTGTTCGTATCATAACGGTAGCATCAGTTTTTGAGCTGCCACCATAGCACGTCATTTCTTTCCTAGAATTCATTGCGATGAGAAAAACGATGTCGGCCTCCAGCAAAATAAAATTTTTTTAAAATGTTATTTTGCTTAAGCAATGCGCACGCGCACGACTCGAACGAATGTATTTTAAAAATGTTTTTTCATTGTTATTAAAGTGTCAGGGAGTTTAAAGTTAATGTTACTTCCATCTGAAAGTTACTGGTCTGGGCAAGATGGGGGCTCAACAGCCCTGAACTTTGGGTTGAGATGGCCAAATTTGGTGGTAAATAAAAGGGTGAAAGTGTATTTGTAGGAGGGAGTAAACATGGAAGAGGGTCTTTTCCCCTGGGGATTTTTTTTTAGAATTAAGATATAATTTCCTACATTCTTGTGCGTTTAAAATGATATTTTGAGCAGGTCCTTTTTGCTTTTGTCAAAATTTGTTTGTTCTTATTCTATTCTATTGGTATTTTTTAAATTTAGACAAATATTGATTGCATACTTTTAAAATCTTAATTGTTTCAAGTAGTCATAGAAGCAACATGACTACTACAGCATCAGTTTATTTTGCTAATATTATAATTTACTCAAAGTATAATAACTATAATATAATATTAACAACTATAATTGTTAATATTCCGTATTAGACTTTAATGTTCTGGGTGTTTTAGTAATCACACTAACCTTTTCTCTGACTGACCTCCTGGTTCTGTGCCCTGAACCCGGGGCTGGACCGTGACAAACAAAGGCAGTCGTCCTGACATGGCAGGGGGGCGCAATATAATGTCAATATAATGATAGGGGAAACACTGTATTGTTATGTTACAAACAGCAAAATAAATCATATGGGGCAAACATGATGAAAGTCAAGATTCTTTTAAATACTAAATATGTGTATCTTTTGCTCAACCTCCTGTGTCAGACTCATTTGTTAAATTGATTTTCAATGTTATTGGGACCAATTTTGTTAAATAAAGGTTTAAAAGAAAAATATTAATTGTTATGTTTGCAGGACGGGGTCTTTTTGCAAAGGGCCCATTTGACAAAGGAGAATTTGTTGTTGAGTATCGAGGAGATCTCATTGACTGCACAGAACTTGACAGGCGGAAGAGGGTCTACCATCCATCATGTGCGGCATTCCTTTTTGAGTTTAAATGGAGAGGAAAAATGTGGTGGTAAGAAATCACACCCCTCAATCATATTTTGTAGGCTGTATTAGAGTAACAAATTATGATATTTTGCCGACATTTTTACTTAACCCCTTAACGCCAGATGTCGCGCATTCCTCGCGACATTCCTCCTCTCAGCCTGTGCTAATAATAAAAAGTATGGTGACATAACTGAACACGCCCCTAGGAACCTTATGCATGCACTTGTTTCAGGTAGGACAGGGTTGTTGGGGTGCCACATGCAGGTAACTAAGGCCGTTTCTCAATCCATGTAAAAGTACGACCTTGTGTGCTCACGGACTTGTAAAACGTCAACACGTGCTGCCCAAGTCCTGTTCAAATTCAGAGTCCGCTTCTCAGTGAGTTCGCTGAAAGTCCCCGGATGAGAACTCTGCATCAGAGTTTTTTTTTTTGTTTTTTTTTTTGAGACCCAATTGTGAAGTGGAAAGAAATTTCTTTGGTATATTAAACTTTTTTTTACAAATGAAAACTGACAGACGAGCATGCAAAATTATTAGTTCCCTTTCTCACAGTGTCTTCAGAAGTGGCCTGATGGTTTCTCAATGATCACATTTTGGAGTCCACAGGGTGTAATCTAAATTGGTGATTAGGTCAACATTTGATCAATGTGAAATCATCAGACACACTGAGAAATATATATACTATATAAATATTGCATGTCCCACTTAAAAAAATAATAATGAATAAATAATTACATTAAATACATGCATTGTGTTTCACTTCATGTTTGTGTCCCTTTTGGTGTTGATTGTTCACAGAAAAATCCATCTTCATACCTTTTATGTTTGAACCCTGAAATGTGGCAAAAGGTTTGAAGGGGGTGATTGATTTCACATGGCACTGTGTGTAAGCTTAATCATGGCACTATTTAGTTGTGGTAACCCCATGTCTGTTTGTGTTGTTTTTTTTTTTCATTCAAATTTGTAGCATTGATGCTTCTATGGAAAATGGCACATATGGTCGCATAGTGAATGATGACCACAAGACGCCAAACTGCAGAATGAAGCGTGTAGATGTTGGTGGAAGTCCCCACTTGTGCCTGTTCACAATGAGACACATAAAAATGGGTGAAGAAATCACATATGACTACGGAGATGATGACTGCCCATGGAGACATGGACCGGTATGTTACTTTTTTGTTGCTTTTTATTTTTACACTCATGACGTCCCAGTGAAGCACTTTCATGTCCAACCGATAACTTGTCTGAAACACTATATAGTCCAGTGACGTGCGGTGAGGTTGACAGCTGGGGAGGCACTAACGCTTTTAGCGTCAGATTTACAAATGCAAATATATATATTATATGCAGCACTGCAGCAGACTTACTTACACCAGGGCTTTTCTATATTCTTAATTCAAAAGAACAAAAACTTCAATTTAAAAAAAAAAGGAAAAATAAAATATGATTGTTGTTCAGTATTTCAAAACTGGGAACAAGGTATTTTTTGCTAATTTGACTAATTTATATGCTTTTTAGCAAAGCAGCTCCCGCGCGCTCTGTAGCTGTGCATTTATACGTAACGTGGACGCGTCATACTTGGATTTTTTGTATCTTGCCTGAAATCTCCAAATCACTCATGAAAAACACGCTTTTTAAGAAAGTTTGTGAATAAATAAACATGGATCATGCTGGGAGTCTGCCTTTGTCATCGTGAGCGCACCCTCATCTCTCCTGTGCACTGCAGCAGGTGAAAACAAATCCATGAAGGCACGCACTCTGTTTCTCTTCTCTTCCTCAAGTTGCGCTTTTAGCGATCCGCGGGTCCTGGGTCAACTCGCGCATATCGTGAGCAGGACTTTTAATTTCATTTAGGCTAAATCAAAATAAAGCACGTCTCAAAGAAAACTGTTCCACTGTTTACAATCCCTCTGCACATTGGTGGACTTTGTCATCAAAGACACAGGTGTCCCAATGCAATATAAAAAAGAACGAAGAAGATGATGTAGTTGTTTTGGCGCATAGCGGCGGCAGGCCAAGAATCTCTGTGCTCACAAGCGCCCTCTATGTTGAGGCACGAGTACTGTTTGCCTCCCCTGGTGAGCTTTTTACTGAGGTTTTATGATTGATCTGCGAGCCAGAACACATTACAGAAATACATTTAATACATTATAAAGATTCCGGAAAGACAGAGCATATAATCAGAGAGTTTGAGGGCCATTTATCGGCAATATACAGTGGGTTAGCCAACTTAGCCACTTTGCTAGGGATCAGACGAGCGGCTGGAGGCACTGGAGGCTGGTGCCTCACGGCGCACCTTCTCTTTGCATTTGAACGGGACAAACGAAAATTCTGCCATATTCAATTCAGAGAATGGACACAAATCCTGTAACAGAGGCTGAATATTCTGTTGATTTTGATTCTCAGAGTCAATATTGACCCTCTGAATCAAATGCTACTGGTGATAGTAGTGAAAGTGGAAATGAAGACCATTTTTTGAGGTCACAAAATGTAGGCCTATTACTGTCTGAATAAATTTGGCACCTAAAGGGTTAATCAGGTGGTGCTAGACATGATTTAGTCTGTATTAAATCTAATCGAGATCTCTTTTAACCTTTACTTAATTGTTATTAAGGACTGATGATGCAACCAAGAGTTGATATCATACAACATGGTGTTTGGTGGGAATGTTTTCAACGTTAATGGTGTGTCAAGTTTTATTTTTAAATTGCATGTTTCTCTCTTAGACGGACCACACAGCAGCCGATGGCACGGCTAGAAGGGGACTTGATCAGTCTGTCCGTTCAGAGCCCCAGAATGACTCCTCTCTCTCTCCTAAAGAGGTACAATCACATTTATCACTGAGGATGACAATTCTAGGTGTTCTTAACATTCTTGGCAGTTATTATATTTTTCTGATTTTTTTGTAACTCAATAAACTAAATGCATTAAAGGGTTAGTGAAGGGATAATATGTGGGGCCCATTTTGGACTTGGCATTCAACAACATTTTACTTTTCTTTGGTTTTCATTTTAACACTGACGGCCTCCCCATGAAGTACTTTTATGTCCGACTGATAGGTCATGTGTGATTCACTATACAGTCCCCATAAAGAAGGAATGCAAGTGTGTGTGAGACGTTCTCGTGTGGTCTGTTCGGGTCTCTTCATGTGTGAGTCACTATACAGTCCCCATAAAGAAGGAATGCAAGTGTGTGAGAGACGTCCTCGTGTGGTCTGTTCTTGACTCTTCATGTGTGTGAGTGAAGGCAGGACTTGGTGAGAATACTAGACTTGTTGTGATTACTACAGATGTCAGACTCCATTTTCAACAGAGTGGTACTTAGTGGTAACCATTTAGTTGCCAAAGGAGCAGAACTGCACCAATTCAAAAGTATTCAGTGAAGAGAATGGACACAAATCCTGTAACAGAGGCTGAATATTCTTTTGATTTTGATTCTCAGAGTCAATATTGACCCTCTGAATCAAATGCTACTGATGATAGTAGTGAAAGTGGAAATGAAGACCATTTTTTGAGGTCACAAAATGTAGGCCTATTACTGTCTGAATAAATTTGGCACCTAAAGGGTTAATCAGGTGGTGCTAGACATGATTTAGTCTGTATTAAATCTAATCGAGATCTCTTTTAACCTTTACTTAATTGTTATTAAGGACTGATGATGCAACCAAGAGTTGATATCATACAACATGGTGTTTGGTGGGAATGTTTTCAACGTTAATGGTGTGTCAAGTTTTATTTTTAAATTGCATGTTTCTCTCTTAGACGGACCACACAGCAGCCGATGGCACGGCTAGAAGGGGACTTGATCAGTCTGTCCGTTCAGAGCCCCAGAATGACTCCTCTCTCTCTCCTAAAGAGGTACAATCACATTTATCACTGAGGATGACAATTCTAGGTGTTCTTAACATTCTTGGCAGTTATTATATTTTTCTGATTTTTTTGTAACTCATTTAAACTAAATGCATTAAAGGGTTAGTGAAGGGATAATATGTGGGGCCCATTTTGGACTTGGCATTCAACAACATTTTACTTTTCTTTGGTTTTTATTTTAACACTGACGGCCTCCCCATGAAGTACTTTTATGTCCGACTGATAGGTCATGTGTGATTCACTATACAGTCCCCATAAAGAAGGAATGCAAGTGTGTGTGAGACGTTCTCGTGTGGTCTGTTCGGGTCTCTTCATGTGTGATTCACTATACAGTCCCCATAAAGAAGGAATGCAAGTGTGTGTGAGACGTTCTCGTGTGGTCTGTTCGGGTCTCTTCATGTGTGAGTCACTATACAGTCCCCATAAAGAAGGAATGCAAGTGTGTGAGAGACGTCCTCGTGTGGTCTGTTCTTGACTCTTCATGTGTGTGAGTGAAGGCAGGACTTGGTGAGAATACTAGACTTGTTGTGATTACTACAGATGTCAGACTCCATTTTCAACAGAGTGGTACTAAGTGGTAACCATTTAGTTGCCAAAGGAGCAGAACTGCACCAATTCAAAAGTATTCAGTGAAGAGAATGGACACAAATCCTGTAACAGAGGCTGAATATTCTTTTGATTTTGATTCTCAGAGTCAATATTGACCCTCTGAATCAAATGCTACTGATGATAGTAGTGAAAGTGGAAATGAAGACCATTTTTTGAGGTCACAAAATGTAGGCCTATTACTGTCTGAATAAATTTGGCACCTAAAGGGTTAATCAGGTGGTGCTAGACATGATTTAGTCTGTATTAAATCTAATCGAGATCTCTTTTAACCTTTACTTAATTGTTATTAAGGACTGATGATGCAACCAAGAGTTGATATCATACAACATGGTGTTTGGTGGGAATGTTTTCAACGTTAATGGTGTGTCAAGTTTTATTTTTAAATTGCATGTTTCTCTCTTAGACGGACCACACAGCAGCCGATGGCACGGCTAGAAGGGGACTTGATCAGTCTGTCCGTTCAGAGCCTCAGAATGACTCCTCTCTCTCTCCTAAAGAGGTACAATCACATTTATCGCTGAGGATGACAATTCTGGGTGTTCTTAACATTCTTGGCAGTTATTATATTTTTCTGATTTTTTTGTAACTCATTAAACTAAATGCATTAAAGGGTTAGTGAAGGGATAATATGTGGGGCCCATTTTGGACTTGGCATTCAACAACATTTTACTTTTCTTTGGTTTTTATTTTAACACTGACGGCCTCCCCATGAAGTACTTTTATGTCCGACTGATAGGTCATGTGTGATTCACTATACAGTCCCCATAAAGAAGGAATGCAAGTGTGTGAGAGACGTCCTCGTGTGGTCTGTTCTTGACTCTTCATGTGTGTGAGTGAAGGCAGGACTTGGTGAGAATACTAGACTTGTTGTGATTACTACAGATGTCAGACTCCATTTTCAACAGAGTGGTACTTAGTGGTAACCATTTAGTTGCCAAAGGAGCAGAACTGCACCAATTCAAAAGTATTCAGTGAAGAGAATGGACACAAATCCTGTAACAGAGGCTGAATATTCTTTTGATTTTGATTCTCAGAGTCAATATTGACCCTCTGAATCAAATGCTACTGATGATAGTAGTGAAAGTGGAAATGAAGACCATTTTTTGAGGTCACAAAATGTAGGCCTATTACTGTCTGAATAAATTTGGCACCTAAAGGGTTAATCAGGTGGTGCTAGACATGATTTAGTCTGTATTAAATCTAATCGAGATCTCTTTTAACCTTTACTTAATTGTTATTAAGGACTGATGATGCAACCAAGAGTTGATATCATACAACATGGTGTTTGGTGGGAATGTTTTCAACGTTAATGGTGTGTCAAGTTTTATTTTTAAATTGCATGTTTCTCTCTTAGACGGACCACACAGCAGCCGATGGCACGGCTAGAAGGGGACTTGATCAGTCTGTCCGTTCAGAGCCCCAGAATGACTCCTCTCTCTCTCCTAAAGAGGTACAATCACATTTATCGCTGAGGATGACAATTCTGGGTGTTCTTAACATTCTTGGCAGTTATTATATTTTTCTGATTTTTTTGTAACTCATTAAACTAAATGCATTAAAGGGTTAGTGAAGGGATAATATGTGGGGCCCATTTTGGACTTGGCATTCAACAACATTTTACTTTTCTTTGGTTTTTATTTTAACACTGACGGCCTCCCCATGAAGTACTTTTATGTCCGACTGATAGGTCATGTGTGATTCACTATACAGTCCCCATAAAGAAGGAATGCAAGTGTGTGTGAGACGTTCTCGTGTGGTCTGTTCGGGTCTCTTCATGTGTGAGTCACTATACAGTCCCCATAAAGAAGGAATGCAAGTGTGTGAGAGACGTCCTCGTGTGGTCTGTTCTTGACTCTTCATGTGTGTGAGTGAAGGCAGGACTTGGTGAGAATACTAGACTTGTTGTGATTACTACAGATGTCAGACTCCATTTTCAACAGAGTGGTACTTAGTGGTAACCATTTAGTTGCCAAAGGAGCAGAACTGCACCAATTCAAAAGTATTCAGTGAAGAGAATGGACACAAATCCTGTAACAGAGGCTGAATATTCTTTTGATTTTGATTCTCAGAGTCAATATTGACCCTCTGAATCAAATGCTACTGATGATAGTAGTGAAAGTGGAAATGAAGACCATTTTTTGAGGTCACAAAATGTAGGCCTATTACTGTCTGAATAAATTTGGCACCTAAAGGGTTAATCAGGTGGTGCTAGACATGATTTAGTCTGTATTAAATCTAATCGAGATCTCTTTTAACCTTTACTTAATTGTTATTAAGGACTGATGATGCAACCAAGAGTTGATATCATACAACATGGTGTTTGGTGGGAATGTTTTCAACGTTAATGGTGTGTCAAGTTTTATTTTTAAATTGCATGTTTCTCTCTTAGACGGACCACACAGCAGCCGATGGCACGGCTAGAAGGGGACTTGATCAGTCTGTCCGTTCAGAGCCCCAGAATGACTCCTCTCTCTCTCCTAAAGAGGTACAATCACATTTATCACTGAGGATGACAATTCTAGGTGTTCTTAACATTCTTGGCAGTTATTATATTTTTCTGATTTTTTTGTAACTCATTTAAACTAAATGCATTAAAGGGTTAGTGAAGGGATAATATGTGGGGCCCATTTTGGACTTGGCATTCAACAACATTTTACTTTTCTTTGGTTTTTATTTTAACACTGACGGCCTCCCCATGAAGTACTTTTATGTCCGACTGATAGGTCATGTGTGATTCACTATACAGTCCCCATAAAGAAGGAATGCAAGTGTGTGTGAGACGTTCTCGTGTGGTCTGTTCGGGTCTCTTCATGTGTGAGTCACTATACAGTCCCCATAAAGAAGGAATGCAAGTGTGTGAGAGACGTCCTCGTGTGGTCTGTTCTTGACTCTTCATGTGTGTGAGTGAAGGCAGGACTTGGTGAGAATACTAGACTTGTTGTGATTACTACAGATGTCAGACTCCATTTTCAACAGAGTGGTACTTAGTGGTAACCATTTAGTTGCCAAAGGAGCAGAACTGCACCAATTCAAAAGTATTCAGTGAAGAGAATGGACACAAATCCTGTAACAGAGGCTGAATATTCTTTTGATTTTGATTCTCAGAGTCAATATTGACCCTCTGAATCAAATGCTACTGATGATAGTAGTGAAAGTGGAAATGAAGACCATTTTTTGAGGTCACAAAATGTAGGCCTATTACTGTCTGAATAAATTTGGCACCTAAAGGGTTAATCAGGTGGTGCTAGACATGATTTAGTCTGTATTAAATCTAATCGAGATCTCTTTTAACCTTTACTTAATTGTTATTAAGGACTGATGATGCAACCAAGAGTTGATATCATACAACATGGTGTTTGGTGGGAATGTTTTCAACGTTAATGGTGTGTCAAGTTTTATTTTTAAATTGCATGTTTCTCTCTTAGACGGACCACACAGCAGCCGATGGCACGGCTAGAAGGGGACTTGATCAGTCTGTCCGTTCAGAGCCCCAGAATGACTCCTCTCTCTCTCCTAAAGAGGTACAATCACATTTATCGCTGAGGATGACAATTCTGGGTGTTCTTAACATTCTTGGCAGTTATTATATTTTTCTGATTTTTTTGTAACTCATTAAACTAAATGCATTAAAGGGTTAGTGAAGGGATAATATGTGGGGCCCATTTTGGACTTGGCATTCAACAACATTTTACTTTTCTTTGGTTTTTATTTTAACACTGACGGCCTCCCCATGAAGTACTTTTATGTCCGACTGATAGGTCATGTGTGATTCACTATACAGTCCCCATAAAGAAGGAATGCAAGTGTGTGTGAGACGTTCTCGTGTGGTCTGTTCGGGTCTCTTCATGTGTGAGTCACTATACAGTCCCCATAAAGAAGGAATGCAAGTGTGTGAGAGACGTCCTCGTGTGGTCTGTTCTTGACTCTTCATGTGTGTGAGTGAAGGCAGGACTTGGTGAGAATACTAGACTTGTTGTGATTACTACAGATGTCAGACTCCATTTTCAACAGAGTGGTACTTAGTGGTAACCATTTAGTTGCCAAAGGAGCAGAACTGCACCAATTCAAAAGTATTCAGTGAAGAGAATGGACACAAATCCTGTAACAGAGGCTGAATATTCTTTTGATTTTGATTCTCAGAGTCAATATTGACCCTCTGAATCAAATGCTACTGATGATAGTAGTGAAAGTGGAAATGAAGACCATTTTTTGAGGTCACAAAATGTAGGCCTATTACTGTCTGAATAAATTTGGCACCTAAAGGGTTAATCAGGTGGTGCTAGACATGATTTAGTCTGTATTAAATCTAATCGAGATCTCTTTTAACCTTTACTTAATTGTTATTAAGGACTGATGATGCAACCAAGAGTTGATATCATACAACATGGTGTTTGGTGGGAATGTTTTCAACGTTAATGGTGTGTCAAGTTTTATTTTTAAATTGCATGTTTCTCTCTTAGACGGACCACACAGCAGCCGATGGCACGGCTAGAAGGGGACTTGATCAGTCTGTCCGTTCAGAGCCCCAGAATGACTCCTCTCTCTCTCCTAAAGAGGTACAATCACATTTATCACTGAGGATGACAATTCTAGGTGTTCTTAACATTCTTGGCAGTTATTATATTTTTCTGATTTTTTTGTAACTCATTTAAACTAAATGCATTAAAGGGTTAGTGAAGGGATAATATGTGGGGCCCATTTTGGACTTGGCATTCAACAACATTTTACTTTTCTTTGGTTTTTATTTTAACACTGACGGCCTCCCCATGAAGTACTTTTATGTCCGACTGATAGGTCATGTGTGATTCACTATACAGTCCCCATAAAGAAGGAATGCAAGTGTGTGTGAGACGTTCTCGTGTGGTCTGTTCGGGTCTCTTCATGTGTGAGTCACTATACAGTCCCCATAAAGAAGGAATGCAAGTGTGTGAGAGACGTCCTCGTGTGGTCTGTTCTTGACTCTTCATGTGTGTGAGTGAAGGCAGGACTTGGTGAGAATACTAGACTTGTTGTGATTACTACAGATGTCAGACTCCATTTTCAACAGAGTGGTACTTAGTGGTAACCATTTAGTTGCCAAAGGAGCAGAACTGCACCAATTCAAAAGTATTCAGTGAAGAGAATGGACACAAATCCTGTAACAGAGGCTGAATATTCTTTTGATTTTGATTCTCAGAGTCAATATTGACCCTCTGAATCAAATGCTACTGATGATAGTAGTGAAAGTGGAAATGAAGACCATTTTTTGAGGTCACAAAATGTAGGCCTATTACTGTCTGAATAAATTTGGCACCTAAAGGGTTAATCAGGTGGTGCTAGACATGATTTAGTCTGTATTAAATCTAATCGAGATCTCTTTTAACCTTTACTTAATTGTTATTAAGGACTGATGATGCAACCAAGAGTTGATATCATACAACATGGTGTTTGGTGGGAATGTTTTCAACGTTAATGGTGTGTCAAGTTTTATTTTTAAATTGCATGTTTCTCTCTTAGACGGACCACACAGCAGCCGATGGCACGGCTAGAAGGGGACTTGATCAGTCTGTCCGTTCAGAGCCCCAGAATGACTCCTCTCTCTCTCCTAAAGAGGTACAATCACATTTATCACTGAGGATGACAATTCTAGGTGTTCTTAACATTCTTGGCAGTTATTATATTTTTCTGATTTTTTTGTAACTCATTTAAACTAAATGCATTAAAGGGTTAGTGAAGGGATAATATGTGGGGCCCATTTTGGACTTGGCATTCAACAACATTTTACTTTTCTTTGGTTTTTATTTTAACACTGACGGCCTCCCCATGAAGTACTTTTATGTCCGACTGATAGGTCATGTGTGATTCACTATACAGTCCCCATAAAGAAGGAATGAAAGTGTGTGTGAGACGTTCTCGTGTGGTCTGTTCGGGTCTCTTCATGTGTGATTCACTATACAGTCCCCATAAAGAAGGAATGCAAGTGTGTGAGAGACGTCCTCGTGTGGTCTGTTCTTGACTCTTCATGTGTGTGAGTGAAGGCAGGACTTGGTGAGAATACTAGACTTGTTGTGATTACTACAGATGTCAGACTCCATTTTCAACAGAGTGGTACTTAGTGGTAACCATTTAGTTGCCAAAGGAGCAGAACTGCACCAATTCAAAAGTATTCAGTGAAGAGAATGGACACAAATCCTGTAACAGAGGCTGAATATTCTTTTGATTTTGATTCTCAGAGTCAATATTGACCCTCTGAATCAAATGCTACTGATGATAGTAGTGAAAGTGGAAATGAAGACCATTTTTTGAGGTCACAAAATGTAGGCCTATTACTGTCTGAATAAATTTGGCACCTAAAGGGTTAATCAGGTGGTGCTAGACATGATTTAGTCTGTATTAAATCTAATCGAGATCTCTTTTAACCTTTACTTAATTGTTATTAAGGACTGATGATGCAACCAAGAGTTGATATCATACAACATGGTGTTTGGTGGGAATGTTTTCAACGTTAATGGTGTGTCAAGTTTTATTTTTAAATTGCATGTTTCTCTCTTAGACGGACCACACAGCAGCCGATGGCACGGCTAGAAGGGGACTTGATCAGTCTGTCCGTTCAGAGCCCCAGAATGACTCCTCTCTCTCTCCTAAAGAGGTACAATCACATTTATCACTGAGGATGACAATTCTAGGTGTTCTTAACATTCTTGGCAGTTATTATATTTTTCTGATTTTTTTGTAACTCATTTAAACTAAATGCATTAAAGGGTTAGTGAAGGGATAATATGTGGGGCCCATTTTGGACTTGGCATTCAACAACATTTTACTTTTCTTTGGTTTTTATTTTAACACTGACGGCCTCCCCATGAAGTACTTTTATGTCCGACTGATAGGTCATGTGTGATTCACTATACAGTCCCCATAAAGAAGGAATGCAAGTGTGTGTGAGACGTTCTCGTGTGGTCTGTTCGGGTCTCTTCATGTGTGAGTCACTATACAGTCCCCATAAAGAAGGAATGCAAGTGTGTGAGAGACGTCCTCGTGTGGTCTGTTCTTGACTCTTCATGTGTGTGAGTGAAGGCAGGACTTGGTGAGAATACTAGACTTGTTGTGATTACTACAGATGTCAGACTCCATTTTCAACAGAGTGGTACTTAGTGGTAACCATTTAGTTGCCAAAGGAGCAGAACTGCACCAATTCAAAAGTATTCAGTGAAGAGAATGGACACAAATCCTGTAACAGAGGCTGAATATTCTTTTGATTTTGATTCTCAGAGTCAATATTGACCCTCTGAATCAAATGCTACTGATGATAGTAGTGAAAGTGGAAATGAAGACCATTTTTTGAGGTCACAAAATGTAGGCCTATTACTGTCTGAATAAATTTGGCACCTAAAGGGTTAATCAGGTGGTGCTAGACATGATTTAGTCTGTATTAAATCTAATCGAGATCTCTTTTAACCTTTACTTAATTGTTATTAAGGACTGATGATGCAACCAAGAGTTGATATCATACAACATGGTGTTTGGTGGGAATGTTTTCAACGTTAATGGTGTGTCAAGTTTTATTTTTAAATTGCATGTTTCTCTCTTAGACGGACCACACAGCAGCCGATGGCACGGCTAGAAGGGGACTTGATCAGTCTGTCCGTTCAGAGCCCCAGAATGACTCCTCTCTCTCTCCTAAAGAGGTACAATCACATTTATCACTGAGGATGACAATTCTAGGTGTTCTTAACATTCTTGGCAGTTATTATATTTTTCTGATTTTTTTGTAACTCATTTAAACTAAATGCATTAAAGGGTTAGTGAAGGGATAATATGTGGGGCCCATTTTGGACTTGGCATTCAACAACATTTTACTTTTCTTTGGTTTTTATTTTAACACTGACGGCCTCCCCATGAAGTACTTTTATGTCCGACTGATAGGTCATGTGTGATTCACTATACAGTCCCCATAAAGAAGGAATGCAAGTGTGTGTGAGACGTTCTCGTGTGGTCTGTTCGGGTCTCTTCATGTGTGATTCACTATACAGTCCCCATAAAGAAGGAATGCAAGTGTGTGAGAGACGTCCTCGTGTGGTCTGTTCTTGACTCTTCATGTGTGTGAGTGAAGGCAGGACTTGGTGAGAATACTAGACTTGTTGTGATTACTACAGATGTCAGACTCCATTTTCAACAGAGTGGTACTTAGTGGTAACCATTTAGTTGCCAAAGGAGCAGAACTGCACCAATTCAAAAGTATTCAGTGAAGAGAATGGACACAAATCCTGTAACAGAGGCTGAATATTCTTTTGATTTTGATTCTCAGAGTCAATATTGACCCTCTGAATCAAATGCTACTGATGATAGTAGTGAAAGTGGAAATGAAGACCATTTTTTGAGGTCACAAAATGTAGGCCTATTACTGTCTGAATAAATTTGGCACCTAAAGGGTTAATCAGGTGGTGCTAGACATGATTTAGTCTGTATTAAATCTAATCGAGATCTCTTTTAACCTTTACTTAATTGTTATTAAGGACTGATGATGCAACCAAGAGTTGATATCATACAACATGGTGTTTGGTGGGAATGTTTTCAACGTTAATGGTGTGTCAAGTTTTATTTTTAAATTGCATGTTTCTCTCTTAGACGGACCACACAGCAGCCGATGGCACGGCTAGAAGGGGACTTGATCCGTCTGTCCGTTCAGAGCCCCAGAATGACTCCTCTCTCTCTCCTAAAGAGGTACAATCACATTTATCACTGAGGATGACAATTCTGGGTGTTCTTGTTAACATTCTTGGCAGTTATTATATTTTTCTGATTTTTTTGTAACTCATTAAACTAAATGCATTAAAGGGTTAGTGAAGGGATAATATGTGGGGCCCATTTTGGACTTGGCATACAACAACATTTAACTTTTCTTTGGTTTTTATTTTTACACTCACGGTGGCCCCATGAAGTACTATTATGTCCGACTGATGGGTCTTGTTTGATTCACTATACAGTCCCCATAAAGAAGGAATGCAAGTGTGTGTGAGACGTCCCCATATGGTCTGTTCTTGACTCCTCATGTGTCAGTGAAGACAGGACTTGGTTTGACCTTTGTTGTTAACGCTTTTATGCTTTGTTTATGCTTTACATACATACTGGAACTTGATTCCATTTTATTGACCATAGGTTAACACATCTTATATCCCCTGAATGTCTGTTTTAGCCATACTTTTTGTATAACACTTAATTGTGTTCATTAAAATCAAAGAGCAAGGTATTTTTTAGCCAGAGATGTTTCCAAGTTTGTTCCTTTTTTTTTTTTTCCCCTCCGTCATACTTTGTTTTTATTTACAGATTCTTCCGTGGCCCACATTTGAGAAAAAGTTTTCGGTTCCAAGACTGAGACGGACAAAAAGTGTCTTTGTAAGTCTCTACCACAGCCATTTTTCAAGTACATCTTTCTGTTAAATCTCAGCATTCCATTACAATGTTTTCCTCTTTTACTGATAATACAGTTCAGATTGTCAGATTTTGACAGTTATTTATCTTTAATTGCTATAAAGTTTTTTGCTGTTATTTTGTTTGTTTTCTATTTTAGATGAAAGACGTAAATCATCTAAATCAGCTGGACTCAGATGAGCTATTTGATTCTGCAACAGATAGTTCAGGCAGTTACGTTCCAAATACTTCATCCGATGCAGAAAGTGATACTGACAATGATTCTTCTATCACAGTAAAGAAATGGAGTATTTTTGATGAACTGTTCCGCAGTGAACCTGACCTTGTGAGCGATGTTACCTGTGACTCAACTTCAGACAAGATATCAAGTCTTTCAACTAAAACACTGGCAAAAGATGGCAGTCCAAGGAGACTATCTCCTGCCGTTGAAGCCAGTTCAAGGAGACGATCTCCTGCCGTTGAAGCCAGTTCAAGGAGACGATCTCCTGCCGTTGAAGCCAGTTCAAGGAGACGATCTCCTGCCGTTGAAGCCAGTTCAAGGAGACTATCTCCTGCCGTTGAAGCCAGTTCAAGGAGACGATCTCCTGCCGTTGAAGCCAGTTCAAGGAGACGATCTGCCGTTGAAGCCAGTTCAAGGAGACGATCTCCTGAAGCTGAAGCCAGTTCAAGGAGACGATCTTCTGCTGTAGAAGCCAGTTCAAGGAGACGATCTCCTGCTGTTGAAGCCAGTTCAAGGAGACGATCTCCTGCTGTTGAAGCCAGTTCAAGGAGACGATCTCCTGAAGCTGAAGCCAGTTCAAGGAGACGATCTCCTGAAGCTGAAGCCAGTTCAAGGAGACGATCTCCTGCTGTTGAAGCCAGTTCAAGGAGACGATCTCCTGCTGTTGAAGCCAGTTCAAGGGGACGATCTCCTGAAGCTGAAGCCAGTTCAAGTAGACGATCTCCTGAAGTTGAAGCCAGTTCAAGTAGACTATCTCCTGAAGCTGAAGCCAGTTCAAGGATGCGATCTTCTGAAGCTGAAATCAGTTCAAGTCAGGACCCTACAGACATCATTGTCAGGGCATACACAAAAAAGGGTCATAAAAGAAGTTACGACAAAAGACATTACTGTTTATTCTGTTATAAACCAGTTATGAAAATGGCTAGGCATCTCGAAAATTCTCATGCAAATAAATCTGAAGTGGCTCGTGCTTTGAGCTTTCCAAAAGGTTCGAAAGAGAGAAAGCTTCAGCTAGACTATATTCGCAATCGAGGAAACTATGTTCATAATGCAGATGTGATGGAATCTGGTTCAGGAGAACTAGTCCCATTTAAACAACCAAAGAAAAACATGCAAAGTCAAGATGTTATGCATTGTGTATACTGCCAAGGACTCTTCACAAGAACAGCATTGTGGAGACATGTTCGTAATTGTAGGCTTAAACCGATGTCACTTCCTCCCAAACCAGGAAAAAATCGTGTTCAGTCTTTGTGTACCTACAGTGGGCCCGTGCCCTTAAACATGACCAAACAACTATGGCAAGTTGTTTCTGCCATGACTCCTGATTCAGTTACAGATGTACTAAAAAATGACAATGTTATTACTGATCTTGGGCAACACCTTTTGAATAAGGGTGGTATTTCAGATAAGAACAAACAGTACGTGAGGGAGAGAATGCGTGAATTGGGAAGGTTTGTTCAGAATGCGAGAACATACACCTCTTTGCGAACACTGAAAGACTGTATAAATCCAAACAAGTACGCAGAAACTGTGAAAGCTGTCCGATATACATGTGGTTATGATGAAGATACTGACAGGTTCAAGATACCATCCCTTGCAACTAAAATAGGAAATTCTTTGGTCAAGGTGAGCAAACTCTTGAAAGCACAAGGATTAATCGCAAAGGATGAGCAGTGTGTGAAGAATGCAACTGACTTCCTTGAAGTACATCAGAATAAATGGAATGAACTGATTTCAGCATCAGCATTAAGGAACATGAGAGAAACAAAATGGAATGCACCAACACTAATGCCTTTCACAGAAGACGTTCAAAAACTACACGCATATTTGGGAAAATTGCATGACGAGTGGTTTTGCTCACTATCTGATGGTTCCTCTCCTAAAGCATGGGTTGAGCTCTCCAAAGTTTGTCTTAGCCAGATGATTCTTTTCAACAGGCGCAGGGAAGGGGAAGTGTCATCTATGCCCCTGTCTGCATTTATGTCCAAAGACTCTTCAGAGCCACATGCTGATGTAGATTGGGCACTCTCTGAAGTAGAGAAAAAACTCTGTCGACACTTCACAAGGATCATAACCAGGGGAAAGCGTGGTCGGCCAGTTCCAATTCTTCTAACGCCAAAAGTTTTGAATGCTTTAAATCTCCTTGTTAAACAGAGAGAAGCTTTTGGAGTTTTGAAAGACAACATATACATGTTTGCCCGACCAGCAGCCATGTCACATTTTAGAGGGTCTGACTGCATTCGCGAATTTTCCAAATTGTGTGGTGCAAAGTTTCCAGAAGCCCTGACATCGACCAGGCTGAGAAAACATGCTGCGACTCTGTCAACAGTCCTCAATATGACCGATACAGAGATGGACCAGCTTGCAAATTTTCTGGGACATGACATACGGATTCATCGGGAGTTTTATAGACTCCCGGAAAAAACATTACAACTCGCCAAAATAAGTAAACTTCTGATGGCACTGGAACAAGGACGACTGGCGGAATTCCATGGCAAAAACCTTGATGAAATTCAGATAGATCCCGATGGTGCGTTTTTATTATTAATTTGTATATCATTGCTTGACAGTATTCATTATATACGACTGTTATGATCTACTGATTTTTCCACAGAACAAGTTGAATGTGAGGAGGAAACTGAAGACGTGGGACAACGCTGTTTAGTCAGTCATGGTTTGTATTAAAAGTCCATCCATCCATTGTCTTCTGCTTTATCCGAGATAAGGTTGCGGAGACGGCAGTCTGAGCAGAGATGCCCAGACTTCCCTGCCCACATACACCTCCTCCAGCCAGGGTTTCCGTTAGCCGGCTATAGATGGCTTTTGACCGGTTTAAAATGCACATGGCCGATAGAAAAAAAAAAAAATTGCTTTCACCCGCGCTTCTCTGAGTAATATTTTGCGATTAAACACACTTCTAACTCAGTTGTCATTACTGCATCTTTCCATTTCAGTTTAAATTGTTGTTTGTTATTAAATCCATCCATCCATCCATCCATCCATTTTCTTCCGCTTATCCGGGGCCGGGTCGTGGGGGCAACAGTCTAAGCAGGGACTCCCAGACTTCCTTCACCCCGGACACTTCCTCCAACTCCTCCGGGGGGACCCCAAGGCGTTCCCAGGCCAGCCGGGAGACATAGTCCCTCCAGCGTGTCCTGGGTCTTCCCCGGGGCCTCCTCCCGGTGGGACATGCCTGAAACACCTCCCGAGGGAGGCGTCCAGGAGGCATCCGGAACAGATGCCCGAGCCACCTCAGCTGGCTCCTCTCGACGTGGAGGAGCAGCGGCTCTACTCCGAGCCCCTCCCGAGTGACTGAGCTCCTCACCCTATCTCTAAGGGTGCGCCCAGCCACTCTACCGAGGAAACTCATTTCGGCCGCTTGTATCCGCGATCTTGTCCTTTCGGTCATTACCCAAAGCTCATGACCATAGGTGAGGGTAGGAACGTAGATTGACCGGTAAATTGAGAGCTTTGCTTTTTGGCTCAGCTCCCTCTTCACCACAACGGTCCGGTACAGCGACCGCATCACTGCCGACGCTGCACCAATCCGCCTGTCAATCTCACGCTCCATCCTCCCCTCACTCGTGAACAAGACCCCGAGATACTTGAACTCCTCCACTTGAGGCAAAGACTCCCCACCCACCCGGAGAGGGCAAGCCACCTTTTTCCCGTCGAGAACCATGGCCTCGGACTTGGAGGAGCTGATCTTCATCCCAGCCGCTTCACACTCGGCTGCGAACCGCCCCAGTGCACACTGGAGGTCCCGGTTCGATGAAGCCATCAGGACAACATCATCTGCAAACAGCAGAGATGAGATCCTGTGGTCCCCAAACCGGATCCCCTCCGGCCCCTGACTGCGCCTAGAAATTCTGTCCATAAATACAATGAACAGAACCGGTGACAAAGGGCAGCCCTGGCGGAGTCCAACATGCACCGGGAACATGTCCGACTTACTACCGGCAATGCGAACACAGCTCCTGCTCCGGTCATACAGGGACCGAACAGCCCTTAACAAAGAGCCCCGGACCCCATACTCCCAGAGCACTCCCCACAGGACCCCACGGTCAAATGCCTTCTCCAGATCCACAAAACACATGTGGACTGGTTGGGCAAACTCCCATGAACCCTCGGGCACCCGATGGAGAATATAGAGCTGGTCCAGTGTTCCGCGACCGGGACGAAAATCACACTGCTCCTCCTGGATCCGAGGTTCGACCATCGGCCCTGGAATAGACCTTACCGGGGAGGCTGAGGAGTGTGATTCCCCTGTAGTTGGAACACACCCTCCGGTCCCCCTTCTTAAACAGAGGGACCACCACCCCGGTCTGCCAGTCCAGAGGCACTGTCCCCGACCGCCACGCGATATTGCAGAGACGTGTCAACCAAGACAGCCCCACAACATCCAGAGACTTAAGATACTCGGGACGGATCTCATCCACCCCCGGAGCCTTGCCACCGAGGAGCTTGCCAACCACCTCAGTGACTTCAGCCAGGGTGATGGACGAATCCGCCTCCGAGTCCCCAGCCCCTGCTTCTTCCTCAGAAGACGTGACAGTGGGGTTGAGGAGATCCTCAAAGTATTCCTTCCACCGTCCGACAACATCCCCAGTCGAGGTCAACAGCTCTCCACCCGCACTGTAAACAGTGTTGGTGAAGCACTGCTTCCCCCTCCTGAGGCGCCGAACAGTTTGCCAGAATTTCCTTGAGGCCGTCCGATAGTCCTCCTCCATAACCTCTCCGAACTCCTCCCAACCCCGAGTTTTTGCCTCCGCGACCGCCCGGGCTGCAGCACGCTTGGCCCGCCGGTACCTGTCAGCTGCCTCAGGAGTCCCATGAGCCAACAAGGCCCAATAAGACTCCTCCTTCAGCCTGACAGCATCCCTTACTTCCGATGTCCACCACCGGGTTCGGGGATTGCCGCCGCGACAGGCACCACAGACCTTACGACCACAGCTACGAGCAGCCGTATCGACAATAGAGGCCGAGAACAAAGCCCACTCGGACTCCATGTCCCCAGCCTCCCCCGGAATCTGGGAGAAGCTCTCCCGGAGGTGTGAGTTGAAGGTCCCCCTGACAGAAGGCTCTGCCAGACGTTCCCAACAGACCCTCACAATACGCTTGGGCCTGCCAGGTCTTTCCGGCTTCCTCCCCCGCCAGCGGACCCAACTCACAACCAGGTGGTGAGCAGTTGACAGCTCTGCCCCTCTCTTCACCCGAGTGTCCAAGACACGCGACCGGAGGTCAGATCACACGACAACAAAGTCGATCATCGACCTCCGGCCTAGGGTGTCCTGGTGCCACGTGCACTGATTTACACCCTTGTGCTCGAACATGGTGTTCGTTATGGACAAACCGTGGCTAGCACAGAAGTCCAATAACAGAACACCGCTCGGGTTCAGATCAGGGAGGCCGTTCCTCCCAATCACCCCTCTCCAAGTGTCACTGTCGTTGCCCACGTGGGCGTTGAAGTCCCCCAGTAGAACAACGGAGTCCCCGGTCGGTGCACTGTCCAGTACCCCTCCCAGAGACTCCAAGAAGGCCAGGTACTCTGCACTGCTGTTCGGCCCGTAGACCGACACAACAGTGAGAGACCTGTCCCCGACCCGAAGGCGCAGGTACGCGACCCTCTCGTTCACCGGGGTGAACTCCAACACACAGCGGCTGAGCTGTGGGGCAATGAGCAGGCCCACACCAGCCCGCCGCCGCTCCCCGCGCGCAACGCCAGAGAAATAGAGAGTCCAGCCCCCCTCAAGGACTTGGGTTCCATAGCCCAAGCTGTGCGTGGAGGCGAGGCCGACTATATCTAGTCGGTAACACTCAACCTCCCGAACGAGCTCGGGCTCCTTCCCCCCCAGCGAGGTGACATTCCATGTCCCCAGAGCTAGTCTCCATGCCCGGAGATCTGGTCACCGAGGCCCCCGCCTTCGACTGCCGCCCAGATCACTCTGCACCGGCCCCCTATGGATCCTCCCGCGGGTGGTGGGTCCACGGGAGGACGACCCCACGTCGCTCCTTTGGGCTGTGCCCGGCCGGGCCCCGTGGGGGAAGGCCAGGCCACCAGACGCTCGCCGTCGAGCTCCCACCCCAGGCCTGGCTCCAGGGTGGGGCCCCGGTAACGCCAATCCGGGCGACGTAGCTGGCCTTGTTGAATTACTCATCATAGGGGCTTCTGACCCGTCCCCCAGGACCTGTTTGCCTTGGGTGACCCTACCAGGGGCATGAAGCCCCCGACAACATAGCTCCCGGGATCATTCGGGCACTCAAACCCCTCCACCACGTTAAGGTGGCGGTTCAAGGAGGGGGTTTGTTATTAAATCAAATAATTAAATTATTTGTTGGGAATATAAGCGCGTTTCTGCACATTATCGGTACTCCGCAGCCAAACTGCGTCCCACGGCGGACTGCTATGAAAATGAACTGCGCATTGCTGAGTTATTTTCTTTGTGAAAATCTGGACTGGTATTAAAGCACTTGTGTAGTGCATGTGCAGGTACATTAGGTACATTCCTGTTTAAAAACTATACAATGACTGATAACCCCCCCCATATTGGCCGAAGTTTTATGACCCTGTCAGTCACAGTGACCGGCAAGAAAAAAATATAGCGGAATCTCTGCCTCCAGCTCTTCTGGGAGGATCCTGAGTCGTTCCCGGGTCAACTGAGAGACAGTCCCTCCAGCGTGTCCTAGGTTTTCCTTGGGGCTTCCTCCCAGTGGGACATGCCTGGCGACCAGGAGGCATCCGAAACAGATGCCCGAGCCACCTCAGCTGATTCCTCTTGATGTGGAGGAGCAGCGGCTCTACTCCGAGCGCCTCCCGATTTAACTGCGCTCTTAACCCCCCCCCTCCCCCCTCCCAGCGAGTTGACGTTCCATTTTGTGAACGCCAGTAACAAACATTACAAAAAAATCTGGCTTTGTAATGTTTTATTCTGCTGTTGAAATGTACTTTGAACTTCCACAGAAAATGTTAACTCTGAGGAAGATGGAAATACACCTGAAGACTCTTTATCGACTGTTGACGGTTAGTAATACTTCCTAAAACAATTTTTACTACTTTTTGTGGAGACAAATTGTCAGCTGACAAATTATTTTCTTTTCATGTTTGATTTTAATTTTCTTCAGAAGACATTCCAGAAACCAAGAAGCAAAGATCAAGAGCCAGTGCTGCACAGTCTTCAAGCAAAGGTGAATTCTTGGGCTTCTTCACACAACCTACACCTTAGCCGTTTCTCATTTAAAGTATCCTTGGGCCACTCAACCACTTAGTTGGGACCCATATCACAAAGTGTTGTTCCATTTCACCTGAATCCCTCTCCAAAGGCCGACTCCTGAATCCTTCACCTCCTCCAGAGCTGAATTTCCCACATTACATTGCAACTTTGTGTTTTCCTTGTGTACATTACTCAGAAACAAAAACACACCTAATGTTTATTTGTTTATTTATTTGTTTATTTAATAAATAATGGGGATCCCATTAGGGGTCCTGCTTTTAAAACACTTACAGATTAATACAGATTAAGAAAATTCATACAAGACAATTCATTTGGTATACAGTTAAAGTTCTGAAACACTTCAAGTATTTATATAAGACATGTGGTATTTTCCCATTATGTTACAATTCATGTCTGCACACTGTCCAAATACATACTTCACAGAAGCTTTTTTATCTTTTTCTTAAATATTAAAATTTGCTTTTGATCAAACTGACTGGTAATAAATTCCATTCTTTCATGGCTCTGTAGTATAGTTTGTTGAAGAAAATTGGTCCTGGCTTGTGGTGTGAGAAACCGACCTGCAGTTGCCTGTCTCGTGGTGTATCCATGTGACTCACATTTTGTTTAAGTTGACTGTACATATATTTAGGACATCCTGTTTCTAATATTTTCCATGTTACTGTCAATAAAGCAGCTTTCACTTGGTCTTCCACCTTCAGCCAGTTGAGTTGGGCATGCATGCGGTTTATATTTGTTTTGCATGAATAATGCAGTGCTAATCGCGCTGCCTTATTCTGCATAAGTTGAAGTTTGGTCATATCTTTCTTTTTTGCCGTAGCCCAGATCAACTGGCAGTAGTCTAACTGTGATAGAATATGACTATTTATAATTAGCTTGAGTAGATCTGCTGTTATATAGTATTTGCATCTTTGTACTACTGCTAGGGCCTTGCCCATCTTTTTCAGCACTGCATCTACCTGTGTGGACCAGGACAATTTACTGTCAATGTAAATGCCTAATAATTTTAGTCCTGTCACCTGCTCTATTGGTGTATTATTGATTAGAAGCTTAAGGCTGTGTCCTTTCTTAAGTGAGTGACACGTGCCAAATACAATGCTTTTGGTTTTGGCAACATTGAGAACTAGTCTATTGTCAATAATCCATTTCTCCACAAGCTTTAATTCATTACTGAGTATGTTGTTCAACTCTACCGATGAAAATGCAGATGCATACACAGTAGTGTCATCCACATACATCACTAGATTTGCGTTTTTTAAAACCAGGGGCAGGTCATTTGTGAAAGTGTAGTTGTGGATCTTGCATGTTTCAACCTAATTGTCATGTTTGTTTGTATTGCCCAAATCAACTTTTTATTTTGTAGTTAAATTATAATCTTGTTCTCCTACAGAACATAGTCCACCACCTAAGAAACAAAGATCAGGCATCAGTGCTGCAAAGTCCTCAGGCAAAGGTGAATTCTTTAAACGTTTTTTACAATTAATAAAACATCTTTAGTAAAAGCAAATATTTTTGTGTAAAAAACAAACAAAAACCATATATATATATATATATATATATATATATAATATAATATAATATAATATAATCTCTCAATCAATCACACTGAATGCACTCAAACTTTGTTTTTTCTTTGTGAACAGCTAAAGGTAAAATCCAGAAGAAAATTCCCTGGAAGCAGAGTGAGATCCAAGCAGTAGAAAAACATATGAAGCAGTTTATCACATCAGGCACTGTACCTGGCAAGAGGGACTGTGACAAATGTTTAAATGCAGAACCCGATGCTCTGAATAATCGTGATTGGAAAAATGTGAAATTTTATGTTTACAACCGGATTGTTGCTCAGAAGAGGAAATACTGTTCTAATTAATTGATTTTTTTCATTTATTTCTTTTTATGATCTTATTTTTTTTTATTTCATTATTAGTGAGTGACAAACTTGCATACATGTGTCAATAATGGCATGAATGCTACAGTTAAATGGATCATATACTCACTTTAAATGGGTTATAGTGTTAGTTTGTTTTGTTCGAAAACTTAATCGAATTGGGGCTTGAGTGAATCATTACATCCATATTGATTATATATATTTTGACACTACTTGGCATAACGCAGTTATTGTGCTCATGTTCTAGCAAAGCCACTAGCTGAAAAGTTTGTTTCTGAACTAGAATTGTTTGAAGCCAAAGATTGTTAATTCAAGCCTTTTGTTTAAAAAAAATTAAAAGCATTTTTACAAAAGCAGTGGGTGGTAATGCACTCATTTCTAAAAATGTCCCCATGTAACAGGTCCATAATTGTGTGAATTATGTTAATTATATGCAAATTTGGTCCTCATAAGGGACATTGGTTCGTTTTTTAATAGGTCCCCATACCACACGTTTTTTTTTTTTTTATAGAAATTCGGAAATATAAAGCTGTGTATAAGCTAATAATGTTAAGCTGTGTAACCTGAATTTTTTTTAAGTTTCCAGAACCTTTAGAAAGGGTGGTCCTCACAAGGGAGGTTTAAAAATTGGGTCCCCACAAGGGATATAGACCAGTCTGTGTGTGTGTGTGTGTGTGTGTGTGTGTGTGTGTGTGTGCACTGACAGCTCCTGTATCCTCCCAGGTCCTGTCAAACACCAGCACCTCCAGATTGTCCCATCCCAGCAGCAGCATCCCAACAGCCTGCTGCTGTCTGCTCAATGAAGACAGCTCCACCCTCCACCCTCCGCTCCTCTTTTAAAGTGCATATGAGAGGTTAGAATAGATCACCAATTTAAATAAAATATAGTTGACTTCATTTTATTCATTTTATATATACATATATAATATAAAGTTTCAATTTCCATATTATTACCTAAGGGCACTATTTAGGGGCCATTTTTAGTGGTGTCCAAATGTCCAGTTGGTGAAAAAGTGGTGCACTCATAATTTCCCACAATGCACCTTGAAAAGTAGTAAGCATCGGTGGTCACTAGACTGGTCAATAAAGACCACAATGCATTGCCAGTCGGGAAAACAAGACAGTTTAGCAGACTTTTTTTTCACCCAGACGCCAGAGCCATGTGACCCCTAAGAAGTGAATGAGTGCACAATACAGTCCACTAAAGAGCCTGTAGTGTAGTGAACGAGGGGTTAGGGGCTAGGGTGGACATTCGGACACATTCAGTCTGTTTATAATATATATTTTTTTACTTCCTGGTTGGACATGGGAAGTAGACAAGACAAACCTAGAGGCAATTCCAACTGTTACATAGCAATCATAATGTTAACAAAGGCCAAAACCTGGTCTTAATTGCACAGACGTTATAATCAGCGTAATAAAAACAAATGAATACATTTTTATTCTGTTAAATGCATGTTTAAACTCTCAGAAAAATGTGTTTCTTGTGCATGAATTGTCCCTGCATTTTGGATGGATTCTGATAGAGATAGAGTCTATTTTAACTCACCACTACTTCCTGTATTTTTGTACTTTTCTTCTCAACCTATTTTTTTCCCCCACAAACTACCACTTAACTGCTTTAAAACTATGATAAACATTTAACACATGCACTATCCCATTATATCATGTAAAAAATTGAAAAATACAAAACCTGTCATACATGCACTTTCATTTCACTTGGTTTGGTTTCTAGTTATTCTTCACCTGAAGGACATTGTATCCACAGGGGAGGATACCATAAGGAAAAGTTTGCTAGCTCCAAAGTGCCGAGGAGGAGACACGATTGGAGATGACAGCCCGTTCTGCAACACCTCCCACTGATGTATTCTTTGGGGTTAATGGAACATATGGGGTGGAGCTGTGAATGACATCTCAGGGCCAACACAAAGTACGCTTTATAGATACAGCGCTTTACTTTACTGCTAATTGGCTACTGTATCAGCAACATGTTAGCAAGAGAGAATACAGCAAGGTTTGACCCAACTACCTCCTGGTGGGTGGGTGCACACTGAACCCTCTATATTTAACAGTGTCTTCTGGTGTGGTTTATGCGTGGGAATATGAGACACTCAGCTAGAAGGCCACTGTTTGATTGCTAGAAGTTTGAATATGCCAATACATAAATCACAGTTTTGTTCGTGTTTTTTCACACTATAGCATTTCAAAATATAAAATATTACGACATTTTCTGATCTATGTTATAATGTTTCCTCATCAAAAACATACCTGGAGTTGTGTTTTGTTTTATTCAACATCGCTAAAAGCTCACTTTTGCAGAATATAGACATAACATTTAAATTGTCTTATCCATGGGTTTCAGAGGGATAAAAAATTAGGACTGTCGCAATAACAATTAAAAGCAAAATGTTTTATCATTTAAACGGTAAAAAGTCCTGAAAACGTTGCAAGGAAGCTACAACTCATGAATAGTGAAAACATCCGATAAAGAATACTGAATCATGGCAGGTGCAGGTTCATGTTTTTCAACAAAGACAATACAAACTTTTTACCAAAACAAGAAGAGATGTGTGGTAGTCTTCTGTTTCAGTCTACACAGAACCCACTGTCTTCCCACAACAAAGTCTTCTCAACGCAGTGACTAACCAAACCATATTAAGCACTATGCATTGGTATGGGCCCTCAGGGAGCATGAATCACTAAGCTCTGATGCACACCATATTTTCTTTGATTTAAAAGTATGTGTCATTGTCTCTACCTCGCATCTTGTCACTGGCGGGCATTGGACAGTTTTGCTCCGAGGTACATTTATTTTTCAAAAGCTGGTTGGTTGGGGATTACTGGGCAACACTGTCTCCATCACAAACTTTTGGAAAACAGTGTGACCCATTGCAAGATAGGGCCAAATATCAATGTTCTGCCACAAGAGGTCATTAACAGAACAAATTAGAATTCTAATGGAGTCTTCTTCCAGATAACTTGGTATGCAGATACATTTCTAGGCACATTACCTGCATGATACTGCAGTGACGTCATGCTGGGTGTGTTCTACATGTATCTCTAAGGGTGGAATGTTTAGGAGTTACCATGGTGACACAATGCACACTGCCAAAAAAGTTTTAAGATTGTATGAAAACTCAAGATAAGAGAAGAGAAGGATCAATACAAGATTTAATGGTTCTGTTTAGGAGTTTGATTTTGAACAAAAAGATGAGCGTGGCAAACTAAAAAACTGCTGGCTAATGCTCGCTATCTTGTGACTAATATTATTTGAGAGGGACTTGTTCCAGCTAAGATTGTGTTCCAGTTTTATTTTTACTTGTACATATACATTTATATAATTATGCCTTTTACATTTTTTCTCTTTGTTCTTATAATATAATATAATGTGATGTGTGAGCTTTTGTGTCCAAGCAATTTCACCTGTGGATCGTCTGAAGGCCTCCACACACTACAGGAGAATTTGCCCGATTTTGGGTGAGATTTCTTCTCCCCTAGTTTCGGGGAGGTGTGACCCAACTTTGTGTCTTCGTGTGCGATTTTGAAGCCGCTGCGCTCCTCATGTGTCAGTGTGACTCTGAGCTGCTCTGTCAGATCTTAACCACCAAACATCAGCAACGCTACAGTAACAGCCAATAAAACAGAGCGTCAGGGACAGACGGAGTGACGGGCACAGAGAAGCATACAAACTCAAGATATAGCGAAAATAATGAGAAGACTTTATTAGTCACCTCTCGTAAAGTGGTACATTTAAAGTGCAGCATCTCATCCACATTATCCATAGAAACTGTCCTCCGCAAATAATAACAAAACTGGTTCAAACCCAGTTTGAAGTGTTCTTTAAAAGTAAAAAGGCGAGAGTAGTTCCTCGTGTGTGTCTGTTTACATCCATACAGTGCATACTAACTCTACTTCCTGTGTACTTTATCACCAATCTTTTAAGCTTTAAGAATCATGTATCTGAAGTACTGCACCACATTTCACGAATAATAACACAGTTTTGACTTGTATCTAAACTAGAAGTGCAGTGTTCTGATCTTTGAACGCTTAAAGAGTCTCAAAGCGAGTGGTTTTATTGTAGACAGGAAACAGCTGACGTGATCGCTCTCACAACTTTAGCCTGTGGTCCGCAGCCACATCCCGCTGCAGTCTTTGTGATCAGAGATTTTAGATTCTCCTCGCATCTGAGGTCTGCACGCTTTGTTGCTCATTTAAAAATTGCTTAAGACCAAAAAATCCTGTAGTGTGTGGTGGCCTTAAGTCTAAATCTAAATAAAGCTCAGATTAAAGTCTAATAAAGCCTCAGACAGAGCAGAGCCTATGGTTAGCAGCACACCCACAGATAATGTTGATGACATCAGCTGCAAAGTATCAATAGAAAGTTAAAGCAATTCTACAAAAACATGGAAATAGTTAAATTTTACTGTGGATTATTACAGCCAAAGGAACAACAAGGTGATACAAGCCCGCTCAGAATAACGACACGTTTTTCAGTGCCTTAAAGACAACCAAACAAAAAGTTACACACTGTAGCTTTAACTATTTATCAGGCTAAATAGATAAGATAAAATGCACACTCACTAGTACAACAACAAAAAGCTTGTGACAAAAACAGTCTCGTCCCACCAGGGCTTTGTGCAACTCTCATTGTACTTGGGGAGCCATAGAACTCATGTAAAACTAGGTCTTAAACTCACATTTGCATGTTTATTTTGAGAAACTTATTAGCATTTGCATAAGAGAGAGAGGAGCCGCAAAAAGGGATCATAAAAAGGCAGAGACAGAGCTGAGGATATGTTTCAGAACAATACAACCCCATCCCAAATATAAAAAAAAAATTGAGAGCATATCCAGCAATTGAATATAAGACTCCAAAACATCTATCATGAGCTTTGCAGTTATTGTTAAACTGAAGACTCTGAAAGCTTTTGGGACACTGGAGATTCTGGTGTGTTCCAACATAGCTCTGACATAAGACTGATCCCATATAAAGTAGATTCTTGTTTTGTGGACTAGAAAGAAATACCCACTACCAGGTCCAAATTCATAAAGTAAAGTTTAGCCAATGAACAACCCGTGCAAAAACATGGCTGCCAAGTCTGAGAGAGCAGACTCAGACTCAGACCCGAGCAGACTGTGCACTACCTGCCCAGCATGAAGTCACAGGGAAATCACCACCACAATGACAAATAACATTATAAATAGAACGTAAGGCAAAATATAAAAGCTTTAAAAACTGTTAACGGACAATAGGAGATGCCTGGCTAGTTTTGGCTGTATTGTGAATTATAAACACCTACTTCTATACTCACAGAAGCTTCCAGAAGGTTTCCATTCCATAGTAGCCACAAAAGGACCTCTGCAAGGAACTGACAATATATAGCAATAATTAATACCGTGTCTAACCTGCACATTCACTGCATCAAACTAAACTGGGACCAGACCAGGACCAAACTGGGACCAAATCGTGATTAGAAGAAGACCAAATCCAGTCTACCCGAGGATTAAACAAGTCTTTAACTATCACTATATCAAATCAAGCATATGAGCTAACTACTCTGCCAATGTGGCTCTTGCGTATTTATCATCTGATCCCAGCTGTATCTTTTACATCTTGTTTTGTTGCTTCCTGCACAGTTTTGTCACTCCAATGCCCGAATCCATCTCACTGTACATCAGGCTGTCCTCTAAAATACACAAACAACATCATCAATATCATCCAGTGTCTATTTGAATGATGACAACTTGTGACTTCCTGCCGGGACTTCTCGGAGTGAAAAAGCAATGACCTATAAAAGTAAATGTGCACACAAACCTACAATCAATCTTACGCACAGCAGCCACTCACCACAGCGAGAAAATGGCAGACAGCGCCTCTAATTATAGGGCTACTTAATACAGGAGTTTTAGTATTTGCCCATGCAGCACCTATGTTCATGATATATATTTTAATGTGAATATATGCAGTAAAATAACAGGTGTATAAAAATATTCTTGGATCAACAGATATCAAGCATTTATTTAAACTAAAAAAACATGTTTCTTTTTTCTTTTAGGTGCACAATGTAGCCTTTTCTGGAATGCTACTATCTAGAAGGTACCACAGTATGGCATTAAACGTCTGTCTCCATGGAAACAAGCAGGTGATACCACCAGAACAAATGCAGGTCAGGTTAGTCGAGAGGCGAGCCCACTTTCAGTAAAAAAGGCATTTCTTTCTTATGAGTAATAAAAACACCAATAATTGAATATACACAAGATCAGTATATTTAATGCTATACTGTGAAACATTCCATGGAGACAAGCAGAACACGCAGACAAGCCCGAAAAATATTACCAAGTTTGACACTGTGATGGTTAGACAAGAGGTTCAGAACAGTGTTGTTGAATTGACTAAACTCCAATTCTCTGTATCTAATTATATATACAGAGACTGGCAGTTCCAGGTCTGAAATTATGCAAATGATTCCAGTGAAAGTATATGGAGTTTAAAAACACAGTGGAGCACTTCCTGTATTATCACATGACATCACAAGGTGCAAAAGAATGTTTTCTGTTTGAGCGAAAAACTCAGTTTAAATATGCAGAGCTTGTGTGTTAAACGTGCAAATGAAACAAAACACAACTCATAACATTCATACAACTCATACAACATTATAACAGATCAGAAAATAGTGTAACATGGGCCCTTTAAAACACACAATACACAGTCTATGGAAGTGCAAATTAGAAACATAATGAATCTTTATGAGGACCACTTTACTCTGGTGGTCATAATATTATGCCTGATTAAAACAACGTCCAATTGAATCCATTGAAATTTGGATCAGCTTCTGCTCTCCTCACTCACCTCTTGTTCTCGGGTCATTAATAAATCATCATTTTGGAAGACAGCCCTTAGACAGGCCTTTTAATTCCACGTCAGTCGTACTAATGATGCTCTTCACTCGTATTCAGCACTATGGCCCCTGCAGAACTCCTCATCTTATCATGTATTTTTAACACCATCTATCAGAGAAAGGAGATGATCCAAAAGACTCTAGAAGACCTCACGCGCAGTACTTGAAAACTGATCAAAACGTGCCTTTGCCATTTTCAACACAAGCTTGAATTTACTAGAAAAATCGCCAATGTATCCGGCAAGCTTCCTGGCCAAGAGTGGGAGTGAAGTCCAATTAAAAACATCTTAAATTCTTGGCTGGATAAAATCGTTGTTGCCATTGTTGTAGGCAGAACCCAGCGTCGCTCCAAATGTGGTAATGAGTTTGATAAAAGTGTCTTTCATTTTGCTTTTTTATTTAACACTTTCTATATTGTGTTGTTGGAAAACCAGGGCTGTTTGCTTGGTTTTGAAGAGATAAGCAGAGGGGACCCGCTAATGCAGCGAAATACAGAGGAAAAGAGAAAGCTACAGATTTAATTAAAGTGTACCGTGATAAGAGTTTTGTTGGTACATTGTGTCAAAGTATAGCAAAGACCCATTTACCAAGTTGGACATTATAATGTTTTGAATTATTTCTTAAGCAGATATAAAACAGGAAGGATAAAAAAAGGAAATACTTAGAGAAGATGATATTAAAGTACAGCTTCATCTCAATTTTATGCTAATAGGAATACAACTATTTTTATGTGCTAGAAATTTTACTATACGCTATGGGTACTAGTGTAGGGGTACTCAGTTACATTTACTTGAGCAACTTTTTCGTAAATATGTACTTCTCTCAGTGGCTTTCAGACATCATACTTTTATTCCTACTTTATTAATATTCTTTACAGTGTAGTACTCGTACTTGAGTAAAAGTTTTAGTTATTCTTCCCATTATGACTGGTCTACAAATGACAAAATCTTTATGCTGACAATATTAAATGATTTGAACATTTGTGTTTCTTGCACCACTCTTTTAGATATGAGTTTTTCTCTATCCTTTGGAAAAAAAAAAAAAAAAAAATATATATAAATAAATAAATAAATAAATAAATAAAATAAAATAAAATAAAAACAACGTGCATTGCTTAATATGTTCTCCCTTCAGAACATTAAAGGTGCACTGTGTAACTTTTCTAGGAATGACTGTCTTTAGTTGTTCTAAAATATTTCTTTAAAGTTATATGTACATAGAGACAAGCAGGTGGCGTCGCCGAGCCATGTTACAGATCAGATCTATGGAGAGGCAAGCATCCCCACAGTAAGATTGCATATATTTTATTTTATAATGTGTGTGCACCTTTAATATTGCATTATAACTGAGATGCCATGTCATTTCTTGGACCACAAATACTACATGAGCAATGTTATTTTGAAGTAAAGATACTTTTACTTCAGTACAATATTTGGCTACTTTACCCGCCTCTGAGTTAATGTGAGAAACAGCATGTGTAGTCACTGAGATACTGAGACTGGCCCAAGAAAAGTCCCGTTGCTAAGACTGGGAAAGTGTCCACAGAATAGCGCATATGTGGATGTAATAAAAGTTGAATTTCTTCTAGCTGACAGAGTTCTGATTTTGAGCCTGCTGCTGCTTATAATTTTCAGCCCTTTTCATTCTCAAGTCATTCAGCAAATTACAAATGTATTGTTATTTTTGTCAAATCTAGTTCCAAACAATCGAGTATTTACCAGAGCTAACTTTGTTTATTCTCTTGCCAACTCCTCTTGAGCAGAACTGTCTCATGCCAAAACAAAACATGTTTTGTTGGATAGGTAATTTATGAATATGCTTTGACAGATCTTAGAACGATCCAGAATAACATTACTTCCCAAAATGTAGTGGTCCTATTGTTCTTGCATGGATCTAGGGCTGCACCAAAAAAAAAAAAAAAATTAGGTTATTGTAATAATACTCCATCTAATTTAAATTCATCTCATCGAATGGATTGCTCCACATAGCCATTGTTCAGTTTTGTTAAGCTTTTACAAAGTTTGACAAGACATTTTTTCAGCAGGACAAAGCAAATGACAAATGCATAAAGAACTGTCCAACCTCACATTCATTCACTATTTACTAGGGATGCACCGATTCCAGCTTTTTCTGTTGCAATACTGACACCAATATTGATACTTTGATATTGATACTTTCTGCCAATACCCAATATCAACCAATACTAGTGCAGAAACTGAAAATAAAATCTGTTTCCTTTAAACACAAACAGCTTTACTATTTGAAGTAACTACAGAACAACTTTGAAAACAATATTACGCCATGTTTAAGGCCAACATTGTCCAGTATATCGTCTTTATTACGCAAATTTAGACACCAAAATGGGATATCAAATCAACCAATATTGACTAATCCATCAAAATTTCCAATCCCTACTTTTTACAGTTTACCAGTAAAAGTCACCAGCCAAACTTATTTTATATTCAAGAAAGTAGATACTCCACATATCATCAGTTACATCTTCACTTAGCTCCTGAATACTGCATGTTTTTCTTGTACTGCAGAACCCTACAGTTCAAATATTTCTTTCAACCAGGCTGAACAAAACTGTTTAGAACCACTGAACACTAATGCCCCACTTTTAAGCACAGACTGAAGTGATCCTGGTATTTTTTATTTTTTCCGTCGCTCGGACAGCAGCGCTAAAAGCAAACAGGGATTCTATGAAAACCCAGGTAAGGGATTGCGGGATAGAGACAAACAACGTAAAATGATGATGGAGAAGAAACCCAAAAGCATGTCTCTTACCTGCAGTGTCTATGCACTCCGGCCACAGTCTCGATGATGGAGCACTCGCCGTCGTTCAAACAGAAGGCCAGATCTTTGTCTTCTACACAGGGTTTGAACACCTCAGAGCGGATACTGGGGAGAGTAGGGGCCACGGCTGTAACAAAAGGAAAACAGAGACGGGTGTGATTAGTTTACATGCAAGAATGTGATGATGTAATACTTTCAGATAAATGGTAAATCTGTACTGATCACTGTGTACTTTATATATTATATGATCTACTACTGAACACACAAAGTAGCGTATAAACACGATCAAATTTGAACTTCCTTTATCTCAATTAAGCAGTATAGGCCTTTTCGTGAGTTTCAGCTTCAACCTGTTTTCCATGAGTTTCAAGCTATGCCATCCGTCCTCCAAGGTCGTAGCAATTAAGCAATTCAAATCTAAATATTAGATCTTTTGAATGGGGTTTTGAATGGGTCCTCATCGGGTCCTCACAAAGTCCTTCAAATCTGGAAAAACTGTTTGTCTGAAACTCATGAACTGGTATTATTTTGAGGACTTTTCACCATTCAAAATATAGTTAAATTGTCATCATTCTGAAACCAACAACGATTGTCTGTAAGGGTCAACTGCCATGCTAAATGACAATCTGTATGTAAAAACATCTGTGTTTGAGCAGCCTTAGCTTGGTGGGAAACAAAAGAAAAGAAAGCAGATGGACCATGACAAGCAAAACAAAAGTGCAAATAGGCATGGGGAGCAACCTACACACACTTCGAAGAGGATAGTTGTTTGTGCTTTGTGAACAGATTCAAACTATTTTCAATGGATAGTCACAAGCTTTGATTACACATATTTGAGCTTGTCCATTTGTCCACAATTTAAAATGACCAAATCACAAGTTTACACTGAAATTTAAACCTTTATAAACTGTTCTGAAATGCATGTGAGTCTCATATTAGTTCAGCAGTGCGTATTTCATTCTCGCAGATAGTACTGCTCATGTTTAAAATGTAAAGGGCCCATATTACGTTGTAATGTTGTTTCCTCATCACAAACATACCTGGAGTTGTGTTTTGTTTCATTCACACGTTTAGTACAAATTTAGGGTGAGTTCTTCTCTCAAACAGAAGACACTATGGTCCACATTGTGATGTCATTTGGTAATACAGGAAGTGCTGCGCAGAGTTTTTAAATGCCATACACCTTCACTAGAATCATTTGGATCATTTCAGCCCTAGAATTGCAAATCTCTACTGAACAAAAGATAAATGGTGACTGTTAAGTTGAAAACTACCACTTCATGACATCACAAGGTGGAACAGAGCATTTTGAGCTTTGGAGATGTAGACAGACTAATAATGCAGGATTACTCAAACATGTGTGAATGAAACAAAACACAACTCCAGGCATGTTTTTGATGACGTAACAACCTTCTAACCTTCTAAATCTCACAAGAGTCAATTTTGCGTAATATAGGATCTTTAAAGACATAAAAATGAAATGCAACAATACAGTACAATTGTATATAGTTTGGTGTGGTAATCCAGATAATATAACTCTATGTAGTTGATGTCATCTTTCATCGGTAAACCCAACAAACTGTCCCAGGCCAGTCCAGGGCTGAGTGATCTGCTGGTCCACATCCATTGCCATAGCTTTATTTCTCTGCTCGGCTCTGACCCTGTACCAGTACTGCATTGCAGGTTCTCCACTCTGTGAAATATGCACAGCTGTCAGGGCCTGGTCACAAGCACACAGAAATATTGTGCGCTCACATGGCAGCAGATAATGTATGCAGAGGGTCTATCAAAACACTGCCACATATACTAGTAACGGAGAGATTCAGGGATCTCTGTACAACATGCTACTACATATTTTAATTACAGGTTTTAATTAAGTGGCACACATAAGGGGCAGATATCTAGCTCCGAATGCATTGAATATTGTGAATGAATTGATATGCACTGTAAGAGGGCATTGATAAAAAGGAAAAAAAAAAATTCTATGGTGAGATAGGACATGTCATGAATTGAGTTACATAAACCATTTTTATAACCATTGCTTTAATTTTCTTAATTTCTGTTTAATTTATTTGTTCATTTAAAGGTGTAACTTTTCTGGTGGAGGGTCCATCACCTGCTTATCTTTATGGAGATACTGCCTGGAATGTTCCACAGTATGGCATTACACTTATATATCCCTATGAAGACAGCAGGTGACACCACAGGGCCAAGTTGCATTCTTATTATGAGTGAGCTCGCCTCTCCACAGATCTGACATGAACGTTTTTAGGTCAATAAATACCCACGCTACTGAGTAAATGCAAGATGTTTAATGCAAACCAGGACAAAACAATAACATCTCCATAGAGACAAGCAGGTGGAGGACCCGCTATAAGAAAAGTTGCACGGTGCACTTTTAAAGCTCTTTTTTCATGGCAGATGCCGATATCAATGGTTAGAATCCAGAGCAACTGATGGACGTTGACCTGTGCTGATATTTTTAGGTCGATATGCAGGGCCGATTTTATAATTTTCCCCAAACAATCTAATTAGAATTAAGTACAAACTTATCCGCAAACTTGTTTTACTATGTCCCCATGGAGATGTTATTGATTCTTATTGATAGGGAATCCTTGAGTAAGACACCTGAGATACAAAAATACTATACTGGTTTAAATGCCCTAAGTTTGGAGGGCTTTGTATACTGGATATTTTGCACACCATAGACCAGGTATTTCATTAATTCATACAGCTTAAAAGTAAGGCCAACACCACAAGTGTGTTTCCCATTAATATAAGAGACTATGGTGGTCCCCCATAGTCTAAAATTCTACCCCATAGTCTAATTTGTTATTGTATTGTCATTCATATAAAACGTACTACAGCACTAACTACACTGTTGAAAAAGACTGCTTAATAGTGAAATACAGACATTATGTAACATTTTAACTAAACAAATTGTATGAAAGAAAATGATTAATTTAGAAAATATTTGTGCAACCATAGTCTTAACAAAATCAATGGGAAACACTGTCCAACCTTAGTCAATCATGAAAGATAGTTATTGAAAATAAAAGTCATTTGTATCAGATAAAAACTGTCTATGCTACACTTACTGCCTAATTAACAAAGGCAATTAGAGCTTTGAACCAATCCAAGCAAGTCAAGATGTCTGCACTACAAAAAATGAGTGATCTTCATGAAGAACAACAGGATAAAGCAGGGAGGTGTTTTGAAAAGCTAAACACAACTTTATGCACGTGTACGCATTTTAGTGTACCAAAGAGCTCCTACATTCACTTGGGGCTTGTCTCTACAGCATGCTCTTAACTCCTGTTCTAAAAAATATTAAGATCTCTTCTAATTCATCTGCCCCTGTAGTGTGGAGAATATGAAAGTAGGACTTGAACTGGAGATGACACCAGGAAAAGACCAGGGATACGTCTTCTTGTATTAACTCATTTAATTCCCAAAGTGTTGTGCGAGAAGGTTGGCTGTTCCAAGATGCAAATTTAATAATAGAAAATAGAACACAAAGTCCCCCTGTGGTTAAGTGAGCCCCCGGTAATAATTGTCAAGTGTTTTAAGTGTCTGTATGAGCTGCAAGAAACAACATGTTGAGATGAGTACTGACAATTACAATTTGATTTGCTTCTACCAGCCACAACTGCGCTTCCACTTAAGATTTCCAAAAACCAGAGGGACTAGATCGAGAGTAAAGGCCACACTACCTTGAGAATGACCACTCACATTTAATCTCAGGAGCTAAGCAGGATTGGGTACGGCTTGTATTTGGATGGGAGGCCGCTGGGAATACTAAGTGCCGTAGTGGGGCAGCAGTGTGCATCCTGTTGTTGTGTTTTTAGGCAAGACACTTCACCCATCTTGCCTAGTGTGAACGTCATGTGTGAGTTTTGGTGATGGTCGGAGGGGCTGACGGCACAGATTGGCAGCTTCATTCAGTCTACTTCAGGGCAGCTGTGACTACAATAGCAGTTTACCACAAGTGTAGATTAAAGGTGCACTGTGTAACTTTTCTGATGGAGGGTCTGCTACTTACTTGTGTCATGGAGATGCTATTGCTTAGTCAAGAATGTTCCACAATATAGCATAAAACTAATATAGCTTTAATTTAGTTAATTACAAGTGTTTCTATTCCTACAAAAATCCTTACTGTGAGCGGGGTCATCACTCCACAGATCTGACCTATACTTAGCCTAATGGTGGCACCTGCTTGTTTCTATGGAGATTAGAGGAGTTTAATGGCATACTGTGGAACATATCAGGCAAAGGAATCATATTTCCATGGAGACGAGCAGGTGGTGGAAATGAATAAACCAGGACAGATAAATAGGATTATAATGCAGAACAAAACCGCATTTTGAAATAAACAAATACAGACAGAACTGGACCAGACCCAGGGACCACCAGGAGCTTATGGCGCACTATAATACAGGATTGTATAGTACAGGATATAGTACAGTTTGAAAATCATACTACAGCACCCATACTTGTCCAATATTGCTGATTTTACTGTTACTTTCAAACGTTTAAGTGGAGCTCCTGTTAACATTTCCTATTGTAGAAATAAATTCATTTATTTATCTGTCAGGACCAATACACAAACCCACAGCACAAAAGAGAGCAGAGGTATTCAAAAATAACTCATTTCCTGCAGTGTCTAGACAGATTGATGATAGGACAGAATCTACTTTTACAACCACAGTGACAGTGTTAAAGGCTCGTGTAGTATTATGGTCAGATAATCGTACAGTATCTTCCGTACAGGGGAAGGTCCTGTCTCTTCATTCGTCACGTGTTTTTAAGTGCGTTGTGCGTAGTCTGGACTGCACAAGGTCAGAAAGGCAGAGTGACACAGCACATTGAAATCGATGGTGACAAATGATGTGTTTAGTGATGGTCACAGGGGACAAAAGTCTACTCCATCAAACCACACACTGCCACCAATAAAACACACTATTAGCAGTCATTACTCAAACCCTCAACGTGGGTATTATATTCAAATGGGAACACGTTATACTTGCACAGAAAATATAAGAAGACTTTTTATGCATATTTAGTTATGTCCATGTCATTTTCCCTTGTGGATCAGTATAGTTTGTTTAAGTCTAAATGGCTATGGAAGAGATCAAGTTAAACGAGGCAGGGAAAGTCCTGGTGTTCAAGTCGGCAAAACACTGGCTCCTTTCCCACTTCTCTCTGCGCGGGGAAACCCTCTCTCTCGCTAAACTCACTATAACCTCCTCAAACCAGCACCAATCTGCAAATAAAACGCTAATTTATAACACAGCATGAGTTGTGTTAAAGCCTTTTTAAGAGTCGTGACACACGGCTGTTCTATATCACTTCACAGTGAGTATAACCATAGCAACAGGTTAACAAATTAAGTACTGCTAGTAGGGACTAGCTTCAGTTGAAACAGAAATAACTAATGCCTTGAACATCCAAATAGTTGTCAGATTTAAAAGTGTTCACCTAGGATCCTTACGTCCCATTGGCCACATCGAGAAACAAGTCATCTCCAGATATGTTTGGCCTTGAGCTACAACGCCTGTCGATTTCTTATAGGTTTCTTTTTCATCACCATGACAGCAGAGAAGCAGTCAAATATCTGAAGCCCAGAGAGCCACGAATCAGGTGCTTTTGAACAAGTACATGTCAGACAGGGCTGTGGAGATAGCAGCACCTCAACATAAATCGCAGAAGAGAAGTCAAAGCAGGTTATAGACTGTGAACGCAGCCACTCAAATAGTTATGACTTCTTCTACAGATAGTATTGGGGTGTACCGCATGGGTTAAACTGGTCATATATCATCTCATCTTCCAAACGGGGGGTTGGGACTATGTTAGTGACTGAGTTTTATGTAGAATAGTTTAATTTAGTTCATAGTATTTTGTTTTAATTTGGCCTTTTTTTTAATCATTTTGAAACCCATGAATGTAACTCTGTGGGAGATGTACTGCTTTTGCAAGAAATATCCAAATTTCAAATGATCCACTGATGTTGAAACTTCATTATATGTTACAGATTAGCTCCACAAACTTGCCATATTAATCTCAGTACTTAAAGCGTTAATAGTTTTTTGTTTTTTTTATCATGTACTAATTTTGACTTAATTTGGTGGATTAATACCTGTTGTAAACATAAATTATAGTTTTGCAAGAAGACGCAATTTGAATTAAAAAAAAGTATGAGAAAAATACATTACTATTATAGTTTTCTTATATTTTTATTTGTCAAATCATAATTCCTAGAAGAGTTTTGAAACAGCGTACAATATGGTTGCTAGGTAACACTGGGTAACACATTGAATTCCCTAGTATGATGTCATGATATCCAACCAGGAAGTAACATTTTTAAACCTAAAAAAGAGTGAAATTTTTAGCAAAACATTAAATATATCGATCTTAAAGTGTGAAATCGAGTGAAGTGAGTATTCTAACCTGTCATAGTCTCTTCAACTGACAACAGCCCCGTGATTGTGAAAAAATAATTTTACTTTTGTTTGTTTAAGCTGGCAGGGAAGACTTTGAACCAGTGATGCTAGTTTTTGTTTCATGTGGGTAATTACAGAGATATTAACAATTAACCAGGTCAAAACATCTACAGTCTGTTAAGCTCATTATTAAATATGCAAGTAGAAAAAACACAGATTAAACTTCTTTTTTTTTTTTTTTTTTGGGTTAGGGTTTTTTTTGTGTGCGTGTCAATTAATTGTGTGAATTACCATCAGCTATGGTCATTTTAGGTGTGATTAGGCCTGTACAGTGGACAGTTCAAGTCAGAATGAATCAATTCTATTAGAGAACCTACATTAAAGGTGCATAAAGGTTTTTGGTGGCGGCTCAAACGTCGTTGCTCTGCCTGAAATGTTTCACAATATGGTATTAAACCTTACTATCTTAATGGAGAGCCTGCTTTTCTATGTATTAATAAATGTAAAGTAGAGCACTTCAACGTCATACTGTGGAACATTCCAGACAAAGCATTGACATCTCCACGGAGAAAAGCAGTTGATGGACCCTCCACCAGAAAAGCTACATAGTGCAACTTTCAAGTAAAAAAAAATAACAAAATAACCTGCCAAATTCTTAAAACCACAACATAAGACATTTCTTATTACTTACACTGCCAGGATGTAGCTTTAAAATATGCTGTTCTAGTAATTATACAAAACAAGCGCTCCCATCTGTCACCTGTCTGTATTCAATTTGTCCAAACCAAAGGGAGTACAGGCAGAGTTTTGAGGCAAGCTCTGGGTGGGAGCAGTAAAAACCTGGTATAAAACCTGTTAATAAATGGCAGCTGCAGTGGGAGAATGATTCATCCAGAACTCTTTGAAATCATTTACACGTCTCTCTCCCCTCTGCTCAAACCGATCTACAGCCCATCCCCATGGCAACCTTCAAGGAACCTACTGCTGACTGGGGGATCACCAATTTAGGCAAGTTTGTCCTCCAAGTTCATACAGAATTTGCAGTTCATGAATTAAAGGTGCACTGAGTAACTTTTCTGGTGGAGGGTCCATATACTTGCTTTTCAAATACAATAATTCCTTCAGTGAATAGGGGCGACTCTCCACAGATCTGAATTGTAATGTAGCATAGTGTGGTGACGTGCTTGTTTCCCTCGTCATAGATAGATTTAATCTATACTGTGGAACATTCTAGATAAAACAATAACATTTCCACGGAGACAAGCGGATGGAAAACTGTCCACCAGAAAAGTTACGCAGTGCACCTTTAAATCAGTACAGAGTAAAAGGTCAAATAATGGTGATAATTATATAGTTGGTACCACATAAGGAAGCATATATTTTGTAGCAAATAGCTTCACTTCACCCAGACAACTGCATATGACTCATGTTTTCTGAATCACTATGGTGGCAGAAGACATTAAGAACATAGGTCTTGAAACCATCCAAACAAAGGAACAATGTTTTCTAGTATTTACCTCAACAAAATAAAGGTTTTGTTGTCAAATTTGATTGGTCAAATATAAAGATTGTGTAAATTAGGCAAGCTTTGACCCTTGTTGACTGCTGCTGAATTACCTCCTGTGTTTGCCTCAGCAGCCAGTCCCTTCAGCATTCTGTTAGACGGAGTAACAGTAATAGTCTACAGTTTGGTACTTTGATTGTTGATTCTGAGAAAATCCATACTGTTTCTTAGTCCTTTATGTTGTTTTTTCCCCTTTTTAAAGTGTAAACAGTGTTTTTTCTGACACAAACAAACCAAACTATCCACCAAACCAAACAACCATCTCTGAAATTAGTCAGGATACAGGTCTAGATCCACTAGTCTTTGTAAAGTTTCATCTAAGCATGTTTTTCTGACTGACTAGGTAAGTATCTACTGTGCATGACGAAGCAGGAAGTAAAAATATAAACCACAAAACTGTCAAACTTCTTTTACTTCTATGTTTCAATATAATCTATCATATGAACTTTCAATCTGGTATGTTTCTAGTTTCTTCTATGAGAAAAAAAAAAAAAAATTATATATATTCTCAATGATAGCAATCTTCAGTGTTCAAATCCCAGCTGGTATAAACCTAAACAAATACACACTTACAAATGACTACCTTACCAAAACGGCTGACATTACCACCAAAATAGCTTCACGTGATTAGACTACAGGGGTCTATACACAACGTTTAGAGCAGAAAATACCATTAGATTAATGCATGCAGACAAATGCAATCCCACATAGAGGAGCGGCGTAGACAGTGCATCTACAAACACCAAAGACAATTCCATTTACAGCGATAGCATTCTCCACTATGGCTCCCTTCTAATGTGCTCATTAGTGTTCTTGTGCTGAATCCTGTGCCCCCGGAGACCCTGGTGGTGGGTGAGAGAAGTGCGCACATGTTTACAGCGAGCACACTTCAAAGGGCCCCCACTACGTAAAGGCAGAATCCTGGGAGAGACCGCTGATTGCTTACCCATCATGCACCACTGCCTTTTGGACACCACCATATTCCGGTAGAATATATATATGTTCACAACACACAGGGCCAAGGCAGTGCTATCTGTCATAGAGACTACAGCCAGAAAAAGCTTATTTGCTCCCATTCCAGGTGTGCAAAAGAGGATCAAAAGGGTGAGAAAATCTTGCCTCTCGAAAAGCAGAAGCGCGCACCAACTAACACAGGTCTTCGTGGCCTCGCAAGTGGATTTTATGCAGTGAAAAAGACTGAGACAGCACTTTCTTTTTTATCGTGAAATTTATTCCAGCGCAAAAGCAACATATGGCTGGAACATGCCACGTAAGCTGTACACGGGGGTAGAACAGGAGAGAATCATGGTGAAACACAATCTCTTATTGATAACTGAGTGTAGACGACAAATTAAGTGATCTTCTCGGTTAATAGAAACGTTGCTGGTGCTCTGCTGACATCTTGTTTAAGTTAGATGTGTTTATTAAGCAGTTTACGAGTATTGAAGACGACACAGATGGGCCCCAATAAAGGCCCTGACCCAATCTTGCAATAGTAAAGTAAAGCGTGAGGTTCATTCAGTCATTTGTTAATCTGATACATAATTAGAAATATTTTTATGGGTAAAATATCTTGAAAAACATGCATTCTTACTTTCTGAGGACTTGCCTCACCACAGATCTGACCACTCATTTGCTTGTCTCTGTGGAGATAGATACAATAGATATCCTATTGATATTTTGCAGTGACGTCATGCTGGGGGTGTTCTACATGTATCTTTAATGGTAGAATGTTTAGGAGTTACCATGGTGACACAATGCACAGATCAGCAAACGCTGTCAAAAATGTTTTAAGATTGTCTGAAAAAAATACAAAATGGATTTAAACGGCACATTTTCTGGAGACCCTATTTATGTGTTTGATTTTCAACATCCCTATGGAGACGATCATGTGGCAGACTCTCAACCAGAAAAACTTCACAGTATAACTTTAACAATTTTACAAGCAAGGTTGTACTTCTTGTCAAAATAAATGAAATGTCTCCCTTATGCCATTACTTACTTTGCTAAACCCAACAGTCTCAGGATAATAGAAAGAGACCAGAATAAACCAAATGAGATCACGGGAACAGTGTTCACTTGAAAACCTTCCTGTCCTCCGTCATTAGCAGCCTTTAGCTGCACAGGTGTCTCTCCAGACGAGCTTGAGTGCGTAACCCTTACACGTGGTATGACCCTGTGACATGTGTTTGTCACTTCTAATGCGCCCACACACTCCAACACACAAGATGGCACTGCGTATCACAGCCAGTGCCTTGCATGATCGTGACATGACACAAACAAATGGTGGAAGGCTAGCAGGCCACTTGGCTAAAGGTGACGAGGGTCTTCAGTTGGGTTAAACAGGGTCCGGCCTTGTAGCGCTGACAGCTCACTGATAGGAGTGCGCTGGCAACATTTGTCATAGGTGCTCCCGATCTGTCCCTCAGCACGAGCCAGAGAGAGAGGATGTATGTGTGGAAATATGTGTACAGAGAGGTGTTTGGGTCTAGTCATCGAGACATGAGATCAGATTAACACAGGGAAGTTGTTGAAGAGTAATTGCTTGGTCCATTAATGAGCATATTTATTTTCCACCCCAATACTGATACTTTGGTTTCTCCTTTTAATATATCTTTAAGAACTAAACTATGAGGTTCACTTGAAACAAGTGGAGTTCACACAGAGCACAGTGTCCAGTTCTAAACATTTTTTTACCCATGCTCCTACCCTACAATGGTAATGTATCCACCTGAAGAGTCAAACATAACATCAAGACCACACACTGACAACTTCCATTTCTTAGTGTCTGCTGCAGATTCAGGACCTCAAGAGAGAGCCGACCATCAACCCAGCAGAGGATGTACTTCCTGCAGAAGGCAGCCGAGGAAAGCCAAGCTGCCAGCCCATATGATGGTGCAGTCCATCCTCTCCTCCTCCATCACGGTGTGGTACACCAGGGGGACACACACAGACTGCAGCACATTGTGCGCTCTGCTGAGAAGGTGATTGGCTGCAGCCTCTCATCTCTCCAGGACCTGTACGTCTCCAGGACTTGAAGCGAGCAGGGCAGACCACAGCTGACCCTTCTCATCCTGAAAAACAGACTATTTGAACCACTCTCCTTAGGCAGGAGGCTGCGGTCCATCGGACCAGAACCTCTCTCCATAGGAACAGAATTCTTCTCCTCTGCTCTTGGACTCATGCAATAACTGTCACTTCAACAGTTAACTCACTTCAACACCACTATTTTTGTGTCCATATTGTATCTTAACTATTATCATCACAGTTTGTGAAGTTCTTGTACAGTCTCTGACTTCACCTGTGAATACCACTCACACAGCATGTAATCAACTACAGCCCAACAGACAGCATTCAACCTTAAGGGAACCATCTCCAACTTAATGAAATGTTCTAATCCTCCACACGTCAGCTTTACGTTGATTAAAATTTGGACAAGCATGCACCGTCCACACAAGTCCCATGGTTGTTCCATTTTCCAACTTGAGTGTTTGAGCCTATCATAAAGTGGCCATGAAATTTGTGAGAACAACCCACGCAACATATTGCAAGGATTTTACAGCCAAGAAAGAGCAAAGCTAGTCTGCAGAGTGGTGGTGCTCTGGTGCTCCTGCCTGTTGTGAGCTGTGATGAAGAGGAGAGAGTGATTTCAGACAAAGGGAACCAGTGTCCAAGGTAGACAGCTGCATGGGGAAGACTGACATTTTGATTGCTACTGTTCTTTGTAGAAATGTGTCCATTTGACTGTTGTGTGGGAGGAGAACCCTTCATGCAGTGGTCAATAAAAAAGTGAGTTTAAGAAGATACTGAAGCCTTATTACCAGTGAAGTCCGATTGGTAAAAGACGCACATCCATGGATTTCAGAATGATGAATTACGACTGTTACCATAGCAGTTAACAATTTAAAACAAAACATGATCTTTTGAATGGGTCCTCAAAATGGCACGTATAACCGTAAGCTGAAATCCATGAATGAAAAATCAACAGCAACAGCTGAGTGGATGTGACAGAATAGCCTTCTTCCACTCTTAGAAAACTTCCTGGAGAACAAATCAATTCTGTCTAGTCTACAAAATTATACAGCTGATGGTCTATTGATCTAAATATGCTGTGTGCTGTGCTTCTGAGCAAGATGTATCACAATTAGTCCATTTGGGTGTGCAGACCTCAACCAAGGCATTGATTCTATAATGCAATGGCCTATATAAGATAAGCTATAACAACACTAAGCAAAGATTCAACACTATCTTTTTTAAAACAAATCTATTACCACTCTATGTAACTTGTGGTTTTTATTGTGTACAACCTGAGGGCTGCAAACTGGATTTCACTTTTGGGAGAGATAAAGGGTTGATTCATTGATAATGCATAGCCCTTGGTGTATTGTTTATAAAGGTGCATGTGTTAGCCTTGGAGTTTGTCTCATTGTAATAAGAAAAAAAAATCGAAATCCTAATCTTTACACTTTTAATTAGTTTTATCTCATTTACTTATTAAAAGACTTAGAGAGTTAATTAGCAAAAACAGATACATGTCATTGTTACTCAAATGTTTTTTAACAAATACACAAATTTATTCAAAAGAGGAATTAAACACTCCTACCTATTCACTCTTTTTTAAGTGACAGTAACAATGTAGTAAAAAAAACAAATTACTTTATTTGTTTTTGAAAATTATCTGTTATAGTTCATTTAAAGGTGCACTATGCAACCTTCTTGATGTTATTCAGTTACTGCAAAAGAACTATATTTCTACATTCCTTTCTCAGCTATTAGGGATGACTGATCCAAATGTGATATGTAGTTGTTATTTATCCCTCAAGTAATTACAGAACAACTTTGTATAAATAAAAGTTCACGCTCTTAGACTTTGTGGGCCGACTAGCACCAGTAAATAGTCTTACTACATCAGTTTATATGTCCAACCTGGATATAATCTAAATCGATGGACAATCCAGCTAATTTGTTCAGTACTGGCGCCGATATCCAAAACCAGAATAGGACTGGCGCATCCCTAACAGCTATAACATCAGTAGGTGGCAGACTCTCTTCCAAAAATGTTATATACTGCATCTTTAAACATGATTATAAATGTACTTATTCTTGCCCTTTATATTCACATAAGACTGCATGAGTACAGTTGTTCCTATGCCACAATGATCCAGAAATGTTGTATTTTGGATCAGTCAAAAATAACAATAGCTTTAGCAACTCACTGACTATCAATAGCACATAACAATTAAGCAAAGTCATGTCTACTGTTGTGACATTTTGTTCGTCTGGCTCCCTGTGCGTCTCCCCGTGTGTCTGACTCAGCAGCGTCCTGAGGGCTCAGAGCCAGCAGCTTTCTCTGTGGATCACAACAGGGACAGATCAGCCCCAGACCTGTTTTGGGCAATAAGACCTGTTCATATCAAGGTCACTGTCCAGCCTGACCCCCTCCACCCCAGTGGGATTCTGCATTGGACATAAACGGCAAAAACGCACTCACAGTTTTACTCGGCTTAGACTTTGTGTAGCATATCCATATTGGGACACTATGTAACTTTTCTATTATAGGATCTTTCTTTATTCTTTACTTGTCAGGGACCATGTACAAGTTCAATAATGTTACAAAAAAAAGATGATTTGTACCAGATTCAGCTTCTTGCACAGTATGGCTTTAATCCGATCTCAATGGACACGACAAACCAGGCAAAAAAACAAATGTATGTTTTCATTATATTTATTAGCAATATAAACAGCTATGATTGAATAAATGCAAGAGATACCGTTAATGCCATACTGTGACATTTCAGGCAAAGAGAATTCATCACTGTGAAGACAAGATGGTAGTCCTCCCATACCAGAAACGTTCCATCCCATTTTTGAAGTTCATGTACTTTGTTGCAACCCTGAAATTTTCCCCAGTGTCAAACCAATAAAGGTTCTCTTATCTGCAAAGCCACATATTATTATATTATTAGGAGCTAGTTTCTGCTGAGCTAATTTGTCATCACAACTTGAACGCACCAAGATGGAATGAGACAAATAATTTATCCTGATTTATTGATTGTAATTTGTTGTGTAATTATGATAATATACCACTAGGAGGGCCACAACAAGATCAGACATTATGCAGAACAGAATGTGGAGCTTATTAGTTCAATGTTTTATGATATAGGCTCACTTGGGTGCTGTGAGACAAATGTATCTTAAACCTATGTTTAGTTACCATATATGTCATAGTTTAAATGCAACAATCTGGGTGTATTGTAAACATGGCATTAACTTTAAAGCGTCCATTTTACACTATTTTCTGATCTATGTTATAATGTTGTTTCCTCATCACAAACATATCTGGAGATGTGTTTTGTTTCATTCACACATGTTTAACACACAAACCCTGCTTATTTAGGCTGAGTTTTTCTCTCAAACAGAAAAAACTCTGTTCCACTTTATGATGTCATGTGGCAATACAGGAAGTGCTTCAATGTGTTTTTAAACTCTTCACTAGAATCATTTGGATGATTTCAGCCAATCTTTACTGAACTAAAAGGTTAAATGTAGCTTTTAACTTGAAAACTTCCACCTCATGACATCACAAGATGGAACAGAGCATTTTGAGCTTTAGAGATGTAGACAGACTAATAATAAAGGATTACTCAAACATGTGTGAATGAAACAAAACACAACTCCAGGCGTGTTTTTGATGAGGTAAAAACATTCTAACATGACTTAAAGCTCACGAGAATCCATTTTGTGTAATATATTACCTTTTAAGACACACTTAAAATCACCAAGCTCGCCTCTCAACAGATTTGACCTGTAACTTGACCTGATGACGCTTACCTTACCAATCTGTCTCCATGGCGATAGACACGTTTAATGCCATACAAAGGAACATTCCAGGCAAAGTAGTAATATTGCTCAGCTCGGGTCAATTTGATTTTCATGCTAGAGGTTTTAGCTCCAGTGGTGTCCCAGCTTTCCTTTCGTTTCTTATCATGTCCCACCATTATCTCCTTCACTGTGGTGGCATATACAGCAAGAAAAGAAGCACATTCAAATTTCTCTCATGCATATTTCATGAGAAGGGTCACTTAAGTGCTTTTTGCCACAACCGCAACATTAAATTTAGATTTTGGATTTGAGGACCACAGTAGAAATGAGACATGGATCAGAGTTTAGCGGAGTTTAGCTGGGATACTTGTGGCGACGCTGGTGGTACTGCTAATGATTAATAATTCAGGAGTGTTTACTGAAGCTACGGCAAGAGAAAGGCAGGGGGAACTAATGAAATGTAAACAGCTAAGTACACATTGGACTAGCACTAAGTCCACATACTCTAGTTTTGATACTGGCTTTAGTATTGCATTGTAGTATTGTTTAGTATTTGATTTTCAATACTTTTGACAACCCTATACTATCCCAAGCTCAAAACAAATCTAATTTAGCTAATACTTTTATATGTTACCATCAATTATTAATAAACCATAGAATGACATGCAACAACAGAAGATATCATTCACATTTCGTCAATAAATCCCTACGGTAACAAAACGCCCATTTTACCACTCTCCACAGAACCGTGAAAAGATCCATGACACAACCAAACACAAAATTTGTCTCCGCACCAAAAAAAACATCTTTTTTTTTCCCCCTGGGCCGTCCTGTCACTGAAGATGGCATAAATGAAGGCACAATTAGGAAGTGCTGTACCTCTCACTCCAACTGCCACTTTCTGCTGGCCAAGCACAATCCCATAATTCCACTCTCCCCCCAGGATTACATTTATATACCATCCCTTTAAATATAGTCCTTAATAAAATGGCAGATGGACCGGTAAACGACAAGATTGGACTAGTTTGCTAGCAGCTGAGTGGAAGTAGTCCAATGTGTTCAGTTTGATAAATGGTTTGTGGGGGCTCTTAATAAATTGACTTTATATATCAAAAGTACACATGCTGATTGGGCAGTGGTATCTCTAAATTATTTTAAGTGCACAGAAATTAACTGGGGGTTAATACAAAAATATGGTCTGCATAAATTAGTCACCACCAAAGCCTTTTAATACATCGCTGAAGTTGTTTTGTAATGAGAAAAACGAATATTGGATAAATGTGTTGTATATTAAAGCAATACATACATTTCAACATTTCAACATACAAGGATATGTTGTAGTTTTAATGCATAGTAAAATAAACAAAAGTACATGCTGCAGTATTACTAAATATGTTGTAATAGTAGAGTAGTAATAATTGGACAAAATGCAAAATGTTAATGTTACCTCCTCAAAAACATACCTGGAGTTGTGTTTTGTTTCATTCGCACATGTTTGAGTAACTATTATCAGTCTGTCTAGCTCAAAATACTCTGTTCCACCTTGTGATGTCACGAAGCAGTAGTCTTAAAGTTAACACCTACCTTTTACCTTTTGTTTAGTAGAGATTGGCAATTCCAGGTCTGAAATTATCAAAATGATTCTAGTGAAGGTGTTTGAAAACACAGTGGAGAACTTCCTGTATTACCACATGACATCACAATGTGGAACAGTGTTTTCTATTGTGTGTTAAATCTGTGTGAATGAAACAAAACATTATTCCAGGGATGTTTGTGATGTGCAAACAACATTATAACAGAGGCCAGAAAATAGCGTAATATGGGCCCTTTATTAGCTATCCAAAAGAGTAATAAAAGCGAAAGGGTACAAAGTTAAATGTTCAGATTTGCTGTGACAATTTGGTATTCAAAAAGACAATCAGAGAGGCTTTGATTGCAAGGTCATTTCAGCGATAACTTATTTCCATTCTCTTAATTCAGATCCAGTCGGACAATTATCAAGAACATGGCTGCTGCTCAAGTCTTATTCTATTCTTATGTTGGTATTCCGAATGTTGTCTTGCTTCCCACCACTCTCCCTCCATTTCCAGGGGAACTCCGATGGTCTGTAGACGAAATACAAGATCAACAGAGAGTCTTCGGCTTTCTCTGTGGGAACGCAGATACGAGGTGAGAGTGATTCAGCGGCGGCAGTGTGCGAAGAGTGGCTTCCTGTCTGAGATCTTGATTAAAATTCCTGCGAGCGAGAATATGGGGTGTGATGTACGGCGAGCAGGTGGTGTGTGTTTAATATGCATGAGACAGGACAGCGGGCGCATCTGCAGATTGGCAGTCTCAAAACGCCCCTGTCAGTCCCCCCTGGCACCGCGCGCTGGCACGCGGAGTCACCGAGGGGCATACACGAACGAGAGGGGGGCTGGTCAGTCTTAAAGATTACACAATTAAAGGGCATGTGGTACAGAGTGTATTGCAAATTCAGCTATTTGTGGTGTGAACAAAAAATGTCCAAAACATTGGTTCTCTGAGTGCCACCAGATCTAAACCAGGTCCATAATGGGACTATTCCAGCTCTAAATTAGGTAAACCACAGACAGACGGAGCTGCCTCAAAAATACACTGCTCTCTTAAAGGTTTAAGGTTAAAAAATGGGTTTGTAGTAAATTTATATCACATAATTTGGGGAAAATAATCAAAATCGGCCCTACATATTGGCCCAAGAATATCTGTAGAGCTTATCTGCTATGGGTTGCTTTGGAAACAGTCAGTATTGGTATCGGCATCAGCCATGAAAAAAACGAAAAAACAAAAACGGTCAATCTCTAATCTACACATTTGTTATTGTAGTTTTAAACAACATCACATAAATATATATAAAACTGTAAATGGCCTTGTACCACCAGTATCAGATCATGTAATGTGTGACACCAGTGCTATACATGCCATAGTTTGTAAAACAATGGCTTATACATTTTTAAGGCATATTGGTGGCTAAAACCATAAAAAAACAACTGTCAGGAACAGCCAATTTCATCCAATCAGAGATAATGTTGAATGAGAGCCATGTGTGAAAACCTGCTTGTGCCATTGTTTGTATTTTCTTTTCCCAACTTTGCACAAATATCCTTTAATTGCTCTAACCATTAAGCCATTTTGGAAAATTATCAAATACTTTCCTAAAATTTCTCCCACAGAATAAAACCTGTTCTCACTACAACTTCAGCCTGTACAAGTCCATTTTGTCCCACATACTTGAGCCTTTACATCAGCAGGACGCTCTCATGGCTTTGGTCTCGTTCAAACAAGATGAGATGAAGATAGCGTTTTGCAGCTGTATATTTTATCGATTTCATACAAACAGAAGAGAAGACAGAGCAGAATTACAAAGCACGGTGCAAAACAATGACTGAGCCAGGCCTAAGCCACACCACAGGAGATGTGATTAGGATTTACACTGTCACAATTGATGGCTTAAGTCCTCAAGTGGATTTTCATAGTGATTCAATCGTTATGTTGCAGCATCAGAGTGTATTTTATCAATCTGTAGTTGTACTGAACAAAATGAACATACTCTTACAATGATTTTAATTTGTATGGCAATACACAAGGAATACAATGATGTGGATTTAAATGCTGCACCAAACAATTAATGTGAAGATTTGAGTGTGTGTATGTGCGTGTAGCCAAAGATAGTCGTATCAACACTGCACACTGGAGGTGTTGGTAAGCTAGGCCTCCCTGAGGCAAACTCCCAGAGACAGGGCCACCGTACTGTATGGCCTGCAGTATCACAATGGTGTCCATTCTCTGGCCTGGGGGACATTGACTGCACATTGCAAATCCCACATGACTACTGGCCCAGAAATAATGTTGTTCTTATGGCCCTCGAGCTAAGTTTTCCTCATATAATGCTCTGCTCTTTAGACACTGCCCATTCATACACCAGTGCCAGATTTACTATGTGTTTTCTAGTATTTTCTCACAGAGGACAAAGGACAAAACAGCAGTGTACATTTAAGACTGAACCAACCCATCAAACCTGATTAGTAAACAAACAGCTCTGCCCCAGAGCCAATGCTCCCTAAATTGAAAATACAATTAATCACCAAGTTGTCAAAGTGTCTTAGCATGCATCACATGTAATTAACGCTTCAAACATAATTAAGATTTGTCAATAATGAGCAATAGATGAAGCTTAGCAGGACCCACCATACGCTGAGCTAACAAGCACTGCAGGCTTGACTCAAGAGCAGGTTGTTACTGCTACTGTCTGAGCGTTGCATATCGTCTGTACTTCACAAATCCATTGTAGACACAGGCTTACGTGGCTCTGCAATCAATAGGCTCCAAAGTGGTCTCTGCATGTATATGTGTGTCTGTGTGTGTGTGCAAATGTTGTGGTTCAGATTAGCCATGGAGAGCTGGAGACAGTGAAACTTTGATATGAAATTAAACCGCCATAAACTGCACACTGGGCTTTAGGCGAAGAGCAATGCAAATCTTGTTAAAAGTTCTATATTATTCAAAATGACTCTTGTGAGCTTTAAGCCATGTTATAATGTTATTACCTCCTTAAAACAGACCTGGAGTTGTGTTTTGTTTCATTCACACATGTTTGAGTAATCCTTCATTATTAGTCTGTCTACATCTCTGAAGCTCAAAATGCTCTGTTCCACTTTGTGATGTCATGAAGTGGAGGTTTTTCAAGTAACCTTTTGTTTAGTAGAGGTTGTTAATTCCTGGGCTGAAATTATCCAAATGATTCCAGTGAAGGTGTATAGAGTTTAAAAACACAGTGGAGCACTTACATGTTACACACCCACGCACACACACACACACCATATGGACCCTTTAAGTAATGTCAAGAAAATTACAAATTCAACAGTGGAGAAGACTTGACTTTTTTGACATATTCGAGCAGGTCCCATGTATAAAATCAATCTGGTATTGTGCTTTTTTTTCCCACACATGTTCGAGTAATAATAAAGTGCTCTCCAAATGGCTCATTCTACCACACTGATCAGAAAGCAATGACCAGTGAACAAGCTGTCTACATCCACTCTCCTCTTATTCATCTGTGCTCTGTTCAACCATTTTTTAAAAGTTTTTTATGTGTCCAGTTAAATGCAAAATGTTTAAAACAAAATCACAAGATACTAATTACGAAATACTAATTATGAAAAGTCTTTGGCCTCTGGTGTTTTAAAGGTCCTTTATTATACAAAATCGATTCTTGTGAGCTTTTAGCCATGTTATAATGTTGTTACCTCATCAAAAACAAACCCGGATTTGTGTTTAGTTTCATTCACACGTTTGAGTAATCCTGCATCATTAGGCTGTCTGCATCTCCAAAGCTCAAAATGCTCTTGTTCACCTTGTGATTTCATGAAGCGGTAGTTTTCAAATTAACCCCTATCTTTTACCTTTAGTTCAGTGGATTGACAATTCCAGGGTTGAAATTATCCAGATGATTCTAGTGAAGGTGTATGGAGTTTAAAAACACAGTGGAGCACTTCCTGTATTACTACATGACATCAAAAGGTGGAAGAGAGTGTTTTTGTTTGAGAGAAGAACTCAGCCTAATTATGCAGGATTTGTGCGTTAAACATGTGTGACAGAAACAAAACACAACTCCAGGTATGTTTTGATGAGGAAACAGCATTATAACAGATACGTAGATCTGAAAACAGCTTAATATGACCCCTTTAAAGTGATAAAAATGTGTATAATATAGGCCTATTAAAGATAAAAAATACCAAACACTACTATATTCCAAGCATGCCTATAATAAATCATGACCAAATCAGTAAACAGGCTAAATACTAAATGGATTACATTAATGATAAATTGCCAGGAAATGCTCACCGGGGGAGCACAGTTAATCCCAATTAAAAATCCCTCGTACTGAGCGCCTTGTGGACAAAGTAAAGCCCGGGTGAAATCAATTCTACCTGTTGCAATGTTATGTTTTTTCCATTGATGTGTAGCCTTGCATTAATACAGTAAAAACTTAAAGAGTGGGTATTACACTTCTATTGGATATTCGTTGCTAATATATAACATCATTAGATCGCCATGTTGAGCTGAGCATTGGACAGAATCATACTGCTATAACCGTAAGGAGGGTCTGAACAGGGCCTGGGAGAGATCACTAGATTACTCATACATGCATGGATGACATCTAGAGGGAACAACGTTATAAGATGGTAGAAAGCTTCAAAAAGTCGATTTAGCATAATACCCCCTCTTTAACAGTTGCCTTATAACCCAGTGCCATAAATACAAATGCAGAGATGACATGTTAGTGAATGGAGAGGTGGGAACAGGATTACATGGTTTTCAGCGTCTCACGAGCAGCAGACAGGCGGCTCTGATCCAATCACCTTGACATATGAGGAGGAAGAGAGGGGATATGGCTCACCGTCTAGCAGCATAAATGTACAAATAAATAAGCACCACACTGATAATGTTATAATTTGACGGGATTTGGTAAAAAATAACATTTGATATAGCTGGGGTTTATGTCAAAGTGTCTGCAATGCAATATTAAAGTTTGTATTTAAGACCATGTTGACTGAATTTGACAGAATTGTTACTGAAGTCCTGAATTCACCCGGAAAAAGGCCAAGGTGTATCAGTAAGTACTACGTGTATATATAGTTTGATAACATTTGAAAATGGAGGTACTTTAAAGGACATATCTTAAGCTATTTTAAAAATACATGTTATAATAATGTATCTTCGTCAAAAACATACTTGGAGTGGTGTTTTGTTTCATTCACACATGTTTAACCCACAACTCCTACATATTTAGGCTGAGTTCTTTTCTCAAATTTCCAGGATGTTAACGAGGGTGTGTTATGCACAATCGATTTCTTGGAGCTTTCTACCTTCTGTTATAATACCCTCATCAAAAACATGCCTGAAGAGGTTTTAGATTTCACCCATGCATGTGTTAGTGTTTTAGCAATCAATCCTATCCAAACCCTCCTTACGGTTAACTGTAAGATTCTGTGAACTGCGCAACATTACAATTCAGATCAGAAATGTTTAAAGTCATACCATGGAACATTCCAGGCAAAGCAATGACATCTCCATGGAGACAAACAAGTGGCGGAACCTCCACCAGAAAAGTCGCACAGTTCACCTTTAAGGGTTAAACTACTACCAGTTTAGTTTGAAAATGGAGCTACAAGCTACAATTGTATTCTAAAATTGATTCTTTTCGGTTGGCAAATTCTTTCTTTCTTTTTAATGGGAAGCCTGTGAGAAATGAAAACAAATTGTCTTCATTGTTATAAAATTATTTTCTTTATTCAGAATGACTTGCAAATTACTCTATGCCAGCTTGCTAGAAAGATACAAAGCGAGTTTTAAACCACACAGCACTTCTGAACCCGCAGCAGCAGACAGTTTATCATACATATATTTGTTTATGACCACTCTGTTAAATTACATTGGAATGAACTATTTACTAATTGCTAGCTTAGAATCTAGAGTTAAATCAAATATATTCCAAATGGCTGTAAATCTGCCACCACTTCCACCACTGCATGGAGGATAGAGAAGTCAAAAATGGTACTCAATTAAAAATATTTATTTCAAAATAATATCAAAATGGTAGTCTAAAAATGATTCAAGTAAAAGTAAAAAAAATAAACAATTGTTCACGTAAGAGTTGATTTATGTTGATGTAATTTTAGAGATAAAACCTACAATAGACCACAAAAAGGAGAAAAATTAAATCATATGTGAAGGAGTGGGGCAAGAAACACAAATGTTTAAACCATTTCATATTGTCAACATAAACCTGTGTCAATAATGAACTTATTCCACAGTTGGAAAAGTAACCAAAAAGTACTGTCTCTTCAAACGATTACTAAAGTATGAGGAAAAGCATGCAGTCTGAAAACTACTCCAAGAAGTACCATAATCAAAAGCATACCTGGAATTGTGTTTTGTTTCATTCACACACAAAAAAACTCACAAATCCTGCATATTTAGGCTGAGTTCTTCTCTCAAATAGAAAACGCTCTGTTGTGATATCATGTGGTAATACAGGAAGTGCTCCACTGTGTTTTGAAACTTCACTAGAATCATTCGAATAATTTCAGCCCTGGAACTGCAAAACTGAACAAAAGGTAAAAGGTAGCTGCTAACTCAAAAACTACCACTTCATGACATCAACAGGTGGAACAGAGCATTTTGAGCTTTGGAGATGTAGACAGACTAATAATAAATGATTATTCGAACATGTGTGAATGAAACAAAACACAACTTCAGGTACGTTTTTGATGAGGTAACAACATTCTAACACGGCTTAAACCTCACAAGAGTCAATTTTCTGAAATACAGTACAGGACCTTTAAAAAGTTTCTCAGATAAAATATAACCGATTACCACCCACACTGCATGGTAATGTTGTAGCAGTGAGTGGACTTTCCGGTTGGGCCCTGGCAGCCTGTCTGTGGATCAGTGCAATCTTGTTTAGCCCTGCTTGGCCTTCGGGGAGAGTGGGCCGTCTAATTCTAGTCTAACGCTGCCCTGTTTAACACCTCACCACCTGCTATGTGGGGGGTGTGGGGCGGGCGTGAGAGCGGAGGGCCGGGGGAACTCAGCCTGCACATCTCTATGACAGAACACAGCTCATTATAACATACAGAACCGCAGGGCACACACGCACGCACACACACACACACACACACTCACACACTCACACTAACACAGCTCCTCACACGCGGACAGGCCAGTGAGCTCCGATAACATGGGCCCGGTAATGGGGTGGCTTCAAATGACTAGCAGAGCATGGCTGGATTAATGATGATGGGTTTTACTGTACACGGGGAGATGGGGAAATGTCTGTTCTTTGCACTATCCCACAATGATGTAAAATCTTGTTAATGGATTTCTGGATCAATGTGGTATTTTTAGTTTAAAGTCAAATGTAAAGTGTAACAATGTGGAGGATCTGTGTTTCAGACCTCACTCAGTCATATACAGTTGTACAGATCCCAGGCAAGAAACTTTGCTCTATCCAGAGCCTGCATATATAAATGAAAATAGCTAAGCAGCTAACAGGCTCCATCAACATTGGCTCCAATTGACTTAGCATTAAAAAAAACAAAAAAAAAGTCACCCCTCTCTCTGCTGCAATGAGCCTCGTCTATATTGGTCTTAAAATGTGTGTATTAATCCACTCTACATGATCCTGGTGTTTTTATTTTGCTTATTTGTCTGTAAATAAATTCCTATTCTTAATATAGAACTCGGCTCCAATTTCGCTCACATAACTAGCCTTGTGAGCTTCATTTGACTGGAACAGAATGTTATGGGTAACATCGCACTCCCTTAGTCCACTTCTATCCAGTTGAATAAAAACCTGCCATTTGAATCTGGTGCTCATTAGTTGCCCTTGTACCTTTTTAAAGTTTTCATATAATTCAATCCTTTTCAATATTTTAAGATATTGGGTTTTATTCATAAAACATTCTCACGAACAAATTTGTACTTAAGGCCATGTTCTTCACAGCTGACTCTGGTTGAATTTAATGTGTGAGCTGATGTATAAAAAGAAACCAGCAGGTGTCAGCAAACTGCCAACGTCACTATTTGGTAACTGTCACAGGTCCCAGTTCTTGTGGTATAATGAGTGTGGCATGGGACTTGTACACTGAAGTCCAGGGCTCATATCCCGCTCAGAACATAATATTGCCAGAAGTATTCGCTCACCTGCCTTGACTCGCATATGAACTTAAGTGACATCCCATTCTTAATCCATAGGGTTTAATATGACGTCAGCCCACCCTTTGCAGCTATAACAGTTTCAATTCTTCTTGGAAGAACATTCCTAAACCTTGTCCACAAGGTTTAGGAATGTGTTTATGGGAATTTCTGACCACTCTTCCAGAAGCACATTTGTGAGGTCACACACTGATGTTGGATGAGAAGGCCTGGCTCTCAGTCTCCGCTCTAATTCATCTTAAAGGTGTTCTATCGGGTTGAGGTCAGGACTCTGTGCAGGACAGTCAAGTTCATCCACACCAAACCTTCTCATCCATGTCTTTATGGACCTTGCTTTGTGCACTGGTGCACAGTCATGTTGAAGAGGAAGGGGCCATCTCCAAACTGTTCCCACAAAGTTGGGAGCTTGGAAGTGTCCAAAATCTCTTGGTATGCTGAAGCATTCAGAGTTCCTTTCACCTGAACTAAGGGGCCAATCCCAGCTCCTGAAAAACAACCCCACACCATAATCCCCCCTCCACTAAACTTTACACTTGGCACAGTGCAGTCAGACAAATATCGTTCTCCTGGCAACCGCCAAACCCAGACTCGTCCATCAGAACACATCTCCGCTGCTCTAGAGTCCAGTGGCGGCGTGCTTTACACCACTGCATCCAACGCTTTGCATTGCACTTGGTGATGTATGGCTTGGATGCAGCTGCTCGGCCATGGAAACCCATTCCATGAAGCTCTTTATGCACTGTTCTTGAGCTAATCTGAAGGCCACATGAAGTTTGGAGGTCTGTAGCGATTGACTCTGCAGAAAGTTGGCGACCTCTGCGCACTATGTCCGTCAGCATCTGCTAACCCCGCCCCGTCAGTTTACGTGGCCTACCACTTCGTGGCTCAGTTGCTGCTGTTCCCAATCGCTTCCACTTTGTTATAATACCACTGACAGTTGACTGTGGAATATTTAGCAGCGAGGAAATTTCACGACTGAACTTGTTGCACAGGTGACATCCTATCAAAGTACCACGCTGGAATTCACTGAGCTCCTGAGAGTGACCCATTCCTTCACAAATGTTTGTAGAAACAGTCTGCAGGCCTGGGTGCTTGATTTTATTCACCTGTGGCCATGGAAGTGAGTGGAACACCTGATTTCGATATTTGGATGGGTGAGTGAATACTTTTGGCAATATAGTGTATATACTCTTGGCTGTTTTAATACCCAGGACAGCAAAGAAACCAACATGAAAGCAACAGCTTCAAGAGCCCATGTTCTATGGAAGCACTAATGTAGTGAATACACCACATACCACTGAAGCCTGGGGGTTTTTGATTTAAGTCTGGGCTCTGGCACTTTGAAATCGTCACTACTCTCAGTCACTTCCAATGGTATCTATGGTAGTATCTAGTTTGTTTTTTTTTTTTTTTGCCCCAGCAGGTTAAATATGTCCACTACAATTTACCCATTTTTCACTTAGTATCTCTACATGGTCAGCAGTGGACAACTGCAGTCCAAACTTTAGGTCTAGATTATCAAGATGTATTTGTCTCATGTGCACTGAAAGATAAAAAAAAATAAAAAATAAAAATACCTGCAATCCATGGCACAGTATTTACAGTGCTGAGTAATGCATCACACAACATCTCTAGAGGACATGAACCACTTTTCAATATTTCTGCTCCTCTGTGGATGCCTTTAAAAAAAATTAAAAAACAGCAGATCTGACAAACAAAACAAAACACATCGTAGTACTGAATGCTGGTTGAAAAAAAGTCTCTCTGGTGCCTTGCATTCCACCACCGACATATTAATCAAACAACTTTTCGCTGGGAGCCATTTGGGGACGGACAGTGCGCTCTCGTCATTGCTCCCTCATAACAACACTCACTCCACTTGATATGTGACTATCTGCCAAATGCCATCGGCAATGTATTTTAGCGACTGTCTCCAAATTACAGCACCAAAACCTTCTCCAGAGATCCAAACAAAAACTAGAATCTCTGCATAGACAACCCGTGAATAACTCTGTGAAGTGTTTTTGGTGTTCAATTTGGCACGTTGGGAGGAGAGAATACCACCGATTGTTCAAAGCTGTGAACAAAAATAAATAAAAAAATAAAAAAAAATACCATCTTAAAACGCAAAATGCTTTGGAGAGTAAACAAAGAAAGACCCTGAAGCTGTTGGGGATAAATCATACTTAACAACAATTGCTCTTCACCACCGACTTAAAATTGCACCATCATAAAGGGAGCAAGGGGAAAAACAGCATGCTAGTATGATTTTCAGTTTGTTTTAGCATTCACACACAATGGAGGCTATAGGACTCCTGATATAATTAAAGGTCCTATATTATGCCAAATTGACTCTTGTGAGCTTTAAGCCATGTTATAATGTCGTTACCTCCTCAAAACAGACCTGGAGTTGTGTTTTGTTTCATTCACACATTAGTTTGTCTACATCTCAAGCTCTGTTCCATCTTGTGATGTCATGAAGCGGTAGTTTGCGCATTTCTGTGAACTGAATTAGTTATCTATAGCTCTGATTTGGAAATGTAGTCTTCATTCAGTCATTCAAGCTAACAAAAAGCTATAGATACATGTAATATTTTGTATTTTATTTTATGTGCTGTTACTACTACAAGAGTGAAAGATAAATTTGAGGATGGGTATTTATCACATTATGGAGACTAAATCAGGTCTCCATGATGTAAATCCTTTATTATTAGATCAACAACATGGTTTAAAGTTCAGACATGGGTTAAAAACAGGTTAAGGTTAGGGTTGTGGTTAAGGATAGGCATTTATAAAAATGAAATCAACGTATGTCATTGTAAAGTTCCAAAACAGCATGGAAACCCAACATGCATGTGCCTTAACATAAAAACACACAATACTATCTTAGAAAACAGACACGTTGTTTTCTTTGTAACTATTTTAACCCATAAGATAAACAGTTTGAGCATCCATTTTTTGGAGATATTCCATGACCACACTTTATTCTGTGAGGAGTGTGTTGAGAAAGTGGAACTGTGTGATTGTCACTATTGACAAATGGGAGTCGGCAAGGCTTAGGATTTGACAAATAACGCGCCGTACCTTAATCCCGTTAGAGCACAACAGTGGCTGACACAGGCTCCCTCAGTGCAAAACAAAGTGGTTCTTTTCTCTCCAGCCCACAGCTCCAAAACAAACCATAGTACAAGTAACAAACACACAAAAATATGTCTAAAATAGCTCTCCCAACATCAGCTGTCAAGTTTGATGTTGATTTTATGTAATGGTTAATGTGAACTTTTTGACTTGACGTGATGGGTGCTCTGTTGTGACACCTAGACCACCCTGCAGTCTATATTGCTGTCACACACGAAAGACATCATAAAAAAATATGTAAAAGCAACACAACATCGGGAACGTTAGCCATAAACTTCAGTCATGTTTTCCTATTTCGATCTGTGCCACTGAAAAAGTCAAGTATGGTTCTAAATGTGTTTGAATGTAGCTGTAACTAGCAATTTGAACATGCCACTGGTGCAGTTTACGCAGTCAGTCATGGTTAGGTTGGATAATGAGTAAAGATGGCTGCAGGTGGATTTGAATACTTATAAGTGACTTTAGTTTTGTGCTTTGGCGAGTTTGACTTGGGTATTGGATGAGAGTAGGATACAGTACAGTACTGAATAAAAAAAGGTTTGTTTTTCTTTTGCTGCCTTTATACTATAAGGAGTAAAGCTGAAGTTAGACACGATCATCTTGCTATATTACCTATTTTACAGTTGTTGTTTTTTTCTATTGTGCTGGTTTATTGGTTGTGCTTTAGGCTGTTGGTGAGTTAACTCAAAAAGTAGTGACCACATCTGGTTTAATCAAAGGCAAAGCATCAAACTAACCAAAGACGGGGCTAAAGTTATCGAAGGTACACTATGTAATATTTCTGGTTTTGCAGTCTGTCACCTGCTTGTCTCCATACAAATGTAATTGCTGTGCTTGAATGTTCCACAGTATGGCATTAAGCCTATCTAGCTCCATGGAAGCAAGTGAGATCTGTCGAGATACAGATCTTCACCAAAACCTTCATGGAAACAAAAGCTCTAATCTGGCCGTATAGACAACCTGTGAATATCTGTCACTTTTTTCTTCATTGTTGTTTTTGGTGTTGTGGTTTCATTTGGCACATTAAGAGGAGAGAAAACTCAGGTTACAAAGCTGTGAACAGAAAACCACAAGGTTAAAAACACAATAGAAAATGCTTTGGTAGAGCAAACAAAGTTGAACCCAGGAGTATCTCTAATCTTGATCTATAAATGGCTTTCCAAAAAATAGATCCTTTGCCATAGTGATTAACAATTTGGGTTCTTTTCTCAGAAAATGCTCTGTTCCACCTTGTGATGCCATGTGCTATTATGGGAACTCCATACACCTTCCCTAGAACCATTTGGATAATTTCAGTCCTGGAAGTGTCAATCGTTACTGAACTAAAGGTAAAAGGGTAACTGTTAACTTGAAAACTACAGCTTCTTGACATCACAAGGTGGAATAGAGCATTTTGAGCTTTGGAGATGTAGACAGACTAATAATAAAGGATTACTCAAACGTGTGAATGAAACAAAACAGAGCTCCAGGTATGTTTGTGATGAGAAAACAACATTATAATATAGATCAGAAAATAGTGTAATATTTAAGTGACCTAACTAAAACACAAAAACCTTTCCCAACCCAAGAATATTGTAACTTTTCACAAACACAGCACGGGCTACTGTATTCCTCATATCATGGATGCTGTCTTCGCCAATCCCTCAACTTTCCTCTCCTTCTAACCATACCACACTGCCCTGTTTGACAGCCATCCACCACTAAGCATAAGTAAGACAAAGGATCTATTAGAGCATTTCTAACAGAGTGGCGGCACCTGTCACCCTGTCACATTAGGGAGGCCTGATCGAACGTGTAAATAACAGACCGGTCAAACTGACTGGGAAGATAACATGAGCTGATGGCCCAAACCCCCTGCTCTTTAGTGTGTACAATGTGGCGAGCTGTCAATCATCAGCTACATGGGAGTCCGCTCATGGCAGTGCATGTTGCATGGAATGAAAAAGTGGAGGTTAAAGGTGGCACACGCCTCGGTTAAGTACAAATCAAAAAGTAATCATGGCAGAGTGTCAGAGTGTGTTTCATCAGCAGCAAGACAAGCAAATTACTACTTCAGTAAATTGAAAGTTACATGTTTACGGGCTATTTTTGCAATGTTTTCCTCTAGAAATATTCTTGGAGTAGTATTTAGTTCCATCCAATCATGTTTTTTCTAAGATTCTTCAAAACAGATGAAAAACACAAGGTTTTAATTCTTCTTTTTCATTGTGCACATAGCTTGGCAATGTGGCATGACCTGCTTGTCGCCATGGAGATAGATAAGTTAAATACTATACTGTGGAACATTCAAGACAAAGCAATATTATCTTCATGGAGAAAAGCAAGGAGCAGACCCTCTCCAGAAAAAGTTACATAGTGAAACTTGAATTAATCTGTATATTTCTCCATTATCGTGACAAAAGTAGTTGTGCTTGCTTACTGTTAGGATACTTAATTTACTTTTACAGTTTTAAATATTCATTGAATGTTTTTGATATTCTAATTGAAAATATTGTAGAACATCTGGATTAACAGGTGTGCTGTATAACCAAGCATATCAAGGACTTTTCCATGGTTTGATAAATTTATCAAGTTGACATTTTTGTTAAAAATGAAGATTCTGTGCAAAGCTCCCAAGCCTACGTCATCCATGCTCACAACAAATTCTCCATAAATATACAAAAGCTGTACACGCATTTTCAAAACAGTAAAAGGTAACATGGTGATCTAATGTTATGTGTTAGTAATTACCACAGAGAAGTAAAATACCACCTCTTTAAGCCTTGTGAGGTGACTGCTGTTGTCATACTGGGACAATAAAAATAAATTGAATTGGATGTAAGATTTGTACAGTATTTTTACAGTTTAAGCACAACTGTAATTCAGAACTAACTGTATTTTTATTACACAAAATTAAATGTTGAACAGTGGAGTAATGAGTGCAGAATGTGACTTCTTCTGTGTTTGTATTTTGTTTTCTTTCAATCATGTCTGAATAAACAGATGAGCTTAATGACCTTGCACTGCTCTTATTCCTCCAAAACCAGCAATAAATAAAAAGCTTCTTGTTATTTTTTTTTTACTTTGTCGAATCTAGTTTCCATTTTACATTTTATCGAACCACACAAACAAAACAAAATCTTAAAAATGTCTTTTTGAAAAATAAGTGTTGAATTTTCACACAATGCTGCTTTTAAAGGGCCCATATTACTCTATTTTCTGCTCTACATTATAATGTTGTTTCCTCATAAAGATGACAAGAGTCAATTTTGCGAAATATAGGACCATTTTCAATATGACGCAGTGAAAAACAGATTTCCTATCATCTGTTAAGAGCTGTGATGCATATGCACACACCAAAGGGCACTACCCCCTCTCCTCACTATAAAAATATCTTGTTAAAACCCACAATGGCTTGTTAAAAGTGAGATGAGTGCATGAAAAGCAGGTGTAAAAATGATGGAGACCAGTCTTATCCCCGTCATGTGTGATCGGGTGGATGTTATTTGCTCAGTGAAGGGGCAGTAATAAAGGATTTGGAGGGCGGTGCATGATAAGCTTCACTGCCAATAATGGGTGTATTAAATCACAAGGCTGACCAAACACAAGAACGCAACGGCTAGCATGACTAAAACTGTGCTGTACCAGAAAAATATCATACTATTCTTAGTTTTATAAAGGCAGATTTTCAGCATTTTTAAAGGCTTTAAGGTGAACTTTAAGCCATGTTAGAATAGAGTTACCACATCAAAAACATACCTGGAGTTGTTTTGTTTCATTCACACATTTGAATAATCCATCTCCAAAGCTCAAAATGCTCTGTTCCACCTTGTGATGTCATGAAGTGGAAGTTTTCAAGTTAACAGATACATTTTACCTTTCGTTCAGTAGAGATTGTCAATTCCAGGGCTGAAATCATCCCAATAATAAACGTCATGTATTACCACATGACATCACAGGGTGGAAGAGAGTGTTTTCAGTCTGAGAGAAGACCTGAGTTTAAATATGCAGGGTTTGTGTGTTAAACATGTGCGAATAAAACAAAACAACTCCAAATATGTTTTTATTGAGGAAACATTATAACAGAGATTAGAAAACAGTAATAAGTCATTCTTTTTCAGCCTATATATAAATAAATGAGTAAATAAAGAAAACAAAATCAATATTGTATGTATGTTCTACAATTTGACAATGTCATAATGTCAGATGGAGGGCAGAGGCAGGCACATAAAGAATTCTATGGGAGATTCACCTATTTGTTTGTTTGTTTTGTTTTTGTATGATCTACAGATGTTGAATCATTTGTTAGAGATTCACAAACTTGCCATATTAATTCCGTGTTTTAAATTCCTTTAAACTGACTATAACTATGTCTTTGGGGTTGTATAATGGCACCATTGTCTGAAGCTATTGTTAAAAAAAACAAACACTTTTGTTTATTTATTCTGACCTTGAAATTTGTGCCAGTTTTTATTTCATGTGGATAGGCCCAGTAATTACAGAGACCTTCCCCATAAATGCTCTGATGTTATGTGAACACAACCTATAGTAGATGCAGTAGTTGTGTAGTATTATAGTTGTAGTCATTAACCTACTTTAAAATGTATGTGTTTTGCATTATCATATTCTACTATTACCCAATGCATACGCAGGCTCTTACCTCCTGTGGAAAACCAAGTTCACGTTATCTTTTATGCTACATTTCATTAATAATTTTCAGATAAAACAACCCCCCAAGGATTGAACTTCCTGTGTTTTCCTTATCGCACGTATATTTATCTCTACTTCGGTATTTGTTTAACCTCTATAATCCAATTAAATTCTTGTATCATACTCCTGTGTATTGGCCTATAAAGCTTTTTCTACTGCAGTTTAAACAAGCCCTGAGCCCCATTTGAATCATAAAAACATGCTATCCTGTTAACATTCAGAGCTTATTCATAGATGATAGCTATTACTGATTGGAAAACGCATGACTAGTGAGTGGGATATGAGGGCGTGCATGCATGAAGAACCAGCAGTCAGTCACAAGGGTGTAGTTTCTATCTGACTAATAGCTTCACATCTGTTAGAACTCCCCTTTAAGTCTATGTACACGTGTGGGTAATAATGGTTTTGTTGGCTTTGAAGGGCCTGTATAATGCAAAATTGACTCTTGTGAGCTTTAAGCCATGTTATAATGCTGTTACCTCATCAAAAATATACCCAAAGTTGTGTTTTGTTTGATTCACACACGTTTGAGTAATCCTTTATTACTAGTCTGTCTACATCTGGTGGTAGTTTTTAAGTACACAGCTATTTTTTCCCCCCTTTTGTTTAGTAGAGATTGGGAATTCCAGGGCTACAATGATCCAAATGACTCTAGTGAAGGTTTATAAACTTTAAAAACATAGTAGAGCACTTCCTGTATTACGACATGACATCACAAGGTGGAACAGAGTCTAAATATGCAGGATTTGTGTGTTAAACTTGTGTGAATGAAACAAAACACAAATCCAGGTATGTTTTTGATGAGAAAACAACATTATAACATAGATCAGAAAAAATGGGCCCTTTAAAGCAATATTTTTCACTCTGGTTCTGCATTTAAAACTAAAGGTACAGTGCGTAACATTTCAGGCGGCAAGAACGCTACTTGTTTGTTTCCATGAAGATGTTTTAGCTTTGACATAAATATTCCACATTGAAGCATTTAAATGTATCTTTCTACGATTCATGTATTTACTTACAGGTGTTTTTATTGCCCAGAAAAAAAAACAAAAACATGCATTCTAACATTGATTGAGATCGCCTCTTCACAGATCAGGCCTGTAGCGGTACCCTAATTTTCTCCATGGAGATAGACACCAGTCTGTGAAGCATTAAGCAAAAGAGATTTCAATGGAAGCAGATAACTAATGACAAAAACTACATGTTATTGTAGTATTTGCCAAGGTACATAGGAACATACATTGCATAATATGTACAAAATAGAAAGTACATGTATAAATTGCCATCCGCACACTGTAATTATGTAGCTCTAGTGCTTATATACAATACTGTCATGCTTGTATGGAGTGTGACAGTGCACAATAACACAAAGTGCTAATGGGTCAAAGGGGAGGGGGGTTCACTTGCTGACGTTGCTAAAAGAAAATGAAAATATTTGACTACCCCTCACAGGGCAGAGCGAACGTGTCCCCAGAGCTGATGGGCCACGCTCTGCTGCAGCCAATCCATATAATTAGTCCGTCATCTGTGTAAACCTCTGGCTCAGTCTTCAAGTCCATTTCAATATTAATAACTGACAATGGCTCAATCGAATGGGACTTTTAGCGGCATTTGTTTGACAGATGTAATGCGTTCAATGTACACGGAGGCAATACAATTAAATATAAGATTATGTATTATGAATATTGTCAGTGGTTCAGTGGAAGCTGTTAGATTTCAATTTTGTGTAAATTGTTGTGTGAAACGTTTCATTTATTTATTTTATGTCATAATTATAATTGATTAAAATGTCCTGTCATAGTTTGGGTTCAAATATTCACATTTTTGTCAGTAACATAAGTCCACCTTTAAACTCTTTTAGCCATAACTAATGATAACTACAGTTTTATTAGCGTTAATAAAGCATGAATAAAGACATAATTAAACAAATAGTGTATTGAGAATTATTGAGACTTAGTAACCACTGAAATATGGGGTTATGGTATTAATGAAGTAGTTACTAAGCCTGGATCATTCTAAATAAACTTCATTATGATTTAAAGCTACCATCTGTAATTAGATTGGCCGACCCGCCCTTTTGTATTCTCACACTTCAGCACTAGGTCCTATCTACTTTACTGCAGTCTGATAGTGTCAGCTTTGGTCTGAAAGAAGAAGACCAGAGAGCACGGAGGACAGATTTCACATCTGCCATCTACTAGTGAAAAAAAGATTATTACAGATAGTAGCTTTAAATCTTTGGTTCTTTATTAAGGATAATTAAAGTCCAGTTATTATAAAGTGTAACCGCCTCTTAATACAGGAAAAATTGCTCAGGTTTTAAAGGTACACTCTGTAACTTTTGTGGTGGAGGGTCCATAACCTGCTTGTTTCCATGAATGTCATTGCTCTGCCTGGAATGTTCCACAGTATGACTTTAACATCTCTGCCTTACATTTATTCAGTTACAGATGGTTTTATAGCTCAGAAATATCTAGAAAAACAGGCATTCTGACTGTGAGCGGGGTCGCCTCCCCACAGATCTGACCTGTAACTTGGTCTGGTTTGGTCTCCATGAAGATAAAAATGTTTAATACCATACTGTGAAACATTCCTGACAAAACAATAACATTTCCATGGAGAAAAGCATGTAACAAACCCTCCATCAGAAAAGTTACACATGAACCTTTAATTTGTATACTACATTAAACATATTGTGCAAATACTCAAAGTATTTTTTCGCAAACTATATTTTCTCCTTCATCTTCATCTTGGGAGCAATGAAAAAATCCCCTTCACTTCTCTCCATCAGATCCACTGTGGCCTCCTGGGTTTTCATGATGTTTAGTTCTTCATCACTAATGAATCAGCAGCACAGGCTTTTAATGGCTCTTTAATATTGGCCGGGTCGACACTCCTGGGCCCACCTTCAGCACATTGACCCTCCCCCTCCTCTTCGCCGTTACGTAACAGCTCCCGCCCAGCTCCCGGCCAATTATGTAGGGTTTTGACGGCTGATCTCACTCCATATGGCGACAGCTCTTCTGTTAATCGCCACCTTCCTGAGAAATGCGGCACGATGACAGCCCGCATGTCAAAATCACCATCAAAACGGTGAGGCGTGGAGGGAGATAGAGAGCGAGGGAGGAGAGAGGGATCGAGAGAGAGGGATGGAGAGGGGGATGTGATGTCTGTGTGTGTGGTTGGTGTGAAAAGTGCAGACAGGGGGAGAGAGAGGGGAAAAATTAGCCAGAGAAAACAAAGTCAATGAGGCATGAAGGTGGATTCCCTGGTCGGCGTTTGGTACAGAGCCGTGGTGACTGTCAGAAGTTTGAAATCAAATATTAGCCAGGACCTAAACTATGAAATGTACCTGGTGCAAATAAATATGACAATTCTAGCTACGGTATAATTATACAAAAATACAACTGTCAAAATTACCCTTTAGCGAATGCATGTTCTCCTCCTGGCTGTATGACTTCCTTTTTATAGTTTTCTTCTCTTTGAATTGTCTGGATTGCACAGTAGGTGGTTAGTCATAGCAACTCAGAACCAAACCTTCATGATCTACACAATTTTAGACGCTAATAATAAGTCCACTGTGACTTTTCTACCTGCTTTTTTGCACAGAGACATCATTGCTTTGCCTGGAATATTCCACAGTATGGTATTAAGCAGCATCTATTTCCATGGACAAGCAGGTAACACCATCAGCGCTGCCAGGCCAAGTTATGGGTCAGATCTGCGAGAGAGCCGACCCTGCTCCAAGTGAGAATGTATATTTTACACAGTATTTCTTTAGCTATAAACACACCCGTAATTGAAGTAATACTAGATAGATGTGTGTAATGTCATACTAGAACATTCAAGGCAAAGCAAAAACATCTCCATAGAAACCAGCAGGTAGCGGACCCTCCACCGGAAAAGTTACATACTTTGCCTTTAATAAAAAAATACAATAAAACAATTTATCATAGCGTTTATTGAACACTTCTCTGGAGACATGTGTTACAGAGGAAAGCAGTACGCAATATACAATAGCTGGAAGACATCCATGTACTATCCTTTGAGAACCATCTCCTAAAGTCTCTATTCCCTCCTCCGGGTAGGTTGGACACGCAGCACCACCACTATTCTGCATGTTTACTTGTAGCAGTTGACAGAAGCTCTACCTGACAGCCTCGCTTTCCAACTCTCCAAACTCTACTTACATTTGCATTTTCCCCTCGATCGAACCTGATCTCCGCGGAGAGAACCCGACCTGGGAGCAGCCTGGGAAGTCTATAGTCTATGGCGTACACACAGTGCTATTAAGGCTGTGATTGCTTGTTTTGCTTGCTGACTGATTACTGAACGGAGCATGGGGAAATAACTTGAATCACACTTGCAACACCCCTGTTACACATATTTACCAATAATAGCTTTGTTAGTCATCACCTGCACATTCATTTGGTTGGGAAGACATATTGGATCTTGAAAATCACATATAACAAAATTACAATTCTAGCCCAGTTGAAACATTGTGTGAATGAAACAAAACACAACTCCAGATATGTTTTTGACGAGGTAACAACATTCTAAAATTCTAACATGACTTAAAGCTCACAAGAATCCATCTTGTGTAATATAGGTTCTTCAAGTACAGTACTACTTTTACTTTGTTACCTTCCACCACTTTGTTACCTAAGTGTCGAATCACCGCATCCATAGGTGTAATAATTTCAGTGGGATGCAGATTATTTGGTTGGCGTTGAGCAGACAAGAGGGCTGCATGGTAATTTCTCATCTGTCAGCCTAATTATCAAGGGTTGTTTGGATAACTCTAACCTTTGGAGACAGGTGCAGAAATACACAGTTAATTATCTACTCGCACAGCGGGCAAAAGCGCCATTCGGTCTTTGAAAAAAAAAAAAGATTTCATTCAAGGAGGGGTATTTCAATGACCTTTCCATGTGTGAACCACAAATAGCCTATGTGTTTGGCTGCTTCAGATGTAAACAAAAATGGGTTAGAAATTGTATTCAGTCAGCCGTCGAGAGAAACAGATGATCAAAAGGCTATATAATGAAAGTGAGGTGATTCATGCCGACTACCTGGTTGCCATGGCGCCTGTCAGTGGGCGGGACAGAGAGAAAAAGCTGTCCTTGGTGTTAATGAGTTGGAAGAGGAAGAACTGGATAAATAGGTTGATGGTATAAAGATTCACAAACATCTGCAAACATGAGTCATGTCAGAGTTTTGGAGACAGTTTCAATTTGAGGTCAGGTTTCTTTAAACAGTTTTACTCTTACTCACCAGAACTAAACCAGCACTAGACCAGAACTAAGCCAGGACTAAACCAAGACTAGACAAGGACTAAACCAGGACTAGACAAGGACTAGACCAGGTCTAAACCTGGACTAAACCAGGACTAAACCTGGACTAAACCAGGACTAGACCGGAACTAAACCAGTACTGGACAAGGACTAAATCAGGACTAAACCTGGACTAAACCAGGACTAGAGCAGAACTAAACCAAGACTAGACAAGGACTAAACCAGGACTAAACCAGGACTAGATCAGAACTAAACTAGGACTAGACAAGGACCAAACCAGGACTAAATCAGGACTAAAGCAGGACTAAACTAAACGAGGACTAAACCAATACTAGATCAGGACTAAACCAGGACTAGGCCAGAATTAGACCAGGACTAAACCAGGACTAAACCAATACTAGACCAGGACTAGGCCAGAAATGGACCAGGACTAAATCAGCACTAGAACAGGACTAAAGCATGACTAGAACATGACTAGACCTGGACTAAACCAGGACTAAACTGGTGTAGTTTACATCAAAACTACACTGGATTCAAACCACAACCAGGACAAGAGTGAACTGACTCTAAAGTCCAGGTCAAAGTTCATGTTGAAATCCCAGTTCAAATATGACATAATAGCCTCACTACTTATCTCGGTTCATCTGAGTGATCTTTGCCTGCGCACAGATTGGGCTAAAGTCTATGTGAGTCACCATGTCTCGTGTCACACAAGCCTCAGTCACACACACTCACTCACACTCACACTCACGCACACATAACACGTACATGCAGGAGGTCAGACTCATGGCCCTGATGACCTTTAAGCTCTGAGGCCAGTGTGAAGAAATGCCCACAACTCTACAGGCACTGCCCACTGAGAGTCAGGGAGGGACAGCTTCCCAAGACAAGATCATCTGTGGAGACGAACGACTGAAAGTTAGCTCAAGAACTGTTGTTAACATCAACCCAAAACATTTACAAAGCATTGTGTAAACCCTAAATCGAATATTCGTAAGAGTCCCTTAACATAGTGTGCGTATTACATATACTTTGACGCATGGGAGCTGCCATATATGTAGTACTATATGCAACAGAAAGAGAAAACCCTGCACTTTAAGAGTACATTAGCTTTAGAAGATACCTTTCCCATCACAGCTGAGGCTCCTGACTTTGGGGGAGAAAAGCGGTTTTAAATGGTTGGCTGGAGAAAACAAAGTGGTGTCTGGTTCACTTCTGATGCTGTTGGAATTCCCATTTCACATAATCAGACCAGCTGATATCTGCTCGACAATAGGCAGCACCACTACTATAGGCACTGGTGCAAAGAGAAAAAGGACATGCAAGGAACGGGCTGTACCTGAATGAGGTTTCTGAGCATGGGAATCTGTCATTTTAATACAGAAGTTGAAGTGCAGAAATAAGAGCTGTCCAGAAATGAAAGGTAAACATAATAATATCACTGGAGGTCGGGTGCCTGATTTTCTAACAGTGAAGTTGCAATTCTATAGCTTTTATAAACTGAAGTAGAGTGGACCGCCCAGCCAATTCCCTCTCATCTTAAAACATAATATAGCAACTCCTTTTTGGTTTAGCGACTTTTTTTTTTTTTTGTCAGACAGTTTGCTTACCTGCTTTTACATGTTTCAGTTACAATATTTCATGCTATTTACATGGTTTTGCCAAACAAGCTACTGACGTCTTCTCCAGAACTGCATCTCATAGTCTAATAAATATGTTTAGCTGTAATCTCCTTCTACCACAGCAGTAGAACCATCAACCAAACCAGCCTCTCACTGGTTAAAATAACATAATGGCATAATGACGTATACAGCCATATGATGGTCTCCAGGTTATTTACAATAGTTTTGCATTCACGTCACTATTATAAATAATCACGTACATCCTGGAGGGGTTAACATGTTCTTTTAAGCCAGGACAGCTGTCACATCTTGTTTGCATTATTGTTTTTGTTGTGTCTAAAGAAAAAAAAAATCCTTTGGGAAGAGGTAGTTTTTCTTTTCTTTTTTTTTTAGAAGAATTTTAAATGGAATGAAGCTGGTACCAGACCCCTCACACACAGGAGATGAAAGGGGGAGAACAGTATCCAGCTCTATGTTAGCATCATGCTTTTCCTCTAGCTAAACGCCCAGTTGGTGACACACACTCAAAACTCATGAATTATTCAGATGCCTAGTTTCAGTTTTGTGGTGGGAAAAAAAAGAGAAAAGTTTGCTCCTGGTGATTATTATATGTACTGTCTTGCGGGTGAATAAACACTGTAGCTGTTGCTTACCCCTCCCACTGGCTTGAATACATCGGCCACAATATGAAGTAGCTGCCAGCTCTGTTTACATGAGCTAGTGTCATTTCTGATGTAAAAATGACCACACTGTTTTGGTTTATGCTTTTCACTATATCGCCAGGTTTTTATTGTCTTTTTCGCATCTTAATAATAATAAATACTATCGTATGTAGGGGTGTGCAACAAAAAAATCTTATTGTTTAATGTGATGATACAGTATCGATATCGTGCGCTCCTGTATCGATATATCGCCAAGAGTATTTTTTGGTGTATTTTACTAAATTATTTTGTCACAGCGCTACAGTTTTGTTGTTTGTTTAGAGGAAGGAAACTTGTTTATGCGACACATTTGACATTTTCACAGTTTTGATGATTAAAATGGGTGTGTTTCATAAGAACTTTGCACAAGAATTGGTTTAACAAAGACTTTTAGTATCAGAGCCATGATTTAGACATTATGTTTTATTGAGCCATATCAAATTGATTTGAAATATATCGTATCAAATCAAGATTATTGAGATCAGATTACTGAAATGGAATGTAAACAGCTAAATCTGATGTGAGTAATCGGATTTCTTTTTGATTGTTCACAACTGTATGTAAATATTGCAAAATGCTTAAAAATGCAGTTAAAATCAAGACTATGCAAATTACGACAACTAAAAGAAGCCACCATTTGTAGTATACTTCATATACTACAAATTGTGACAGAAGTATAGTAATATTGACATGTATTAACCCTGCAGTTTGTTGGGTATATTCAGCTCATATTTTCATGTTTTCCCCAAATGAAACAAGAGCATAAATTACAACATACAATTACTACCTACAATCAACATGGTAAAGAAGCATGAAGCTTATAATAAACTCCACATGCCATAAGCAGAGATGCAAAATTTGTTTCGCTATAATTCAAGGATAATTAGCTGTTGCGTAAACAGCAAGCACTTTATTTATGCTGTTTTGAATCCTGAATTGAACCTCGTAATTAAAAAGGTGATGATATAAGTATTAAACAGATGCAGATAAGAGCTTGTGCGATGCATTCTTGTAGGTAAGGAAAACAGCAGAGCATGCAGTAAACACTTCTGAAGGCAGTAATTGGGAGCTTGTGGATAATGAGTCAGTGGGCGATTTTTAAAACTAGGCTGGTGAATTTCGAAGTACATTCCGAGTACATATTTTCTAAGACGTCTACCCTTAACATGAGCCACCATTTACAAGTGTCACATTGTTTAGGGTGGGCTCTGTAAGTCTGTAATTACAAAGTTGACTTTTGCGTATAGAAGTTTATTTGAGGACGTCACTTTTTTGCACTTTCTTGTCTCCAATTCTCATGTTTGGTCAAAATGTCCCAGAGTGTGCCATTGAATGTTTCTGTAACCATGGAAACAAGCAGTTAACACCAACAGGCCAAGTTACATGTCAAATCTGTGGAGAGATGAACCCGCTCACAGTAAGAATGGATGTTTTTTCATTGTATTTTTGAGCAATAAAAAGAATTGTAATTGGATGAATGCAAAATGTCATATGGAACACTGCACTAACCCTAACCCTCACCAAGAAAGTTCCATAGTGCTGCTTTAATGTATAATGTTATTCTTCGCTGTAAAATAAACAGTTTTCAGTTGAAATCCAAGTTTGTAAGTTAATTTCGTGCTTTATTTTTATCAAGTATATATATTTTTTCTTTAGCAATTCCAACATTGAGCAGAAGCCAATTTAGGATTTCTTCAAAACACTTTTCAGCGTTCTTACAATTCCTCATTTAATAATAAGGGTGTAACAATCACACAGCGGGCTCCTTACTTCTCCTCCATCCAGCGTGGTTCCGTATGATTTGGCCTGGCGTCAGTAGCTGTAGCTGCCTTAAGCTGGGTGCTGGTGGTTGATATAGTGAAGCATTTATGGTAATATGGTGGGTGGTCTGCAGAGTGGCCGGCTCTGATAAAGCTGTGTGTCTAATTAACACGCTGACAGCAGCAGTGTCTGGACAATCACACCCTGCCAGTTTATTAAAGTGCTTCAAGAAGTCACTGCGGACCTATGGGGGGAGCTATAGTCATTTACCCCTGCGAGACCTGTGATATGCGCAGTGAAGAAGAAGAACTGGGCTATCTCTCCTTTACTGGGGTTTTTCACAAATTTGAAAATTGAAAGTTTGATAAATATATATTCAAAAAATACTCAGGGCAGGGTTTGTTTGTTTAACATGTGAATGAAACAAAACAAAACTCCAGCTATATTTGTGATGAGGAAATAAGATAATAGTGTAATATATCGACTGTTTGATCCTGACATAGACCTGGTTTAGTTCTACTTAGTTCTCCATCAATTCACCATAATATTTCCATTCAAATCGTCACCCTTCGACGGTAGGAGAAGTATGATTCTAACCTCTGCAGACAATGTGCACAAGTTTAGTATTTTGTTTCAAGTGATCTGTCAAATTCTAATGTAGCAATGTTGCCTTTGCTCCAGCATAAATATAAAGGATTGAAAAACAAATCAACAATCATCTGTCTCTCTCTCTCTATGTGTGTCTCTCTCTCCATCTCTCTCTGTGTGTTTCCCCTTTTCTTTCTTGCCATTTTCCAACATCAATACCCCTGCTCCTTTTACCACGGCCCCTCCCATCTCAGGCTTGGAAATATAATCTTGTCTGCATCCTTTCTTCAAGACAGCTCTCCATCTCTCTCTCTCGCTCTCTCTTTTTTTCTTTTTTTCTTTTTCAATGGATGCTAAATATAACTGGCTCGGCAGGAAGTGCTGACTTGAGCTTCCCACACCACTTTAGTGTAAACGCAGAGGCTTTACGATTGGTCAGGACAGGCTTGTGATCGGTGAGCTGGGGAGCAGGGCCTGTTTGGTGTGTAGTCAGCACCAAGTAAACAACAGACGCACAACACTTTGAAGACCCAAACCTTAATTAGCATGAGAGATGGGGAGGGGATATATAGTTTAACTTCTTGGAACAGCGGCGTGCCATAGTTAGTAGTCAAATGTACTTTTACTGCAATTTCCCCATTGTGGGACAAATAAAGGATTATCTTATTTTAGGATTATCTTATCTTTTAGATCAAATACATAAAATATTATAGTTGCTACCTCTTGGACCAATAATTGAGGCTCTAGACTTTATGCTAAATGTGGTATTGTCATTAAAGCATGGGGTAAGGAGACATACAGTATTAGGAGACGTAATGGGGAGGGCTGGTAGGACATACTCTGTCCAGTTATGCTCAAAATAACTATACTTCACCTTGACTCAGAGTTTGATGTTGGAAGTTGATGTACTGAAACAAATGCAGTAATGTTTACATGTGCTATTTCAAAACTATGCATACTGTTATTTAGAGGGGCGTCCCTGGGCTACGTGTTGGAGACTTAAATAAAACAATTTCTTATGATATACCGTCCCAAACATTTAATGTTTTGATGGCAACAACTACACCAGTAAAATAAGGACTATGAGAAATAAATCTAGGTTATAAACATGCTTGAACTTCTGAATTTTATTGTGATGCCCTTGCCAAAGACAATAGTGGGTCCTTGGGATATTTTCATAAAAATAAGAGGCCTCAAAAAGTTTGAGAACCCCTGATCTAGAGTTTTAGATAATAGGTGTGGGGATATTTGTGAGTTTGTCTTCATGTCACAGTCTAATAATACAACACCACACCGTGCCACACCAATATTGCTGATCATGAAACGAATGTTGAAATTAAACCATTTTTTTTTCTCCATTATAAAATATTTAAGCAAAGCAGCAACATCTCTGTGGAGACTAGAGTGACAGCAGACCCATCAGAAATGTTACAATGTGCACCTTTAAAACACTAAAATCAAAACAACACACACTGTTCATTCATACATCTTAACGTTGGTGCAAAATAAAACAAAAACAGTAGCTCCAACATACAAATAAACAAATCAAAAAGGCAGCAGAATTGACCAATTTTCTAGATGATGCAAAGACGCCTGTCGAGATTTGACGCGGCCAGGGAAATAAATGGGAAATGCAATCCCAGCAGAGAGAGAGGGAGACGGAGAGGGGAAGGAGGTGGAGTGGGGTGAAATAGTGTTGGTTGAGGGCCGTGTCTTAATGTATTTCTAGGAGCTCCTTGTGCCCGACAGCACCCCCTAGAGTTCATGCTACTGTGGGTGAAAATGAAAGATAACAGGTGGCTATTGCGCTAGACCCGATTATGGGATTGGGAGATGAGCGTCAACTTCACCCAATAGTGCGCTGTTACTTTGTCACGGGGAGAAGCAGAGGGTTTCAGAGGCTGTCTTTACTTTCTATTCACCTGTTACCTGGTTTGGTGCAGCATTTTCCAATTGTAATCATATGTGTTTGTGAATGTGAAAAAAAAAAAATAAATAATAATAATAATAATAATAAGAAGAAGAAGAACAAGAACAAGAAGTATTATTATTATATTTGGTTGTGTTACTTTACTGTACTTTAAAGGTGCATCATGTAACATTTCTTGTCTCCATTGTGATGCTGTTGCTTTCCTGAGAATGTCCTATAGTGACATTCACCTGTTCATAACTTACACATTACAGGTGATTTTATAGCTTAATAAAAATCTATCTTGCCGCTCCATAGATCTGACCTGTATCTTGGCCTGGTGGTACCAACTGTTTGTCTCCATGAAAACAGATATTAAAACATTCTAGACAAAGTGATAACATCTGGCACAACATCACAACATCTGTAACCAGAAAAGTTACATATTGCACCTTTAAATGCTTTAAACAGCTAGAAAAATGACAACTATTGTGCTTTTGAAGACAGATGCACTCACATATCAAACACATAACACACAACATCAATTCTTTGTTTTCCTCCAATGCCGTACAGACTTCTGAGGTCTGTATCCATCTTTTATAACCTGGATTTCTCTGCTTGTATGTTTGATGTTAATTATTGAACAAGTGGTGATACAACAAAGTGGAAAAAGCTCCCAAACACTGACTTGAGTGTGTTTCTCCATCTGCTGGTCCAGGAGGGGGAGGAACAGCCTGGGGTCACACAGGTATATGAACTCAATTACCAAGTCTTTAGCTCTCACTATGAGCCAAATGAGCCGTAGACTTGCCGAGTAATGCATTTAAGAGTTGAAGCAGACGGGGATGTTTTGTGATTTGTGAGAAGAAAGAAATAAGTGAACTTCAATTACTGTAGTTTTTGGCATCAGTAAATGAGAGGTAATTTTTCAAACTTCAATTTTGGTTGCTATTTTAACTCTGAGAAAATAATCTAGTCTCGAACTCAATAGCAATAATATTTAACCGTGTGTAACTTTTTTGCTTCACCATCTGTTTGTCTCCATGACATTTTATGGTTATTGCTTTACCATGAATGTTCCGCAACATGGCATTAAACTTGTCTATCTCCATGGAGACAAGCAGGCGATGCTACACGGCCAAGTTATTGGTACTTTGCAGCTGATGTCATCAACATTCCCTGGGGGTGTGATGCTAACTGGAGGCACTGCTCTATCAGAGGCTTGTTAGACTTTGATCTGAGCTTTATTTGAACACAGCCTGGCCATAAATAACTCATTTAGCTGGAACTACAACAGGTGAGCTGATTTGTGCAAGTCGCTCTCAAATAACATTATAGTGACAAGCTAGCTAGCATTAGCCAGCAGTTTTTCAGTTACTCTCAGCTTTTTTGTTGAAAATGAAACACCTAAACAGGACCACGAATGCTCGTATTGATCACAGGTCCCTGAAAATGTGCTCTTTGAATCTAGTTTGTGTTTTTTATTGAGTTTTCAGAATAAAAACTTTTTGGACAGTATTTGCTAATGTGTGCATTGTGTCACCATGGTAAGTGCTGAATGTGATTTTCAATGTAGGCTATATTTCTAATTATAAAAAACCTGAAATTGAATTAATCTAAAATCTATACTTTACTGTAATTTCAGGCAAAACAGTTACATCGCCATGGAGACAAGCTAAAATGTTGCACAGTATAACTTGAAAGTACACTGCTTTTTGGCCTGTTCTGTGGGCTATTAGGGGACTAGTGGAAAACCTAATTCTGAGTCCACCTTGGCTCTAGTGCTCCTAACTTCTAACCCAATGGCATTCCTTTTATATGGGAGAGGTAATCTACTTTGCCAGGGCACTGTGGGGTTAAACAGATTTCTGACCTGCACTAAAGACACGTATAATTTAATCCCATTGCTGAAATCAACTGCGAACAGCCTGCTTGTCTGCTAGACATTTGTGTGTTGGTATCTCAGTGCATTTGGAGCTCAGGGAGGACCAAAGCATGTAATAAAGATCTATAGCAGGTCTCCAACCTTTTTTTCTCCAGTGAGCTACCTTTACAAAACAAAAATGCAAGAGAGCTACCAGTTTTAGCAGTTGCAAGAAATTGAATCAATATAAGAAAGAGGGCAGGCCTTGAATGAGGTACCGTTAGATGTGTATAAAACATAAACAATTATCTATTTATTAGTGCACAAAGTTAGGCATCAAAATGATACATTTACAATAGTAACAGGCATTTAATTAATCAAATTGTAGTTATTAGTGCAATACATATAATTCAGAAATCCCTTGGCGAGCTACTTGGAAGGGGGTGGAGAGCTACTGGTAATAGAGCCCATGGTAAAGGATAATAAAACATCTAAACTTATATTCAGTGTTGAGAAGACTGTATGTAGTTATAGAATACTGAATACCTGCAATATTATATGTATTTTGTAATGTATAATCATAGACTGTATATAAACATAGCTAACCCGGACATAGCTAACCCGCTAGCCACAGCATTCCAAATAGGAAGTGAGCATGGAGGCACATCCGGCTCAATCAACGCCAGCTCCAACTGACTTTAAATTGAAAAAATGGTCACCCCTCTCTCTGCAACTACTGCAGTGAGCCTTGTCATTTTTGTCTTAAAATGTTCGTATTAACCCACTCTGCATGAACTGATTTTATTTATGGGTGACGTCACATTCGCTGTGTCTGCTTTTTTATACAATGTATGTCTGTACTGTTACATGGACCAGTCAGAGTACTGCATTCTGAATACCCAGAAAACAGTAAAGTGCATAGTATTATAGTGTAAAGCCATAGGATCAAAAATAGCTTGCATTATATTTTATGAATTTATTAAGTAAGTAACTGAATTCTGAATACCTCCAAATGAAACAGTTACTGTGCTAGAATACAGGACTCAAAAATACAATTCGGAATATGTGTTTGTGGTACAAGTATTTAGTTACTTCCCAACACTGCCTAACAAGCTAACTACACCATTAAATATAGTTCTCAATTCAGTCATTTCCAGCGTTTAAGTATTAATTTCATTGAAAAATTAATTGAACCCTCAAAGGTCCGTCTCACATATATACGCAAAGCACTTCTTTCAGTTTTGGAAGTAAATTATTAAGCTTTCACTGCCATGCCCTGAAGCCAGAAAAAAAAAAAAAAACTAATATTAAAATCTATTCAAACCAGTCAATTTAAATTAAGTTAAATGTAGCTAGCTGTGGGAATGACTAAGTGCTCCCAAGCTCAACAAACAATGCAAAACACACAGGCAAAATTCAAGCTTTAGGGATCCACATACCCGGGATGTATCTTGGCAGTCTCCGACCTCATTGCCACGGGAAACATCACATCCCATCATCTTTTCACGAGCGGACATGTTTGTTCTGACTAGTCCACAGGATCCCGGGTCTCACCATCCCTCCAGCCCCCTGACCCTCGCCACGGATAGTTCTCACTTCAACTCGGTTTTAAACAAATCTCCATGATGACTGGCATTCTGCTGTCATGGCGTCACCTATGGGAGGGGGATCATGTCTAAGCGGCTCACCTCGAGAAATGCTGTTACACTCCAGATAAGTGAGGAAGGAAAGATACCGGTGAGAGTGTGCTGTGGATTCGGTTTTGTGTTGTGTTAGTTTAGTCATTGCTGTTATAGCGCAGTACTTTGGTAAACAGCAATGCATCTGCTCTGAGTAGAATTTGAACTTATATTTGGACTTAAACTTACCTTTACATAAAAGTGACATATATGTCATTAGTGTATCAATTGTGCACCAGTATTAAAACTTAGACCTAACTAAAATCATCAAACCATCAAAATATGTCAACGTTAAATAAAGGTCCTATATTACACAAAATTGACATTATGATGATAACTCAATAACATTCCAGTTATGTTTTGTTTCAAAATGAGCTTTGGAGATGTTTATCTACATCTCCAAAGCTCAAAATTATGTTTTACCTTGTGAAGTCATAAAGCAGTAATTTTCAAATTAACAGCTACATTTTACCTTTTGTTCTTGGCAATTGGCAATTCCAGGGTGGAAACTATCCAAATGATTCTTGTGAATGTAGATGGAGTTTACACAGTAAAGCACTTCATGAGAGAAGAACTCAGTCTAAATATGTGGGGTATAAGTGTTAAAAATGTGTGAATGAAACAAAATGCAACTCCAGGTACATATGTTTGTGATGAGGAAACAACATTATAACATAGAATAATATGTGTCCTTTCATTTACAATGGCTTCAGTCAGAATGATGTCACAAATCACTCCATTCTGTGTTAGTGAGGTTGAGACAGGAGCAGATTCTGGTCATTCAAAAGTTGACGCACTTGTGGACAGACGCAAAAAGAGAAGCAAAAGTCTCTAACTGTTAACACTTTTAGCTGAACACTACAAATACTTGCAACTTATTACCAAGATTATTGATACTATCAAACTTATCACTATAGGAAAAAGAAAGAACAAGAAAAGATCTAGTGTTATGGTGATCACTGAGAACCATACATCCAAACAGCTTGTTGAGTCTGCATTAGGCCATTGTCCTGAGACAATGGTGGATGGCCTTCGGATGAATTTGGACTCTGTACAGGTTCTTCAACATGAAATCCACATTTGTCCTGTCACAGTTGAGGAGACAGAGCAGAAGAGCATGGCCCAGACTCCACAGGCTGTTGACATGGGTCCAAATGTAGCCAAACAATGGAGCCAAAGATGAGGGAAGGGAAACTCCCAAAATAAGGAGACGGAACAAGAAAAGGGTGGAGAACGCAGAACCAGCCCAGGCATCTCCAGCTCCCAGGAGACATTCATCCAAACAAAGGCCCAAGAATGTACGTGGTACCAATCCTGAAAACCAGAACCAGAAAAACACTGAGAGGAGACAGGGGTACCCACGTCCTAAAAGGAGAGAGGAGCCAGCAACCCCAATGCTGACCACCAAAGATATGCCAAGAAAACCTGGGATTAGAACAATGGAGCAAAGACATCTCCAGCACCTAAAAACCCAGGAGGAGCAAGGAGACCTTTTAATACTGAACAGACAACAGAGAGAAGCCCCAGTAATAGCAAACCTAGTCCAAACAAAAACCAACAGATCTCAAGCTCCTAAAAACTGTGGAAAAATGATAGAAGGAGTGGCAATGGACCCCGACCAAATAGGGCGGGACCAAAACGCAACAAGGCACAGACTGAAGCAACACAGGCTTCACAGAAGAAAGAAAAGCCCAAGTCTACAACATATAATTACATATAACTATAATTTTTTTTATTAAAATCAAAACCATTATAATAATTATTTGTTACTATTTTATATGAATCTTGACTTCCATAAATCAGGTTTTTGTTGTACTTATAACTCTATAACAGGTGTGATACTTTGAGTATCAAAGCATACCTGGAGTTGTGTTTTGTCTCATTCACATGTTTGAGTAATCCTGCATTATTAGTCTGTCTACATCTTCAAAGCTCAAAATGCTCTGCTCCACCTTGTGATGTCATGAAGCAGTAGTTTTCAAGTTAACAGCTCCTTTTGTTTAGTAAAGACTGGCAATTCCAGGACTGAAATGATTCTAGTCTCCAAATGATTCTAGTGAAAGCAGATGGAGTTCAAAAACACAGTGGAGCACTACCTGTATTACCACATGACATCACAGGGTGGAACAGAGTGTTTTCTGTTTAAGAGAAGAACTTAACCTAAATTTGCAGGATGTGTGTGTGAAACAAAACACAACACTCCAGGTATGTTTGTGATGAGGAAACAACATTATAAAGAAAATAGATTAATATGGACCCTAATATGGGCCCAGGCCAACCTAAAACATCTCCATGGTTACAAGCAGGTAGCGGACCCTCCACCAGAAAAGTTACACAGTGGACCTTTAACATATAACTCTAAGAAAGCCTTGTGTCTTTGGGCCCCAAGTGCAACATGAATTCCTCCTTCTTCATAAACTCATCGCTATGCCCAATTACAGTTTATGTCAAATGAAGGGTCCCGCCATTAATGTTTACGAGTGACTAAGTGTTGAAGAGAGCCTTTATTGTTTCATGCTGCGTTGAACTTCATATTTGTTTTAAGCTGTTTAAGACCAAGGCATATCTTTGTATCAACATTGTTTATTATTTATTACTTATTTAAACTGCACCAAGCACGCAGAACAAAGGTTGCCATTAATTTACCCATTTATCCAACAATTAAGAAATAATTGCAATGTTTCTTTTTGCCAACTCGTAAATAAATATGTGAAAAATGGTCAGAATGGCTGTTGGAACGGAGTGCGGTTCTCTCTTCAAATGTACATATGGGGAGCTGATTGGTCTCTACACAAAAGCCACTGTGTTACTGTCAACAGATGCTTGTTAAATGCTTAAATATTTGGACATAAACAAGCAGGTGGTTCTACTCAACCATAAATGACCATAAACGACTGCAGAAACTGTGCGTCATTAAAAGAGAGCCAATTAAAGCTTTATAACGGGGTATCCAATAGCAACGCTTAACGCTTGATTGTAACCACTGCATTTGGGTTTAGCTGGAGATAATTGGATGATAAAGATGAAATGTTTCAAAGTGTGGTCCAAATTTGGTAGGGTAGGGTAAAGATTCTGGGGGTAACTGGTTACTGAAACGAACAGAAGGAACCCACGGTAATGTAAACAACAACATGCCAATTATGATCATAAACTGGCTAGAATCATACCCACAGCCTCCATAAGACTGGTCGGGTATATTAATAGAATGATCTGTTTTCAAAGTATATTCTATTTTAGTGAAATGGTCAGATTTAAGTCAATAGTTTTGGGTGGGTAGTTCAGTTTTCATCATCAACCCAAAATATCCACAAAAGGTTAAATCCACCAGCTAAGGTAGTCCTGATCAAGCCGAGCACAACATCTGGACACGGGTCGCCGGGTGAAGGATGGGTCAAATGCAGAGGACAGATTTCTCTACAGGGACAATAAAGTGCACCTAAATCTCAACCTTTATTCTTGATTGCATATGTTCTCTTCTTCTGCTGTTCTTGTATGTTGCAACACTAGAATTTCCCTATTGTGGAAATAACAGTTCTCTTATCTACCTCAATCTTAAAATTTAGACAGTGAGAAAAGGTAGGAGTGTGAGTGCAGAATAAACATTGTTATCTACAAAGCACAGCCAACCCGTAGTTTTAGGATACTACTAGAAATGACTGTGCGCAAACTCACATGAATCCCCGGGTTGTTTCTGTTACTGATGCATCAAATCCATTTCTCGCCGCACCTGGAACCCCCCGGTTAAATAATAGCGTCAGACCGAGTAGACTGTAGCAGCGCAAGAGAAGCATGTGGAAATGGTATTTTTACCATGTTTAGGAACTTACAGCAGAGGCGGATTGGTCCCGCCTTCAGCATCAGACCCAATACTGTCTGGGTAAACTCTGCGCAGTTTCCAAATTGTAGGTAATCACAGTCCCGAGGGCTAATAAAGGAGGATGAATGAGGAGCGCGGTGGCTCAAAAAGGCTCTGATGAGAGACCGTTCTTGTAGGGTGAGCTATTTTTAAACTGTGACGACTAGCGATGTGCGGGGGGTGGCTAGCTTACTTCTTCTCTCTGCCTGATGCGACTGGAGCTTTTTTTCAACTGAAGTCAGCAGTTCGGCCCCAGATCACATGCATTACGGGGCCAAGACTGAACAATATGTGGTTGGCGTTGGCACAGACACGTGTCAGTACTGCCAGCACACTTCATCCATCGCGGCTGGCAGACCGTCTATCATCACTGAGTGCAGTACAAGGCTCCTGCTCTAGCTCCTGCCTCCTCGCACGCTCCAAGCACAGATTAGTTTTGGAAACATGACTCTGCAGATATGGTAGTAGCGATATGGACAGCACTCTGGACCGTATGAGAATGTATAAGAGACGCACTGTGCTGTAGGGTGGCCTAGAAAGAGATGTATATGGGCTTTACCTATGAAATTTTAAAGCAAATGACCACATTCGTTTTTCTTGAATCAAGATTTGTCCATCCATTCTCAATGGCTGTAATGGGACGTGGTTATGGTGTTTCTTATAGTCAGTCACAGTCTTTTTAAATAAGGCACAAGGAGGATATTTATATACAAATGTCTCGCAATAAGGGATCAGTCAGTAGTAAAGACATCTAGAATAATAATGCTTGTAGTAGATCAACAATTTGAATAGTTTCACATTTGAGAATTTAATGATTTCATACTTTCAAATGGAGGGCAGGATCTATGTAACTCTATGGGAGATTTACAGTTTTTAAAAGAAATACTGAACCTTATCATTGCTTGTTTGCGACTGACTCCACATAACATCTGACAAGAGTTACGTCTTTGGGGTTGAAATATGCACCACTTTCTGGAGCTTATGTTAAAAATAATCTAACTTTTGTTTATACGTGCTAACAGACAACTTGTTTAACTTTGTGTCATTTTTTTCATCATGTGGATAGCCCGAGCAATTACAAAGATATTATAAATCAGGTCAACAAATCTGACCGTGAAACACTAAATTGTACCAAGGAATAGAAACTTTTATTAAAATCGTAAAACATAAAATAAACAACCTTTTAAAAATTCAAATTTATTAAAATAAATTATTTTATATGTAGAAAACGTTTTTGTTTGCAATGTTGTTGTAATATTGACTAGGCCTATGCCTCAAAATTAGAAATAGCATTATCATTAAGACACAAACACGTCTTTTTTTAAACACAGAAGTATCCTCCGATGAAATATGTATTTTAATTGTGTAGATTTTAACATTTTGTCAGTCAAATTCACCCACTATTGTGCACAGAGCCCTATCAGTTATAAACTATAAAGATTCTAGGATACTGTCATGTGGGAATGCTATAGGACATACTCTGAGTGTCTCCCCTTGAGCTTTATACTAGTTTTTATATAAACTCCAACAAAAAGTCTATATAAAATAAGCCTCTTCCACTGATGGAATTTCAACTTTGGAAAACAAACCTATTTTCAAACTAAAAATCTGACCAGAAGTCAATTCCATGTTGGAGTGAGAAGCACCCTTCCCTCAAACTGGGTCCCACTAGTTTTAATCTGTGTTCTTACAACACTCCAGGTCCTGCTACTGCTCTGAGACTGTCACTTCACTGCCTTGGACTTCATGTTTTACCCTGTTTCTAATTTCCTTTCCAGCATTTAAGGTTTTATCAAAATGGTGGTCCTCTCCAAAAAAACTGACCACACACTTGGCTGTTGTTGCGAATGAATAATTTGGAGTTTACATTTCCTATGCATTCCCCTGTGTTCTCATTATCTCCCTTTTATAGGATGGAGTTTGGCGGCGCGGCTCCAAACAGATTCACTCAGCATGTAATAAATACAGAGGACTGGCTGGTGCAGATACAAAATGCCAGTATTTTTGTCTGTTTTTGTGTTTTGGGCATAGACACATTTTCAGAGCAGCGTTCTTCTGTTCGTGTTTATTAGGCCTGTGATACTCAGGAGCTAATATTGATGTGGAGCCGAGTAGAAATATTTAGCAATGTCTTATAAAAATGTATTAGTTTTATCTGCTCCTGGAGCTGTAGCATTCAAAAAGAGGCGTCTATAGTTTGGAGAGAAACTACATTCAAAATTAGCCATTGAATGCAATATAATGCTTGTTCACGTACAAAATGAATTGACTAATTAGAAACTAGGTATCCAAGCTAATTAATGCTCATTAATTACAGAAAATTAGCAAAAATGTAATTTTTCACACAATTAGTTATTGAATATATAATGTGAAATTGATGATTTATGTTAAACATGAAAAACAGAGAGTGTTCATTGTGGATAATGGAACTGGAGGAGCCATACGTGGGTTTTCTATAATTTCTCCGGTGTGTCTGATATGCACGCTTTATTCCTATGCACTACACTGCGGTGTGGTGGGTGTGGTGTGGCCTATATGTGAGCACGTTCACCTGCTGAGTGGATAATGGCGGCGGAGTGAGCATGGGGAGCAACTTTCTGATGACCGTGTTGTAACAGGAAAGATTTGCACATAGAAGGAATCGGTGCATGGCTACGGACCGCAGTAAGTGCTCGTATGCGAATGCCTACCATCTCAAGCAGTTAACGTATGGATGTGCATTTATTCGTGTTACTCACCCACAGTGTTTAACCCCATGTCTTTGCCTACCGCGGCATGTGGGATAAGCGTTTAGATGCATACGCCGCAATAGGAATGATTCAGTATTTACAATTAAAGCTGCATTGACAATTAAGTAGTATTTCAGTATGAAGAGAAACTACTTTAAAAAAATAGCCATTGAATACAATAAAATGTGTATTCACATCAAAATGGACTGACCAAATATAAACTAGATTAATTATAAGCTAATTAACACTCATGAATTACTGTTAATTATATGTTTGTAGTGTTTCATATGGGCTTTGACTACCCTGCATTTTGTTATTAGTTTTAGAGTCACAAAACTTTGGCCCAACCTGAATACAGAATGTGAAATTGGTAATATCTGTGTTTTTAAACTCCATACACCATATATGTTTTTAAGGAGGTAACAGCATTATAACACGGCTTAAATCTCACAAGAGTCAATTTTGCATAATATAGGGCCTTTAAAAATGACATATTTTTACTTTTTGACTATTAACCAATACAGTGAGAGTGAATACATGAACATACCCCTACCTCCAAGTCCTAAGTAAGACCAGCCTGCAGATACAGTACATTAGGATCCAAATTGTGAGTGCTTCATTTGTATCACTCGTGTTCATCTTGACACCTCACTGACCACACTTACCACACTTGTAAGTCTCATTCTGTATTCTCTTCATCCTAGCAGCTACCCACACCTGCTTTCTTTACATCTACTCCTCAGCTTCTCCTCGGCCCAGATTACCTCTATGAAAAGATCGGAGCGAGAGTGCTTCAAATAGCAGGAAAATCAGCCTGTCGAATCTTGACAGAAATATTTATGTGGCCACAGTGTCTTATTCCCCCTAACAATCTGCTTGCTTTTGATAGATGATTATTATTTAGGCCTGTGTTTCTCCATCTCGTGGGCCCTGTCCTATTATTCCCTTCATGCTCGCTAATTTACATTGTGAGTGAGAGAAAGGCTGTTATTGTTGTGCGTCGTATGTATGTATGTGATCGGAGCTTTGAAGCAAGAGCTATTACTAACAGCCAGAGGGGGCGGCCATTTTGAAAGGAACCAGTGCGTTTCTTGATGAAAAGAGACACAACTCCTATAAAATATACATTTGACTGTCCCCTGAATGTATATGGGATGAGCACGGGACTAGAGATGGCTTGATATGAGCACTGAATGAATATACAGAACGCAAGGGGGTCAACCACACAGGGTTATCTTTAAATAGCTACAAGTATGTGATATATGAACTGATAGGTTATATGTTTCAGACAGACTGTAGTGCTGTTTTATAAGATAGGCACTGAAAGGTTTTGACCACTACTACACTTTTTTGCAGTTGAATTTTGATTCCTTTGCCCCCTTTTTAGCACAAATAAACTGGCAAAAACTGAGTGAGGGTGCATCCAAGTTTCAAAGGGGTGCAAAGACAATACTACATTAAGCAACATTACTGTATCTGCCTAAATTAAGGGTGCAAACACTTTTAAATGAACTTGCAATGCACCCTTTGCACTTCTGTAGACCCTGGCCTGACTTGGGCACTACTTAACCTGAGATTTTAGTACATTCTGAATATATTTCAAAGCTATTTTTTACGACAGCGTTTTCATTACCTGCTCGAACAAAACATTTGATGTGCAAGTGACAGCTAGATTGGCATTTCAAAAGTTCATGTGTGGGTACGTTATAGGCTTCATGTTCTGAACTCCACCTGAATAGAAAGTAGAATATATGTTTATTTTAAAAGTTCTAAATTTTGCAAAATTGACCTCATCAAAAACAGTGGTAGTTCAAGTTAACAGCTACAGTTTACCTTTAGTTTAGTAGAGATTGGAAATTCCAGGGCTGCAATTATCCAAATGATTCTATTGAAGGTGTATTGAACTTACAAACACAGTATATTGCCATAATCCTCCTCCAATATTCAGTTTTCCAGCAACAAATTAAAGTTGTATGAGCACCACATCAGAGGTGAGTTCTCCCTGAAGACAGTGGCGTTTCCTGTCTTTTCCAATGGAATTTGTCACTTTGTACTTGGCTTTCCTTGGTTTCCGCTCAAAGAACCCAGAGATTAAAGACATTACAATGACCACCTAGCGTACAAAGCACTCAATCATTTGCCGTGATGCAGATGTGCACCGCTTCACCTGTCAACTATACACCTGACGAAGCAAAAACGCCAAGTAGCAGACAGCAACAGACCAGAAATAAACTTTGATATATTAGACGAAAAATATCTAAAATCTCTCACATGTGATTGAAATAGAACAAACCACCAAAGAACACTCCCAGCAATCTTGTTGCAAATCAAAATACACAATCGTCAGAGGATACATATACTTTTAGAAGTCCCAAAATAGACATGATAGCGTTTTGAGATCACTCCAAGCTTGTTCAGACTAGTTTTTCTGTAGGGAGCAATGCAAATGCTATGGGACCCATTTCAAAAAGTACTATTGTCCATTTGATGTTTGTCTGTTTTATGGGTATACAAAAGCAGGAGTAAATATATCTTAGATGGCGTGTCAAGGGCCTGAAATCAAAGTGAACATCCATTGAACACTGGGGTTACAGACATGAAAAGGTCTCCAAAGCAACAAGACACTGAGACTTAAAGGACCTCTTCCCAATCTCTTCCTATGTATTTGAGCAAAATTTCCCTCACTCCAGTAGTAGTAGTTTGAGGGTCAAAATAAGGCCATTGTGTACTGTGTGCATGTATTTATTAAGTGTTTTGTTGTCCAATAGTCAGGAAGTGTGTGTTAGCATGCATAGCTTTATCCATTCTGGTCTCTGAGAGCAAAAAGCACTTATAAACTCTTTGTGGTGAATCATTAGGATACTTGGAACGCATAAGGTAAATGAGGAATTACAAACCATTTAAAATTAACTAGTTCTGTTTTTCTTCGCCATTTACCATTTATATTTTTTTCGGGGTAACTTATTATAGATGTTGTGTATTGCAGAACTACAGAACTAAACATGTCTTGTATTGAAAACTATATAGACTGAACAACCCAAATCAAGACAAAACAGTTCCACCATTACAATTAAGGGCAGCATTTACCTTCTTACACAATGTTCGGAGTTTTGAGAGTAAAATAGACGAGCAACAGTGGCTCAGTTGGTAGTTGTCCACTGACCCACAGGTTGGCGGTGTGACTCCAGCTCCTACAGATTAATGTTGTTGTCCCACCTTGCCCCGAGTGTCTGCGTATATTGGTGTATGAATGTACATGTGAATGGGTGAGTGGTTCTTCGATATAAAGCATATGAAAATTTGACCAAAATATGCCAAAAAGACTTTTATTTCAACTCAGTTCTACAAAGTAAAGTTTGACATATTCCAACCACATTTCCCCCATTCGCTCAGAGAGTAAAGCAAAAGTCTAAGCCATCTCACTGGGTGTACTTTTTTAAAATATCTGACAACTTTCTAATCTGCTCATAGCGCTGACATGAGTACCTTGCTAATAGTGATAAATGACAATATCCATGACATCAAAAACAGCTAAGCCATTAAACTTTTAAAAAAGATTTACCGTCGGGGGATTTTGAAAAAAAGTTGATGCATGTTTTCATTTGAGGTTTCACTCACTACTTGCATATCAATTACCTGGTGACAAATTTGGTTAATTACACAAATGGGGCCCAATTGCTTTTTAAACCAGCGTGGAATTGGCCACCAGAGTGGTAATTTTGCAGGATAAGAGCTTTCGACTCAAATCAGCCACTGTTCTGATGGTGCAAAGCAGCCCTTTTATCATAAGGGGAAGGTTGGCAAATATTCAACAATACAGAGAATGGTCAGTGGGGATTACGGAAATGTATATCCTACCTCGCTAAAGAAAAAAAAAAAAAAGGGAAATAAAATATGCCAAACATGCAAAACAATACAAGAGTTCAATTGCAAAAACAGGTAAAATGTCATTAAAAAAGTAATCAAATGAGCCAAATATATTTTAGCTCAATCAAAACATTATTCCATCGCTTCTTAGAAAAATCCACTCAAAATAATTCCTACTGATAAAAATTGGTAGCAAGAAAAAAAAAAGTTTGACAAAAGATTACTGTTTTCGCAAATTGCCTGCCTTGACTATGTGTGGTGTGTGTGAATGGCACTGTACATTCAAGCCATTATTAATACAGTACATTTATTGCAGTTCTTTTTTTTTTTTACAATATTGTACATTTAGAACATTTTTTAGGATAATTCTGCTTTAAAGTTTGGTTTCAAAATTATTGTTTGTCTATCATCTCTCTATATATATCATATATCACAGTTCATAATTTGTTATCATGACAGGCCTAACTTGAACTTCTTGGTACCACCAGAAAATCGAACCACAATTTGAAAACCAATGTTGTACAAAAATCCACCCGTTTTGCACACAGACATAATCCCATACAGATCTCCAGTGTCTGCTAGGCTTCTACCTTTCTATCAAACAATGACGGAAAATAGGCCTTGAACAGTGGCCGCAAATGCTGAGCGAGGAAGGGGAAGAGGAGGAGGAGGGGACAGTGAGGATAATGGGTAAAAAAAACAACAAAAAAAAAAACAAAACAAGAGTATAGCTCCCTTATGATGGCACAAAGGCCCCAGAGTGCTGCCCTGATGCACATGATACACATGATACTATGGGGATTAGGCTGTAATCGCGGGGCTCTGTGCTCTGTCCTGTCAGCAGCTGAGACCTCTGCTGGCGTCAACAAGGACTCCGCTCTACCTATTACACAGCACATACAAACAAGTCAGTTAGTCTATATGGGAAAGATTCATGCATGTTGTTCAGAGGTTGCACGGTTACCATAGCGATTATAATTCAAAACGAAGCAGGATGCTTTGAATGATGAAAAGTGCTAAAAATCTACAAACAGGAAGTTGACAGGGAGAGCGAGAGATCGACAGTTTCACTGTTGCTATAGCAATAACAGCTGAGAACAAAATAGTACATGTTTTGAATGATGAAAAGTTCTCAAAATGCGATCTATAAACTGGAAGTTGAAATCAATGATTATGGCATCACATATTCAATTGTATACAAAAACATACAAATATGAATACAGCTAAACAACAGCTAAAGCCATGGTCAATAAAAGTGCACTGTGTAACTTTTCTGGTGGAGGGTCTGCCATCTGCCTGTCTCCATGGAGATGTTATAGTTTTACAGGCAATGTTCCAGAGTATCATATTAAATCTATTTTGCATTGTTTGTTGATACTAGTAGTTGTTTTGTTGCTAAAAATGTAATCTTACTGTGTGTCAGCTTGCCTCTCCACAGATCTGACTACAGATAAGTGCAATGTCATACTGTAAAGCATCTTATGTAAAATAATAACAACTCAGTGGAGAAAAGCAGGTGGCGGACCCTAAACCAGAAAAGTTACTGCCATACTTTTATACCTTTATATTTTTCATTGGTTTTGAGTCAAAATATCCAGCCTCTTCTTTGAAATCCCTGCCTTCAAAAACCTCAACCTTTAACCTGTAATATAATGGTTAAATACATGCTGTAAAGAATTCACATCATTTCAAGCTAACCCATAATTTTCTCAATTAATCCAGGAATGTATGGATTAAAGCTCTTGAAAAAGCAGTCTAGCCATTAGTTATAAAGCACTCTTTTATAACCTTTGTGAAGAGCTGTCTCTGCATATCTTTGCATGTCATATAAGACAAACATGAATTATAGAATATAAATGGAAATGGAAATATTTGATAATGTGACTCAAAGGATTACATAGGATCTATTTATAAATCACACTACCATGTACGGCCATAGGTGTCATAGCTGACATAAGCCCTTTGAAAACATTGCACCCGGGTGATCTCTGGGTTCTTTGCAGTACATATATTATGGCAATATTTAAGTTTTCTACGCAATAATTTTAGTATATATGTGGATACCATATTTGACAAGTCAGAAAGTTAAAGGTACATTGTGTAATCTACTGGAGAGTCCATCCTTGTCTCCATGGAGATTTCTATCATCATGGAGACCAAACCAGGCCAAGTTACAGATCAGATCTACTAAGAGGCAACCCCGCTCACAGTCAGAATGCCTGTTTTTCTAGGTATTTTTGAGCTATAAATGTAAGGTAGAGCTGTTTAATGTCATACTGTGGAACATTCAAGGTAGAGCAATGACATATCCACAGAAACAAGCAGGCGCGGACCCCCAACCAAAACATTACAAAGTGCATCTTTAAAAAATAAGCAACAAAAACAACACTTTTTTTTTCATTTAAAAACACATTAAACAACAACAAAAAAGCACATTTCTATGATAATGATTATTGCGTAAACCAGTATAGTAATATGTGATATATTGTGCATCCCTAGTACATACAAATAAGATACCACTGCATCTGTGGAGGCTGGGGTCCATCTGAACTAAAGGGCTGTTTGTAAAGGGCTAGAGATGAGAGTATGGGTCAGTTGCTGTATTAGACCTGTGCAGCGGGAGTAAGAATTTCATTCTGCTGAAGCTTTTTTTTTTTTGTACCTGGTCTTTGTTTACGTAGCTGCACCTGAAGCAAATATAATTCAAAATCTCATTGGGCTTAATCCAGGGCTCTGAATTTTTGTCCATAATTGAGTTTCTGCTTTGGCAAGTAGCACCAGACATCAGACTGTGGTGATCAGCGAGCAATGCCAAGTAGTTATTTTTGTACTCAGACGCTAGAAAATGTCACTTATGATTGCTTCAAATAATTACCTTTTTTGTATTAAATTAGTTTAAACTCCCATCACTGTAACACGTCTTTGCTTTTCTATCTTTCTTTTCTTTTATTCAAGTACGCTATGTGGTGTCTGGTACAGTGTGATTCACCAGTCCAGTTACGTGTTGCCCCCCTGACCAAACAAACTATAAGCTAAAAGAGTGAAGAGAAAGAGACAAAGAGACAGAGAGAAAGAAATGGAGAAAGACAGAGAGAGACAGACAGAGAGCTAGAGAGACAGAGAGAGACACAGGGAGAAATAGAGTGAGACACGGAGAGATAGAGAGACAGAGACAGAAAGAGACACAGCGAGAAAGAGAGAAAGATCTGTAGTTTAGGCACAGTCTCTAGATAAAGAGTCTTGTTTTGCCATTTTCGCACTACGCTACCACTAAAACACATCAGCTGGGACCAATCTCCAATGCTCCTGAGGCTGGAATTAAAGGCACGCCGCTGAGCAAAGCCACAGCACACATTGTTAGCTCCACGAAACAGCAGCGGTGAGAAATACCTGTGAGAAAATAGTCCACTGAAGTTTATTTTGAAAAAGGAGAAAGTCATATGGACAAAGCTAACAGGAAAGAGGAAAGATGTGATATTGTCCATGAAATATTGACTTCATAGCTTTATCTTTTGTCAAAACTGTAATATCTTAAGATCATCTAAAGTTAATCTTTAATTATACTTCTACTATTGTCATGATTTGGATTTTCTAGTTCATATAATTAACCTACATTGGTATTTTTGCTTTTTACTATGTTATAAAAAATATGCCTGGAAGAGTTTTTAGATGTCTTCCGTGCATGACAATTCTCCGTAACTATCCAAAAGCATGATACAAAACTGTACACAACAACTTCACAAACCTGATGCGATGTGCAGTAGTTTCATTACGGGATTGTGTTGTGTTAGTGCTCTGAAGGGGGAGTGACTTGGCGCAGAGAGTAACCATTAATATTGAGTTGCAATGAATTTAAATATTTGCATAACTATTCAACAAATTAATAATTCAGTATTTAACATGACTACTGTGAAACTTTTGTCTTGTGGCCACTACCCCAAACTGTTTTTTTTTTTTTTCAAGGAATCCTACACTGGCAGTACAGCGCTGGTCTCAGTCTCAGTACACAGTAATAAAAGTAAAGGGTCATCAGATCTAAGGTAGTGAACACTGAGTAAGATTAAGGCACAACAGCTGTCCACTCCGCCCCTCCCACTTGGATATAAGCTCTGATCTGTGGAGCGGCCTGCCCTCCTCACCTCACCGCTCCAGGATCTTATAAGTAATGCCCTCTTTAACCCCTCGTGGTTCAGATCTTCAGTTGTAGGATTATTTGAGTTTGTACCTGCAATCCATAGAGATAATAGGATTGTTAAAAAAGACCTCAGAAATGGCAAAATAGACTAAAATAAGAGCATGTATTTTTTATTTATTTATTATTATTATTAGTTTTTCTTTTTTGTTGTTATTAGAAAACCTACAAAAACATGTGTCCATACTGTGGGTGAGCTTGCATCTCCACAAACCTGACTCTTATCTGGCCTGGTGAAGTGCCTTCTCTTGTTTTTTGTATGGAAATGTTGGTCCTTTGGCGATAATGTTCACACATATCTGTCACCAGAATTTTCCAAAGGAGGGTTTTAACTTTCTATTTCCATGGAATGACGCTAGCGGTGAAGTACTATTCCCAAAAAGTTACATACTGTACCTTTAATTTGGGCAGCCCAGATTTGGATGTTCATTGCTCTGTTGACACAAACCCTGTATATCGCATTAAAACAATACAAGATAAAAACAAATATTAGATACTGCGCGATATTTATATAAAAATACCAAATGTCTTATGGTAAAAACAAATACATTACAACGTTTAATTAGATGTAAGCCTGTAAGTTAAATAAGTTGTGTATATGTAAGTATTTTGTTGTGCTATTTCTACAATTGCTTTAAAATTGCAATCTATTCAGTCCATAGCAGGGGGTAAAGCTATAATGTAATTACTGTAAATGTGATCTTATGAGTTATAGACAACTGTAGCACTGACAGTACGAGCTATAGTCTTCTGTATTTAGCTACAATAATTACTTAGCAACCACAGCCTCATTAAATGAACCACATCTGACCTGGGAACCAGCCACAACTCAAAGCGAGTACAAGTATATTAAAAAGTCTTTATGCATCCTTGGCACTTTCCTGTATTTAAATGGCCCCAAAATGTATGTTTAATATCTAGTACTCTGAATGCTCCTCTCTCTGGATGAACTAAAAAAAGTGAAGTGGGATGAGATGAGGCGCTAGGTTTAAAGTTCATGCACTTTTTACCTTTAAATGTGGTGTTCTTGAGAAGAACTAGACACTTTAAGACTACTTTTAAAATAGATTGTGTTCATGTCCTAGTATTCAATGATGTCCTCATTTCAGATAGAGGGCAGGGGCTGGTATAACTCTATGGGAGACTCACTGTTTTTGAAAGAAATAGGCAAACTCATGATCCACAAATGCTGACTTTGTGGATCATGTTAGTACTAACTTCACAGACTTGCTATATTCATTTTATGGTTTGAAGTCCTTTCAACTGACAGCAATCATGTCTTTGGTGTAGAATAATAGCACCACTTTCTGACACTATTGTGATAAAATAACTCGATGTGAACTTTGTGCCATTTTTTTGTTGCACATGGCCCATATTATGCTTTCTGACCTGTTGTAATATTGTTTCCTCATCACAAACATATCAGGAGTTGGATTTTGTTTCATTCACACGAGTTTAACACACAAATCCTGCACATTTAGGCTGTGTTCTTTTCTCAAACTGAACACTCTGTTCCACCTTGTGATGTTGTGTGGTAATACATGAAATGATTCACCATCCATACACCTTCACTAGAATCATTTGGATAATTGCAGCTCTGGAATTTCCAATCTTTGTGAAGCAAAAGATAAAAAGGTAGCTGTTAACGTGAAAACTACCGCTTCATGACATCAGAAGATGAAACAGAGCTAATGAGCTAATGAGATGTAAACAGAATAATAATAAAGACTTACTCAAACATGTTTGAATGGAACAAAACTCAACTCCAGGTATGTTTTTGATGATGTAACAACATCATAACATGGCTTAAAGCTCACAAGAGTCAATTTTGCATAATATACGACCTTTAACCAGTTCAACAATTCTGCAATTTCACAGATAAATTCCACTACAGAATTTTTTACTATAGGAATAATCATCATTAAACAGTATCAAAAACAAAAATACTAACAGTAAGACACCATAGAATGTAAAAAGAAATACATTAAAATCAATTCAGATATTTTTCCACACAACATGTTTTTCTAGCACCCGCATCTCCAAAAAGTACTCATAAAGCATCTGATAATCCAGAATAGACGGATAAACTCAGCCAACATTGAAATGACTGTGAAAGTGTTGCATCCCTTTTTATCACATCATTAAAGGAGGAAGATTTGAAAGCTCTGAGTGTGCGGCCTAAGAATCTAACTGGATCTCCACACTGAAAGCTTTCTGTATGAAAAAATAGGAGGATCTGTGTGTCCTTTTTGGCCAGTGGGGTTATAAGTACTGAGTAAATGAATAGGCTTAAAGAGAGACATGGCAGCAACACAAAAATATATCAGATTTGAGTTCTGCGGGGATGAGACTGTCAAGGGAAAAGAAATGTAGTCTGGGATTTTTTTAATTTTTTTTTTTTTGTTTTGTTTTTATGGTGACAACAACAGATATAATATATATAATCCACAAAACAGTCCTGCCCATATGAGAGGTACATATAGTTCATTATACTGGCCAGAGATTTAAAGCAATCTTCCTTTACAAGCCACTGTTCTGTGCGGTGTTAAGGGTGTGCTGAGATAGGAGCATATGGGAGAAAGCCCATTGGATCACACACAGAATATGAAATGTGAATAATTTGAGCATCCAAAAGCAAGCAGGTGAAAAGTAAACAAAAATATAATGTAGTCACCTGTAAATCTATGTCTGGTAAATGTCCTACTTTTTTGTAATTAAGATGTGTGAGATCTGTGTTTCTCATTTAAAGATATGATATATAATTTCTTGTTACATATCTTTTCTCATTCTGAAGATGTCCTTTATGTTGTTTATTTACCTTTTTTTTTTTTTACAGGTGAGCAGCCATGTTTGTTTTGGACGCAAACAGAACACGTGTCTCTGATTGGTTAATCCACCTGTCAATCATGCCCTGTGAAATCAGGGAGACGGGATGTGGCTCCAGATCCACTCGTCTTTGTAAAATTTTGTCAAAGTGCCTGGTTCTGGCTGACCAGGTAAATATAGTGTGGAACATACCAGGCAAAGTAAAATCATCCTCCTACCAGAAATGTTGACATAGCACATAGTACATATGCAGGTCTGTGTGGATGAAATGGATATGGCAACCGTCATCGTTTCCTAAAACGTGTTTTACATTTCTTTTAACAAATCCAGACAAATGCAGCTCATTCATTATTTTCTATTGCCAAACCTTAATCGTATTTTAATTGAGGTTTGCAGATCATGGCCACCTGTTTTGCTTTACATTTAAACTCTCTTGGCTTTATGGAGGCACATACATGTCAATCAGGCCATTTTTAATTACCACACAGATCTGTGTTCCCACCATGTGCTGCCAGAACAGCTTGAATGTGCTTTGGCAGTTAGGATTTGGACCCCCTCGGAGGAACGGGACAGGCTCCTTCCAGAAGAAATTCCCTCATTTAGAGTTTTGGACGCTCCCAAAGTGCCTGCAGCGTCTCGTTTTGGTTCGGAGCATATGATCCTTGCTGTTGTTATGTTTGGAGCACTGGGTGGACCTCGCAGTGGGATGTGAGAAGAGTCTGTTCCTATCAGATTTATACTTTGTTTGTCACTCATCCTCAAATACTTTTAGTAAAAAATAAATAAATAAAAAATCACAGCTTGTGGCAGACGCAGTTTTGCATAATAAACATCGCTGAAGATAGAGAAGCGGCATAAATGGAGAGAATCTGATGGAAAGTGGATGGAAAGCAGCAGTATAATACCAAAAGTAAACAAAAGGCTGAATTTTTATGCATAAAAAGTAGTACTCAGTGGTATGTCTGGTGAAACACAAAGAGTAAGATCAACAACTAGGTTTAATGAGGTTTCAAGGAACTGACTCTGTCTGCTCTTTTGACTCTCATGCCCCAGAATATTAGGATATTTTTTTTCTGATTGCTTCAAGCAAAAACTAAAATTTTTGTATTACTTTAAGTAGAATGTGACTTAATATTCCTTTTTTTCTTGACTAGAGAACATAATAGATAAGTGCTCTAATTCATTAACTTAATTGTAACATTAGTGCATTTTTTACTTATTTAAAAAAACTTTTACATTGTAGCTTACGAAATGTTCTATACTTTTCTAAGACTTGTTCAGGTTCTATAGGCAAAGCAAAGTGTCTGCCTGATCCGCAAATCCAAACTCTGTGTCACTGCACCACATTACTTTGTTCTTCCACAAAAAGAAAAACTCAGAAAATGTGAAACTTTGTCAGGCCAAAAGAGCAGACAGAGTGAGCCATCAATCACTGCAGTCAATACAATAGTGCAGAGTAGACAGGGCACGCACTGGGCCCTTATAACATAAGACTCAGAAATACTTCGATAAGTCCAACCGTCTGATTCAAACCATAACACATCTCTCCTTGTTTAAACTCTCTCAAAGTGTGAAACCAAGACCAAAACTGAAAATTATTCATTGTAAAGATGGGGGCCACAAATATCTGGCAGGTGCAACAAATATCTGACAGCTGCCACTTCAGGTGCCACAAATATCTGGCAGATGCCAAAAAGTACACATTTAGCCTTGTACTCATGGTCTCAGTGGAGCTTGATACTCAATACTGATTTCAGTATCATTATGTTCTTTTTATACAGTAATTTTGTGTCATTTCAACAGAAAATAATTGTAGTTTTAAGTTTTAAATTGTTTCATGTGGTCTTACACTAAATATTATTTGGATCCAGACCACTAAGAAACTATTCAAGAAAAGTAAAATGTAGTTTTTATGCTGAAATGAGTATCTAATTTTTACACTAGTTTTAGTACTAGTTAGTATCAATCAATACTTACACATAACCAAAAACAAGTTCCATATTTCCTTGTTCCAAAGTAACTCTGTGTGTGTCTTGCTAACTGAGAAACTCACACTCAGAAAGAGGAAGACGACCATTTTTGGCATTCCCTTAAGCACGAGTTGTCAATCACTTCCATTAGCCTCCATGAGAGAGCTGTAGTAGTATATCCATGCAGCTTACTGAAACCTGGCAACTGTGACTGTGTATAGGACAAGCCAACTCAACCGCACAGCCAGCATTATCGCTTTTTGGCCCTCTTCCCTTCCCTTACCTTTACTTTCCATAAAAAGAAGTCATTTCACGCTAATCTCTGTACACCATTTTTATAATGTGCTCCTTAATTTACTGCAAATGACAGCTGCCCTTTTCGCTGTTCCAAGCTCCATTCTATTCTGTTATCAATGGACTTCATTCGTCTCTTTTAACTTGTTCTTTTAGCGTAGAAAAAACACTCCGCCTGGAGTTGTGTTTTGCTCACGGCTTGACCCCAGGTGGAGTTTTGACATTTTGGGGTGACATACAAGCAGGGACCTATCAAGAGTTCTGCTTTGAATTTTGGAATCAATTTCATGTTGATGGATGAAAGATATGGCTGCAAGAATACTAATGCAAGTCAAAGGTAAGATCAGTTTTGTTGTGGGTTGTTTTGAAAATGGCTTTCGAGAATCTCCAAAAATGTCATGTATTGTTATACTGAGATGGGTTGAGCCTAGATTAAAAGGGTTAATTTCCTCTCACGTGAAGCTTTTGAATTTTATTATGGTAAAGAAACAGAAAAGTACATTATGTAACTTTTCTGGAGTTGAGTGTGCTGTTGTCTCCATGGAGATGTTATTGCTTTGCCTGGAATTTTCCACAGTAAGGCATTAAACATACTGTATATAGGCTGTAAATCATTAATTCAATTACAAGTGTTTGTATTGCTCAAAAAAACATGATGTCTTCTTGTAAGTTGGCTCGCATCTCCACAGATCTGACCCATAACTTGCTTGGTAGTGTTACCTGCTTGCTTCCACGGAGATAAATACATTTAATACCATACTGTGGAACATTCTTTGCCAAACAATAGGTTAGCATACTGCCCACCAGAATAGTACACACTGTACCTTTGCATAGATGTGTTTTGCATTATATATTAAAAAAAAAAAAAAACTTACATTGTATTTAAATTTCATTGTATTTGGCACCTTGGCTTCTTAATCACCATGACAACCCCAAAAATACACACACACACACACACCAAATAAAACTACATTACTCACAATATATAGGCTATGCTATAATGCATCACCAAGATTGTACAGTGCAAGAGAGAATTACTATCTGATCTTCCCAAAACATGCTACCTTAAAGTCACCTCTAGGTCCAGCTGTAAAGAAATACAATAACCACTCATTTCCAGCTCTATATGTGGGTGCATATGACATTACGCTGGCACGTCAAAACCGTAGCTGTAGCTGTTTTTCATCTTGACTGTAACGCCTGGAACAATTCTCGTGACAGCAGGTGTAATCATCACCAATTGAGCTTGGTGGGCTACGGCTATTTGCGGCGCCACGCCTAGCGTACGCGTTCACGGCTCCTCTCATGCATGTCATCCTCCCAGTGCTCTAGTATTTGGCTCCCCCTCTCACAAATGTTACTCTGCAGTACGCACTAACAAGCCCAGACAGCGCTTGTCGTGTCAGGTATTAGTTACGTTGCCAAGATGAAAAGTTGAAATTCCGCTGGATCTCCCAATAGAAAGATATGTAACAATGTGTAATGATGGAGAAGGTAGAGAAACAGTGCAGCGGTGGTCTCGTGCTTTCTATCTTTGATCATACACAGGCTGATCAAGGGTTCTAGCTACCTGAAGTAATAGGGAAGCACTCCTTTCTGTACCTTATATCCTCCATGATCTTTGTGCACACACAAAGTTCCACAGTATTAGCTTATCAATCTAACTAGCATGTGTTTCCTTGCTGGTGCTTTTATTGCTCAAAAATAACTTTATAAACATGCTTACTCTGAGCAATAGACTGTATATATACAAATGGACGTAGCTAACCCACTAGCCGCCATGTTCCAAATAGGAAGTGAGCATGGGCACTCTTCTGGCTCCATCAACTACAATTCTCTTTTTTTCTGTAACTTTGATTGACAGCGATGCTAAGTGGCCACCCTCTGCTAAACTAGCGGTGTAGGCGGGACCACCTCGATCCAGATTGGCTCTTCGGTTGCCATGATACGCACGGTCGGAATTCCAAATATGGAACTCGGCTCTAAATAGGTGACGTCACACTCCTTTAGTGCACTTCTATGCTCTGAGTGAGGTTGCCTTGCCACAGATGTGACCTGTAACTTGGCTTTGTGGCATTCCTGTTTGTTGTTATGGAGAAGAAAAATCTTGTATCATGGGTATGAATTTTTGTTTTGGTAAATCCAGTTTCTGTGCTGCATTTGTGACATAGCAGGATAATAGTTTGTGATAATTGGTTTAGACCTGGATGTTTTGTTCTTAAATCTGTTCTGTGTTGATCATTTTCTTGTTTTTAATATATAAGATGTACTTCGTATTTATTTATTTATTTGTCAGGCATCAATCTTACAACGATGATTGCAACTCGAGCAGCCAGTGTGTTACAGCCAAATAAAAAACTCAATTCAAGTAGAAAATTACACTGATTTTACTGTCCAAAAACTCTCCAACTTCATATATTACAGATTTTCTTTTAGCTACTGTAAGAAGACCCAATTCTAGGTTCTGTCATACCCCTCGGTGCAAAGAGAATGTCATTGTTAATAGTTTTCCAGGAAGCTCATTAAATTTATACCACCTTTTGAAGACACATTAAAGAGTCCAAATGATATAGCAAACATTTTTATCAAAGGGCTCTAATTGATTCTTTTTGAAAGCGCATATTCCTCTCTGGGCTTAAACTTCCTGGTTTAGCATGTATGAGGCCAGCGCTACCGTGATATTAACCATTTTTTAAAGCAGTACTCAAACATTAATGGATTTAAACTATGTGCGCTTCGGTGAAATTACACAGCGCTTTATGCATTTGGGTAATCACAGTTTCAAAAGAGACCTGTTTTAATGTGTCAAACGGGGGGGTTTAGAGGTTTTTTTTCAACCAAATAACAGAAAATGTTATTGGAGGATTCTATCGAGGCATTGGCCCTAACTTTCAACGTCAAAGATACAGAGCCAAGAAAAGCTGTTTTAAGTTTTTCATGAGTAACAGGAATTACACTTTTTAAAATGTCAAATTTCAGTGTTTCAGATTTCACATTTTTATCCCTCTGTGTTTGACACTACAATGTGTCACCTGTGCGTTCAAAAGCACATATTTTTTACCCCAAAAACTGTCTATGTTCACATGCACACCCAAAAATCTGATTATAATCTGATTGCTGGAGTTATCAAATTATGGAAATAATCTGATTTCTTTCTGATTGTTTGCATCTGTGTAGGTTTTGACAATGAAAATTATGCATGTTAAACCAGTACACGAAGACAAAAACGAAAAAGATGAAAGATTTTCCACAAAATCCACAAAAGAATCACACGTCACCAGGGGTTTTTGATGATCAGATTTCTCTTATGCATATAAACACACAAAAACAGATCTAATTATTGGGTTATCTGATTATCTGGCCTTATAAATGTACCCAATGCCCATAGCAAATGATTTCATAACAGCAGAGCAAATAAGACACAAATGTACTTGACCCCTTACTGACCTGATCTTCTAGGGATCTTGAGAGAAAATGTCGACAAAAACACTTGTGTCAACACCAATCCTCGTGTGTGGCAGCTGACCTGTAAAATGTGCTCTAATTGCAAATTGTATCCAAAACAAGGACCCCTATATGAAGATTAGACTGTATACGTAGATTTCCATATATATAAGATGAGTTAATGCCCCAAGCAGAAAAAAGACAACGTGTACGGTTGGGTTGAATACATTACTTTGTTAAATGAACTGTAACTACCATGCTGATGTGGTAAGTAAATATAATGTGACTGATCTCATGATACAATTGCTATCTGGACCACACAGGAGCGCCTCTATATTTAATATACATTTTACATAGGCTTCCATATCGCACAGATTGTGGATTCTCGAGAATTATGCTAAATGCAAAAGGCCAAATGTGCAAATGTGGAGTGGGAATGGAGTGCAAAGCAATCATAGACATCAAATGAAGTGTTATCCTCATCTCTAGATTTTGCTGTACGTGAAAATGTAAATGGATGTGTTATTGTTGGGGCGTGAATTGGAAAGAGGCAGATAACAAAAAAAAAAGAGAAAGATATGATGGCGCACTTTGGGGATGTAATGTCAAGATACAAAAGCTTATTTTACAATCAATTTCACAAACAGTTGAACAGGGAGGATTCTCTAGGCTGTTGAATTGTCACGGTCTAAAAACATCTTTAGCTGTTAATACAATGTGAGAAGAGCCATTATGTTTCCCTACAGATTGTGTGAATGAAGTGGCTTAAATAATGTAAACCAATCTCTGTGCTCTTGCCATCTCAGAAAATAAAATGCATGTTGAGTTTAAATGTTGCCAGTCCCAAGCCTGGATAATTTGAATAATGGAGGCATAACATTTTGACCACATGGAAAAGGCAGAGGCCCTACAACAGAACTTTTGTAGTGGGGGGTCCACCACCTACTTCTGTCTCCACAGAGATGTTGTTGCTTTTGGGGATGTACCGATCCAGCTTTTTCACTTTCTTACTCTGACTAAGTATCTGCCGATAGCTGATATTCAGCGATACCAATGTAGGAAAATAGCACTTATTTCCTTTAAAACACAGTTAACTTATTATACAAGAGATCCAATTGTGTTATGCAATCGTTGTTATTTATCCTTTAAATAACTACTGAACAGCTTTGTATGTGTAAAAGTTCAAACATTATCAAACGTTCTAGGCCAAAATCAGCCAGTAAATAGTCTCATTATGTCCAATTAAAGGCCTAACCAAGATATCAGCTTAACCAATATCATGTAACCGATATCCGATCCAGCCATTTTTTTCAGTATCGGTCCCAATATTCGAAACTAGTGTCACGATTGGTGCATCCTGCATCGCTTTGCCTGGTATGTCCCACAGTATGGCATTAAACATAACTACATTTCAGTCCAGGAGTTTATATTGCTCAAAAATAATCTGAAAATCTTGAATTCTCACTATGAGCGGGATCTGATCTGTACATTGACCTGATAGTGCCACCTGATTGTTTCCAAGGAGATGGTAGTATAATGCTATTCTGTGGAACATTATAAGCAAAACAATAGCATCTCCATGGACACAAGCAAGTGACAGACCCTCCACCCAAAAAGTGACATAGTTTAACTGTGAATAGACCTCTAGTTGCTAACAATGTGGATAAAGTAATGCTGGTTTTATAAGACACTCAGCAGCTCGATTGTGATAAATACAATGCAGATGTTATGATTAATTATTGAGTGAGAGTTCGGCACATTAGGAGATGAACTGGAAAAAGAAAACACATGACAGAAAAAGACATTGAAAACTTATAGTGTTTAGTACAAAACCCGATAAGGGCCTGGTTCCCCCCAACAAGGGATAAGTCATCTGAAATTAGCGATGCCAGGTGCCTGACCGGGTCTCAATAGATTCTGATGAAGAAGGTAATAACGCGTCTTCGTCAATGAGTTGAATCAATGCTTGTTGTAATTAAAGTGGAGAGCTTTAATCAGATGAAGGAGAGGAGAGCACTGGACCAAGCATGCGATGCCATTTTTCAGCCTGTTACACTAAACACTTCAAAAAGCAAGATCTCAAACGTGACCAAAAACACTGCAACAACATAAATGTCAAATAAAAAAATGAAAATACAAAAAATCCATAGGTCTGTCATGATAACAAAATGTGAAGCATAATATATTGCTACAGAGAAATATTCCCATAAACGATAATACTGAAACTACTTTTTGCCACTGACATAAAACAGGTTAATCCCAGTAAAGGTGCACTATGAAACTTTTTGGTTGGGGGTCCGTCACCTGCTTGTTTCTATGGATTGCTCTGCCTAGAATGTTAAACAGCTCTACCTTACATTTATTAAATTACAGGTGGTTTTACAGCTCAAAAATACCTAGAAAAACAGGCATTCTGACTGTGAGTGGTGTTGCCTCTCCACAGATCTGACCTGTATCTTGGTCTGGTTTGGTCTCCATGCAATGACATCTCCATGGAGAAAAGCATTAAATAGCAGAATGCACCAATAATTACCCATTCATTCTATTTATATAGTTTTTAAGACATGTCTTTATGAAATTAAAACTGGAAAGTGTTTTTTGTTTTGTTTTTTTAATGTAGGACTTTAGGAAGACTAGCTGGCCCTCAGGTACAACTAATGAGCATCCTAATAAATAAACAAATAAACATAGAAGTGATTTATTCTACTCTCTACAGCTCAGATCTTGCGTTATTACATAAAAATAGCAAAAAATCTCCCCATTATTGAAAAAAAAGTATACACGATAAATACTGAGCCTAAAATATATTGTTCTAGCTGTCATATATTAATAAGTTGATGTAATATTTATCACGACAGACCTAGAAATCTGTATATTTACACAAAAACTGGATTCAACTGGATTTATTTGTGCGTTGTGCATGCTGCGTACGTCAGCGGTGGAGCCAGTGCCTATGAGACAGGTAAAGAGATCTTGTAATGCTAACACAGCGCGTGCTCTGCATTTAAAGCTGCATCGGTCAGACCCACTCCATCCCTATATTATCCTCTGTGTGGTGCATAGTAATATTGCATTTATATAGACTTCTTCTGACAGCGCTTAGAATTGCATGCAGGCTTTAGACAAATACAGCTCAATGCGCAGGAGGAGACAGCCTGGAGTGCGCTCAGAGATCTGTGTCCACATGATCCAATTGGGACATATGTAGAATTCATTAAAACTGCGCTCGTAAATAATACTCGCTAAATGTGTGGTAGCGACAGCCACAGTTTACTTACAGCGTTATATTTCAAATCCCTCTGGGGTGGATGAACAGATGTGATGGAAGATGAGCGTTGTCATTTACTTTTTCCTGTTTGTTTTAATGATCAATGCTAGGTCAAATAACAGGTTGGTTCTGTGGAGAAGCAAGCAAACACCTGATAATGAATAAATACAAGATTTTTCTTATTATTATTTTGATTTAATTATTTCAATCTTATGACAATAGTTATAGGAATACAATATTTAAAGCTAGGTTTGTTTTGTTTTCTCACATAGCTGTACATAAATACAGATGTGCTACAATAATAATAATAGCAGTAAACTATACGATCTTAATGCAATACTTGTTTTCTTCTTCCCACTCCTTTTTTGGGCGAATGTTTTTGTTGTTGTTATTTCTGTTATCATATGTATATGTAAAAGAATGTAAATTGCTTACTTGCCCAGAATAAATACATAAAAAATACATTTAAAAAACCCTCCATCAGAAGTTACATACAGTGCATCTTTCACTCACAGTGGTAAAAAAAATATTTGTACCTACCCATTTGTATATATGTTTTATATATGCATGTTTGTTTTTCAACCTTTGCTGACCCTATATCTGCATTATTTGACATGAAAACGGACAAAACTCTTAATGCAGACAATTCTATTTATCCAGGTTTGGGACTGATGCAACACTGCTCTATTTTGGTAAATAATATAGACATAACAGTCTGAATAAAAAAATATATATATGAATACTCTAAAATTCATAAACCCACGGAATAACCTTCTTGACAAACACTGCTGTAAACACAACTTTGCTGCCATGTTTGAAAGGCCTATAAACTAACAACAGTTGTATAATAGTTGCAGAATCTACAAAACTTTTTTAGGACAGAATAATTTTGCCACAATATTTAATGAATGAGGAGTGAGGCGAAATAAAAGCCACAGGAACGGCATAAAACAGCAAGAGGAAACAGTGGGCAAAGACACTACGCTAGGGCCTAGTGCAGCTTTAGTGCTAATGGGCTGTTGTAGCTTTGGGCTCTGTTTAGGCTACTCCACAAAACAGGTAATGACTCTGACTCTAATTCACTCACCTCCAGCGATCTGAACTAGTTATAAGATGGCCTCTCTTAGTTATTTTATTTATTTTTTTATTTTACTTTCATAGAGAAAATGTGATCGGGCTTGCAGTCGCTGTCAGACTCATGTTACTGCTTCACCTGGACTTGATACTTTGCAGTGACATGACGGAGGGGGTGTTCTACGTTTATCTCTATTGGTGGGATGGTCAACAGTTACCATGGTGACACAATGCACACATTAGAAGTAACTGATGAAAATGTTTAAGATAGTGTGAAAATTCAAGAAAAAAAATACAAAATGGATTTCAGGCGCCTATGATCATTACAAGTGTTCATGGTCCTATTTAGGAGTTTGATTTTTAACAAAAAGATGAGAGTGACAAACTGAAAAACTGTTAGCGAACGTTACCTAGTTTGTGACTGTAATTTTATGTGTAAGAGACTTTTTTTTAAGAACACAAATCATCTCACCTTGTGCTAAAATAAGGCTCAGATTCTAACAGTGTAGTGCTTTCAGTTAGCTTCACACCTCCAGGGAATGTTGATATCAGCTGCAAAGAATCAATATATTCCATTACATGTATTAATTTAAGTGAAGCTTTTTAGACATGCATTCTCAGAGTGAGTGGGCTCGACTCTCCACAGACATGACCTGTACCTTCAATGAATCAATCCAAATGTATTTATGGAGTACATTTAAAGTTGTCCTAAATAATAAGTATGAACAAAATGTAGAATAAAAGAAAAATACAATTAATGGTGCCATGCCCGTGACCTGGTTGTCTCCATGACGACAGACATGTTTAATGCTGTATTGTGGAATATTCTCAGCAAAAATGGGGTGTGGCATCATAAACACATCATATAACACACAGTTTTCAAAGTTGCACTGAGTAATTCATTTTTTCTATCACATTCTATAACTTTGATTATAATTATGCCAATGGAAAGCTGGTAGATTTTTTTCTCTTTTAACATTCACAAAGTGTGACTGGGGTTGCGGTGGCCGTCAGAGTGGGGATGTATTGAATTCATGCACATGTTAAAACAGTGGCGTATACAGAATTGTGGCTGTGCGCTCTTTAAATGTTAAAGTGCTGCTGAATAGGTGAGAAGCGCACGGTACTCTGTGTAAAAAGACCATACGAAGAGCGTGGCATTTAAAACCCCCTTCACAGCCACACATAACAATACACTTTACTGACTCCATCTTGTGCATATTTGTAGCCATTCTAGCTCATTTGTGAAGTTTAAAATTCACAATTGTCAAAAAAAAATGTCCAGTGGATCAAGTAATTAGGACTGTAATGCAAAATAGTGATTCTTAAGAGCAAACCTATCATTTTCTTAATTCTGTAATTTGTCATCAGCATCCCAGGATTAGTTAGAATTAGAAACAATAGCAGCTTTCCTGTCCAGTGGATGTTAAGTGTGCTGACATGGGCAGTTAAGCAGTCCATCAAAATAGGACTAATGAAGTGGTCACCCATGTTTCAGTGAAGTACTTTTAAAATTCACTAAATATGATTTGTTTTTATAAATAAGGCGATCATTGGATGTCCATGCCTTAATATATTATTTTTTTCATTATTTGTGTGTATTGACTTTCGAAAATGAGTCACAAGTTTATTAGCATTATATGACACCTATATACAGTATCAGATCAAATATCAAATCACAAAAATATATATAATGTTTTGAGATAACTGGATATCAAAGTTGCATTGTATTAATTATTTTCTAAACACATAACACTGGATTAGCACATAGACTGTATAAAGAAGTGGACGTCATCCATAGCGTTCAGCTCCAGTCAAATGAAGCTCAGCAGGCTAGCAGTTATAAGAGAGAATCTTGAGTTCCATATTAGGAACAGGAATTTATTTACAGACAAAAGAGCTAAATAAAAACACCAGGTTAATGTAGAGTGGGGTAATATGAACATTTTAAGACCGAAATGACGAGGCTCACTGCAGCAGTTACAGAGAGAGGGGTGACAAAGTTTCATTATAAAGTCAACTGGAGTCAGAGTCGATGGAGCTGGAAGCGCCTCCATGCTTACTTCCTATATGAAGAGTTTTGCAAGACCACAAAAATAATCAAAGAACAAAATATAATATGATATAAAGTATTATCGGTACGTACTAATTACTCATTACTTGGTCAATACTAACAATGAATCAAGCACCATGTATAGCCCCCCTTTCATCGCAGTAACCTTGTTTATACGTATCTTATGTATTACCAAACACAGTTATACAACCGGCAATCAATATAAACCCTGTCCCTTTAAACCTGAATGACTCTGGGGTCAGGGTCCTGTACCTTATTACTTGTTCACATTGTTTGCACACGGCTCTCACCTCACTAGCCTTGTGATGTCATCAACACGAGCCCGCTGCACTGAGTCCACTGTGTATCGTTCTGAGAGTTTGGACTGTTTACTCCTGGGACTGGAGTGTGTCTGGGCAAATGCAAAATGTACACGCGCACAGCATCAGCGAGTATTTGGACAAGACTGGGGAATAAAGACAAAACACAGACAAACAAGGACTCAACTGGGACAGAATGAGAAATGAAAAGTTCCCTAGACTAAAATTGAACTAAACCAGGATTAACCCAGGATTAGACCAGGACTAAAAGCACAAATGGATAACTAAGGTCTAAACAAAGGTTCAATCAGCTTATAAATAGTACATTACTAGACAAACAAGAACTTGATTAGGACTGAACAGCCAAAATCCTGTATATCTTATCTGTATCTATCCATCCATCCATCCATTTTGATGTATTCATTTATTTTCACATATATTAGTATAATAAAGTATTTATTTTCTTATTTTTGGTCTGAATAAGAAATATATGGCTGAAATTAAATTAGATAAGTAGATAAAAGCAATGTTTTGTATGTTATCAAATGCAATGAGTCCCATTCATAAACTACAGACTAAAACATAACTAAACTAGAACCAACTAAATGAAATCAGAAATGAAAAGTGGCCTAGTGCATTTACCTTTTGCTTGCAAATCTATGATCCCTGTCTGTCTTTATGATACAGATTGATATCAGTCTGGTCCCCACAGCCTCTGTCGCATCTAAAACCCAGCCAAACGTGCAAGCACATTTATTTTTCTGAGTTGAAGGAGCTCATTGGTCAGCTATGATTTATGCATAAATAATACATCTCATTTACCTCACCTCAGATTAACAGTTCAGTGCTTCGCTCATTGATTCTGCAAAAATCTGCAGTGTTTTTCAGTCTCCTGTGATATTTCTTTCCTTTATTTTTTCCTATACAGACGATCCATGCATGTCCCTGATTGGCTAATCTACCTGTCAATCACGCCCATCTGCAAACTGGGAGATTCACCTGTGACCAGACTCACATTTTCGTTTCAGTTCCTTTAAATCAGTATTTTAACTGCTATTACACTTACGACTAACTGTCCGCGCACCGCAGTTTGACACCCCCTCACTCCCCTCAGACCACATTTCCCATCTGTACAAACTGTATGTACCAGTACTGCACAGGGCTCGTACTCCCACATTGGAGCCTGACTTGCAGTAATCCATCCGCAGACATAACAGAGATGTGCCTACACAGCTCCACAGCCTGGAGCCTCATAACACTCTTATGAGATCCCTCCGCCTTCTCAATCATGCTGCACTACTTTTAAGCCGTTCACCTTTTTTCATTTAAAGCTAGTACATGTAAAGGCACATACAGACACAGGTAAATACAGATAAAGATGAGTTGTGTAACTTTTCTGGTGGAGGGCCTGTCATGGAGATGTTTTTGCTTTGTCTGGAATGTTTCACAGTATGGTATTAAACCTTAAAACAGGCCAAGTTACAGGTCAGATCTGTGAAGAGGCTAGGTATGTGTGAACTATAAAACCATCTGTAATTAAATACATTTCATATGTCATACTGTGGAACATTCCAGGCAGAGCAATGACATGTCTATAGAAACAAGCAGGTGACAGATCCCTAACCAAAAAACTACACAGTATTTGAATTGAAAATCTACTCAATGTTTCAATAGTTTATGGTTATAATTTTGTTTCTGTTCCTTTTGTTTATGTCAATTATGCCACAAATGTATGTATGGTATGGTATGGTATGCATTATACAGGGACAATGCATAGCAATACAAGACTAAAGTCACTGTACCAGGTACTGTATATATGTACATTTAAGAACACTAATTTACAGCTGTATACTGAGCAGTTTGGTGTGCCTACTTATATAACAAATCACATGAACAAATGAACAAGGAAACATTATAGAAAAAAGCATGGCATTTCAGTTTTCTTCATCAAAAGATAAATCCTCTCTTAATTCACTTATGAAACATGGTATAATACAAAAGGGAATAAAGAAGTGAATTCCTCAGAACAATGATTAGATAAGATACGCTTTGTGGCTCAGACATTTTTATATAATAATAATAACAGAGGAAAGAAATTGAAAACTGAAAAGATAGAGGCTAAGAGCAGAGATTTAACAAAATAATAAAATACCAAAATGCCAAAATTCTCATCCACATTTTTTGTAACCATTGTTGAAAATATTTGCGTGAGTCATTTTCTGACTGCAGTATTACTGAACCAAAAACTCAAAATGGTCCATCAAGTAATTATCATAATGGCGGTCATTTGTTAACACTGACAGAGGGGGCCAGAAGATCAGCGCAGTAAATCTGGACCAACCATTGAGTGCTTATGATCCACACAGAGCAGAGGTTAAAGATTTCACAGCCCTGTCCCAACATTTCAGAAGTTCGATGAGAGAACTTTTCTTCACTCAAATAGCCGTATTGTTTTGACCCGCAAACTCTGTCACTTTATTTTTGGTTTCTTTAAAGGTTCATCGTGTAACTTTTCTGGTGGAGGGTCCGTCACCTCCTTGTTTCTATGGAGATATCATTGCTTTGTCTGGAATGTTTCACAATATGACATGAAACAGCTCTACCCTACATTTATTTAATTACAGGTGGTTTTATTGTACCCAGAAAAACAGGCATTCTGACTGTGAGCGGGGTTGCCGCCTGACAGATCTGACCTGTAACTTGGTCTGGTTTGATCTCCAGAAAGATAAAAAGGTTTAATACCGTACTGTCAAACATTCCAAACAAAGTAAGGACCATCCCCCACAAAAGTTACACAACGCACCTTTAAGTATGATCCCAAGCTTAAGTTACAGGCATTTATTATTAATCTTTTACTTATATTGGCCAAGTTTCACATACACAAATGTAAATTCACTAACCATAAACAATCTCTTACAGTATTTAGCTAAGAATTTGAACTTTACATCCACTCCATTGCCCAGTCCAACAATAATAATAATCAAAACCATAGAATCCTACATTTTTTTTAAGTCTATAGTTATAGTCCAACAATTCTTCTTTTTTACTTTTGCTTTTAATTACCTGTAAATCCCTTGGCTTTGTATTGCATTATTTTCTACCCGCTGTTTACATATGTTCTGTTTGTATTGTTATATTTCTTCAATAAAAGACTTGGACTTAGACAAACTTTATTGATCCACAAGGGAAATTATTTGGACACAGTAGCTCACGCATCACAATATAATATAATAACAAAGAGGAACAATATAAACAGTAATAGTAAATTCTAAATAAGTAGCAAAAATAACAAGAAACTGGTGTCAAATAAGGCATAATTATACAAATGGATATGTACAAGTAAAAATAAAATATAGAAATACAAAATATGTCTCAGCTATGTACAAGAGGTCGTATAAGAATAAACAGTGCAAAGTGAAATAGTGACTGACATAGGGTTATCTGTTACATAAGGGTGAGTTGTTGTACATCTGTATGGAGTATGGTATGAATGTAGTCCTGTATCTCTCACTGTTTGATCAGAGCTGTAAGAGCCTGTTGGAGAATGAGCTCCTCTGTCCCTCTACTGTATATAAGGTTGCTTACAAGGAAAAATGAAAGTTAAAAAATATCGACTGAAAAACATGGCATATTTCACTAAGCTCTGTAAATGTGAGGTAGTTTCATTTGGTTCAAAATAACAGATGACCAATAAGCTCCTTCTTTTCACATGCATCACTGAAAATCTGATTGGACGGTATTGTCTGAATCTAGCTCGATTGGGAGAGTGGTGACCAGACTGTATAAAAGTATATAGAAAAAATACAGAGGTATAACATTGTGGACTTGTCAAGGAACAGATGTAGATTCACATATTCAATCCTCCAGGGAGTATTTACAAAGTCTGACAAATACATCAGACTGCAGCTGCAACAGTTTCTCATTTGAACAGAGATCATTTCAAAACCCCCCAAAAATCTATCCGTATCTTCAAGGCATGCCTACTTTATATGAACCTTGTATTGACTACTTTAAATGAGCTCAAATACGAAAATACAACCATGGACCTTGTCTGTATTCTTTGCTAGCACTGCAAAATTTCACATTCCAGTGTTAGTCTTAGACCTCGGCATGGTTGCAGAGCGTTGCCCACAGCACCACTGGGACCCTTAGATCCTCCCACCAACAACTGTTGGCTATGGCCCTTCAGAAGTGCACTGCTGATAGGCCTGAACCATGGGAGGACTCAGAAAATATAAAAACATGGAGTGTGCATTTTCAGCTTTGCCTGGCCTCCTGAAGCTCTACAGATACAAGGCCTAATGTTATGTCTACTACAGGGTCAAGTGAATAGTAATATTATAAATGTTTTATAACTGTTAATGAACTGCAGAATACAGTGTCTTGATAAGTAGAATCCTAAACACGGGATAGCGTAAAGCCTTGATTGCTTTCAACTAGGGCTGGGTGAAAAATTTACAATTTATTTAGAAGATTTCAGATTCTGAAGTCTGCCCCAAACTGCATGTTTTTACTGACAGAAGTGTGGCTGTGCCCTCAATGAAAAAACAAACAAACACATCATTAACAATGGCTAAGTTGTAATTGATGTCTTTTAAATCTGTAAAAAAAAATCTAAATGATGCAAATATTTTTCTTTTACATCTGAAGACACTTTTACATTTCAAAATTCAAACTAGTTAGCGTAAGCCACATCTGCCCTGGGACTACAATGCAGAGGTGTCATTGCCAGTCTGTGCCAGTGGACTTTCTCATAACCACCAATAAAACATTCAAACCTTGGCAAAGTGGGTGAAGTATCTTATGGAACATCTGCTCGTCTCCATGGAGTTGTGCCTAGAATGTTCCTAGAATGTGTAGCCATAAACTTACAGGTTAGATTTGTGGAGAGGCGACCTCACTCACAGTAAACATTCATGTTTTAAGATGTTTGAGCAATAAATAACACCTGTATTGAATAAATGCAAGACAGATTAGTTTAATGCCATACTGTGGACAATATAAATCAAAGTATTAACATCTCCATGGAGACAAACAGGTTATGAACCCTCTCCAGAAAAGTTACATAGTGCACCTTTAAATATTGAAAGCTTCATCGTGATTAGCAAAGAGAGGCATAAAAAGTCTTCATGAACCAATGGTATATCAGCACGAAATATTCTCATAGCCAAACTCGCCTCATTTGACTTTGTAGTTTTGTTATTTAGAGAGTACCACCCCAGGCAAGTATTATTTTCTCTCTTTTAAGTCGACACACACTCCATCACAGTGCTTGGATGGGGAGAGAGCCAGATCTAAATTTCCTATTAGTTCCCATAAGTTTTCCCATCTCCCACTTCAAATACTGTTTTCCTCCTCAATATATTATATTAATGTTGGCATAAAGAATGATTTAAAACAGGCTCCACTGGCGGCTGGAGAAAGAGCCAGTTAATTAGAGTTTAGACGTTTGACTAATTTGACATAGCTTTTATCAAATATCGCCAGCAGAGCGGAGTAAGTAAGGTTTTATTTGAACTTTTTTGTCTGAATTTGTTTTTGACTTGTATCTTGCAATCCCACAATTGTATTGCTTTATTTGCAATGCACAAAACTATAGAAATAAATAAATTTATACCAGTACTTTGTAATAATCGTATAATATTGTATAGATTATGGTGGTGACCTAAACTTAAACGGACCATATTACATTATTTTCTGATCTGTGTTATAATGTTGTTTCGTCATCACAAACAGACCTGGAGTTGGGTTTTGTTTCATTCACATGTTTAACACACAAATCCAGCATATTTTTGAGCTTCAGAGATGTAGACTAATAATAAATGTACTCTTATAAACTAATCACAAGAGTAGATTTTGTATAATATAGTATCTTTAAAATCCAGCCAAATAAAGTTGCCAGGAAGGTCATTTCAGTTTTGTGCCTTTAAAATATCCACCACCATCAATGCAATTCAAATAAACAAAACTATAACTCTTATCATTTCATTACACTCAGGAACTTTCTGCAATATTAGTTCCTCTTCCACGTAACCCTGTAGCAAAAGATAAGCACTTCCCGATCACCATTTCTTTACAGCTTCCCTCAAAAGCCAGTGGACTTCAATATTTTAAGGGCAAGTGAAGATCAATAAAGTCATCACAGTTACAAAGTGCGTTTTTCAATCCAAGTCCACCTTAAGAATACTTGTGTCACTGCCTCCTCTGCGCTTCACTGCCCCACATGACATGCTCTTTGGTCACTCTGTTCCATTAGCAGAATCAGCCCTTTCATTACGACCAGCCCCAGCACCCAAAGGACAGCGGCGGACATGAGGGCCCATGGGTGCTCAAGTGACAAACGACAAAATCACTTAGCGAGCCCAAAGTGTACCAGATTCTACATTTCATTCATTCAGGCCCGACCACAGGCAAATGAAAGACATGACACTTTTTGATTACTCAGTATTGACTCTGCACCACAAGCCGGGAGGAAAACAGCTCAAATAGGCCACTTTAGCAGAAAACTACAACCTAGAAATGTAATAGGGCAACTGCAATGTTTGGGGTATCACATACAAGATGAAAACACAGCCTCAAGTCCATATGGAACAAGAAATATTAACGTGAACATTTGATAACACTTAGAAATTTACTAACTAATGAATTACTAACTCCCTGTTTAGTTAAATGATACGTACCTCTTGTGTGGCCTTAACAACTATTACACAAAATGGACTCTTGTGAGCTTTAAGCCATGTTATAATGCTGTTTCTTCATCAAAAACATACCTGGAGTTGTGTGTTGTTGTTTTTTTTTGTGTGTGTGTGCTTCATTCACACATGTTTGAGGAATCCTTTATTATTAGTCTGTCTATATTTCCAAAGCTCAAAATCTGTTCCACCTTGTGATGTCATTTAATGGTAGTTTTCAAGTTAACAGCTACCCTTTACCTTTACTTCAGCAGGGATTTGCAATTCCAGATCTGAAATCATCCAAATGATTCTAGCAGTAGTGTGCAGTCAGGGGAATCAAGGCAAGCAGTAACTGAGCAATAAAATCTAAAATTATTACGTGTCAAAAGTATAATTAAATATTTCCAAATTATATCCAAATAATCTCGTTTTCCCTTCACTTCTGTCTGTTTGAACCATCAACAACCGCAGTTCAGAACGTCCCCTTAACTTGGGTTGTTTTGCTGGGAGTCTGGGAGAGTGCATAGACTGTTGCCCCAGCGACCCGGCTCCGGCTTAGCAGAAGAAAATGGATGGATGGATGGATGGATGGATGGACATTAGGCTGTATTATAATAAGTGCACCTGTCTGACCAGTGCACTGTTGTTGTTAGTATCTCTTCATGATCTTCATGAATATATATGTTGTGTAGTAAGTGCATTACACGTCTGTACACAGTCATATGTCATTCATATGGTTTCTAGATGCATTATAATAATTACATAGATAACAACAGTCCTGAAGGCTCAGCTGCATAAATAAAGTGTAGGAGTAGAAACAAACAGCCCATCTTTGTTTGTACAAAGATGGAGTCAAATACAGTCCAGTAAACAAATATTAATAAACTATATGTCTAGGTCTCTCTAATTTTACTCTAGAATGGCTCAGTACACGTGCAATTAATGTGAGTAAAAATAAATATACTCTTTTGCAATGTAGTTTGCATAAAAAGTGGTGTTATTAAAGTGTTATCGACTAAATGTTGATGTCCACCCCAAGTCTGCCTGCCTACCCATAAAAGTCAACGAACGCTACAGGATTCTAGTGAAGGTGTGTGGAGTTTAAAAACACAGTGGAGCACTTACTGTATTACCACATGACATCACAAGGTGGAACAAAGTGTTTTTAGTTTGAGGGAAAATCTCGACCTAAATGTGCAGGGTTTGTGTGTTAAACATGTGTGAATGAAACAAAACACAACTCCAGGTGTGTTTGTGATGAGGAAACAACATCAGAAAATGGTGTTTTGGTTTTGAGCCTGGATTTAAACATTGTCAAAGTAGAGGCCTGTCTCTGTCTCCATCACACCCCCTAAAAAGCCTAAAAAACTTTTTTTTTTTTTTCAATTCAATATTCACAAAATATTTTTTGCCAAGCGGAGTCAGCCAATCTCCTGCCCGTATGCAAATTAGCCATGTGCGCGCTAAACACAACAAAGACCAGCCCAGCAACTTATTGAAGACAAAGTACTGTTAAAATGGCTAGCAAGTGAAAGCTACAGACTGCATCACGACTCAGTGGAATATGAGTGTTCTTCCTGTGATAGAGGCATGTGCTGCTGATGGTGAGTCTGCTCTGTGCGTATATCGCGTTGGAGATGGTTCATGTTAAACTGTTCAGAGATTATACGTCTGCAGTAGCATAGACCGTATATATGAATAGCATTTCATTGATTTCATAAATGCAACATACTATAAGCTTTTATACAGAGCATACAGGTTAAAAAAAATTCTCATTATTCTCATTTTAGATGTCAAAAGGGTTTTGGCTCTGGGTGTTTTCTTTTCTGTGGGAGACGCTCCAAATGGCTCTTTGAGTATTTAAGGTTACCGGCCCCTGATCTAGAGAATACCATTAGACAGATACATCATTGAGCAAATATAAACTTAATGTGAAAAAAGAACACGGTGGATGCCACAGCCAGCCTATAGCAAGTCACAAACATACACACACACACACACACACACTGTCTGACTGTCTTTTTCATAGTTTATGCAAATTAGCCATGTGGTTTTCATATCTCAAATAAATACATCCAAATATGTATTGCACCCTAAGTCTGTGTCCCCAGTTATTGTCTTGGAAACCCTAGTCCTTGACAAGTGCATGTTTCTCCCATGTATCCCATGTATTACTTCCAGACATTCCAGTTCCCCTCATCAATTCAAAACATGCAGATTAGATCAAATCCTTGAGCTAAAGTAATCCTGATCTAGTCTAGCTCAAAATCTGGAGATGGGCCCGTATGGACTCCACTGCGACGCCTACTACTCCTGACTGGTTTCTCCAGCGGTACTGAAAGATAGTTCTACCTATAATAAAGTGTACCTTAACCTAAACTCAGCCAATTAAATAGTCTGTAAAGCCAAAGTATTAGCGCATTCCTTAGGTTTTCTTCAGATCTAGTTGTTGCGATTGATTATGAGGTTTTTAGTCCTCATTAATCCGAAAAGCCTAGTTATCCCCTTGATATTTGTGACTTGATGAGCATAATTAACCCTCTCAAACACTCAGACATGGTGGTGGATCCTATTACAGCTGCTAAGTGCATCAGAAGTTGGAGAAATCGCTAACTTCACACATGGAGGACAACTTTGAAGAGACTCGCACCCTCAACACCAGTCAGCCCGTCTAATGAGCTGTCTGGGTGCCCTTTTTTCTTATATCAACGTGCATTATGCAGCTCCCTTCTCTCGATCACATGAAATAAGATGAGAGGGTGCTGTGAACCTGACCAGTGGGTGAGTGGGGATGAAGGAGGTCTCATGGGAGACTTTAGAGGCACCCTTATAGCACCTTTGATTACCAACGCAGTCACCTCCTGACCCCTGTGAGCTTTGATCAGAACAGACTCACCAAACGCTGCATGTAGGAGCTGCTTATATTTCATTCCCCCGCCATCCCACAAACATTAAATTAAACATCAGTGCGGACGTGCCCAGGGTTGTATGTGATGCTAGGCTAGAAGATCTTAGCTCAGCAGCAAGAAAAACATACTCAAGGGGGTTTCATATCTGCAATATTAGGAAGGGAGTAGTGGATTTGATGCTAAACTCTAAACCGGTTACCGCTGCTAGATCTTGTACTGCTCCCAGATAACTACTATAATACAAATGTGTCCCTAGTTCCTAAAGAAAAAAGATTACACATTTGTAGCTCCAAGATACAAATATGGATAAACAGGTTGATTGTGTAGACTGTATAGAGAAATGGACATAGCTAACCTGCTAGCCGCTGTGTTCCAAATAGGAAGTGTGCATGGGCGCGCTTCTGGCTCCATCGACCCTGGTTACCACTCACTTTAAATAGAAAAATCGGCACCCCTCTATCTGTAACTGCTGCAGTGAGTGCTCCCTGTGGCCTGTATACTGTCCCTTTGCTGTCCACTACTTTGACGTATTTTTTACATACTTCTTCCATGTCTCTTCCATATTTTTGACCCTCTCCTTTGGCTTTACATGATCAGAGCCAGTCGGGCATGCGTGTTTGTTAGTGTTAGCCGTTCCTTCTCCGCATTCTGCCCGCGTTGGTTGGATATGGATCACGAGTAGATGTATTTTTCATGGCTCGTAGATAATTTATTTGTGTTTATTTCGACCCACGCTGACTCTGTTTGCTCTCTTTACACCAAAGCAGTGGAGAGACTCGTGTCAGGCAGATGTCAATCCAAAAATTCAGATTATAAAGATTATAGAGATTATAAACCAAAAGCGATGCAGCCAAATATGTGATTTTACAACATCAAGTGAAAAATATCCAATGAACATAAAACCCAGATGCTGACGCTCATATCCATGGAGATGTTAATGCTTTGCCTGAAATGTTTCACAGTATGGCATTAAACGTATATACATTTTCTCGGAGACAAGTAGGTAACACCACCAGGCCAAATTACAGTCCAGATCTGTGGAGAGGGGACCGCGCTCAAAAAATCTTTTAAAGGTATTTTGAGTTATTAAAAAAACAGGTGATTAAATAAATGCAAGATATATTTTGAAGTACTGTAGTTTAAGGCCATACAGCGGAACATTCCAGGCAAAGCAATAACATCTCCATGGAAACAACATTGTGCAACTTTAATAACAAGAAATATGTTTGTAAGTAGTCTGTTTTATTATACAGTTAAATGTGCACGCTGTAACTTTCTGGTGGAGGGTCCGCTACATGCTTGTGTCTATGGAGATGTTATTGTTTTGCCTGGAATGTCCCACAGTATGGCATTACACTTATTTATCTTGCATTTATTTCATTACAGGTGTTGTTATTGGCCCAAAATACATACATTCTTACAGTGGCTTTTATGGTGTCACCCATCAGTTTAATGCTATACTATGTAACATTCCTGGCAAAGTAATAAAATCACCATGGTGACAGGCAGATGGCCTCTACCAGAAAGGTTATATTATGCACCTTTGTAATATACCATCATTTTCAGAGCTGCATTTATGTATCTGATGCCTTTATTTTTTATGGCAGAAGTTATTACTGTAAACTGTCATTTCTTACTTTGTCAGATTTATAATGTGTTTTAGAGAATTCACTAGTGTCTCTTCAGGTTAATAATCCATTTGATTAAGATCCAAAGGTTAAGAATTGTTAAAACTCCCGGGGATAAAAACAGACAGAATCATTATTTAATACATATATTATCACATAGACCGACAGCTCATATGAGTCATGAGTCCATATGTGGGCAGTGACACTTTCTATATAAAGAAACTGTATTTCCACACACTATGTACATGTGGATGTCAGATCAGTGGATGTCAGATAAGAATCAACAGAAAAATGGGCTATAGTGTAAAAAAAAAAAAAAAATACTCAACTAGTCCCGGATAAGACTGCATTATAAATAACAGACACAAGGCAGTATGGCCATTGAAATCAAGATATTTTTTATTCAAACGCAGCAGAACTTAGAAAGAACAATATGAGAATGGTATAGGAGGAGGAAGTAGTAATAAATAACCAAAATGTATATTTACTCAAATGCTTAACAATATTATGACAACAGTAGAATACTTTTTATTCTTACTATATGGCCTACTCTACTGCAATAATGTTTACTACTACTACTATTGTTTCAAGTATACAGATCATTTCTTCAGAGTATGTTTATTTGTATCACTACCACTACTACCGCTACCACTACTACTACTACTACCTTTTTTTGAGAGCCTAGCCTGGAGTAACTCAGTGAGAAAAAAAGCTGTGCCTCACAGTTGACTCCCTCATGCTGTTGTTTGCCAGAGAAGCTTCTGGGCAGGTGACCCGGAAGGAGTCTATATCCTCACTACAACTACTACTACTACTACTATTACTAATATTACTTACTCCCTACCTACTACTACAACTACTAATATTTTATGATGTTTTAATTCTGTTTACTATTCGCCCCACTACCGATACCGATACTACAACTTCTAAAACTGCTATTTCACTACTGCTACTTCAATTTCAAACATACAGAAAGTTGTCCTATTCGTTTTTCTTGTTTGTTTATTTGTACTACTACTACTACCACCACTACTACTTATTACCACTTCTGTTACTACCACTTCCACAAATTTCAGCATCCCCTCCATGACAATCCATTTGTTTTGCACAGCGTTCTCTCCTATAGATTTCTCTCCCAACTGTACAGAGTTACACAAAGATGATTTGCTCTGCTCAATAATGCTTAGCTGTTTTGATGTTTTCTATTGTCTTTCAGGTGTGCACATACATTATGCAATCTCTACATTTGGCACATGCACCGCAGCTCTCTCTTGTTCCAGTACTGCACACAGCAAGTGGCTAGCACCGCCGCACAGATCACATGTACTCTAGAATGTATTTCCTTTCCATTATCACATCTTCATATTACATTATAATGTAGATAGCTGGACGAGGTTAGAAAAGCCTCATCAGTTTTATTCTGAGGTAGATTTTCATTGTAGATTTGGTGGTTAAAGAGTAACTAAAAATACACAGATCTTCTACAGATGGTGTAGGAAACGCTGAATAGTTCACACATAAATAAGAGCCCACACATGAAACACTTGTCAAAACTTCAAATGCGTTTTTCATCTTTTTGCGTTTTGCTAAGAACTTTAATTACTGGGTAAGATTGTACATAAAGGAATACTTTGTGGTACTTTGCCTAGAAAGTTCTACAATATGGTATACAACTTCTAGAATCTAGATTACATTTATTAAATTATTGGTGCTAAAAAAACAAAACAAAAAAAACTTCTTACTGTGAACAGGATTGCCTCTCACTAGATCTGACCAGTACTTGGCATAGTTGGCATAGTGCATCATTAACTGTCTCGACCATACACCATTATACTTCAGTAAATATAATGAAGAGGTTTGAGTCCGGGAGGGCATCCAGCATAACATTAGCATCTTTATTGTGCTGATTCCCGGGTTAAAAAAAGGAAGGTGGAAGAATTTGAAATGTGAAGAAGCTCATGAATTATTAACTGTGGCTGATGCTGATGAGGACTACCCAATGACTGCAAGCTAAAAGAACACAACTCTCTCTCTCTCTCCCTCTGTCTGCCCCCCTTTTCTCTCTTTATCTCTTTCATCTCTCTCCTTCCCCTTCTCTCTCTTTCTCTCTCTCCTCTATTTTCTTTCTTTCTTTCTTTCTCTCTCTCTCTGAACCCCTTCCCTCCCTCTCTCTTTCTCTCCCTCTCCTTCTCTCTCAAGGTCATCCCCCGCTCGGACATGGCTGGATTCAAAATTCCTCAGATGTCGTGCTAAATATTGACCGTCACCTGTGAGCTTCACCAACAATGCCCTCTGAACTTGTTCAAGAAGTAATATTTCAGAAAGGTGACCGCAGGTGCACGTAAATACAGTTTCAGATATAGTGCAGGAGGTAATAGTAGTAATAGTAGCAGTAGTAGCAATAGTAATACAGGCAGAATCATACCTGGAGTTGTGTTTTGTTTCATTCACACATGTTTAACACAAATCCTGCATATTTAGGCTGAGTTCTTCTGTCACACAGAAAACACTCTGTTCCACCTTGTGATGTCATGTGGCTCCACTCTATTTTTAAACTCGATTCATTAAATTCATTTAGACGGTTTCAGCCCTGGAACTGTTGGTCTCTACTGAACAAAAGGTAAAAGAAACTGTTGTGTGAATGAAACAAAACATAAGGTATGTTTTTGAGGGGGTAACAACACTATAACATGGCTTAAAGCAGCAGTCCCCAACCTTTTTTGCCCTACGGACCGGTTTAATGTCAGACAATATTTTCAGGGACCAGCGTTTGAGGTGTGGCGGATAAATACAACAAAATAATATGATATGACCTGCATGAAAACTGTGGTATTTTCTAAACATAATAATAAACACGAATCCACTCTACCTGTTGCTACTACAGCGTCCTCTTAACATCGTGACAACAGTGACCCTCAGTAATTGTTTCTGTCCTTCTTGTTCACGCTTTTTTCTTTCAAAATACTCCAAAGGCTTGTCTTTTAATGCAGGGTGCTTGGTCTCCAAGTGGCGAAGCAGTTTTGAGGGCTTCATTGCCTCATTCGAGAGCCGGTCGCCGCATATTATGCAGAGTGGGTTTGGTGCGTGGGAATCTTCCGTTGGGATAAATCCGTATTTTAAGTAGGACTCCTGATATTGTCTATTAAATGTAGCTTTCTTTTTCTTGGAAGTTGTAGGCTCCTCTTCTGTCTCCTGGCTGGGCCTTTTCCCCTTCGCAAAGAAACTTTCCAAAGATGTTTGTTTTTTACTCATTTTGCTAGCTCCTGGGTTTCATTTTAGCGGTAACCTGTCACGTGACTGAGAAGAGCGCCTTGACCTGCGTCAAGAATGACATAGACGGATGTAACAGAGAATCGGGTAATTTTTCAAAATAAAACATCTTTCAGATTCTGAAATAAATAAAACGGAAGTATTGTAAGTTATTTATTCTTTCTATGCGGCCCGGTACCGAATGACCCGCGGACCGGTACCGGTCTGTGGCCCGGGGGTTGGGGACCGCTGGCTTAGTTCACAAGAGTCTAATTTGAATAATATAGGACCTTTAATTAAGGGGTTAAGAGTTAGGGTATTAATTCATTATTAATTAAGTAGTTACTAAGCAGGAATAATTCTTAATAAAATATTTGTTCCTAATGAATTAACTCTTTGCTGAAGCTTTATTAAGGCTGCTAAGCACTGTTATTCAGTGTTACCCTAACTGAAGTAACAAGAGAAGTACTAGACAGCAATAACAGGAAAAGATGCAGTAGTTGCAGTAGTAGAGGAAGCACTGAGGTTGTAGTACTATCAGAAATAGCAGTAACAGTAGTAGTGGAGAAAATAGTATGTGTACTACTTATAGTCCTTTGCATTATAATCCATACATAGTTACTTTCACTTTATTTATTTATTTATTTTTTAAGTTTCTAGTTATATAGGCCTAGTCTTTACTTAGATGTATCGAATAATGTGACACCAAAACAGAAGCATCTAATATACAACTGTTTTCTCATTTCAATGTGGCCAGAAAATACTATCTCATAACATATATAGCAAATCATTTTAATTTGAGTTTTGACTCTTATTTTGTTAGTTATTTTTACTAATGTCAGATCCATCTTTGAACACAAGAATACACCATAATTCCTCTAATGTCAGTTTATAATCCAGGTTTTATTAGTTGTGCCCGTGGCCATAATCTGCTCTCATTGTCAGACGGCAGCACAATACTGGAGCGTGCACGCGCAGCGGCCATTTCTACAAGAGGCCAGGCAGCTGTTGCACAGATTAACCAAGATCACAAGATCACCAGCGCTTTCTATCCAGGCCTCACCAGGGAATGAAACTTTTAGCTGCAATCACATAGCAAGACATTATCTCCAGCTTCACTTTTCACAGCCTTTTTAGTGAAGAAACCACTTCTGAGAAATCCACCAAAATGTCCATCAGACAAATTTGTTCTAAGTGTGTGAATGAGCCAAATAGGTCATAGCACGAGAGCAGGCCCTTCTCTGTCACGGTGCAGTCTAATTGTCCACTTTCCCATCATTCTGCTGGGAAAAAAAACAAAAAAAAAAACATAGCAATTTGGTTTATTTGGCTGTTTGTGCTGTTGAGATGTGGAAATAAAATTAAGTAGTTGGACTAAAAGAGATTCAGTACTTGGCATAACTTCTGCTGTTACCATGATTAATAGTACTGATACTACAACTGATGGAACTACGGCTACTACTTATATTTTAAGTATACAGATCGTTCTCTTACTCCTACTACTACTACCACTACTACTACCACTACTACTACAACCATTACCACCTACTACAACTACCTATACCACTACTAGCAACTACTATTAACTACTGCCTGGACCTATTACCTACTACCACTACTCGTACAAAAATGATTTATTTCTTTTGATTGATTGATGTGATTGTGTTGTGTTGTCTATATAAATGTCATGGTAGATATTGTGTGGGTCAGAGGGATCGTTGTGGTGATGAGGATGTACTTAAGCAGGACAGGCTTAGCCCCCAGTCGTCAGCTGAGGCAGGGCTTTATTTCACCATGGCAACGAGCCACTGTAAACACTATGGCGTGCCAGCGTGGACTTCAGAGGTATAAATGTTAAGTCGGGCCATGCACTGTGAGTAGGTCACATGAGAGAGTGGTAATGCACTATATGCCAGCAATTAAAACCGCTAATACTAGTAATACTATGGCAAGCAACGCAGTACTGATGTGAGACCAATGAGTTTTGTATTAACACACATTAGAACTCCTCGACTACCAATCCCAGCTTGAACTAAACTAAGAATTAAATTTAAATGTAGAAAAAACACATCTAAAAAGTAAACGTATTTCCTGGTATTTTATTATAACATTCTGTATATTTATAATTGTAGCTTAGCTTTTTGTTTCTGATGTTATGATTGATGCAAATCAGGATTAGCATGTAATGTAATCTAATCTAAACACTTTTAAATTTGAGTAAAAAGCAGCTATTGTTTCAGATACTTTTCAATACCTTGTCAATATAAATATATATTTACAGTTTGGGGTTGATCCATCTATACCTAATGAATCTCTCTGTCCAGTAACATAATTTAACAGAACAGAATTTACATGGGGCCCATTCACACTTCCTCCTCCTGGTTTTGACCCAGTTAGTATATTTGGTTTGATCCTATTCTAGTCCTGGTTCAGTCCTGATCTAGTCCATGTTTATTAAACGGATCTACCTTACATTTATTCAATTACAGGTGGCTTTATAACTCAGAAATACCTAGAAAGATCTAACCAGTAACTTGATTTGGTCTGCATAATGATAAGAAGGTTTAAAGCCACACTGTGAAACATTTCTGACAAAGCAACATCTTCATGAAAAGTCACACAATGCACCTTTAAGTCTCCATTTTGTCCCAGTTTTAATGTAACATTTTAAGCGTGAATGCAGTCTTATTGAGCAAGTTGAGCAACACCTTTTATTGAAATTTCCTACTTTGAATCCACAAATGGAAAACTGCCAAAAAGAAAGAAAAAAAAATATATCAAATTCATCTAAAGGTGTCATAATGATAATGAAATGATAAGAAAATCTGTTACTTACATCTGGCAGTGATTATAATGAGAAGTCGATACCACAATAAAGCGCATCACAACAATGCCATAGGTCTAATTATTCATACACTTTTCTTATCACACTCTGCTCACATCCTGGCAAAGTATACAGAACATGCTCTGGTACACGCAGTAATCTACAGCCTAGAAAATATCGAATTAACCTTAACCATACAAGAAGAAGGAAAGTGGGCGCATGCAGTCTCGCCATCAGCATTGGGGCGCCTGGGTTTTTAATGATGTTTCCATGCTTTCAACACAGAAGAACATCTTGTCTAAAGTGCACTTATATGCTTATACAAAGACCTACAGGCCCTTTGACGCTAAGTGCTTTTAGTTATAGCATACACCATTCTACCATATTGAACGCTGACTACTTGTAATGTAAACAATTGACATGTTTACAATCCTTACGTAACCCCATATTGTAGTCGATGTGTTTTCCTGTGTCATGTTTCTATGTTTTATAACTGAACCCTTGTAATCATAGTGAATAATGGGACTATTTCAGCAAAAGACAACTATAACAAGCCCAATTGACATGAATGATGCCATCTGAAACATTACAGTTAATATGATGGTGAATAAAACCGCGATTGGCCCAAAGGCTTGGTTCCATTATGCTTGAATGAGCCAGTTGTTTTATCAGTTGTTTTATATTGCATCAACCTAGGAAAAAAGTAAATGCTGGCAGGATCGTGGTAGCTTGGTTGCGCGGGGCTCATCGATACATGTATTTTCAATTATTTGGTTTAATTAAGCCAGATTTGAAAAATGAGCAGGATCAAGTCTTTTCACTGATGACATTTGACTTGACTGTAGCAGAAAAGCTCTCCACAATGGACGCTAACATTTTCATAAAAGCTCCATTGTAATAATACTCGTGTCATGTTAAAAATCTGCATAAAAACCAAAGTAACCTTCTTGTACGAATTAGCGTGAGTAGTATGAGAAGGGTAGTTCTGCTATAGGGAGTACAAAATCTGTTATTTATACACTTTTTACACTCTTTGCATCATTAGGCATAACATTAAAAAATAAATGTGATATGTTTATAGCATAACATCAAATTTTTCATAACAATAACATTACAATTCGTTCATTTAAGTTATATCATGACACTGACATATATCACAAAAAGTATCTCTTTTCCTCTACAGCAAAGTAATGGAAATAATATGACAACTACTGTATATTTTTACTACATTATTAATAGTTACATATCTGTTTTTCTAGTTTATTTCATTGTAAAATGGTGATTACACTTACATCACGAGTAGACTTAAAAAGACTCATAGTTTAGTCATATTTTTGGACAATAATCAGGTAGTAACTTAATTAAGGGGTAAGGGTATTAGTTGAAAGTGCACTGTGTGACTTTTGTGGTGGAGGGTTTGCCACTTGCTTGTCTCCGTAGAGATGATATTGCTTTGTCTTGAATGTTCCATAGTATGACATTAAACTTAAATCCTACATTTAATACAATTACAGGTATGTTATTGCTCATAAGTTCAAAGAAAGAAAAAAAATAATAAATAATACATTCATACAGTAAGCAGGGTAACATCTCCAGAGATCTGACCTGTAACTTGGCCTGGTGACGTTACTTGCCTGTTACCACGGAAACAGACATGCAACATACGAGGCATAGCAATAACATGGTTAGCTATTCCCACGCATAGTTCCTTTAATTTGGCACATACCTTGCACGGACAAAAGAGGGCATATATAGGCACTGTCAATCATGCTCGCGTCGGGGGTCTTAGCAGCATGGGCACCCAACGGGAGAGCACGGCTGTAAATAGGACCTACATGTGTGGACGTGTAAAGATGGTATTTAGGCTCATGACGCCAAGACAGCAGAAGAAATGTGGCGGACTTCCTGGTTTATTTCAGCAGTTTTTTTTTTTTCCTTCTATCCTCTCCTGTTCTGTCCACTGATGACCCAAGCATCGATCTATCGGACAGTTTCTTCATTAACTGTACCCCAGGACCAATTAGGAGCAAGCAGGGATTTCACACTGATATCCTAAATGAGTCCAACGTCTACTCTGAGAAGTCAATCTTGTCCTAAGAAACTTTTCAGAAAGACTAATTATTTTCCAGCGTTATCTGAAGTATGAATATTTAATGTATTCAACTTTTCAGCAAATATTATAATCTAGGCTCACACTTACACACACACACAAACACACAACCAAATATGGGGACTATACCTCGAACTAAACCAGGACTAAACAAGGACTATGACAAGACTAAACCAAGTCTACAACTCAGGCTGGTTACGCTATTTTCTGATCTATGTTATAATGTTTCCTCATCACAAATATACCTTGAGTTGTGTTTTGTTTGATTCACACATGTTTAACACAAAAATCCTGCATATTTAGGCTGAGTTCTTCTCTCAAACAGAAAACGCTTTGTTCCACCTTGTGATGTCATGTGGTAATACGGGAAGTGCACCAGAATCATTTGGATCATTTCAGACCTGGAACCAACAATCTCTACTGAACTAAAGATAAAAGGTAGCTATTAAGTTGAAAAGATTAAGTTGTTTTTTGTTTTGTTTTTTAATTTATTCAATATTTGACATTTTATATCTTGTTTTCAGTGCCATTATTATTTGTTCTCATGTTTACTGTGGAAACACTCATGAATATAACTTCTCTCAATGAGTTTCCCCTTTACAAATAGATGTTACTATAAAAATAATTGTAACTTCACTTTTAAGATTATTTGGAGACCTACTTAAAAAGCTGGCAAAACAAAGTCCTCTTGTATTGATCCTTTCTTCTTCCTCCTGCATTTCAAATAAAGCGCTAAATGACAAATGTATTGCTTTTGTGGCGCCTGTTAATTAGCTCACCTTCGTTAGCCGTCACACATCAAACCAGAGTCAGACTGCACTTTGTACCCTTCCCCAAACAAGCTCATTTCGATTTTTCTCTCTTCTCTCTCACATCTTTTTGTGCTTTGAATAAACAACTATCTTTGTTTTTTTTTCTGACGCCTTCATTCACAGAGAGCTTGTTTTCCATCTCCGCCATTGGACCAGGAAGTGCAATCAATCACTGTCAAGCTTAAAGCACTCTACTTTTCTATTTCATATTTCCTCAAGCAAAATGCGTACACCTTTATTTATAGTTTTATATTATACAAAATTCAACAATGACTTGCAGTTTGAGTATCTGTGTTACACTTTGGTCAATGGCGTTTTTAACACTAGAGACTTTAATTGTGTTTGGAATGGATTTGATGGATGGCCTGTAGATGTAATGCCTTATTACACAAGGTAGATTAGCCTTTCTGAAAATGTGATTGATTTTTATTTACTCCATTATGACAGCGCAGAGTTCACATCACGTGCTTCTCGCGGTACTGCTCTAAGTGGAATAGACCGATTCCTGTGTGAGATGGTGGCAGTAAATTACAGCCTCGTTTCAGATCTGTCACAAAGAAAAGAACATAAAGCCACTATAAGGAAAACAGATAAGACCAATAAGAGCAGATAGAAGGAGTCACCAGTGCATGGCAGTGAGCATTTATTCTATAGACATAATGTTGCTATCTGCTTGGTCTTATTTTTGGCATGGAATCTCAGTTTTATTCCCATTTTACCCTGTATATATGTTATGTTGATAAAGTGTATACATTCAGAGTGGATTAACTTAAATCTAAATATTGTTTTAGATCAACATAAAACAATGAACAGAGGAAATGATTACATATTGTGTTTTATTTTCTCTCTGTATTTAATTTTGCCTAAACAAAAACGTTGCAAAATTTGGTGAACTTGGTCCAGATTTCTTGCTATGAGAGAGCAACTACAAGGAACAAGTACAAATCCAATGTGGAATGAGCCTGAGCATTGTAAATGATCACATCCCCTTATCATGTTTGCGTCCCTGTTTTAAACAAGTTTAAATGCAGTTACCCCTCTAGTGAAGTGTTTTGTGAGTGTGTGTTTTTGTAGTCTCATTTTGAACTCTCTGTGGTTGCCATTTGAACATTTTAGTCAAGAATGGGAGCCCTTTGAAAATGGGGGAAAAATCTTTGGGGGAGCTATGGGGCTGTATTGGCCTTTCTAGGGGAGGCTAGTGCCCCCTCAAGGCCCCTCCTGGCATCGCCCCTGGAAGGTCTGCCGCTTGCCTCACTCAGACATTATTGCTTTGCCTGGAGTATTCCACAGTAATTACACTTATCTATGTGCATGGGGACAAGCCGGAGGCACCACCAGGCCAAGTTACAGATCAGATCTCTGGAGAGGCTACCATGCTCTCTGCAAAAATGAACGTTTGTCAGGGGATATTTAAAGCATGAAAACAAGATTCAAGAACAGGATTACATCTCCATGGAGACAAGCATTTGGCAAACTCTTCCCCAAAACCCTACCTAGTGCAACTTTAAAAATCCAAAATTCATGAATTAAATGTTACCAGAAAAAAAAGAGGAAAAAAAAAAACACTGACACCATTTAAACTGAACTAAACATAATCTAAAGATTGTATTGTACTAAGCCTTTCAGATAATATAATACAAAAATGTAGTTATGTTTATTTTACTAGAGCGAGTCCTTAAACACAGCCTTGCACTATACGCCCGTAGACAGTAAAGCGCTCGTGCCTGCAGAAACACCACCTCCAGTCTGATCACATGGGCCTCTCTCTGGGAGCGGGCCATTATAGATTGCCTTTGAAAGGTCAAGCTCGCACATGTATAAGGACAAACACTCACTGCCACGCTACGGCTCTGCTCTCAGATAATGCATTACAAATTTGACGCATCTATTGCTTTTTCTGTCCCAATTGGTGCTCCGAGACGTGAGGAAAATAAGGCTATTGTGTGCGAGCGAGCATGAGGGAACAGCGTATTGTGCACGGTATTTGCACAGATCCGGCCTGTTGCTAACGCTGCTAATTAAAAAGGGGTGGCAGGAGACCTCAATGCCTCCCAGCAATGTTATGGCAAAGCTAGCACAAGGAGAGGGCTACTTTTATTATTTAATTCAGCATTAGCATACGTATTACAACTATAGGTACAAAATGTGTGAAGCCTGTAGCAGTTTTAAGTGTGTATGTGTGTGTGCGTGCGTGTGCGTGCGTGTGTGTGTGCGTGTGTGTGTGTGTTAGCCATCTCCAAGCCTATTCCCAGTGTAATCACTTTGGGAATGCCAGGTGAATGCAGTAAACTAGACAGTAGGACACAAATGTGGACATGCAGCTATACTTAGCAGTTCATTATCAGCGTCACCCAGGGAGAAAGGCGTTACATGAGCGAGCTAATGCGCAGCTAGAAACCCTGAAAATGGCACACGTCAGCGCTTTGATTACAATACAAAGTGGCTATTATGAAAAACATTTGGATCCAAAATATATGTGTGTTTTGTGATGTTTTAAAAGGAGATGGTACTGCAGCTGCTTCCTATGTCAGTTCCAAGCCTGCATAAATGGAGAGTGAGAGGACGTACCTTGAATTCAAAACAACATAATATAGACTGAAACACAATATATATAAAATATGATACTTTAACACTAACAGATATTGGGATCAAATGTACTAATAATTTATATGTAATTTGCTCATTGACTTCATTCCATGCTTTTTGGGCACATTATATTGACTTTCCTAGAGACCGATCCTAACCTTAACTATAGTGCCATAGTAGAAGTACTTATATACTTATATTATATACACAAAATACAGAATATGAAGCAAGTTATATATAATTATGTAGTAATGTAAGGAAAAAGTAAGAAAAAATGAAATAACTCAAATAACTGTTAGATTTTATGAAATTCCCCTAAGTATCCACCCATTGCTTTATTGACAGTGCAGCAAACCATGTTGTTGATCTAATAATAAAGCATCACAGGTCTTAAGTTTTCCCCATAAGAGAAGCAGGTTCCCATGAACTGAATGCCAATATAGATTCTAGTCCCCACAATGTGATGAATAGCCGCCCACACACATGCAATACACACTAAAATGCAAAACGATCTTATATACTTACAATTCAGATCATGTTCCTATAAAGCAACAAACAATAAACAAGGCCACTTCAATCTTGTATTCCATCACACCTGCAGTTCTCAACAATTTGTCTCTTTTTCAAACCATAACCTAATATTACTGCATACAATATTTGCTTATCTGCAGGTTAACCAGGCTTTTTATTGTGGCAAACACTCCCATCAATATCACCATTTCAGACAGCTGTGAGCACAAACCAAAAGCAAACACCAATAAATTAATCCCTCAAACCCTGCTGCTTTGAAGTCAATACCAGACCAAAATCCTACTTCTGACATGACCAAAATATCACCCATAAACAAGGCAGACGTTAGCACACAGACACACACACACACACACAGAGCTCCAGACAGGCGGAGCTTTCAAAAGAACAATCCTCCTTAAAGATTAGATGTGCTGGCTTTATTTCCTCCGGAGATCACAAAATCGCAAAACCGAAATACAACATATGCACTGGCTATTTTATTAGATACTGTTCCAAGCAGGTGTGTATAATGCACAATAAGTGAAGTTTAGAGACTTATTCAGTTTTATGCGAGATTGAAATTGTGTTTTGTTATGTGCTGTTGTGCTATTTTCATTTATTACTACTATACAATGATGATAACAATATTCTTTTTTAGACAATAGACAATATTTGTAATCTTCTAGAAGTATTGATTGTTTTACAACAGTATCAACACTATTCAGTACCTCTGTTAGTATTGATAGTATTAATACTGAATATCAATTTGAACATCCCTAGCTGAAACATGTAAAGCAGGGGGGAAAAATCTCTCTCTGACAAAAAGAACTGTTATTTAATACATTGCCATGCAGTCTTAGTAGTAACAATTTAGGAGCGATAAAACTTGTCATATTTATGTGATTTTTTCAGTATCAATACTTACTGCATTTTTAACATCAATTAGCCCCAGCACCATGGTATGACAACTCTACTCTACATTGACAACTCTATAAATAACTACACAAAATCCAAGATATTAGAATAGCTCAAATAAAGTGTACCTCATAAATGGATTTAGGATTCATAAAACAGGATGAGTCTTCTGCCTTTTTAACGTTACCATTAAGGAGAATTGATACCAGAGCTTTGGACTATGTCATTTACACACAGGCTTCATTTAGCAGCCTGTCTATATTCTAATCCAGTCCAATTGAAATAAATGAACAATGGCAGTCAGACAATTACCAGAGTTATGCCAAATGGCCATATTAGAAGAATAACTAGTCCCAATCAAGATGTCAGAAAAACTAGGCTTGCGTGTCAGAAATGCATTGATCGCTTCCCGTAACAGTCACAGCTGAAATATCTCCAGTATTGACACATCGCCCCAGTTTAAATCCAATGTAATTTGTTCTAAATTCAATCCTTATTTTGCTATACCCAAAGGTGCGGCTGCAAAATGACCGGCAAATTAGGATACCCCCAACTACTTACTGATGGAAACACGGTCTAATTGATAGAAATTGCAGAGTTTCTCCCCAACTAGCCCGCCTGACACCACTGCAATCAAAAAGCAGCATCATCTCCCTGGTATTCCAATGTTGTTGCAAATGAGGTGAGAAAAGGTGGTGCAGAGGTGAGCAAAAGTTTAATCTGAGGTGCTTCATTTTTCATGGTAATGTTTAGAAAAAAAAAAATTACAATGTGACGCGTAGCTTAAAAAATTTATTCTGAGTTTCTTTTTGACACCAAATACTTATCGCTTTTCTCACATTAGAAACACATTTACACAGCTTCTAAAATGATCTGTACTAGCACCGCGTGTGTGTATTCACAGAAATGTGACAGGAAAATATGATGTAGAACTTAAAACCTGATTTTTAAAAATGTCAAAAACATTTTAAGCCACCTTTAGTGGTCCAAACGTGTTCCTCATTTGCATTGCTAACATCCTAATTAATACACAAATTTCACAATTTTGAGAAGCACAGTGTTGTCGTTGCCCTAATTTGAACAAAAACTAGCATTCTAACAGCTCACTAGCAATACTTCCTGGTTCAGGGTCGTTACAAACTATTTGTAAATAGATACCATAGACTGTATATATAAATGGACATAGCTAAACTGCATTTGCTCCATCGACTCTGGCTCCAATTCTCTTTCTATTGAAAAAACGTCACCACTCTCTCTGTAGTTGCTGCTGTCATACTCATCATTTTGGTCTTAAAATGTTCATATAAACCTGCTCTACATGATGCTGGGGTTTTTATTTGGCTATTTTGTCTGTAAATTAAGATATGAACATGAATAACGGATACATCAGGTGCCTTCTTTCCCCGATGTTGCTCCCGCTAGCGTTATCAACAGTGACAGCTGGAAGATACTTGCAGTTGTAATTCCAAATATGGCACTCCAAATTCACCCCTATAACTGCTAACCTTGATGAGCTTCATTTGACCGGAGCCAAACACAATGGGTGACATCACACACAGTGCACTTCTTGATACAGACAATTCTCATTTCAACCCTCTGCAATCTGCCTGTGTTGGGGCAAGACAAATTTTACTTTATCACATGAACAAATAGAGTACTGCCCCTTGTCCAATTTACAACTACGCTACAATTGGGGCTTTAAGTCTCTTACCAGCAATGACAAGAGAATAAAAAAGCTTCTACCACAACAAGCCTAAGTGTCTGTGTCCGTGGAGACCAAAATGGTTAAAAAGCCTGTATTATTCATATTTAAATAACAACCACTTTCCACAACTACTTGTATTTAGCTCCACTGTGGAAATACGCCAAATCTCTCTATACTAAGGCACTTTTTTGTCTTTGTTTTCTTGTATTGTGTGGATTTAAAGGTGCATAATAACTTATTTAGTGGAGGGTCTGCCACTAGTTTGTCTCCATGGAGATGTTATTGCATTGTATGGAATGTCCAACAGTATGCCAAGTTACAGGTCAGATCTGCGGAGAGGCGGTCACTCACAGTAAGGATGCATGCTATTCAAGGTATTTTTAAACACATTTCAGACATAGTACACCTTTAATGTTATTGTTATATAGAATAAATCTGCGTTAAGATATATGCTGCTATTGTCAATGCGTGAACAATAGCAGAATCAACTTAGCATTAGCATTTAGCAACTGGTAAATACCCAAATCCATGTTTTAGACAGGCCCGACCACAGATTTGATGAAGCCAGCATTCAATAGAAAATATAAGTAGAAAATGTTTCAACTCCTCTGGTTTGAAGCCAGGTACATGGAATGCTAAGAAACTATAGGCAACATATATATTTATTGTTTTCAGATGGGTGAAGCTCAGAGTATCAGTATATAGTTCCTCTAATTGTAATACTACTTACTCTATGTATTTGTGTATTCTGTACCACGTTGCGCTATCCGTCACGAGCTAAAACGCTGTCCAGAATGATGACTCTGGTAGCTGAGAGGCACAGCTAATATTTTATCACTTGTACCTCGGTGGAATATTAATTCTCCTCAAACAGGGCAGCTCCCAGCACATGAATACAATTGGACCCAGGCTGATTTAAGACCCATGGGAAAAGAGGCAGACAAACAGGCTCACCAGGAAAAGAGCTAAACCTATCTCCCACATTAGCCATACAGTTTAGTGTTGCCATTTTAATCAGTCACAGCAATAACAAGGTATCCCCAAGGTTATTAAAGTGTTAATAAGCGTGTCATAGTGTCAGAATCAAAATGGAGACTGTATTCAATTTTAAATTATTTATATTTTATATTTATACATTTTATTTTAATTTGATAGTTTATTACTTATTTTTCTATTTTATTTTGACTTGTACATACGCAATTATTTTTATAATTATGTCTCATTTGACATCTGTCTCTTGCCATCTTTTTGCTATACCATCTATTTTTGTTGCTCTTTGTTATTACATTATATTGTGATGAGTGACGACTGTATCCAAATAATTTCCCTTGTGGATCAATAAAGTTTGACTAAGTCTAAGTCTAAATCATGTGTCTCGTGAATGCTTTCTACACTCCAAATAATGAAATCTTCATCCAATTAAAATATTTTTTCAACTAATTCAGATTTTAGAAACCTATGTTCATATAGTGTAAACATTTAGTTATCTTGAGTATGGCTCAACTATTTGGGAAAAATATCTAATTGCGATGACAAGCATTGTAATTGTGAGTCTATTTGGGATTTATGTTTTAATAACAAGACAAGAACAATGTTTCAGAACATGTTTGTACAGATCTAAACTACAGGGTTAGCACACATAAAGAAAGACAGCAGATCCGCTCTGATTTGCAGTGTATTTATTGGTGGTCACGCCAGTGTGTTTTGGCTACTTTTGAGTCTTCATCGGGGCTGTAGTTTACAGGACAATTTGCTGTTTGTGGAGGGAATTATGGCCTTTCCAATTTGCTAATTGCGTCCATTTAAATTTGATTTGATTCCAATTAATCTTGCCATCCTTATTCTGAGCGTAAATTTCCCATAAAAATTAAATGTTTTTTGGATAATGAATAAATTCAACAATACGGCAAGTTTTGAATTGATCAGTACTAAAGAAGAATATCATTCCTGTCTTTAGTCAGTGCTTATATAAAAATCACATTGTGCAGATTGATAAAAAAAAGACAGTAGAACAACAGTTTAAAACAATGTTATGCAAATTCTCTTTCAGTTACTGTGCATTGTTTGTAGAAAGTAGCTGAAAATGGAAAAAAATTAAAAAAGAAACAGGACATAAAAAGTAAAACAACAATGGAAGCGCCAGCATCTGGTAATGACTAGCAGTTGCCTTAATGGCTAGTTGCCGTTTTAATATAAGAGGATCAATAGTGTCCATAGAGTTCCATAGCGCTGCTGCCAACACCATAAGATACACACATGTGTTAAACTGCTCACATCCAGATTACACAGGGATTCTAACTGCCCTGTAATGATGAGGCGTGAACAGGCCCATAAGCGCCATAAGCACCCCCTGCAGTAGCTGTCCTATTACCATTACCACAACATAACACTAATGGAAGCAACACCACAATATTTTCAGATCTGTTCCAATTGTACAGGAGGAGACAGCTAATGCAGCCACAGTCCCCAGACACTGTCCACTGTCCAGTAACAGCCATATATGTATATACTGTAGTGATCTGAATGTTTAAGGATATGATTTATTGTGTGTGCGTGTGTATTTTAGTTACAAAGAAGATGATTCCTGATGAATTCCTAAAAGTTTAGTTTTTTTTCTCCCCTTTATTATAGTACTTGTATTTCTAAGTAGGTTTCTACTTTATTTATTAAAGCAACACTGAGTAACTTTCTGGAACTGGTAATAAAGTTAAAACCATACTTTAGAACATTCTCTATGGAGCAAAAGGAACAACATCTCCATGGAAACAAGCAGACCCTCCTCCAGGGTAAATCAAAGTCAAGTTTGTGGAGATGCAAGCCCACTCACGTAAGGACAGATGTTTTATACACATTTTATACACAGTTTCATATGCTTTTTTTTTTTTTTTTTTTGGCTAAAACGTTACAAGGTGGGATTTGTGAAATAAATAAATCCATATCTAGTTGACTAATGAAACACTGGGGTCCAAATACTACATTTCTACATTTATCAATACCATAATAGACAAAGTGTAGGTTTCCATTGTAATCCTAATCCTAAACGCAGTCATGTCTGATCTGAACAGATTAAATTCAAAGATTCCAGACAGGATCATGACTCCAATCTCAGCTCCGATCTCAATTTCAAAATAATTACATTTATTCTTTTATTTACCACATGTATAAACCTACACAGCACATTTCTATCTACCAACCCCCCCTCCCTCCACTGTCCTAACTATACCCCATGTAATGTTCCTGTGAAACTGCTGATGATGAAAGCTAGCCGCTCCACTGCGCACGCTGATCTGTTTGGGTAGATTTTCATAGAGCAGACCAAATGTCGCGTAATGACAACCACAAATAATGCTCATAAGTATTAACTGTCTTCTCACATCTGGACCCATAAGCCTGGTTAAGCGCAGTCTGCCAAAGAGGATGAAAAAAACTAAACAAAAAACAATCTAAAAATAGTACATACCGTTAAATATATATAGTCGTAGTATCTGAAACGTTTACATATTATAGTTTTATTTTGTGGTGGTAAACAGACTGTGAAAAGTCTGACAGTAAAATTTCAAATCTCTCAGTCCAATCATAAGTTCTGCTCGATCAAAGCTGTGACTACGCGACATCTGGACTATTTGACTCACAAAGATCGTAACCCTCCTCTCTATTTTCTCGCCATGGTTCAATGCCAATTTTGTACGGCAACAACTTGAATGGGTCAGAGTGGATTAGGGCTTTGCAACCTTCATAAAATTGGAGATTTTTAAAATTGGTATTTTTGTATTTCTTTTAAACATTTCTGCAATAAATTGAGAGGAAAGTTTATACCTTTGCCAACGATTTTTATTACTTGGCTTTGACAAAGTAACATTAAATAGGGTACTGCTTTGCCAAGAATGTTCCAGAGTATGAAATTTATGCTACATCTCCATGAAGACAAGCAGGTGACACCACAGGGACAAGTTACAGGTTGGATCTGTGGAGAGGCAACCCAGCTCAAAGTATAGGATTGTCTCCTTTTTCACACTAGAATCATTTGGATAATGTCAGCCCTGAAATTGCAAATCTCTACTGAACAAAAGGTACTAGTAAAACTACCACTTCATGACATCACAAGGTGGAACAGGGCATTTTGAGACTAATAAAGGGTTACTCAAACGTGTGTGAATGAAACAAAACACAACTCCAGGTCTGTTTTTGTGGAGGTAACATTATAACATGGCTTAAAGCTCTCAGTCAGTTTTCTGTAATATAGAACCTTTAATGAATAAATGTAAACAAGATAGGTCACTTTAATGTCATACTGCAGATTCTTACAAGAAAAGCAATAACATCTCCATATAGACAAACGGGTAGTGGACCCTCCAAGAGAATAGTTACATAGTGCAACTTTAATTCATGAAATTTTACTATTGCAAAAAAGCAGTAACAATTGCCACAGTAAAAGTACTTCTCAGAGAGCTTCTGGTGGTGGCTACTTGCTAGTTATGCTAAACTGTGAGCTAGTGTATTGTTGCATTTTTTGTGTCCAAGTCATTTCCTTTGTGGATCAATTAAGTCGAGATTTTCTGTTCAAATTCTCATGCCAAAGAAAACATCTTTGTGGGTAAACGGTGTACACATTTACTTCTGCCGCAGTATTCTCTCCCACTCGGCTCCCTGGTGTTTTTGTGCACTAAAAGTCTTGACAAGCTGTCAGCCGAGCGAAAGAAGACAGCATCAACATACAAAGCACTCACTGCACCTGCAATCTGCTCCACTAGTAACAGCACCACACTACCATATGTACATACAGTCTACTGGACACTCAAGGTCAGACAGGGCACGTGTAGCAGCCAGCCCACAGGAGGAACCCACGCTCTGTTTGTGACGACGAATCCATGGGGGAACAGAAGAGATGTGTTATAACTCAGCTCATGATAATTACTATACCGCCTTATCGTTCAATATATGAAAGACAGAATATCTTAGGTGTCAGTATTTATTGTGTGTACATTTTTACAAGTTTTTGATTATTTTTTGGCTATGTGATGAGATTTAAGCTGTAAAAGATTGAATTAATAACACTAGGAACTAGGATTTACGGATGCAAATTAAGTACTAAAGTATTTCATTATGCTATTTATCTATTGCAGCTCATGTTTTTAACAAGATTGCAAATTTAGAATAGTTTTTGTGGTTTAAATCTGCTTTGGGGTTGTTGTGTCAGTGCCATAAATCAGTTGTAATATTATTGTTTATCTATATTTACTTTAGCACTATATCACAGTTCAAAATGTAGTATTTAGGCCTAGTTACAATATATGGTTTGACATCTTTCCATATGATAGCAGAATATATTTTAGGCTATATGTGAAATCAGCCAGTTCAGCAGGGGCCAAATACAGCAGACCACAACTCAAGGGCATCAATAGAAACAAAATTAAAGGTGCACTTTGTAACTTTTCTTTTGACGGGCCTGCAATTAGCTTGTCTCCATGGAGATGTTATTGTTTTACATGCCATGTTACACAGTATGGCATTAAACTTATCTAGCATTTATTTCACTAGATGTTTTTACTGCACAAATATACCACAAAAACATGCATTCACTTGCAGAAACAGATCAGTTTAATGCAATACTTTGGAACTTTCTAAACAAAACAGTAACATATTCATGGAAATGTGTAGGTAGTGGTCCCTCCAGAAAAGTGCAGTGAATCTTTAAGGGTCCTAAATTACACAAAATGGATTTTTGTGAGTTTTAGGCCATGTTAGAATGTTGTTACCTCCTCAAGAACAAACCTGGAGTTGCTCAAAATCCTGTGTTCCACCTTGTAATGTCATGAAGCGTTAGTTTTCAAGTTAACAGCTACCTTTTACCTTTTGTTCAGTAGAGTTTGGCAACTCCAGGGTTGGAATTATGCAAATAATTGTTGTGAAGGTGTCTGGATCTTGAAAACACAGTGTGAATGAAACAAACAAAACGCCTTGTAAGTTTTTGATAGGGAAAACAACATAACAGATCAGAAAATAATGTGATATGGGCCCTTTAAAGGAATCACAAAAAAATCATTAGTTTTATATTCTGACAGCATTCTAAACTCCAAAAAATAACAATGATATCCTTATTACCTGAACCAATGTGTACTCAAACTTGTAGTGCTTGAGTACTTATTGTCTGTGCAAATACTTACTGCAGTAGTGTATATTAGGACTGAGTCAGGCATAGAGCGGTGTCACCTGACTGCCCCCCGGGGACACTGGTCTATATCTGCACACTGGAGCAGGCCTGGATGAGATTTGCAGAAAAGAGCCGCCGTGTTTTGGGAAGAGTCCATTTTGGCTCAGATACACTCAATCTCGCTAAAGCCAGCCTCCTGTATCTCCCCACTGCATTTGTATCATTTGAAATCACAATCTTGGCAGCGTGTAAGGCGTGAAAACTGCTTCTTCTGAACCTCAATCTTGTACCTCTCTCTCTCCCTATACACACACATACACTCGCTCGGCCTGTCCACACACGCACATACACACAGCAGTGGGTAGTACTGCGTTACATTTACTTGAGTAGCTTTCTGACACATTACTTTTACTTGAGCAACATTTAGTTTGAAGTAACTGTATAACTTTTGGTGATTCTTCCCACTTGATAGTGATGAAACAGTGTTTAATAATTTGCGCTTCTCACACATTCACACATTACATTCACATAGCAATTTTATTTATTTATTTTTTTTGTAAATTATGTGTCTATTCTTTGGAAATAGCTGTATCTGTTCATTATTATTGTTGTGTTTGTCTGATTAAAACAAAAACACATCAGGTTTTAAATGCATTTTACTAATCTAATCTAATCTAATCTAATTTAATTTAATTTAAGGAGTAGTTTCACCAAATAGTTTTTCGAGTAATTGTTTTTCTCTGGGGTTTAGAATACAGAGTTGGCCACCGGTGAATCTCCCAGAGTTCAGAGGGGCGTGACAGGTGGAATAGTCACTGAGGGACATGCATGGTCCATCTGTATCAAAACAAATATGGCTGTTAACGGGGGGAAAAGAAAGGGAAAAAACATATATATAATAAGGGACTAAAAATATGGATTTCTGCAGAATCCATGAGCAAAGCACAAAGCTCTGTTAATCTGAGGTAAGAGGTTTGACTTTGTCCTAATAAATGGGTGACCAATGAGCTCTTTTGTTTCACATGTGCCACTGACAAAACAAACAAATGAATTGCACAAACATGTTCCGGTTTGATGGAGTGCGTGGGGATAAGACTGATGCCCCTGTATACAAAATACAGAAATATATCACTCTGGACTTGCCAGGCAATTATTTGGGCACTACCTTTTATTAGAGTCCTATATCTGTCATGTCATGAAGTGGTAGTTTTCAAATTATCAGTTACCTTTAGTTCAGTAAATTACAGGTTTGAAATTGTCCAAATTATTCTAGTGAAGATGTATGGAAGTGGAGCACTTCCTGTATAACCACATGATATCACAAGGTGGACCAGAGTGTTTTCAGTTTGAGAGAAGAATTCAGCCTAAATATGCAGGTTTGTGTGTTAAACGTGTGTGAATGAAAGAAAACACAACTCCAGGTACAGTATGTTTGTGCTGAGGAAACATTATAACATTTATCAGAAAATAGTGGACCCTTTAAGTAACAATACTCATATTTCAATACATATTTTGGCTACTCTATCCACCTCTGCATACACACACAAACGCTCACCCTCCTCCCGCTGTAACGCTCCAGCAGAGACGGTGTCACTGGGCCCTTTCAGCCTGACTTCACTCGGGGCTCTTCAGTGAGGCTAAGGGGGGTCACAGGGGAGCGGCCGGCTGCTGTCACGCACATCTGAAAATCTCTGATCCATCCATACATCTTTAAACATCCATATAGCACCATTAGCTTGTGGTGAGTTGGCTTTTAAAAGAAACCGCAGTGGAGTGCCCATTAAACACAGTCTGGGAGGTTAGAGAGTTTTTTCATCTTTTTTTTTTTTTTTTTTTTCCATTTCAGCTTTGGCCTAGTTTATTTTCCAGCTCAATCTGATTAGATTAGATACTGACAAATATGAAACTGGAAAATACGTACAGGAAATTAATCAGAATATAATGACCACTGACATTTGAGGAGCGTAACACACATTAGCTAGTTATTTTGGATAAATAGGATGTGAAGTGGAAGAAAGTAGGGCAAAAACGCTCAAAGTTTATTAAATCTGAAGTCTAAAAATTTGGTTAAGATTTCATTTTGACAAAGTGTAGTAACCAGACTGAGACTGAGTTGTTCTGATTTGTATCAAAAGTTGTATCATATATTAGGGAGTGTTCATCTCCAGTCAAATGAAGCTCATTGAGGATCATGTAGAGCGCATTAATATGTTTTAAGATCAGAATGAGGAACCTGACAGCAACAGTTACAAAGAGGGGAGAAGTTTTATCAATAGAAAGTGAATTGATACAGTCTATGATTATGATGCATGAACAATATGAAAACTGACCTAAAAAATGAATATTTCCAGAACTAAAATAACAACTTCAGATTATTTATTTCTATTGAGTAGTTTGGAATTGTTTAGATATATTCACTTTATAGGTCTAGAATTTTTATTATTATTATTATTTTTTTATTATTATTTGTATCTTTTTATTATTATATGTATTTCTGTCTCATTTCACTATAGTTGTAACAATTTGGAGATTTTATTTATGTATTTATAAAAGGGACGTTACAGATTAAAGAACATCTGACACCAACACTGCCATTTATAGATCAATAAAAAGTTTTTGTATAGTGCAGTGAACAACTTTTCATTGCTTCTGGGGCTGGTTAAAGACAGGTGATCATAATATTCTACCACATATTTTGGTGTTTGATTTTGCAGTCTATATGGGATATTTCAGCAGTGCTGTTTTATGTAATAACGTTAAAAACAGCCTCCTCTCTCCTCTAATCACTGAGCTGTTCTGATCGGACTTAGATGTGTTCTTTATTTGATTCTAAAACTGCACCATGGTGAGTGACAGGCTGTCAGCGCAGCCCGCACACTTCACAATCCTGTTCTACTGCCTGCTGCCTTCAGAAAAAAAAAAAAAAAGAAAAAAAACATCTGAAAAGCTTTTATCATTTAAAATATGTCACTAATATCCTTTATCAAGTATTAAGACCTATTATTTCATTTTCTGTAATGTCATCAGGTTTAACTCCCATCTTTTGATCAGGTTTTGATCAGTTACTTTGTATGAGGACCAGAGCTGAGCATGCATGGCAACCAATTAGATTACATCATCTGATTTCACTGGAATGAGTACTGAGTACATGGCATTTTAATCTCCCCATTGTCACCCTATATTAAATCAGTTTTAACCATTCAGAACAAGGCATGCCAATGTTATTATTCAAGATCGTGCTTGTTCAGATTGAATTAATTTGTAATAAATTGGTCAGGAACAGGAAGTCACCATGGCATGTAAGATTGTTTTGTTAGGGTTAAAATGCACACTTAAAAGAGGGCCCATATTACGCTAGATAAAATATATCTGATCTATGTATGATGTAATGCAATAATGTAATAATAATGTAAAGGCAAAGCTCTTGATTTAACGCTCAATCTACTTTCCTACCATCACCTATGGTCATGAGCTTTGGGTAATTATCAAAAGAACAAGATCGTGGATACAAGCGGCTGAAATTATTTTCCTCTGCCGAGTTGCTGGGTGCTCCCTTAGAGATAGGGTGAGGAGCTCAATCACATATGAGGAGCTCAGAGTAAGGCCACTGTTCCTCCATGTCGAGAGGAGCCAGGTGAAGTGGCTCAGGCATCTGTTCCAGATGCCTCCCGGTCGCCTTCCTGGAGAGGTGTTCCGGGCACCTCCCACTGGGAGGAGGCCCCGGGTCCCAGTTGTATTTTGTTTCACACATGTTTAACACACAAACCCTGCAGATTTAGGCTGCGCTCTTCTTTCAAACAGAAAATATGTGATAATACAAGAAATGTGTTTTTAAACTCCATGCAGCTTCACTAGAATCATTTGGATAATTTCGGCCCTGGAACTGCCAATCTCTACTGAACAAAAGATAAAAGGTAGCTGTACACCTGACAACCACCTCTTCATGATGTCACAAGGTGGAACAGAGCATTTTGAGCTTTAGAGCTGCAGACAGACTGATAAAGGATTACTCAAACATGTGTGAATGAAACAAAAAGTAAAATTTACTCTTTCATAAGAGTAAATTTTACATAATATTAGAATTTAATACTGCAATCTTATGAATAGTTTTATGTGATGGGAAAAGCTAAATTTCTTTCCCAATATATTAAACTATTTTGATGAAATTGGGAAAATATTAGAATTCGAGTGTGCATATTTCAGTCTGGATTGAGACAGCATGTGGACCTGACCAGTGCATACTAAAGTACAATTTCTATAGGCTTTAGTTATCCATGTTTTGTATGTTTTATGGACAGTTTTCAGTAACTCTTATAGGATCATAATAATAAACAATAACAAATATGGCTTCCAATGATCAGTGAATACCACAATATCCAACCAAAATCTAAAACACCCTCCTATCACATTAACCCCATCCACCTCTATAACACTGATGTATTTAAAGGAGAAAATCACATTTCCTGAGTCTGGGCGTGACAAGTGAATGTGCCTATGTTCTGATCTAGTCTAGTTGTTTTCTTTGTAGAGCTGATTCAAAGTGCCACACATCATTCACGCTGGTCTGGACCGCTGATATGAGAACGAATGATCCTTGTAGGTCACATTGAATTGCATCTGGCGTGGAATAATGACAATTACAGAGTGGGTGTTAGAGGGAGCACCCAAAGGCGTCTGCTGCGGGTCCCCCCTCTCTCTCTCTCTCTCTCTCTGCACCCATATGATTGGACCTCTCTGCTGAACCAATGCCATTGCACCCAAAGAAATCACCAAGTCTGTGTGGCTCTATTATGGAGTAATTGGCCTTTTAAAGGACTCTGCCATGTGAAACTGGGTAACGGAGAATGATGCTGGTCTTGCTGGCTCTGGTTTGTACTTTACGCTTCCAGCCTTGCGTTCTTGTTTGTTCCTGATTTTACCTTTCCTCACTCTTCTAAAATAGGACAGCTCTCAGTGAGTGTACCCTTGACTATAGTAACCTTAAAAACTCAGAGTAGAGGATATGAAATGGTGATGATACGTGTTTACTGTTTACAGGGGGTACGTTTCAAAGAGTATAAACATTTATATATATGTATAGTTGTATAATATGGAAGCAGCAAGGTACAGATTAAGACTGGAGATGTTAAAATGCCCAAATTACACTATTTTCTGGTCTATGTTACAATGTTCATCAAAACATACCTGGAGTTGTGTTTTGTTTCATTCACATGTTTAACACACAAACCCTGCATATTTAGGCTGAGTTCTTCACTCAAACAGAAAACACTCTGTTCCACCTTGTGATGTCATGTGGTAAAACAGGAAGTGCTCCACTGTGTTTTTAAACGCCATATACCTTCGCTACATAGATTTGGATGATTTCAGGCTCTGGAATTGCCATTCTCTACTGAACAAAAGGTAAAAAGTAGCTGTTAACATGAACAGAGCATTTTGAGTTTTGGAAATGTGAACAGATATAATAAAATGTTACTCAAACGTATGAATCAAACAAAACACACCTGCACGTATGATTCTGATGAGGTAACAACATTGGCTTAAAGCTCACAAGAGTCAGTTTTGTGTAATATAGGACCTTTAAACAAGTCACAATACAATATGTTCTGAAGAATAGTCTTTTTAAGTTGAGAGGTTGTGTTTTGTGTTCTGTTTTGGAGAGAAAAAAAAAACCCTAAACCTCCATTTTACTTTTTTTGATATGGCAAGGCAAGTTTATTTGTATAGCACAATTCGTATACAAAGTAATTCAAAGTGCTTTACAGAATAAGAAATACCTTAAAATCACAATACAAAAATGATCATTATAAAATAAAAAAGAGAGAAAGAGACATTAAATGAGAGAGAATGAGAGAGAAGAGTGCAGAATGAAAACCTTTCAGTCATGCACAGCTAAACAGAACCATTTTGAGCCTGGATTTAAACAGTCCAAGTAGAGGCCTGTCTCACATGTTAAGGAAGACTGTTCCAGGTTTTAGGTTTTATGAAAAACATTATCCTTTCAGTGGTTCATTTGTTCCTCTAATAGTCTATTTTAAATGATAAGAACCTCTCACCTTAAAAACAAATATTATAGAATACACTATAATTTGATTCCTTAATACTCCATACCACATTTCCATTACTTTAACTTTTTTTTTTTTTTTTTTTTTTTTTTTAATTACATTAGCCTGCGTTTCCAGTTTCAGCACTGGACAGCTCCCCAACTTGGACAGGGGAATCTACACCAAATCGTCTAAACTTAATCTCCAACTTTCACATTTTCACGCCTCTAAATGCCATGAAACTTTAGAACATCCTTTTAGACACTATATTTACTACTTTACTATATATGATTTCAGTGTTTTTTGTGTATCGCAGTGAACCAGTGCACTTAACTGATCTATTTGTTCCTCCAGCTTCCCCTCTCCCTCTCTCCCCCTGCTCACATCTGCTCTCCTGTATCTTGTTTTGGTGATACCCTGTCTACATCTGACCTCTAAAAGCCCCTGCACAGACTGGGAACTGCCCATGTTTCCATTTTCAGCACCGGACAGCTCCCTAACCGGACACACCAGGTTTTTTCCATTTGAAGAATAAAGTTGTCTTGCTATAAAAAGGCTGAGGATGGCGAGTGCTGTCTGTGATGCTGTGTCAAGAGATGGTCATTTCAGAGCACAGGTTTGAAAAGAAGAAACTGCCAAAGCTTAATACATAAACCAAACCTAACAAGTGCATAAGAGCTGAGTTCAAGTACAGAGGGAATTGATGAGATGAGATGTCTTTCTGGGTGGATTCGAGGCTGCAAAGTGAGCCGATTCAAATATTTGCCAGCCACTTTATTAGGGACAGTAGGTTCTGTAGATTTTAATGTGTGCATATATAAAGACTGGAGTTGGAGGACACGTCAGAAATCTATGTTTAACTATCAGTTTGCAGATTTGTTGAGCTGGTTTATAGTTAATATCTCTCTAATTACTGGGTACATCTATGTGAAGCAAAAACTGGCACAAAATTCAATGTCTGTGTGTGTGTGTTTTTTTGTTTTTCTTGTTTTTTGTTTTTTCCACAATAGCTTCAGAAAGTGCTGCCATTATTCAACACCAAAGATTTGACTGATTATTGTCAGTTGAAAGGACTTCAAAATATAATTAATATGGCAAATCTGTGGAGCCAGTCATAACAAATAATGATAAGACAAACTCTATTGATCCACAAGGGAAATGATTTGGACACAGTAGCTCACACATTTCAATATAATATTATAACAAATTAAATGGTAATAATAAATTCAAAACAAGTAGGAAAAATAGCAAGAGACTGGTGTCAAATGAGGGATAAGTACTGTGTATGTACCTGAAAGTAAAAATTTAGCAAATGTATCTTTGCTATATACAAGAGGTTGTAAGGAGAAACAGTGCAAAGATGAAATAGTGATTGACACTAGGTTATCTGCTGCATAAGGGTGAGTTGTTGTACAGTTGTATGGCGTATGGTATGAATGTAGTCCTGTACTTCTCACCGTTTGAGTGGAGCTGTAAGAGCCTGTTGGAGAATGAGCTCCGCTGACCCTCTATAATCTATGAATCTCCCATATACAGGCCCATGCTCTCTGAAATAATAAACATCATCATCCTTTGGCCACTCACTCTGTTGTTTTTGTATATGATGCAATTTATCCAAAATGATATTAATTTTTGTAATGTTAAATGTGATATTGACACGACCTCAGCTTTATGGTGTGGCACAGTAGTTTTACAAACATACTGCACACTACAGAGACACTTTAAGCGAATGACGAAAAACGCATCTCCTCTTTATCCAGTAAGAGGGTAATTCGGAGCAGAACAGATCAATGTCATTTTGGCTCCTGTGGGAGAGACGGCGATTCAAGAAACACAAAGATACAACATCTGCCAATGAAACCAGCTGGAAATCATTGTCTTCTAAAGGCAGCAGCAAACACACATCAGTCTATAGCTTCAATCACATTAATATATTCTCATATATTTAAGATGTGGCTAAAAATCTATTACCAAGCAACAGCAAGGGTTAACAAGAGTCAAAACTAAATTACACATAGTTATGAATAGACTAATAAATATGATTACATCTTTACTTTGTTAAATGAAGGTTTAAAATGATGGGAAATAAATTCTCCCTGAATTTTGGATGTATTTTTTGTTGTTTTGGTGACATAGGCAGAAGTATTTCGTTTTGTAGTTTTTTGGGAGGTTTTTTTTCTCACATTTTTCCCCACAAACTGCCACTTAAGATAAATACATACTAGCTCATGTGTGGTGCACTGCTGAGTAATCTTGCATTTTTACCCGGGAAAGTACAGTGAATTGTCTCGCTATCAAAACAACTATGTGCCAAGTATCAGATTCCCTCCAAATCTTCCAGCCAATCAAATCACAGCCAGTGAAGATGGCCCGTCGCACCAAGGTTCTGCTCTGTTCATTACTTTTTCATTATGTTCATTACCTCAGTAGCTGCAGCCAGTGCTTAATTATAGCGAGGATCTGAGTAAGACTTGTGTTTTGGCATTGTGCAGATTACAGTGAGTGGGTGTGACTGCTTCAGATGGCACGGCCGCTGGAGACAACATGGGAGGAAACCAAGTAAACAGGGTAAAAAAGGGAAAGGGTTTTGAAGGGAAAGAACACATCAAATAGAAGAAGAAAGGACCAAACGGAATTGTAAAAAATGGCTATCATTATGTATGACTATATGCTGTTTTTTATACTTAAATCATGATGAAATAGTACTGTAGAATTTGACTGTGTAGAACTTTTACTATTATGCCTTCCTCAGCTGCTACTGTTGCTTCTACTTGCTACTACTTCAACTAGTACTACTATTGCTAACGTTACTTACTACATTTTAAAGATACTACAAAAATGTGCAGTCACGCTACTACTGCTGTTAGAGCTACTTATTAGTGATATAGTAAATTAGACAAAAATACACACATACTACTGCTACGACTACAATAATGAGTACTACTACTGCTAATCTTACGCAGATACTACAAAAATGTGCATAAAATGTGCTCTTGCTTTTACTACAACTACTACTACTGTTGTTACTATTGTTATAGGATACTGTTACTTAGTCACAATATTACTACCAATACTTTCACTACTACTCCCACTATAATGGCTACCACTACACTAGGAGTAGGGGGGAGGGGGCGTGTCAAGAGCGCATTAGCAGCGTGTTTGGCCTGGAGAGAGGCAAGACTCCGGGGAGATTTACGGCACGGCTCTGTGTTTCCGGGGCGTGTAAGAGAGACGGAGACAGGAGGAGGGAGAGACGGAGACACGAGACAGAAAATGAACAGGTGAGGGGAAACCTGGGAACCCTGGGTAAATCTGTATACACGCTCATATCATGGAGTCCTCATCTTTTACTATTAGCTCAGTGACATGGTTTAAAGTTCAGATATGGGGTAAAGTAGGTTCATGTTTGGGTTTAAGTTAAGCTTGTATAGGAAATAGTGACTTGGATTTCCGTTAGGATCAACAGTTGTGTGTGTCTGTGGTACTAAAAACTGTAAACAATTCAATTCACTTTTAACTGATTTCAGATATGGGTTGAACAGGTTAAGGTTATGATGTAGGTTAAAGAGGACATATTATGATTATTTTCTCATTTTTATTTAAGTTGTGCATCCATTATAAAAGTAAACTGCAAAATGAGTCTAAAACTGCTTTGTAATAGAAATGGGATCAGTGACTTCCTGTTTAAAAAAAAAAAAAAAAAAAAAAAAAGTCTTGCCTCTTCATAGTGACTTTTTACCTTCTTATGGGGAAAAATGCCTACACAATATTTCTGAATTTTTTTTTAATAAACATTTAAGTAAGTGGGCGGAGAGAGGGGGTATGAAAAACATTTTTTTAAGCACTCAAGCAGGACAATATAGGATTACTCAAATATAAATGAATCAACTGTAACACATCTTTAAGGTTAGGCAAGTAGTGATTACAGTTTACGCTAAGATCAGTCTCCAGGAAATGAACACAAATGAATGCAAAAGAACCCAAGAAACAGGAAACCCAACAAGCGTGTGTGTGTGTGTGCGTGTGTGTGTGAAAGGGTGGGTGCACGTGACAAAAGTAGAATTGGAGAGGAGGAAGAGAAGGAAGACTGGAGGAGGAAGAGACGCTTGTTCTTCGACAAACAGCCCCCGGGTCCCAGAGCGCGAGGTAGATGAAGAATGACACCCTAAATTGTATGCATCAACTGAGAGGGAAAAAAACAACATGAGAGCAGAATAAAGCTGCCAGCCGCTGTGCACTTTTGATTGAAAGTAAAGAGAGACTGAACCGGTCACCTGCTGGTTGTGTGGCAGGTCACGGGTAGAGGTGGATTTAATGACTTATTTAATTACATTTGGTTCACTAGAATGTTGGAACAAATTTTACTTTTCAGGGGAGTATTAATTCATAACTCACAGTTCAATTCTACAGTTATTCCATAATCATTTTTGATGCACGGATGTGAGATTTGCAGAGTTAACTATTTTGTGCCTTGGTTTCTTGTTAAATACATTACATCTCAGTTGCATAGTTATTACAGAAAATACTAGAGTGAATACAAGAGTAAAAATAGCAATAGACCTACTATTGTAAGTAGTGTAATGTAACTTTTTGCCACACAGTTTACATGCATCCCAAAAGTCTCATCATTAACTGATTTCTGGAGTTACCAGATTATGGAAATGTCATGTAAACAGTTCAAACATCATTTTTGTTTGTTTGTTTGTTTGTTTGTTTTCTTTTGTACCAAAATGAGTACACAACGCTGCCAAATCCTACATGTATCAGAGATTAAAAAATAAAATTGGAGAACGAAGTAAGTACAGAGTGGTGGGCGTATACCAGGGACAATGAAAACAAGAGTTGATCAGCAATATGGCGTCTTGAAAATAAGAAATTAAAGCCATTTTGCACAGTAGCTCTGCTTTAAAACTTGAAAGAATCATTTTAAAATTCATTGTAAATTTGATTATCAGAATTCTCCAGCTTATAAGCACAACAATAATCATTTTTCTTACTTTTGGCTTATGTGATTGTGATTGTGGTAGTTATCTTTTTTCAGGCCATGTGAATGTACTCAATGACAGATTATTATAACAGAATTCATTCATCTGTGTCCTTATAAAAGCCCATATAACATTGTGTTTGTCCTGACGGTTGAATTGGCTTAGTTCAATATAAAACGAATGTGAAAAAAACTCGCCCGCCCTGGTGTAGTGCTGCGTGAGAACAGAGAACAGAATGAACCCCCTCTGGAAGTAGCAGGTCACCGGGATATTCTGCTTGGGACGAGACTCCACTCTCACCCACAATGCACTGGGGGGCGTAGGTCCCTGCAGGAGCGGCTGGAGTAAAGGATGGGCACGCTCTGCTGGCTGACAGGTTGTCACGGCGACCCTGACTCGCACGTGAGACAGCTAATGGATGGCTGTCTAATGCAGCACAGTGCAATAACATGATTACAGGACATAGCAAACTGAGACACGCGAGGACCCAAGCAACTGTGTCTGAGCCTATTAGACCTGATAAATGACTACTATGGTACACCCACTAACACACTACTACTACTACTACTACTGCTGCTACTACTACTGCTGCTGCTACTACTACTACTACTACTACTAATAACGATCATTTTAGACATTTAAGCCACAGCTGACAGAGAAGTGGCTTTATAGGCAATAGAATGTCATTTCTGAAAGTAGAATTTTGTTTAATATTTCAGTGCCGTCTTATATTAGAGATAAATACCATTGTAAAACTATTCAGGTAAGGTCATATTTTGTAATGTTTTACTTTTTTTTTAAAGGTGCATTGTGTAAGTTTTCTGTCTCCTTGGAGATGTTACTGCTTTGCCTTGATTATTTCCCAATATGGATCACTTATTCACACCTCAAAATCACACAAAAGCACCAGTGTAAATGCAGTCTTGAATATGATTGACCATAAATAATTGAACTGAGTTTTCAGAAACATTTTTGGCAAGTTTGCTAATATCACCATGGTATCTGTGGAAAATTCCATCATAGAAAGGCATGTAAAACACCCCCAGCATGATGTCATTGCAAAGTATCAGTACAAAATAAAGAATAAAGAATGAATTCACAATGTTAGTTAATACAAAAATGTTAGTCGAGTCATCCCCCATATTTTGTGACACTTCCATCTGGTGCAGAGGTATGCGGCTCCTAATAGTTTGTCACTTGGATTCCAGAGATTCAGCAACATCTGTTTAGTGCCTGCTCAATGATCACTGCTACCTATCTACTGTTACATGCAGCATTACCAAAGGGATATGATTATCTCATCAAGCAAGGGAGCTCATGTTTAATGCATGACAATCAGGAGTCATTGTGCTCTCCATTTTAATACCTTCATTTTTCACATAGGTGTTTTTGAATGTTAAAGGTGCTGCGTTATGCAAAACTGACTCTTGTGAGGTTCAGGCCACGCTAGAATGTTGTTAGCTCATCAAAAACATGAGCTGTGTTTTGTTTTATTCACACATGTTTGCGTAATCTTTTGTTATTAGTCTACCTCCATCTTATTAGTCTGTCTACATCCCCAAAGCTCAAATGCTCTGTTCCACCTTGTGATGTCATGAAGCGTTTTCAAGTTAACAGCTGCATTTTACCTTTAGTTCAGCAGAGATGGGCAATGCCAGGGCTAAAATCCTCCAAATGATTCTAGTGAAGGTGTGTGGCGTTTAAAAACACAGTGGAGCATTTCTTGTATTACCACATGACATCACAAGATGGAGCAGAGTGTTTTCTGTTTGAGAGAAGAATTCAAGCATAAATATGCAGGGTGTGTGTGTTAAACATGTGTGAATGAAACAAAACAACTCCAGGTATGTTTGTGATGAGGAAACATCATCACAGATCAGAAAATAGAGCAATATTGACTCTTTAAAAGTGATAGATGACAGTAGCTGAAATGGGTGAGAGATTTGACGAGTCTTATATAGAAAAAGTGGCAGATGTTTTGTTCTTCTGTTGACGCTAATTGCTAGTGGTTCATTCCTGGTCCAATAAGCTAGCTAATTAGCATGCTATTTGCGCGCATTCACATGGAAAATGCTATACGTTGATGACCATTTTGGTATAATTTATCTGCTCATAAATCTCGATCAGCTGTAGTGTCTTGTCAAAATGATACCAGTGGAAAAGCTAATGATGGCGGCATGATGGAGCAGTTAGGTCATAAATGAGGCAAGTGTTTCTCTTTGCAGAAGAACAGCTTGGGAATGGTAGCTCACTGAAGACCAGGAGCTTGGGTTATGGTTAGGTTAGAATATGCAGAGCCAAATGAGCATTTTACTATTTGAAAATTGTCTGATTAACTTAACTCTGTATACAATTTTATAAGGAAAAATGTCTCAGGTGGGTAACGTTGTGGACAATAGGCTCTGTGCACAATAGCGCCCAGTAACCTCAGAGTCATGCTAAAATGAATAAATGTTTAAAGATTAGGCAGTGAACAGAAAGGTGTGGGTTGATGTCACTGAAAGGATGTTAAAAAGTACACAAATAAAATTAATACTTAAGCGGAGGACACTTCTGTGTTTAAAAAGAGTCTCAGTGCTAATGCCAATGGTACATTTGATAATAAATATTACAACAACAAAACAAATTGAAGTATTCTATGTGTAAAAATAACTGGTTAGTCTTTATTTTAATTGATTTGAATTTTAATAGGTTACATAAACTTTATGTAGGTGGCACTGGCATGTCACCTGAATGAATCCATGGAAAACCATACTTTAGAACATGGAGTTAAATGAGTTTTATATTGAGTATCATAGCCAAAGGAACAACATTTCATGGAAACAAGAAAGAGCCAGGTTTGTGGAGATGCAAGCCCCACTAACAGTTAGTTAACAGTTAGGTTATGCATTTTTTCCTACCTTTTTCAGCATACTAAAAATGTCCAAACAGAAAAAAGCATAATTTTATGGAGCTTTAAGATATGCTCGTCTTTTGAACTATTGGAGAGCCAGAGGAAAAGGCAGAGTAATATGGGGAGAACATGCAGAGAGCTTTATTCCTGGTTCAACAGATTAAATACACTAATTACAATAATTAGCATGCTATTTGCACTTGAACGCTGATGACCATATTCTTATCATTTCTCTACTTTGGCACAGCTTCTGTCTTGTCAAAATTACACTGTTGGAACACCAAATGATTAAAGTCAAATTATATATATCTTAATATTATCATAGAAACTAGGGACTAATTGTGGTAAATACACTCTTAAATTAAACAATCACAAATACAGCATTTTTTAAAATAACATTTCTTGTCAAACAATTAAATATTCTCTTATTTTGTACAAAGCCGGCTAATTCTATAGTTAAGGTCTCTACAAACGTACTGAAATGCATGAGATTCTTGTATTTAGTTATTGTTCATATTTCAGTTAAAAGTTAATGGCCCTGTACCCCATTTTTCCCAAGTACTTGAGCAAAATGTGCCTTGCCCCAGTACAGCAAATTGTACAAGCAGCCCTTGAAGTCAAAATATGTCCACTGCCTGCTGTCTGCATCTAATTACAAAGAATTTTATTGTCCAATCAGGAAGTGTGACGTTAGCGTGCTAGTTGTGAGCTTTACCGTGTTGGAAAAGTTGTTAGAAGCCCTTAGAAGAAGAATAATTTGGATGCTCCAATTTCATAAGGTAAATGAAGAATAATTTTGGATAATTGCACATCGTTTAAAATAAAATAGTTCTGTTCTGTTTTGTTTTTTTTGTTTTTTTTTGCTGTTGTTTTTTCATCAATTATTCACAATCCTTGTCAGATATACATGCATCGCTATCCCTGTTCCTCCCACTGCAAGAACATATACACGGACAATGTTCAGAGGACATGCAGACCGCAGTGCCTTTCAGCTCCAATAGGTTGATTAATTAGTATACTAACACTCATTTATAGACAATGTTAAACGCTGAAGACAATTTCTCCGCTCATAAATCTCGATCAGATCCAAGTAGGGCAGTGAAGGGGCTATGAAGGAGTGTTACGGCCACGACATGAGGTAATTATGAACCATGGTGGATTCTCCAGGCGGTGTAAAGGTGCTATAGAATCCCATAGGAGGTGCCTTCTGACATGGCCCCAATCCTAATGTTCATGAACCTCCTTTGTACGCTGGGATCACAGACACACAGGGAGAAAGAGCGTTTGGCCTAGTCTAATCTTCTTAGACTGGATTTTTGTGGCTGGCTATAGTCATGTTGCCAAACTATATGTCTAATATAAGGCCCCCACACACTACAGGAGAATTTGCCCGATTTTGGCTGCGATTTGCTTCTCTCTGAGTTCGGGGAGGAGTACCACCAAACATCAGCAACGCTACAGTAACAGCCAATAAAACAGAGCATCAGGGGCAGACAGAGTGACGGACACAGAGGCGCAACATACAAACTCGAGATATAGCAAAAATAATGAGAAGACTTTATAGTCCCCTCTTATAAAGTGGTAAATTTAAAGTGCAGCATCTCATCCACATTATCCACAGAAATTGTCTTCAGCAAATAATGACATCTAGTCCATAAAACTGCGCTATTAATTCAGTTTTCAGTGTTCTTTGAAAGTAAAAAGCCAAGAGTAGTTCCTCACGCGTGTCTGTTTACATCCAAACAGCGCAAGGATCGGGGTGAAGCTGCGGATTAGCAATAGTGACTCTACTTCCTGTGTACTTTATCGCCAATCTTTTATGCTTTAAAAATCATGTATCTGAAGTACTGCAGCACATTTCACAAATAATAATAACACAGTTTTGACTTGTATCTAAACTAGAAGCGCAGTGCTCTGATCTTTTGAAAACTTAAAGGTTGTACAGAGGATTTTCCAAGGAACGAGAAATCCAGCGACTGTTTGTCCTTTTGCAAATGTTGCGCATGCGTGAAAGCCCCCCTCTCCCCCACAGCTCCCTAAGCAGAAATGCCTCCTCCTTATGCTAGAAATCATGTTTGTTTACAGCTGGTGCACGTTCAGAATCGCTGTCACTGCTGTAACTATACTGTACGTTTTCAAATGATAAGCAGAAGTTTCCTGTCCAGAAGTAATTTAGCGACCAACGCATCAGTCTTTAGACCCTCTGCTTCAGTGCACGCCATCGCTGGAAGGAGAATCACCTTAGTTTGGCTTCGCACCTTATCCTCTTCTTCTTTCAGCGACCTCAAAAACGGACTTTCTTTTGGAGCTAACTGGTAGTGGATTCTTGTCTGCCATCGCAAAAAAACTTTGTGCTAACTGCGATAATTACAAGGCTACTGCATCTCTATAATGCTATTTTGAACTTTCATTGACAATTGGAAACAAAAGAAATCCTCTATACAACCTTTAAGAGTCTCAAAGTAGTTTTACTCTCGACAGGAAACAGATGACGCGATCGCGCTCACGACTTCATAGCCTGTGGTCCGCAGCCATATACCGCAGCAGTCTTTGCGATCTGAGATTTTAAGTCTCATAAGAGTCTTCTCATGTCTGTGGTGTGCTTTTTTATGTTTAAAAATCATTTAAGTCCTGAAAAATCCTGTAGTGTGTGGCGACCTGTAGTGTCAAATAGTTAACGCTGAAGTGTGGGGGGAGAAAAGGTTCCAAACTCCACAGCAGTCATCTCTTTTTGGACAATAGAAGGTAATTTCTTAATAACAGAATTTTGTTTACTATTTCAAAGTAGTCTAATACTTAATATAGATAAATTGTAAAACTATACAGATAACATCATATTTTGTAATATTTGACTTTTTTAAGTATTGTTACCTGTTCCATTTGAACATCAAATACAATTAAGAAAAAAAGAAGAAAAAAAAAGAATCATGATTTTTTGAGTCTAACAACTATCTTGTTAAAATGAGTAGCTTAACCTGCCATGTGCACTTTAAACTCCAGGAGAGATGTCAGGAGAGCAGATGAAAAAATGTGATCTCAATGGATTTTTCTGACACTCGGAGACAAGCGGTCTGTCAGTCTGATGAATAGCTGCAGGGTGTGGGGGGGGACTGTCCTTACAGCTGTTCTCATGGTTAAGAGACAGTGTAAGGACAGGACCAGAGAGCACTCTGTTTCCAAGGTGACATTTACATAGGACATTTTACTATGAATAGACAGCTGGGGCTGTTTCGCAAGGTCAAGAACTCTTCAAATAGAAAGACAGGCAGACAGAACCACACTCCACTCCACTTTTCATCTGCATTTGTCTCGTGTTCATCTACCACATCTTGTCACTCCGAGTCAAACACGCCTTGGACACAGGATGAGAAAATAATTTGCAAAAATAAAATGTGGATTGGGTAACTTATTGTCTATTGGCTTGGTGAGAAATATATATGTATATATATATATATATATATATATATATATATGTGTGTATATATATATATATATATATATATATATATATATATAAACTCTCCCACTGTATCTGAATTTGATACAATACGAAACACGAAATTATTACATCAAATAATAATAATTATTATTATTATTCAAATGCTGCCTATTTAACTTTTCTGTTTAAACATTTCCATCAAGCATTGATTCATTACGGGTGTTCCTATTGCTAAAAAATACAATAATTCCTTCTGTGAATAGAGATGACTCTCCACAGATCTGAAATGTACTAATTTAGCTCCCTTGTGATAGGTGCGGAACATTCTAGACAAAGCAAAAAACATCTCCATGAAGACATCAGGTAGCAGACCCTCCACTAGAAATGTTACGGTGTGCATGTTTAAAGGTTTGCCACCTCCTTGTCTCCGTGGAGATGTTATTGGTTTGCCTGGTAAGTTCTACAATATAGCATTAAACTTGTCTATCACCATGGACACAGGTATGACATCATCAGGCCAACACCAGTTACAGGTCAGGTCTGTGTAAAGGTCTTGAAAAACATGCATTCTTACTGTTTGAGAATGCATGTTTTTCAAGGCATTTTAATCTAATACACAGATAGAGAAGTCTGATCCAACTGAACATTACAGGCAAAGCAAAGATATCTCCATGGAGACAAGCAGAAGGTAGTTTCCAAGTTGACGGGCACTTTTTACCTTTTGTTCAGTAGATATTCCAGATTCCAATTCCAGGGATGCAATTACCCAAATGATTCTAGTGAAGGTGCTTTGAGTTTAAAAACACAGTGGAGCCCTTCTTCTCTTACCACATGACATCACAAGGTGGAACAGAGTGTATATGAGGGAAGAATGCAGCCTAAATATGCAGGTTTGTGTGTTAAACAGGTGTGAATGAAACAAAACACAACTCCAGGTATGTTTGTACATAGATCAGAGAATAGCGTAATATGGGCCCTTTAAGATTGTTGCTGAAATACGCAATTCTATCCAAGGTGACGTTTACGCACATTAATTCCGATTACTGAACATTGACAGATAGGGTTCTTTTCAAGGTCATCAGGCCTTAAGATGGAAAGACAGCCGGACAGAGAAACACTCCACTCTGCTATTCGTCCACATTTGCCTTCTTCCTATCTACCTATCCCAGTCACTACATATGAGATGACAATGGACAGCAGATTTTTTTTCTTTCTTTTTTCTTTTTTTCCCTTCAACGAAACACCAAGAAGCTTCTAGCCAGGAAAAGACATCAGAATAAAGACAGGAGTGGGTGGGAACAAGGGATTTTGAGGCCTATATGCACTTGGAGGAGAGCGATGGAGAGAGACAAGAGAGAGAGGTAATACATTTTCAACTGAAATATTAAAGCCACTGCATTAATCTGTCTTGCGTCTCCCTTGGGTGCTGGTGAAGGGCTGTGCTGTCCTAGAGTTCCCTTGAAAAGGACATAGGCTTCCTCTAGCACCTCGTCTTTGGGGGCCAGAGTCTGCAATCCAGCTTTCTTTTCAAATAATGGTTAAGTGTTTGTGTGGGAGTGTACTGCAGTAAAATGGATGCAACGTCCAATTTCTAAAGTCCTGACATTGATTTGGCTAAAAACCTGAATTTGAAGAGTGTATTTTGCTTTTGCACAAGACTGGGTGACCTTAATAAAGCTCGAGTTCGTAGAAAAAAGCATTTAAAGACCTTTCCACATGCAGACCAAGAAGATTTATTTGACTTATTGATTTATCTGACTTGAGGCTCATTATTCAGAACAGAAACAGAGAGAAGCGTCGATCGCTAACAACTAATTATGTCCAACTAATGCATGATGAAGGTATCACAAAAACACACAAAGCCCACAAATCTACTGCTAGACCAGCAAAATACAATATTCTTTAAGAGTGAGGAGCAGCTTAGATTGCTTTGAGCTTGAATAGAAGCTTTAATTAAATGTTGTAAAAGAGAAAACAGAAATCCGTATTTGCTTTGGTCTATTTGTGTGATTTGTTTCATTAGCAATACTTAAAATTTGTATCTAGTTTCAGTACTAGTTTTAGTATCAATTAGTATCTGGGACCATATCTACCAATCTATTCTAGAGGTCACAAGGATGAGTTGCTAACAGAATGCTAAACGCTTTAATTAAAGTGGGACTAAACACCTAAACTACGCCCACAACCACATTTCAAACAGAGCGGCTAACACTGGGGAGTGCTGGGAGGGAGGGACGGGTTCTAAGGGTATAAGGACCCGTATGATTGGTCGAACAGGTATCCACACATTTAACACATTTAAAAAGTTGACAAAAAAAAGACTAGGAACAGTAGATAATGCTTTTAAAACACCATATATGCAGTTTAGTAGCAGAAAAAAAGTATTTTGGTGTTTAGTTCTACTTTAAATGTGTAAGTGACGCTATAAACCAAGTTACAGGTCAGATCTGCGGAGAGCCAACTACCCTGACAATGAGAATGCATGTTTTAAAGCATTTTTGAGCAATAAAAATGCCTGTAATTTACTTAGCGTAAGACATACACGTTTTGTGGCATAGTGTGGAATATTCTAGGAAGTATCTTTGGACTGACAAAAACTGCTACCTACATTTGAACCTTCTTTGCAAATTCATTATTGGATTAAATATAGAAAATAATCATATAGAAGAGAAACTACAACCAAATTAACTCCTAGGTAGCTGCAGTAACATTTAAGGAAACAGATTGGGCCTCCTACCTCTTCCTCTCTCTATAATTCAATCTTTCAGCAGATCCCTATCGCCAAATTGGTTATAAAACTCACCAAGTTTTTTGTACCTCCCTTCCATCTTTCCACTGGCAGCTCGCGAAGGTGATGGCACCCAACTAGCCTTTATCTAGGTCACCAGATCCACAGCTGCACCCATCTGGCCCGGGCCATCTCCTCTGGGTGCACTCAACACACACGCAGTACAAATACACATACGTCGCACATACCAGCTGTTGTGGATTAGCGAAGAAACCAGTGCACCAGCTATTCTCTGTGAACTGACCAAGGGTTATATGACCATGCCCTGTGAGTGACCCAGGCCAGTCATCATTACATGCAAGCCCTTTCATAATGATAATAGTAATGTGATAGGTTTATATCGTGCTTGTACAGTGCAGTATTCATTCACTCCATACTCTTACTATTGTAGCCGCATCTGCCCTGGGGTAGACTGAGAAAAGTGGGGCTGCTAATTTGCGCCATGAGCCACTCGGTAACAAAAATTGAGGTGCGTTATAGTGCTTAAAGGTGCATTATGTAACTTTTATGGTGGAGGGTCTGTCAAATGCTTTTTCTCATGGATGTGTTATTGCTTTGTCTGGAATGTTTCACAGTATGGTATTGAGACCAAACCATGCCAAGTAACAAGTCAGATCTGTGGAGAAGCAACCTCGCTCACAGTCAGAATGCCTGTTTTTCTAGGTATTTTTGAGCTATAAACCGCCTGCAATTGAATAAATGTAAGATAGACCAAAAGGTTACATAGTGCATCTTTAACTAAACAGACTATAATCGATAATATTGAAACTATTTTTTGCAACTAACACAATAACGGAAGAGCAGATTTAAACCACAAAAACAATTTTAAATGTACAATATTGTTTTAAAAAAACATGATAATTAAACAGCAGAATGAGACACCTTAGTGCTCAGTTTGGATCTGTAAAGAGTCACAGACGTTATTAAGTGTCTTGCCTAAGGAGACAATGACAGTATGCAATAGAATTTTATTCATTGTTTTTGTGATTTACCATTATTTTCTATGGTGATTTGGGGACTTTGTTTTCAGGTTTACCCAAGACAGTTTTTAAATACAACCTTTTCAAATGATCAATACAGATAAGGTCAGAAAGAACTCTAACCAGATGGGGTTAAGAAAACAATTACTAACAATGACAATTATTAGTTTGGTGTCTGAAATGTCCCACAGTATAGCATTAAAGGTACATTGTTGGAGGGTCCACCACTTGCTTGTCTCCATGGGGATGTGATTTTTTTTTTTGCCTGCAATGTTCTACAGTAGGGTATTATACTTGTCTATTTTGCAGCTCTTTTGCAGGTCCTTAAAAATACTATGAAAAACAGGCATTCTTACGATGCACTGAGACACCATTCCACAGATCTGGCATGTAGCTTGGCCTACTTTTGTTTCTATTTATCTTCATGGTAATAGATGAGTTTAATGCTTTATTGTGGAACATTCAAGGCAAAAACAATAATAGCTCCATGGAGACAAGCAGTTGGCAGGCCCTCCACAAGAAAAGTTACACAGTGCACTTTTAACTTTAAATCTCCATGCAGACAAGCAGATGATGCCATTAGGCCAAGTTACATGTCAGATCTGTGGACAGGCAATGTGAAAAAAAAAAAAAAAATCTGTAATACTACTACTGAATAAATACAAACAAGAAAAGTAACATAAAAAATAAGTTACGCATCTGGTTGTTGCTGTGCTATTTCTGTAACTTACTGGATCAAACAGCAGCATGGCCACTCAGAGAAATACGACTTCTCTTAATCAAGGCGGTTTGGCGCTTCACAGAAACAGCAAATCTGTCACCGGGGCCTCCATCCATCTTGGGTTCCTCCTTTACATTGATCTGAGCACTGGCCCTCCGATCAGGCTCCTACCTGATCCCAGCTTTGTCTTCATTACTCTGCGTTAAACCAACATGCCCCTGCTCCTGTCAGCTGCTCCTGTCGCCTGCTCTGCTCTCTGTAGGTCATTAGAATTCTGGGTAATTCACTGTCAAAGTTGAATCTTATCGTTGTTTCTTAGAATAGGGTCCACAAATTTGCTATGTTAATCATTTAGCTCTAAGTCCTTTTACCTGAAGCCTCCATGGTATTTAGCAGCCAACAGCAAGAATGTATTTTCTCAGGGTACCAAATAAATAAAAGATATTGATACTTTGGAGCTGATGTCATCAATATTCCCTGGGGATGTGATGCTAACTGTAGGCTCTGCATTGTCTAAAGCTTTAGTAGTTCTTAATCTATGCTTTGTTTTAACACAATCTGACCATAAAGAGCTGAAACTACAACAGGTGAGCTGACTTATGCTGTTAAACAAATCTCTCACGCATTAGCCATCTGTTTTTCAGTTATCCACTCTTGCCTTTTTGGCTGAAAATCAAACACCTAAAAAGGACTATGAAAACTCGTATTGATCACAGGCTACTAACTACCACCACAAGTACCTAACAAGTCCCGGACCCTATTTTAAAGAGCTACCCTAGTAATAATTATATCACCTTAATATATTTATGCTGTATGTATGTATGTATTTATGGTTTAATGTGGTTAGGCCAAATAATTACAGAGAAACAGACAAATTGTACCCTATTATCGCGTGCCCTCTCCCTCCATTACGTAATATCATGACATAATGTGAACTCAGCTTAGCCTTGATTCTCATGGGTGCCATCCAGTGCGTATGACCTCTTTTGTAAAAACAGACAATTTAAGAAAAGCAACATACAAAACAGTCACCCGGGCTCCCATCTGCGGCATTACAGCTCAGAGCCAAAAGGAGCAAAGAGATGGACCATAAGACATACACCGCCAACTCCTTTCCCTCTACTGCAATAAAATATTCTATCATATCCCTGAAGCATCTCAGACTCCAGCTGGGATCAAAGACTATACTTGATGACTTGAGAGAGGGAGTGCATATTAGGCCTCCGATCCATTCCTTTAATACACATCATGGGCAAAAAACACAGGACCCGCCATGCTGTTTTCCACTTCCTGTCTGTGTATTGACGTGTACAGGGGACATGGCAGGCATCCAAGCAAGGGCAATGGTATTCACGATTCAATGTCACTTTATATACTATGAAAATATAAAGAATTAATGTCATTGATTAGACGGGTGAATATGAAGTATCAAATGATGCAGTAACTATAGAGCGTGTGTGTGTGTGTGTGTGTGTGTGTGTGTGTGAAGGGACTGGTGGTTTCCAAAGCTATAAGCGGAACAGACCAATATACTAATTTCCATCCATCCATCCATCTTCTCCCGCTTAATCCGGCTGGGTCGCGGGGGCAGCACGCTGCCCATTACTCTGTGCACCAGACCCAGACCCCTATGAACCCCTCTGCAGGTGGTGAGCCCACAGGAGGGAGGAATTCCTTGACGGTCCTTGATGGTAAACTGTTCATAGGGGTGTTGCATGTTTTGGTTGATGGGGGGAAACCGGAGTACCCGGAGGAAACCCATCCAGACACGGGGAGGAAACATGCAAACTCCACACAGAAAGGCCCGGGTGACCCGGGGATCGAACCCGTAACCTTCTTGCTGTGAGGCATGAGTGTTGCCACTCAGCCACCGTGATATACTAATTTAAAATAAAAAAAAAATAAAAAAATAAAAAAATATACTAATTTACATATCGGAATTAGTTGGGAATTACCACTTGCATTAGTTATTGTATTATTATTGTATTAATCAAATTAATCAAATCAATTAATCAAATATTACAAATTATTAATTATCCAGACAGTATATGCAAGTGGATTTCAATTGAGTGATGGATTGATGAGATGGACTGATATATATTTTTTTTGTTTTTTTGTTTTTTTGTTTTTTTCATGACCGATGTCGATGCCGATTGTTTAGTTGTTAAGATCTGCCAGTATTTTTTGGCTGAATTTTCGCTAGATTATGTGATTTAAATTTACTACAAACTTCCCCCAAGTCCTGTTTTACTTTTAAGAAAGCAGTGTAGTCCCGTTTTGTGCAATTATCTCCTTGCAATTAAGTGTTCACATAAAGCTTTGTGGGCACACTTTTGGCAACAGGTTGGCTAAAACAAAAATATCGGCCTGTGCTGAAGATTTAAGGCCAATACCCGATACACTAAAAAGTGCAAATATATAATCAGCCAACCGATATATCAGTCTGTCTCAACTGCAAAGATCTACATTGCTATTTTTAATCTTTACATAACACATATAATTTTTCCGCATAGACAGACCTTAAGAAGATGCAAAGAGATGCAGGGGATTCCACCTGTGACCGGCTCTCTTCTGTGACAGGTGTTTTATGGGGAGGAGTGCTGTTGTTGTGAATGTCCTATCAATGATTCAATGCGGTGCCTCACATGGAGAGGAGGAGAGGAGAGAACGAGAGGAGAGGGGGAGAAGAAGAAGAGAGATGTTCGCCGAGAACTTTCAATATATAATTCACGGGCCTGTCTGACGGCACTGGTGTGAATGTGATGGATGCTCTTTCCGTCTGTTGAAGATTCACTGTTCTTAAGATCACAGAAGCCAGACCACTTTGAGTCTGAACTACACTGCCAAAAGTCCCGTTAGGGTATTTTGTTCAACATATAGGATCTTGACAAGCAAAACTGCAGACACATCATATGGCTGCACTTGACATCTGCATAGAAAGTTGGTCAGTTTGAAAGACAAAGATGGACCTGTGTTAAAGCAAAAAAGGAAATCATGCCAGTTGACAAAATAATTTGGATTAATAAAGGGCCCATGTTACATTGTTTTCTGATCTATGTTATAATGTTGTTTCCTCATCGCAAACATACCTGGAATTGCATCTTGTTTCACTCATATAGGAAGTAGTAATATAGGAAGTGCTCCACAGTGTTTTTAAACTCCATACACCTTCACTAGATAATTTCTGGATGATTTCTTCCCTAAAATGACCAATCTCTACTGACCTAAAAGTAAAAGGTAGCAGTTAACATGAAAACTACATGACATCACAAGACAGACATAAAGGGTTACTCAGACATGTGTGAGTGAAACAAAACAACCCCAGGTATGTTTGTGACAAGGAAACAACATTATAACAAATCAGAAAGTAGCGTAATATAGGCTTTTTAACACTAATTCAAGTGTAGTGATTGTGAAGCATTACCATTACAACTGTGTGTACTGTAATAAAGTTACTAATGACCGTGAAGTTAATAAACTTATACATTTCCGAAGTTTTTCTAAAGAAATGTCATGAGCATATCTGAAATCTTTTTTGGCTAAAACCATCTGCATGAAGTTCTGAAGGCCAAAGTTGGCGTTTGTGTGTGTTGGTTTTGCGTTAAGCTCGGCCAACAAATCCAAAGAACAGAGCGCATGTAAGATGGCAGATTAGGGGAATATGAAACGCGCGGCACAGTCAGCGTTATGCTAGGGCTTTTGTCTTGTTATCTTGGGCAGTGAGTTGACATTATCCCCATGGATCAGGTTTTACCGAGCATGGATTACCGCGCGAGACAAGCTGTGCACGCCTCCAGGAAATAAGCGGAGAGGACCTGCTCGGATCCAGGGCCCAGTCTCCCAGTGCTCTTGGCCTCCCCTCCTCACTATTCATCACTGCCACCATCAGCACACCTGGGGCTTGTGACGCACACTGTAATGGCACCCGCTCTCTGTGGGAACAATGAAAAACCCAAACAGGAGAATTCCATCACCTCCAAATAACTAGAAATCTTTTGGCCCATGTTTTTTACTTTATTTAGGTGTTGGTGTACAGAACGTTTGGAAAATATGATTATTGTAAAAAAAAAAAATTCTGAAAACCTTTATAAACATTGCACATTTCTTCAAACTTGCACATTTCTTCAAAATTGAGGCTTCATATAGTTGTCAGCTGATAAGTTTTGTTTTTTTCATGGCCAATGTCGATACCGATTTTTTAGAATCCAGAGAAAACAATGGCCGATAAGCACTACAGATATTTCTAGGCCAATATGTAGGGCCGATTTTGATTATTTTCCTCAAATTCTGTTGTTCTAACCACAAACCTAAAGGACAGATGGGTAGTCATGTTTTCAGCCGTTATCTCTTCACACTAAAGTCTTAAAATAAAGCTTTGTGTGTATTTTTTTAGGCAGCAGATTAACCAAAACAAAATATCACCCTGTGCTGGAGATTTAAAGCCGATAGCTGATGCACTAAAAGTCCAAATATCAGCTTATCTCTAGTTGCCATAACAACCATAACCAGTTGTGACAAGACTGATTCTTGCTAATGACACCTATGATATCTTGGGTAAGGATTATTAATAAAATATTTTGGTTATAATCTGTTACCTATAATAATTTGGTAGTTAAGCAAATTAATAGACGTTTTTGAAAATGTGATTGCAGTCAGTTTGCTTTCCACTACACCATTATGTGGTGCATATTTTCCATTCATCCCAAAACATTTATTTACTAGAGACTGCATAGATCACCCCCTTTTATATAACCAGTTGTTAGCTGAAACAGAATATCAATAAATATTCAAACTACAGGCCTTAGATAAATAGGAAACCACCTAACTCCTAAATTACTCCCTTGCTTGTGATACTTTTCAGGATTTATAAAACTATGCTGGTCCTCAGAACACTTGCAGTAATAATAGAAATGACAAAGCACTATTGGGTTTTTCCGCATTACGCCACTCAATCATCTGTCCCACAAATGTCTCCAAATCCCAAACATGGCCTATTGTTCTTAATCTGCAAAGCCTGTCTATATCTTCACTATGTTCCCACTAGCTTCAGACGTATGTAACTATAAATCACATGTTCTGGTGCATATGACAAAGGGGCTTAATCAACAAACAGCTACATCAAGTAACTCTCTGCATCTGTATGCCAATGGACTCCAGAGAGAACTGAAGACTTGGTTCCAGCTTAGTCCGGTCACTTAATATCCCTGGGAACATTTGAAAAGATGCAAGAGTAATTTTCTTCTTGTGCTTCTGAACTTCAGACAAAACCAAAGCCAGAGATCTCAATGATCACAGCCACACATGAAAGAGACTGAGGGATGCTCAGTGGTGCGGCTCTCTACAAGGCAAAGAAGCTGAAAGATGGGTCGTAATGATACAAGGAGTATAGCAGTCTTCAAAACACACAGTTAAGTTGAAATGGCATGTCAATCTAGCCACGAAAAACACTTCTGTATTTCTTGTGTATTTTCTTGTGTATTTTCAAAGACCTGAGACTGCCAGACCAAAGGAGTGTCTTTCTTACTTAGACGGTGATAAGCAGAAATAAACAAGCAGCTATAGGTATTATGTATCAGTTTATTCCAAAAGGTACTTCAAAGGAGCATCATCAGGTTTCTCTTTGAACATCTGGGTGAAGCGTTGGGAAGGTTTAGAATAAGCCTAAAGGGAAATATACATTCTCAAGTGTATATGTTTAATACTTAATTGTGAGTAAAATCTCTCTGAGGTTTTGTAAGTAGAGGAAGAAAGAAAGTGTCTTATTGCAATTTAACCAATTTCACTAGTGTAAGCATATGCTGTAAAGTTGATAGATGCATTTAAGTCTATTTCACTAAACACTGAATGAGCCTCGAAGTTATAAATGGAGTGAATCCCTTTCTAATATTTAATTTGAGACTATTTGTTAGTCATTCTCATATTTATTCAAAATACCAAATTTAAAGGTCTACTGTTTAACTTTTCTGGTCCACTACCTCTTTATTGAGAGATGCACCGATCCAGCTTTTTAGTTCCAATGCCGATTACAATTTAAGTATCTGCCGATACATGATATCAGCCAATACCAGAGCAGCAACTAAAAACTGGATTTATTTTCTTAAAACAAAAAGAAAAAAAGACAAAACTGCTCCAAATGTGTTATGTAGCTGTTATATAAGAACAGGACCGACCTTATATAAATAGAAATTCAAACACTGAGTTTTTCTAGGCCAACTATGACCAGAAAATAGTCTTATTACATCAGTTTATATGTCCAACCAGCAAATATCGGCTAAACCAATATTTGGAAGCCGATATTCGATCCAGTAGTTTTTCCATATCGGTGGTGCATCCGTACTCTTTACTAGTCCAAACTACCTCTTTGTCGCTTAGAAATGTTATCACCTTGCCTGGAAAGTTCGACAGTATGGCATTAATCATACCTCATATCTTTATTTAATTATTCAATTAAGTGTGTTTTATTGTTTAAAAACACCCTTAAAAGCATTCTCTCTATGAGCAGGATTTTATTTCCACAGATCTGACCTGTCACTTGGTCTGTTGGAATCACCTCAGTGAAGATTAATACATTTAAAGTGGAAGGTCTGCCAAGTTGGTGACAGAAAAGTTGCACAGTGCACCGTTACAGCATTAACCATTCACAATACAATACCGGATGTCTTTTCTATTATCCTTCTCAAACTGTAAAAAAAATTGCCATCTCGCTTGTGCATAATGTAGAGATTTGCATGTGTCAAGTCTTAAACATTGATCTAATTTGACACTCTGCATTAGCTGTATTATGCAATATGTAGCACACTGCAAAATAACAGATGAATAACGTAATCTATTTGTAATCCCATTCGACATCTACAGTAAGGTGCAAAAAAGACCTGAATGGGGATGATTATGCAAGGGCCAGAGCTGTCACAGAATATAAATGATATGCTACACCCATAGCCTTGGCTTTATGGGTCTGTATTATATTCTATAGGGCTATGGAGGATTCTGAGCCCTATAGACAAGCCAACACAATTGAAAATGATGAAATAGTTGCTCCTTTGTCATAATTTCCATGGGAATCATGTGCAGTAACTGGTGACAAGACTGAATATTGAATAAGGAGTGATAGTCTGGTCCGGTGCACTCCTAAGATAAGAGCGCTTATTGGCGGAGAATCAGAAGAGAATGGAGGACCCCCACAAGAGAGTCTTAAATATATGCGACAGAATGGAAATAAAAAAGGAGAAGCTAAGTTTGGGGGGGGCAGATGAGGACTGAACCAAACCTGGAAGTAGTGGAAGGAAAACTTTTTTTGGTGTTGAAAGATTCTGATGTGCAGTTACAATGATTATCCACATGAGGTCAGTAAAGAGCAAAAATATAACAATAACAACAGTATGGGGATGCACCGATCCAGCTTTTTTTTTTTATTCCGATACTGATTCTGATACTGTAGCTTTAAGTATCTGCAGATGATTATATTAACTGATATCAGAGCAGAGACTGAGAACGGCATTTATTTCCTTTAAATAGAAACAAGATAAGACAAAACTGATCCAAATGTGTTATGTAACTGTTATTTATCTCTCAATTAATTACAGAACAGCTTTGTATAAGTACAAATTCAAACATGAGACTTTCAGGGCCAACTAAGATCAGCAAATAGTCTTATTCAACCAAAGTAGCGGCTGAACGGATCAAGTGAAATTTCCAGCATCGGTGCCGATATCTGATACCAGTATATAGAACTGGTGCATCCCTAGTACTTATTGTCAGCAATCTATCAATCAGTTCTGCTTTATTGTATAATAATAATGCATTGATTTATGTAGCATCTTACTTTGCATTATTCAATCATTCAATGGTGGTTAGCTCCTTTGTTAGCCAGAGCTGCCCTAACACTGGAAAGATGACTGCAAATCTATGCCAACTGCCTCTCCAACAACCATACCTCACACAAACCATTCAAATTCTATCATATCTAGAATTTATTTTATTTCCTGGCCAGGCCTGTACTCAGAAAACAAGAGCCCTTATGGTTTTACTATGCATACAGTGAAAAGATTGGAGGTCCCCCACAAAGGCAGAGTCAGACCTTAAAATAGAAGACAGATGGATATAAAAACAAGAAGCTAAGTATAGAGGCATGAATGATAGTTGGTGGAGGACGGAAGCTAAGAGAGAGTGTGCCAAAGAGGTGACCTGCATTGCTACAACCTCCACTCAGCACCACACAACAGGCCTCTCCATCTCCACCAGGGCGACCGTGGCTCCTCTCCCAATCGCTGGGGGTGGGACCAGGCCACACACTGCAGTGAATCAGACTGACTGCTCAAACCTCCATGAAATCTACACTTCCACAGGCTCACTATGTGCTCAGATGATAACAAAGAAGAGGGAACTGAAGAAACCAACCTGTGGCATAACGCTTTTCTACCTTCAAGGCACTTAAAGAGCTTTACATCACCCATTCATACACCAGTGTACGCAGACACTGGGGGTGAGGCAGGTTAAGTGTCTTGTCCAAGGACACAATAACAGCATTCATCTGTGGGAGCTGGAATTGCACCGCCAACATGTGGGTCAGTGGATCTGATCGCTCAATCAATGATGTCTATGTCGAGAGCAGGATTCGAACCGCCAACCTTTGGAACAATGGACAAAGCAAGGACAAAGTCTATACAGGCAAATATATAGTGTATTTCATATTTCTTGTAAGACTAAAATTAGCTTTTGCATTTAAAAAAAAAATGCCTTTGGATGAGAGTCAAAAACTAAAAACCTAGTCCAGAAGACTTTTGAAAAGTAATAGCTATATTTTGGCAAAAACAATACAACACTGGGATGAATGGTAGAGACCTAGAAAATGATCTAACTCAGATATTTCACCTGCCCCAAACCTGGGTAAATTATGATTTGTGGCTAAAATTCTCTTCTTTTCTTCAAATTATTTTCTTTTTTTTTTTTACTCGACTCATAACTAGAAAATCAAAAAGTCTGTTGCCATGGCTCCTAATCATGCCTAACAGCCTTTCCCCTTCATCAACTCCCTCCATCTTAACACATCTGTAAAACTCCACATTAAAAGCTTTGTGAGCCGTGAATGCATTTTTATAATGGATAACTGCTGGCTTTATACAACCACTGGAGCTGGACTGTGCTAGTAATCCCCCAAAATAGGACTATATATCCAGGTGACTAGGCAAGCAACTCTGCACTCCTTACCGCCTGATTCTCACAGCCAGTCTCTCGAAATTGGCTATTATTAGTTTCATCACATCCTTCCAGAAAACTGCCTCAAAGCTATACAAGGACTGCCCCACCGTCCACTTGCTTTCTGCGTTTGCAAATTGATAACGGAACTAGGGACCCTGCAGGGCTAGTAATTCAATATTGGGATCTAACAGGCTCAGATCAGATATGATGGAGCGTAATCCTCTGGACTGCCGCCACCACCGTCCGCCACATCTCACAAGAGGAACTTCGGAAATCTTTCCTCCATCTTATTCGGTTTATTCCCATGAGCTGATCCATGTGATTGTAGGTCTTGGATGGGGTACACTTTAGGCAGTGAATCTTGCGATTATTAAATGTGGGACATTACTGAAAAACAGACATTTTTTGTATAGTGGGATGACCTTTAAAGGGCCCATATTTTCTGATCTATGTTATAATGTGGTTTCCTCATCACAAACATACCTGGAGTTATGTTTTGTTTTATCCACACATGTTTAACACACAAATCATATTTAGTTATTTTCTCAAATAGAAAACACTCTTTTGTCATGTGGTAATACAGGAAGTGCTCCACTGTGTTTTTAAATGCTGTACACGTCACTAGAATCATTTGGATAATTCCAGCTCTGGAATTGCCAATCACGAGGTGGAACAGAGAATTCTGAGGTTTGGAGATGTAGACAGACTAATAATAAAGGGTTAGTCAAACATGTGTGAATGAAACAAAACAACTCCACGTATGTTTTTGATCAGTTTACTTCAGAACCATTAGCTGTACTTTGGCCACATCATCAGCCCCAAGCCAGGATAAATTTCTATCCTCTTTTTGACTGAGCAAAATAGTTTTTATTGTTTTAATTTTATGTATGTTTGGCCCATAGTCTTTATTAAAAAGGACAGTGAACTGAAATGGGTCAAAGAGTAAGGAGAGACATTCAGCAAATTAGACAAGGAAACTATCATGTGCTTCAGCCGAATTCCTAAAATATCATGCAGTACTTTAGTATTCATGTTTTAAAATCTATAATCATCTTGCTACAGAGATTACAAAATGTTGGAAGTTTTTGGCTCCATGTAATATCTTCTTTCCAGTTTAACTATGATCCACCCAGAGAGACTGTACCACAGCTCTGGCACCCTGCGCCCTAGTTCAGACTAGTCCTCTTTGCTCTATTGAATGAAAGAATAAAGATGTTTCCAGCTTACACGGCCTAATTCTCAGAACCATATACCCAAGGACCAAAAGTGCACTGTGGCTAAGTAGGCATGACAGTCTGTGATTACAATGAGTGAGTTAGCGCTAGTCCCTATGCGCTCGCGTATCACAGCCAATCCTACAGCCTGTCTTTTAAACTGCTCCATACCCTATTTCTCCTGCCATGTTCACACACTGCAATGATCCCTATGTTTATTTTCAATTAGGATTATTTCTTTCCTCGGGCTAAGAACACCTTTATTTCGCAGTGGGAACAGTTAGACCCATTAGCACTGCTGGGTGGCTTCAGATGCGTTTAGGAGAGAAGTGATGAGGTAGAAGATGCTGACTGTGAATGCAAACTTTTTTATTTTATTTTCAGGTCCACCGCATTTAAAAAGGTCACAAGTGACAATTATCATTTCTCAAAATCCGCCCCGCACAGTAAGTAGCTCACAATGAAAAATAATACTGAGTCCATGTCATTAGACTCGTGAGCACGGGACATCTAGAGTACTTTAGAATAGAGAACCATCATCAATAATTCAACTTCCAGCTACACACATAGACCGCGTGTACTCTTTTCCCATACATTAATATTTTAGCCCAGCAGGCCCCCCAGCAGGCTTCACCTCTGCTTCTGCTTGCCACCTCCCAACGGACATTTTGTCGACATAAATCAGAAAGTGACATTATGAAGCCCCTAAGATGGCCTCTGTCAGCTCTTAAAGCAGGCAATGCCAATCTATGGGTCCCATGTCTGCTAAGTGGGAGCCAACTTAAAAACTCCACAAGCAACTTGCGTTTTGCGTTTTGAGTTCCATATTGACAACATCACACTAGGGAGAATTCTATACAAAAGTTGGGTAAAATTTACATTTATGAAAAACATTTCACTGATACTTTAAACGTTATTTGAATTTATAGTGTTCAATGGATGTTTTAATAAAATGAGTAGTCCAACTTGCACTTTAAAACTATATTAATATCTGCTTACAGAAATTTACCATGCCAAAAAATGTGTCTTTAAAGCTTTATAAATTTGGTTTGGTTTGGTGGTCTATAAATTGCAAGAAACAAAAGAAAGAGAAACTGCAGAGCTAATCCTACAGGGAAAGTAGTGAACGTCAGGCTTTTAGTGCCACAAACAGCACACGCCAGAACACAAAAGGTTAAGGTTAGAGTTAGGTCTGTAGGCAATTCTGCTTAACTGAGGTCCACCACCCAGACAGAGGATCAGTCTGCTTATACTTTGTCAGGTTGAAAGGATGCTTATATAGGCCAAATGAAATTGCTATCTTAAATGTCAAAACTTTTACAATACTGCTACCATTTAGTTTCAATATGGTTTGCTCCTCTCTTCAGGTAGATATAGGGCAATGTCCACCAGCAATCTGACAATGTAACAACCTGTAATAACATGTAACCGTAATGTAACAACCTGTAATAACATGTAACCCAAACTTTGCTGTACAAAGTTGTAATAACATGCAACTCAGACATAATGTAACAGCTTTAGTTATATGCAATCTAAATGTAATGTAACAATCTGTAATAACATGTAACTGTAATGTAACACCCTGTAATAACATGAAACCGTGATGTAACAATCTAATGACATGTAACCATAAAGTAAAAACCTCTAATTACATGTAAGCCAGACATAACTTACCATCTTTAGTTGGTTGTCCTCTAAATGTAATGTAACAACCTGTAATAACATATAACCATAACGTAACAATCTGTAATAACATGTAACTATAATGTAACAATCTGTAATAACATGTAACTGTAATGTAACAACCCGTAATAACATGTAGCCAAAACATGTTACAACCTGTAATAACATGTAACCCAAAACATAATCTAACAACATGTAAAAATGTGTAACCCAAATGTAATGCACTGTGTAACAACCTTTATACCAAGTAATCCAAGTGAAACACCATTTATCAAGCGATCAAATGTTATTACTGTTACATGTTATAGCAGGTTAATACATGACATGTTCCATTATAGATTAGGTAAGTACAATGTATCAACCCAACTAGAATTTGAGAAGCATTGGGAAACTTGATGTTTTGCTCCACCTTTAAATATATGCATCATTATACTAAATTAGGGCCAGTAAAGTGCGTATTTGGCTAACTTCCTATGTGTTCTTTCCCCATTATTTTGTGACTCACAAAACTTCATTATTTCAAAGGGGTATTTTGCCTGTCAAAGCTTGCATATAAATAATGTATGCTACATCCAAACATGTTCCCTTGCCACAGAATTAATTATTTGAGAGACTGTTATACCTGTCAGTGGTAGCTTGTTTCACTAGCACTATGATAATGAATGTTCCTAGCCAGTGCCTTTCTTGCTGTACAATTTTTAATTATTGCACCACTTTCTTTTTTTTTTTTTAACAAGGTCTGAGGCTGCCTGTTATCTTGACATACAAAACACTAGCACGACTTTTCTATTCTCTCTCTCCCATACACATTCATAGTGTCATAAAATGCATGTATAATTTAGAAGATAATATATTAGTCCGATAAGCACTGCTGATTTGCATAGGCTGCTGGTTCCGTTCTATAAAGGACACATCACGTCAAGGCAGTGGTGACAGAATGGAAGTGAAAATGCTTAAAAACGCAGATATGGATAATGCCCACAGGCTAATCTACAGAGGAAAGAAGTCTATTAATAGAACGCACAAAGGTGCCCCATAGTCCATTCATGATGTCTCTATGTTGTCACGAGCAACACTTAAAATTTTGTTTGACGAATATTCTGAAGAAAAACATCATATATCAAGAATATCCAGTATAATGAATGTTATTTTTTATTTAAATGCTTCTATTTTTATTGTAATCAACAATTGCAAAGCATCATATTTTCTAAAGGTTCACTAGTGTTGGGTCCACCACCTGCTTGTTCCCATGGAGATGTTATTGCTTTGCCTGGAAATTTTCTCTGTAAATGGTCACATTTTTATATAGTGCTTTTCCACCTTCAAGGCACTCAAAACACTTTACATCAAGGAACATTCATCTGTGGGAGCTGGAATCACACCAGGCAACCTGTGGGTCAGTGGATTTGAACGCTCAACCGATGATGTTTATGTTGAGAACCGCCAACCTTCGGATCAGTGGACAAACACTCTACCAACTGAGCTACTGTCGCCCTTAATAGTACAGCATTATATCTATCAGTTTTCATGAAGACATGAAGGGGATGCAACCAAATCAAATCTGTGGAGAGGTGAAACCAAAAACATGTACATCATAGATAAATGCCACAGCTAAGGTGGTTCTGACCAAGTCTAGCTCAAGATCTGGAGATGGGTCCCCAGGCGCTACACTGTGGTGCCCTAATTAAATTAATACTAGACAGAGAAACGTAATGAATTGTATTTATTGAATCCCCATTATCTTTACAAAAGTAAATTCTCCTTGGGGTCAAAGTCAACATTCCCTGGAAAAAAAAATATCTCATCATTGTACACCTTTAAATTGTCTGTTTTTGTCACTGCCCACCATTTTACCACAGCCACGCCTCATATTCCCTACTCCACCAATAAGGAGAGTGCTCAGGCCACTTCCTGCTAAATTGCTAATACATTGTGTGTGATTGTGGCCTAATGTATGTGCCCAGAGCGCACTTACTGTATGTGTGCTGCTTTGTAATTGGTGCCCATCAGTGTCAAGTGTTTCTGTGGATGTACTCAGGGCCAACCGAGCCCAATGCACCAAACAGCAGAGATTAGCATAGAAATGTGTGCATATTTTGACAGCTTATGACACGTGAACCTCAAACATGCACTTCTAACATGGACAGCATTTAATTAACAAGAGGAAAAAGAGAGAAAACAACATTAAGTCACCTGAATTACTCTTAACATTGTCAGATAATCAGCATGCAGAACTTATCCTTGAGGTTAGCTTTGCATAAAAGGACAGATTTTTTTTTCATAGATAAACAATTGTGACATGCTTCATCCATATGTAGGTCTTTCTTCCTATGGTGAATGAGGCTCCTATGGTGAAGCTATGGAGGGCTGTTTTATCAGTGGACAGCCTCACTACTGTCCCAAATGAATCTAAATGAAAACCACCATCCTTTCAACAACCCAAAAGGTAGAAATGTTGCAAATAACTTGCAAAAGTATAACTATATTCTGAATAAACGTTCATGTACGTAAATGCTGATTGTATACTTTAGTTGAGGGGTAAATTCTTACTGTTAAGAAGCATTCTTTTTGGTGACCATGAATTTATATTATAATTGATGGTGGACTATGTAACTTTTCTGGTTGTGGAGGGACCGCCACTCCATCTCTCCATGGAGATGGTTTTCATTTTCCTGAAAGGTTTCCTGTTTTCCTGAAAATGATTACATTAAACTCAAGCAGGTAACATCACAGGGTCAAATTACTGGTCAGATCTGTGGAGACATGACTACTCTGAGTAAGAATTCATGTTTTTCAGGCAATGATATCTCAGAAGACAAGCAAGTGCATCTTTATGAAAATACTGCATTTTTCTCCATTATCAACAATTCAAAAACCACATTCTTAAACCTAACCTCCTTCACTGTTGTACTTATCATTCAAAAACAAGCCATGCCTTGGTTTACACTGGGTAATAAACACGTTGTGATCTCAGTCAATGGAGTGTGTGTAGCGTAGGTACGGCTGCTCACTGATCCCTGTCCGGGGTTGGGCTTGGAGCGAGTGAAGCGTGTCCTGGGACAGACAGGGGGGCCCACCGAGGCACCCTGACCCCCCCAGAGAGAGAGCGATGCGCTGGAGATAGATCTTTGTTTTTAATACCTCCTCACACGCACCACTGCTTCTACTGTAGCTCTCCAAACAGCCTCCATGTATAGCAAGGAAAACAAAAGGAAAAACAAAAAGATGTGTATGTCAGCGAACGTCAAATCCTGCTATCTTTTCTTTGTTGTGACAGGGAAATGGTGTTAGCTGCATGGGGCTGGTCTGAGCTATCTGGACCGAAGCAGGACATATAACTAGACTGGTTATACTGTAGGGAGGTCTGCAAGATTAATCACAATTGAACTGAAATTTGAATGGGTGCAATCAGCAAATCACAAAAGCTGCAGTTTTTGAAGTACCATAATTTTCACAACTATATTCTGTTTTATTCTGCATAAAACTAGACCTGTAGTTTAGATCTGCACAAACATGCTCTATATGTGATTCTTGTATTCTTCTTTGTCAGGTCATTTTTTTGTCAACTCTTCTAGATGTGTTTAAATGTGTGAACTTTGAACAGAATTTTATCATTAAAACATAAATCGCAAATCTCAGAAAAATCTGAATGAGAATGCTAGTTATGGTTAAAGTTTTGATTTTTCCTGTCTCTACTGTGGATTTGCATTGGTAAACAACATCTATCTCCAGAAAAGGTAAGACAATAACAGTAACTGGAGAAGTGCATAAATAAAATGTTGTTGATTGGTATAATAAGAGGGAGGACCTGATGTTCAAACCATGAAAGGAGGAAGTATGTATTTAAATTGATCTTATAGGTTTGCATGAATCGCAAATATGAATTTACTGTGAAGCAGCACTTTTTTCTGCTAGCCGTATGCACAAATATATACAGTTTAAGGGGAAGAAATAGCATAGAAATTTATCAACAATAGCTAGTGAAAATATTAATATTATTTTGAAGAAGTAATTATTCTTTGTCCCTCAGATGCCAAAGGAGATGCATGAAATATACATCGAAATGCACGGAACACACTTTATGTTTTCCTATAGTTTGAGCAGGGATGTAACAACAACCAAACCTCTTGATACGATATTTTCACCATATTTATCTCACGCTACAATAATAATTAAGATGTAAAAGTGCTTAATAACAGTTATGTCATCATGTAGATTGGACTGAAACAGAGCAAAGGATCATGGTTATATGTAGTTTTCTGTTTTTTAAATGTTGCTGCATTATAACAATGAATTTAAGCAAAGAGACTTGTGAGTTGTTATATTGTGATGGTTCATGATATTATTGTGAGACTTTTGTCGACACAATAGTTTGGTGATTGTTACATCCATGAGTTTAAAAAAAATATTGATTACTACTTTTGACACCCTTTTTACCAGTGCCTAGATTTGTACAATAGATTCGACACCATCGTGGTTTCTTTGCATTCTAGTGATGCTTTTAACACACATAGAAGCTTCTAACCCACAAGAAAGATGACCTTACTTGTTCAATATTTCGCTTAAGAGCTAAATGTGTGGCTTTGAATTGCAAAAAAATGCTAACTGCGGGTGGCGATTCACCAGTGGGAATGAGGCTCCGCGGATGTGTGCATGGAATTACAACTCCACTTGACTAAGAGAGAGTGGGATGGGCCCACAGCCAGCCACTCATCCCCATGGTTTTCCAACAGAGCGCCGTTCCAATAGCTTTCCCCATAAACTCCTCAGCCAATGGGCCTTGCATGTGGAAAATGGGGGAACATAACAGCATCCAATGTATATAACCGGATAGAGATATGAGCGTGCATGGCATTTGTGTGCATGTTTGCAGTCTGTGTGTCTACTGTTGAATGTGAGGTAATGTAAAAGCTAAAAGGGGCTGGAATAGATAAGGAGATATGTTACTGTCAGTGGTGAAAGAAGTACAAAAAAAAAGAAAATACTCAAGTAAATGTAGCACATGAAAAAAATCTATTCAAGATTTTGAGATCTAATAAAGCTTCAAATGTATTGATATGTTTTTTTCTAGCTGTTTTTATTTGTATATTTTTGTTTGCTCAAAGTACAAACTTGTTCCCAGCCTTTTCTGCAGGTCTCAAACAATATGAGAAAATACTTATACTTTTCAGTTCTGTTCAAAAATGTAGTAGAGTAGAAAGTACAAATACCTTCTCTCAATGCAGTAAAGTAAAAGTAAAAAGAAAACTGAATACCTAAAATTTATACTTTTAACAGTACAGTACTTACACATTGTTACCTTCCACCACTGATTACTGGTACAGGTAGGTGCCATAGTGTTTTTTTAGTATCAATACTTGCCCAAATGAGTATCTACTTTTAATACTAGTTTTAGTGTTGATTAGTATCTGGTTTTCAGTCATTTTGACAACCTTACTTTGCAACAAAGTCTATACAGCATGCATGTTTTTGTTAAATTGTATTTATTTATTAGAAGTGAGAATGTAATTTTCACAAGCAGTTTTCCAATCATACTACAAGGGTTTTTGACAAATTAAGATTAAAATCGCCAACAGTCAAAGTTAAACAGAAATCACCTGGAAGTGGTTTGTTATTAATAAAGCCATTTTGACCTATGCTTATTTTGATTGTTCCAAAATAATGAACCCCAACTCTTTCCTTCTTCCTATAACACAACTGTATCACTATAGTTTAACAGTTTCAAAACGGAACTGCATTTTAACACTTCGTAAAAAAAATTGCAAGATCTTTCAAATCAATATTTTCTCCTTCTATGGCAGACACACAGGAAATGGGAATGTGAAGACAGGGGACATTTAGACAAAGGATACTGCTCCCAAAAGACATTCATTTAGATCCACAGCGAGCAGCGGGAGCACAGAAATGAGTGAGGCACAAAACAAAAATCATGTTAGCGTCTTGTAGTCCACATTATGTGCAACACAACCCCATACACAACAACATTACTGCATTATCATTTTATATTGGCATTACGCAATCGAGCATATAGACAAATCCACCCAAGGCTATGTTTTACACTGTGTTTCATCAGAGGAGCAGAGGAGGGCTTTTTGGTGAATTACTCAGACTGTATTACATGCCACAAGTACAATTAAAAGCAATGTACCCGATTGTTTTCCCATGTAAATTTGTCCTTCTGTAATACGGATACATTGTACAAGCAGCTCTTGAGGTCAAATAGGTCAGATATATCTAATTATATGTGTTTATCAAGTGTTTTATTGTGTAATAATCAGGAAGTGCATGGTTAGCATGCTAGTTGTGGTTAGCTTTTCCTTGACTGCAAAGCTTTGTTTCTGAAAGTTGTGAAAAGTGCTTATAAACTCATTACAGTGAGTAATTAGGGTGCTGGGAATGCATTTTTAAAGGTCCTATATTGCGTAAAATTGACTTGTGAGCTTTAAGCCAGGTACTAATGTTGTTACCTCATCAAAAACATAACTGAAGTTGTGTTTTGTTTCATTCACACATGTTTGAATAATCCTTTATTATTAGTCTGTCTACATCTCCAAAGCTCAAAATGCTCCGTTCCACTTTGTGATGTCATGAAGCAGGAATTCTAGTTAACAGCTACATTTAACCCTTTGTTTAGTAGAGTCTGGCCATTCCAGGGCTGAAATTATCCAAATGATTCTAGTAAAACATCAACACCAGGTATGTTTTAGGAAAAAACATAACATAGATTGGAAAATAGCATAATATGGACTCTTTAATCTAGTAAAAATCAGGTACAGCACCTTTAAAGTCAGGTTTTAAGGACCAAACATTAAAGATAAAATAAGAGCCTTTAGCCCATAAGTATAAGATACAGTGTTTGCCCTGGGTTTATAAGATGCAAATGCTATCCACAAAGGTTATATAAAAATAAAGAGTACAGGGCTAAGCAGATCAACTGTGGCACTGAAGTAAACGGCCCATAGAAGCGGGGCAATATAAGCAGATAAGATACTGTATAGGTACTGTATATCCAAGTTACTGTTCAATAACAATATACAAAAAAATAGGAAACAAAGGTGGCCAACAGTATTTCTTTCTTTGCTGACCCCTGGTGGCAGGAATAAAAATAGTTGGCCTTATCTCACAATAAAAGCTCACCAGGCCATTACATTTTAATTTGAGTAATCACCATGAGCCAAAAATATGCTTAATTTTACATACTAGCTTTGGCAGTTAATCATTTTAATGGGTAAATGGACATAAGTGAGTAGAAAACTGTAGAAAACATTAGTGTGTAACAGTTTTTAGTGATTAGCAATTAGTGTAAAGGCTTAGGGCTTTGTTGCATAATTTTTTCATTAGGGCTTTTTATAACAATTTTGGAAGTGAAATGGTTAGATTTTTAAACAGACACTGCATAACAAAATTTCTCTCAAAAAAGATAAATCAAATATACAAAAACACGTAATGTCCTTGGTAACGATTCGGAAGGACGTCACAAACTGTTTCAAATGTGTCTTTTTTTCAAAGTTTCAGTTTTATATTATTATTATTTTCCATCTGATTAACCCTCAGCCTTTTCAGCAGGTCTCAAATAATAATAGAAAATACTTTGTTCAAAAATGTATTCACTTCAAAAATGTATACTTTTACTTCGTTACCTTCCACCACTGATTACTGTGCAATAGTGTTAAGTCTCAAACTTTATTTCAATACTAAGGAAAAGGCTTGATACTCAATAGAGATTCTGATACCACGATAATAATTACATAAAACAATACTGTGATTTTCTGCTTTAAATTGTAGTACTTTCTTTTATATTACCATTTGGCCTCATATCTGTGTAATCCAGGTAGGCAGGTTTTTAGTATAGTATATTTTAGTTTAGATTAGGATCTGATTTTCGATACTTTTGACACCCCTACACGTAATGTACAATTCAGAAAGACATCAAAAGCCATCTCAAATGTGTCTACGTTTTCAAAGCTTTAATTTTATTATTTTTTATTCCCATCCGATGAACCTTTTACACAGAACGTTGGAATGGAATGATTGAAGTTCATAGTTATCATTGGAGAACATGAAGGGAGACTTGAATTGAAGCAGCCCTATGACACGCCCCCATTTGCTCGAAAATTCCCATCAAACCCCTCTCCGCTCTGATGTAACTGGCAAGCATAATGGATGTGTTTTGGTTAGCTCTAAAGTGCCACCTGTTTCATGACAGATATTTTCCCCAAATGCGAGGATAAAGATTTCACAAGTGGGCAAAAATGTCAGGCTGCTCTGCATGATGTCAACAAGGAAGCTGGAGGAGAATTGCACCGGTTCCACTGAAAATGACTTCTATCTCCAAAAGCGTTTATTAGCTGAGAGCAGATTTGAGGGGAGCTTTTAAGCCCTGATCTTCAGATAGGAGGTGGAGCTGAAATGATTTGCTTTTCAAATGTATAGCAGGGTAAGTGATGTAGTGAAAAGAAATTAGGTAAGATTTAAAGAAGCGAAGTGTCACTTAAAATTATATGCAAGAAGTACTACTATTATAATCACTTCTGGCATAATTACTTGTATCTATATTTCTAATATTAAAGGGCCAATATTGTGCTATTTACTGATCTATGTCATAATGTTTCCTCATCAAAACATACCTGGAGTTGGAGAGTTACACATGTTTAAATCCTCCATATTTAGACTGAGTTCTTCTCTCAAACTAAAAACACCATCTTGTGATGTCATGTGGTTATACAGTAAGTGCTTCATTGTGTTTGTAAACTCCACACACCTTCACTTGAATCATTTGAATGATATGAGCCTTAGAATTGCAAATCTCTACTAAACTGACATCATAAGGTATAACAGAGCATTATGGGCTTTGGAGATGTAAAGAAACCAATAATGCAGGATTACTCAAACATGTGTGAATGAAACAAAAAACAACTCCACATATGTTTTTGAGGAGGTAAGCGCATTATAACATCCCTTAAAGCTCACAAGAGTCAGTTTTGCATTATATAGGACATTTAATAGGAATACTGTTCTACTACTACCGACAGTTACTACTTCTTACGCTGTTAAAGCTACTACAACTAAATTACCACAGTACTGACACTAATGCACCTATAATACATCTTTGTATTACTTGATACTCACACAATACCAATACCACTTACCATCAAGGTTAATAACGTTGTGATAGAGAATGAGTGATACTAGTTCTTCCAAATACATTAATAGTTACCAGATTAATCAAATTCATTATTACAACTTAAATAATACCACATTTATAAGGGTCACAAACCAGGTATTATTTGTAGGCTATTAGCTTTCTGTTCTATATGGCGTAATCATAATATCCAATGTCCAATCATATGCTAAAGATATGTAGCCCTGGGGTAGAGAAGAAACATGTCACTTGAGAGCTGGTCCCACTGAAATCAATGCCATTGATGAGTTCAGCTGATAAATGAGAAGATCTTATGTAGCCAACCGGAACGCTACACACATGACCCACGCTAAAAATACAAGAAAAACGTAGAGTTCTAGTTTCCACTGTCCTTTAAAGAAGCTTAGAAAGGAGAAAACAGCAGTATATCATTAGGATTTGGAGTTGCAGACAGGTTTAATGAAACTTAGGGATAAACTGAATTAGAATAAAACCAGTAAAATCAATAATTCCATTGACTGAAAGGGCTTAAGATGTTGTTAAAAGTAAGTTATGGGTTATGGAATACAGCAACAGTTAGCATTACTATGTTATTTTTCTCCTAATATAAAAATCTCGGATGTTTACATTATGATTATGTAGTACTGACATAAGAATTAAAAAGAATTGCTAGGGGGATAGTCAAATGGTGAGAACAATACCAGTCACGGTCAGGAAATCGATAAATAACATGGGTTTTCTTTGGAATTCGTTGTAGCTCAATAAACAGAGCATACACCCTTGAGCCAGTGGATTCAGGTTCAAATCCATTGCCTTGATAAAGCTCGAGAACTGCTGTAAAACTGGTATTTTCTGGTACATTTCACAAAGCTAATTTGTAGTAGCATACACTTGTGTTGCTTATTTAGAGAAAGTAAACATAAGAGTATAATTCAGCATATTTATAGTTCTGATTATTCATTTAAGTGTATTTCATAAACAGATGTAACAGGAAGTAGTGGTTTAACAAAAATACTGTTGTTAAAGGTGTACTGTGTAACTTCTCTGGTGGAGGGGCCATCAAAAGTTCTGAAATGTTCCACAGTTTGATATTAAACAGCTCTACTTTATATTTATTCAATAACATGTGGTTTTATTGCTCAAAAGTACCAAGAAAAACAGTAATTCTGACTGTGAGCGAGGTTGCCATTCCACAGATCTGACCTGTAACTTGATCTGGTTTGGTCCCCATGAAGATAGAAAGGTTTAACACCATACTGTGAAACATTTCAGACAGATTGACAGAACCCTCACCAGAAAAGTTACACAATGCAACTTTTGTACTTTTAGTTCTTATTAAAACAGCACTATGTGGTAGAAAACTGTGTGCAATATATAGACTATTGCATGTATCATCATTTTGTGATTTTATCGTATCACACAGCATGTATCGTGTATTGTACCAAATCATGAGGGACCTCGTGATTCCAAGTACTACTTCACATAGTATTTATGAAGTAAATTCTGCCTGCTACATACCTACAGACATACTAAGCAGATACCCAAGAACTCTTCAACTCTACAAATGTGTGAGTAGTCCTTTTACATCCGGCCCCATGCTGGTCCAAATATCTTCTAGGTGATTTGTGAAAGGATCCTGGCTCCGAGTCGAATCAATGCAAAGCCATCCTTCATTACACAATGCTAAATATGCTAAATTCACTGTTCCCTGCTTTGTACCCTCTGTCTTCTCCAGCTCCATCTGCCATATCTCTTCAAACTCTCCCTTCCGCTGCTTTGTTATGCTTCCCACATTCTCGCCTCCTTCATCCTCTGATTTTTTTCCCGTTCCACCATTTTCTACCTCTCCACTTGTCCTCTGCAACCTCTTTTTTTCATCCCTGTATCCAACTGCTTTTTCCTGCAGCGTTGTCGAGACACTACCAAGCGCCACTCGGCTCCCTGTATCCTCTCATCTAAATGGGACATGTGGCCTTGCTCTATCTTGATTCCTCTAGACAGAAGGTGAACGCTAGCCTTTCCCCCACTTCCACACCTCTTGCTAGCTCTGTGATGTTTGTTTTCATAACGCAAAATACACCGGTCATGCAAAACATCGCCGAAAAATACCAACATCTGAACACTCAAAACAGCATACATTGGACTAGAGGCTATACAATGAAGCCATATTGGGAAAGTGGGAGGAAAAAAAGCTTCTCTGGAGGTAAGATTCATATCGGATTATAGAACCAATGAAAGATAAAGATGAGAGGGGTGAAAAAAGTGAGAACATCCCTTGATATCAGCCAGTGCTAATGAATACGATTAATGTTAATCTTCTTGAGTATCCACTATCCGGATGGTTAAAAAAGGAAATCATTAAAATTCTCAGACTGTGAGTCATATTAAAGAGTGTCCGACAAAAGGTGTTATTCTGGCAGTACAGTTATATACAGTATTCACAGCTACAGAGACCAACTTAAAGCGAGAAAAGCATTCGAAACATCAGCTGAAGTAACCAAAAGGGAACTTACGAGTTCTGTAGCGGTGGTGTGGGCGCGTGGCGGGGCCTTTACCTGGGCGCCCATGATTCCAGCGGGTGGTGGGCTTGAATGGGACAGCGGGCTGGGAGGTGGCAGTGGTTTTGACCGCAGGGGTGACAGTGGACAACGATGTGGAGGTGATGGTCGAAGTCTGCCCAGGTTTGGAGTTGACATGTCCGTTACGTCCATTACTCCCGATCCCTTTGCGTACAGCATTTCTCGGAGTGACTTCCTTGGCGCTGGGGGGCGGTGTTAGCCGAGTAGCGCGTGTGGTCGAGACAGTGACCGCAGTTCCAATAATACGGGTGCCCACGCGGTTGTGAAGGTGAGGGGCACGGTTGGCCTCACCACCCAGAGAGCTCCCATTGGCCGAGTGGTTGGCAGGAGGCCCCGATCGAGTTCTTGGCGCAGGGGCGGTGCCATCGGCGGGTAGCAGTGTGGTAGTAGAAAGGATAGCGGTGGTAGAGGCCGTGGATGTAGTGGTTGTGGCAGGAATGTCTTGGCCCTTAGGCATGGCACTGGGTTTGGAGAGGAATATAGGGTCCTGTCCAATGCTACCTTTAGCATCCACTAAGTCAGTGGGCACATAATCCTGCACCGAACCAACCACAATCCACTTGAGGAGCATTAGGCTTAGTCCCAGTCCTACAAAGCCCATGACGAGGGGGACAGCACACAGCCAGGTCTGCTGTCGGGGCCACACCGCACAGGGGCCACAGCGCAGGGGCCCCTGGGCTCTTGGCGACGCCTGCTCAGCCCCTGGCTCCTCCAGTGTCATGGGAACAAGGGAGCTTGTGCCCGAGCGCTCACTCATCCTGTCAGGGGAGGGTGGCTGCTGCTTTTTTGTCTTAGAGAGTGAATGGGAGGTCAAACAGGTGGCCGGATGATGCAAGGGCATATACAAGGAAGGGGACGAGGCTCAGAGGAAATGTCGAGCATTTTAAGTGTATAGCCAAACACACACACTGCCTTTCTCTACATGCACAAAGAGACAGAACACAAACTAATGCACCTACAACACAAGCAGACACGCTATAACACACTGGGCTATTAATTAAAAACTGCACAGCACTCTAATGCATTCACAAGCGATATATGCTGCACTCCCTCTGGCGGACAACAACCCAAACACACGCACACACAAGCACCTATCTACTGAGCGCATGCACTTTCACGCCTGCACGCAGGTTATGGACAGGTGAGAGGAGCCAAAAGGGGGGGTTGTCTCACTGTAGTTCAGCTCTAACGAAGCGAGGATAATTCCCAGGATGCTTCTCTGCCTCGTTTAAAAAAACAGACAGAAGCCGAGGCAAAAAGAACGGAGAAAGGTATTGATCCGCGGGGTGGTGAGCTTCAGACTCGCGCTGTAAATCCATGTGCGGGTGTGCGTGCGTAGATCAACACGCCAGGCTACGTACGACAGCACCCTTCGCCCCTCTCGGCTGCATACACTCCTCAATGTGTCAACCACCACCTTTTAGTCAAGTTCCTCAATCATTTTTTTCCAGAAGCAGACGCGGGAGCAGATTTCCACTCTTCTTTGCAGTCCTTTAAGTTTGTCTCTTCTCCATCCCCCGCCACCCTTTTTGGCCACTCCAGCTGTCAGTAAATCCAGGGACCAAAAAGCCGGCAGAAGCGACACAAACTGCTCTCAGGGCAGGGCACGCAGGACCAGATGTGCCGAGTCCAGAGATGTAGCAGAGTATATCCGACTGGTCCAAACCGCACGTAAAAAAAAAACCAAAAAAACAAAAAAAAAAAAGACAGAATCCAACGGAACAACCAGCTCGTCTCCCGGATCGGCGCGTCTGGATAGTCCCGTCACCACGATGATGGATCCGGCGGAAAAAGCCCAGACTGTATGCTTGGTTTACCTCCGCTGCATTCCCACAGTGGTGCAAGGAGCAGCGGAGAGGAGGATGGAGAAACACAGAGAGAAAGGGAGAGAGAGAGAAGCGATGCAGGGAGGGAGGGAGTGAGAGAAGGAGGGGGCTACTGCTGCTCTGAAAAATGATGCGGCGGCCCGTTCTCGCTCGGCTGCAGACTGGGGAGAGACTGAGCGGCAGGAGAGGAGGAGGAAAGAGAGATGGAAGGAAGGAAGGAGGGATGGGTGGAGGGAGGGAGGGCTGCCTCAATCTGCGCTGACTGATGTGGCACTACCGCTGCTGCTCCTATCCCATCCGGCGCGTGCTGACTCTGTCCCCCGCGCACCGACGCTTCCGAAGTGACGAGCGACCGAACCGTGTCGCTTTATTTTTGTTTTATTTTTGTGTATTTTCCCACTGCACTTTGGTTGATCCCCGGGAAGGAGAAGTAAAATAAGGCTGAATGACTGAGAAAGAAAGTGTGTTGGTTAAGCTCCGCAGTGGAGGCAGATATAGCCCGGATAGAGGGAGGACAGGCGAAGCGCGGGCTCAGGGGGAGGATGGAGGGCGAGGAAAGGGGACGCCACGGACACACCCCGGGGAGCGGTGAGGTGGAGGACAGCGAGGAGGGGCGCCCGGTAAACAAATAATAACACGAGCACGCCTCAGTTCTAACCGGACCGAGTGGGGAGGGACGCGTCATCCCCAGCGGGCAGCGGGGAGAGCGGGATTTACACAAGTGGGACGGGCTCAAGGCCAAAGTGGCTTTATGGGTAATGCCACGTGCTCAGATCTGACTGAGAATGACAAACGCACTCGCCAAACAAAACCTGGGGTCTTTCAAGGGGATTTTAAGATTGAGCCGTGTTATTTACGCTTTTGACCATAGGTGGCAGTATCAATTCTTTTCTCACAAGTAACTGAAGTGATGTTGGATGTAATCAGGGTGACACATACGGTTTATAGGGTGCAGTACATAGACTACTATAAACATTTAATATATTATTTGTGTTGTCTATCCTATTAGTACTCAAACAAATGAAGATTATAAATACTTTTATTATGTGATCTTTTTTTCTAACAATTTGAAATGGTCTGCCACTTTAATGCTTTGCCTGGAATGTTCCAACAGTATGGCATTAAGCACATCTATCTCCATGGAGACAAACAGGTAACACCACAATATCAAACTACAGGTCAGATCTGTGGAGAGTCAAGCGCACAGTAAGAATGCATGGTTTTTAATACTAATGCCATACTGTGGAACATTTCAGGCAAAGCAACATCACAAACATCTCCATGGAGACAAGGAGGAGGTAGGGCACCTTGAATGATGATTCATAACAAATTTGGGGATTTTAAGCAATTATACTTAAAGGTGCACTGCATAACATTTCTTGTGCTGCTTGTCTCCATGGAAATGTTATTGCGTTGTCTAGAGTAGAAAGCAGGTTACCGCACTATGCTACATTACAGTTCAGATCTGTGGAGAGTTGCCCCTATCCACTGAAGGAATTATTGTATTTTTGAGCAATAGAGACAACTGTAATGATAGACGCTAGATGTTTATGTTTGTTGTCATACCATGGAACATTCCAGGGAAAGCAATAACGTCTCCATGGATACAAGTAGGTAGCGGAGCCTCCACCAGAAAAGTTCTGCAGTGTACCTTTAAAATACATAAATATAATTACATTACCTGGTACAATAAACATAAAATAATTAATTTGAAAAGATGACATTATAGATTTTTTTTACTTCACACGACCCTTTCAAATTATCTAGGCTTGGGACTGCCACATACTTCTCATTATAGTAGGATTAAAGCACCTTCTGTTAACGAATGCATACTTATGAACTAAAGAACTGGATATCAAAGAATCATTTTTGTTCTGCAAATGTTTTAGTGATTTCATTTAAAAGTCAACGGAACTGAATGATAAAAAGTGTTTTTAAAATTCTCTAGTTATCGGGAGCAGCAAAGATGAAAAGCACTGTCTATGAATGTTAAGGACTCAAGCTGCTACAAATGAATAATTCTTTTTAACCATGACATGGGAGCACTTAACAAGTTTAAGAATTATAGTTTAATATTGAAGGGAATATATGTATAAAGTAAGGGATGAATTTAAACTATTTAAACTTGAAGAAAGAGTGCAGAAATACAGAAAGAAAGTAGTTAGAAATACTTTGTTCTCATTTTATATAACTAGCTGGAGTTCAATATCCAAGACCCTCACTAACGAAATTCAAATGCTTATTGCAAAATGTTTTGTCTCACAGCTAAAAATCACAATCCACCTCAAACTTCACAAATTCCCCCACGGACCAACTGAATCGGTGACATTTGAAATCTTTTGTTTTTCGCAATAATAATTTGCATCTGCCCGAGGTTGACGTCTTAGCTAGTTTTCACAAATAATATAAAATTGAGTGACACAGGAGCAGCGTCGTGACAGCTCCGTGCTTATTGGAAGTCGTGTAATAAATCAAATTCCTCTGTATCTGTATCTGCTAATGTGCGCAGCAGTGTTTACTGGTTAAAAGAGGAGCAGGTGGTGCCCTGTATTCTGAAGATGGCTTTGAACTTGACAAGTCTAATCTACAGTCAGTAATTTTCCCTGCTCTTTTAGGTGCATTTGAACACAGAGGCTGAACTGAAAAAGAGGACCAAACAAGAGGATTATGGGAGAATGGTTTCAATTATGTAACAGTGTTTATGTGTTTGAGCAAGTTTTGATATTAGTGAGCCTGTCTGCTATCCTTACATGGAAAGGAGAATCCTGTTGGTAAAATTAGGTAGTTAGAGTAGCCAAAAAGTTAAAATTACATTATAACATTTGTACTGCAAAACAGCATTGAACAAATGTATTGACAACAAAACTTAGATGAACAAAATCATATATCAAAATATGGTGCCAGAAATGCAATTGGTCTAATCATTTTACACCTTATATTAGGTCCTATATTATGCAAAACTGACTTGTCAGAACATTGTGACCTCTTCAAAACCAAACTTGGAGTTGTGTCTTGTTTCATTCACACGTGGGTAACCTTTTATTATAATTATTAGTCTGTCTCCAAAGCTCAGAATGCTCTGTTCCACCTTATGATGTCATGAAGTGGTAGTGTTCAGGTTAACAGCTACTGGGCAATTCCAGAGATGGGCAATTCCAGGTCTGAAATCATCCAAATGATTCTAGTGAAGGTGTATGGAGTTTAAAAACACAATGGAGCACTTCCTGTATTACCACATGACATCACAAGGTGGAACAGAGTGTTTTCAGTTTGAGAAACTCAGCCTAAATATGCAGAGTTTGTGCGTTAAACATGTGTGAATGAAACAGAACACAACTCCAGGTATGTTTTTGATGAGACATTTCAAGCTTTTGTCACATGTACCAACAGTGAGAAGAGTAATCAAAAGTTTTACTCAGCTAGGTGTTGTATAAGATAAATATTATTAGAAGTAAAATATGGTGTCAAAAACGTATTCTGAGAAGTACAATTTCTTCAAAAAGACCCTTGAGTAACTGAGTAAATAAGATCCAGGGTAAGGCTTTTTAATCAGAAAGGCTGACTAAAGCTGATTGTTCTTTGCCAGTTTTGTTGTAAAACGTATTCTAGACAGTTACGAGCTGAAGTTTCATCACTTCCAAATATAGCGCTGACATTCAACTTTATGGTCTTCCCTCTGCAAATGTTTCTGAGACAGTTTGTGAAACATGCACAGTTACACACATAATGTTTTTGTAAACGCAATTGTTTTTGCCATCTGACGCCATATTGATTCTAGTTGCTAATGTAAACAAATATCAACTCCAAACGAAACTTGCAATCACTGTTCAAATTCTCAATATTTACTCAGTTTTAAGGTGATTTAAAACTTTCAGTTCAGATTAATAACCATCTCTCTGTTATAAGTCTGTGAAAAGTCATGTTGACCTTTGGAGAAGTAGACTAATATAAAGGATTACTCAAACATGTGTGAATCAAACAAAACAACTCCAGGTATATGATCTACATGGTTTAAAGCTCACAAGAGTGCATTCTGTGTAATATAGGACCTTTAAATTAAACCATCATGGCGCAGACTCCCCACTATCCATGTGATATTTGATTTTTTTTGCTCATACACTATTTTAAACTAAAATAAAATAAATGTAACACTTTCTTTAACACTATTTAAAACCCACTGTAGTTACTTATGCCACTTTTTGAACATCATCGTCTCCAAAGCAGATTTCACAACAGCTAACGCAGGCTTTGAAATGTTTTATCATTAGACCCAGCTGAAGAAGGCTGTAGACCATGTTTTCCTTTAGCGCAGGGGGTAGTTCTCAGGTCCTGGGGGGGGCAGTTTGGGCCACAGCCTTGATGAATGTTCTCCCCTACCATCCATCTATGTCCCATCGCACTTATATCCTCCACCGATGGTCAGGAGAAGGAGACATCATCCCCTGATTCAGTCCCCAGCGTGTGTCCTACTCTTAGCTATATTTATGGCTTTAGAGTGTCTTCAGGCAGTAGCACAAGTGTCTGGCCAATCACTTTTTCATCTGAATCCTGCTCTAGAGCCCTACACTATAGTCTTTTGCACTTTTATGTTCTTAAAAATCCTATATTATGCAAAATTGAGCTTTAAGCCATGTTAGGAGAAACATGTTTAAGAAACTCTGGTGTATTAATCTGTTCACATCTCCAAACCCTAAAATGCCTAAAGTGCTGGGTCATTCAAAAAGTATTCATGCCTGAACTAACAAAAATCCCTCTTCTGTTACATTTACGTCATTATCAGTTTGAGACAGGAGCTGATGTGTAAACAAAAGGGCAGTGAATGCTCAAATTTAGTGGTTACAATTTTAAGAAGGGTTCAATCGATATTTTGCACATTATTCGTTAACCTGAGACCCACACCAGTTATGTTTACATGAGATTCGCACCAAAATAGCAATTCTGAAAGACATATGTGGTATTTACTGTAATAAGACAAGGAAAGGCAAACTGCTCTGTTAATATTGTGGTATGGTGTGGAATAGCTCAATTATTGACGTATATCTCTACTTATATTGCTAGCACTACATATCTATCCACTTTATTATAACTTTAAAGGTCCCAGATTATGCCATTTTCTGATCTATGTAATAAGTGTTTGTTTCCTCATCAGAAACATACCTGGAGTTTTGTTTTGTTTGATTAATACACAAACCCTGCATATTTTGGTTGAGTTCTTCTCTCAAACAGAAAACACTCTGTTCCACCTTGTGATGTTGTGCAGTTCATACAGGATACACTGTGTTTTTAAACTCTTTCACTAGGATAATTTGGATAATTTTAGCCCTGGAATTGACAGTCTCTACTGAACAAAAGGTAAAAGGTAGCTGTTAAGTTGAAAACTTCCACTACATGACATCACAAGGTGGAACAGAGCATTTAGAGCTTTGGAGATTTAGACAGACTAATGATAAAGGATTACTCAAAATATGTGACACAACATTTTTGTTTTTGAAGAGGTAACAACATTATAACATGGCTAAAAGCTCACAAGAGGGGTCAGTTTTGTGTAATATAGGACTTTTAAAATCTAAAACACAGTCCATTTTTACATGTGAACTGGATTCATTGCATTCTTCACTGCAGCAGTTTCCCTTGTGCATTCCTTTGTCTTCATGCATGTATTTTTAGACATACTTAAACAACACATGGTGACCCCACTTCCACCTTGCTTAACAAGCTTTGTAATGGTGGTTGGGTTCAAAAGTTTGTGCAGCCAGCTCTTAGTACCATGACTGACCCCTTTTATGTACTCTCTAGGATAAGTCTCTCTCCACGTACACGCGCCAAGAACTAAATTTGACTTTATGGGGGCAGAAATTCACATCTTCACTTCATGGCCTCTTTTTGTTTGATGAAAAGTAATATGAGCGATATGTCATCTCTGCCTTGGGTTGTGAGGCTTGATGGAGCAGGACTTTTCCATCTTTTCTCAGGTGAGTGTGTGTGGGATTCCTCTTCCCCCTGGCCCTTCTGCTTTTAGTTTAAAGGGGCAGAAAGATGAGGGTTAATAAGGAGAAACCATGTTTGAATGCCTGGCTGCATCCAATCCATCCAATTCTCCAGCTCTTGTGGGATCAATGCACCCGCAAATACCCCGCAGGGCTGTGCTGTTCACACAGCAGACTCTATTTGAATGTCAGATGGGCTACCTGTCAGAGCAGAACCAGAGGGGACAGAGGAGAGGGGGATTCTGGTTATGCAATGTGTCCACTGTGAGAGAAAAGGAGCAGTGTCCAGGCAGGGTGGAGGCCGACTGACCCAGAAAAAAGTTGGAGGTGATGGTTTCATTTGAATAGCATCAAGTGTCTAGTATTTATGTCAATGCCTGATTTTGTCTGATTTTGGAATACAAGCAAAGTTAGGCCTGGTTAGTACCCTGGAAAAATGGCACAGTGGGGTAACAGCGGCTCCACTGTTCACTGCCCTTGTGTCCTTGACAAAACACTTGCCAATGGTGCAGATAGGCAGCATCACAGGGCAGCTGCGGCTACAATAGTATGTACCACCACGGAGCATATGCAATGAATGAATCATTTTGAGTGTATGGAAAAGCATTATATACTAATGGCTATTGGCTGGCTATTCAGTAGGACTGGAAAAGAACAAAACACGGTGCTATTTTAGATGAACAGATTTCTTTATTAGTATTTGGATTATAGGTAAATGTTTTTCTAGTGGACGGTCCACCACCTGCTTGTCTCTGTACAGATGTTATTGATTTGCCTAGAATGCTCCAGTATGGCATTAAACTTGCTGATAGACATAGCTTGAAAAACATGCATTTTACATATATCTGAGCAGGCTTCCCTCTGCATGGATCTGACCTGTAACTTGACCTAGTAGTGTAAACCTGCTGCATGAAGATAAGATAAATGACACTGCGGAACATTGCAGGGAAAGCAATAACATCACCATGGAGACAAGCAGTTGAATAGATCCTTCACCAAAAAGTGCCATAGCGCATCTTTTTTTTGTGATCAAGTATTTTATTGATGTGTAATATAAATTTTTAGTACCATTGTCAAATAATGTCATAGTGCATCTTTAAGGAAAACAAACATGAAACATATTGTAATCTAACTGAAAGAACAGCTATGTCTCAATCTGTTTACTCTGAGTATGTCTTCACACACCAACGGTCAAACTGCTCAAACAGACTTGATTATTCTGTCCTGGTTCATATCTGTATCAGGAGCTGTCCATGGTGCTGATCACTGAGCCTGGAACCCTCCATCGCGCTTTTTTCTCATGCAGCACCTATTGAACTTGTGACGGGTGGAAATCAATTTTATGTCTGAACACTTCTCAACGCTTCGCAAAATACAGCTGCTAGGTCAAGTGACAGTTAAATCTATCATTGTGTATATCTTACTTTATACACATCCAATAAACAAAACTCCACTCCAGTCATAAGCCAAGACAATAACTACGCAAATGCTATTAACTCTAAGCCCCAAGTTTTATTTTTCTGAATTAGCTTAATTGTATTACATTTTAATGATGCATGCAAGTTGGAATATGAGCGCAACAAAACAATACCGCCATGCCGTGCCATCACATATTGCTGAAGGCGCCAATGTCCCTCCCACCCCTTCAAACGCGTAAGGAAAAAGTGCATCTTATCATTAGCGTGCAGCAGGCAGACAATATTACAGATGTAGCAGTAATTAAATCACAACTCCCCAACTGGAGCCACTGCAGAGATTAGCAGTGTCTATTCCACATTGTCAAGGTCCGTCAAGTCAGAAGCTTTACAAATTACATCAGCTGGTGGACAACAAGGAGCGGACCGCTGCTGATTGGCCACCAGAGGGCGCAATGCGTGATTTAATTAGCATCTTTATACTGTCCTGTGGCGATGGGATGGGGAGAGTGGTTGAGTTAGCCTAAAACTATTCATCTGATTTACGTTTAGTTGACTATAAATGCCAGGCATACATATTAAAAGGCCCATATTATTCTATTTTCTGATTTGTTATAATGTCGTTTCCTCATCACAAACGTACCTGGAGTTGTGTTTCATTTCATTCACACATATTTAACACACAAACCCTGCATATTTAGACTGAGTGCACTCTGCTCCACCTTGTGATGTCATGTGGTAATACAGGAAGTGCGCCCGTGGGTTTTTAAACGCTCTCTATTTGGATAATTTCATCTTTGGAATGGCCCCTCTCTACTAAACTAAAGGTAAAAGGAGCTGTTAACTTGAAAACTACTGCTTCATGACATCACAAGGTGGAGCAGAGCATTTTGTACATTGGAGATGTAGGCAGACTAACAATAAAGGGTTATTCAAATGTGTGAATGAACCAAAACACAACTCCAGGTATGTTTTTCATGAGGTAACAACATTCTAACATGGCCTAAAGATCACAAGAGTCAATTTTGTATAATACTGAACCTTTAAACAAAAATGGGCACAACGTTTTTCTTCACTATCAGTACAAACAAACCAGTTTTTCACTTAAAAAATATGTCTAAAATCTGGAAAACGCACTTTATTAACAACTTCTGATTTCTAATGAGGTATATAAATGTTTGAAGTCTCCGTGCTGTCAGCAACTGGAATGAACCACGAGGGGAAAAAATCTGAACACACTTTGATGGTTTAAAAAAAAACTGCTTAGAAGTCTGGGGTTTTACTTGTGATGCAACAATCCTGACAAAATGCAAATGAGAAGATGACTGCGGATTCTTAGATTAATGAAACATGCATGAATAAAGCAAAATACAACTCCAGGTTTGTTTTTGATGAGGGGACAACAGTATAACGTGTCCTTAAAACGTACTGAAGAAATGTTGAGCCACTCGCCCACCAGTGTTTTACCTTCCCATTTTTGCGTTTGCGGCGCTGATTGGCCACCAGAGGACACATTGTATGATTTGAGTAAGCTTCTTTACGCTGTCCTGTGGTGATGGGATGGGGAGAGGGTTGAGTTGGCCTAGCTGGGAGCAGGGTTGGGAACACAGCGTTCTATTGCTTGTGTCAGAGATGATATGTTAGGGTTGTATTGAAATTCAGCCTTGTACACAATGGTTATTTGTTTTGTAGGACCGCGCAGGCTTCTATTCAGTTTGAACTCAGAATAACAATGGCAGAGTAAAGTGGTTGTGTTTTGAGTTGGGGATTTTTGTATCATGCAATTTTGATAAGATAGTTTTTACCAAGGTTAAGAGTGTTAAAAGGGAAAGCTGACAAATAGTAAAAAAAAATAAAATATATATATATATATAAGACTATATTTCTATACATTAAAATTGCATTCAACAACCAACAGTAATTGTTACATGCATTCACCTTTAATTGTTTAGTCATTATTATTTATTAAATTCAAATTTAAAGTGAATTATTTGTTTTGTTTTTAGTTTGTTTTTGTTAATTTGCTTATTTATTACACTTATTATGTCTTATATTGGTGGCAATTTGCTCATTAGTAAATGTACTTGTTATTCAATTGATACTTTGCATCTGATGTCGTTAGCATTCTCTGGGGGTGTGAAGCTAGCTGTAGGCACTGCTCTGTCTGAGGCTTGTTAGACTTTAATCTGAGCTGCATTTTAGCACCAAAAAAAATTGATCTACAACAAATGAGATGATCTGATTACAGTCACAAGCTAGCATTAGCCAACAGTTTTACAGTTACTCACACTCTTCAATCAAACTCCTACACAGGACCATGGACACTTGTACTGATTAGTTTTCAAACAATCTTAAAACATTTTTAGCAGTGTTACTAATGTGTGCATTGTGTCACCATGGTAACTTCTAAACATTGCACCATCAGGTATACTGTACACATACAGCACCCCCAGCGTGATATCATTGCAAAGTATCAATCCAGGAGATAATAATATGGGCAACAGTTGCCTGGGGATAGACTGACAGGAGGTGGGTGACGTGTCTTGCCCATGGACGCAGCAACAGCATATACACACCAGTCAGCACAGAGTTCAAACTGTCCATCTCTGAGTTGAGGGACCAGCACTGTAACCATTTGAGCCACTGCTGCCCACTAACCCCCATGTGAGACAAATGATCTCTTTTCTAACCCATTGATTTCTGATTGTAGTGATTTAATTACACTAAAAACAAGCCCTCCTAAAAAGCTTCAAGTCTTGGCTACATCTTCTGTCCATTATGGCCAATGGACCTCCCCGTGTCCTTCAAAGATCATTTGTTTGCCTTAACGCCTTAACCAGCCAATAGTCCTCTGTGTAATCAAGTAAAGACTCCGTTTCCCAGCAACAAACATCAGCTGACCTCCACTGACTTATTGATGAGCACTCCATCTACCCCCATTTTGTGTCTTCTTCAAGGGGCAGAGGACTCTCCAAGGAGCAGAATCGTTGCATGGTAAGTGTCTGTTAAACAGTGAAACTACATCTTCTGGAGATTCTATGGGCCTGCATGGAGCTGTTCCTGTTTTTCACTCTGTTTAGTGAATAAGAAATAAATTATGTTAAAGTGTGAGACTTGGGGAAAGCTTTAAATCTCATGTCAGAAGTTTTCATAAAAAGGAAGTCTCTTGAATTGCCTCAGCAGATGTATCCGAAGAGGCAATTTAGGTAATTTGGGCTAAAAAGTTAATGAACAAAACTTGTGAAGCAGATGTATGGTGCCAATCAGGGCTCCTCTTAATTTGAATTATATTTTAAATGCACACAGCAAGCCAAAATGGTACACTTTAATTTACCTTCTGTACATACATAACTGTTCATCTGCAAACTAAGAACACTGTTTTTAAAAAATAATTGCAAATGAGTCATTCGATTATTATTATTATTTCATTCAATGACGCATGGTTTTGCACGTGTGTGAAAAATCTGGTTTATAAAATTGTAAATAAAATAAAAAGTGTTGACACATCATTCCATTCTAAGGAGCCTATAATTTGAAACTGACAAAACTATATATTGTCAAAATGCAAAAAATATTCATCTTGTTTTTGGTTATTTGACTGTAATAGTCGGGCCTGCATAATAAACACAAATGGGCACCAAGTTTCTCAGAACAAACAAACCAGTTTTTCACTTTAAAATATGTCTAAAATTTGGAAAATTACTTCCTTTTCTAATGAGGTATTGGAAGTCCCTCTGCTGTCAACAAGTGGAATGAACCATGAGAAAATAATCTGAACACACTGTGATTGCAGTCTGGGATGGTTTACACTTAAAAACTACTTACAAGAAGTCTGGGGTTTTACTTGTGACACAACAATCCTGATAAAAAAGTGAGAAGATGACTGTGGATTAGTGGATTAATGAAGCGTGTGTGAATGAAACAAAATACAGTTCCAACACAGCTTTTTGATGAGGGGACAACAGTGCAACATGGTTAAAAGCTCAAAAGAGTCAATTTTGCAAAATATTTGTCCTTAAATCATAGTGGAGAAATGTAGAGCAACTCACTCACCAGTTTTTTAGCGTCTAATTTTTGCATTTTCTTCATACTTGCTCTAAAACTCTTCAATAATTCATGATTTACCCAATGCCATGCATTTAGTCTTACGTCTGTGCGTTGTATGGATTTGCCTTTAATTGGCCGATGGGAAAGACTCCTGACCAGTGTCACCTCCAAAGGAAGCAATTAGAACAGCGCTTGAACCAAAGGATTTAGACTCAAGAGGAGAAGGACTGCATAGAATACCGTATTTACAAATGTAGCGTATTCGTAACCAGGTGTCTAACCTCAACCCACTAGAGACACAAGCAAAGTTAGCATACAAAAGACGATGCCATAGTTCACTCCTTTTCCACCTCTTTCTACCATAATTGAAGCCATTTTGGTCCACTGTGGGATCAGAGGAATTTGGTTATAGAGTGATTTTTGAACCACTGGGAGTTTTGGTATTCACAGCCATGCCACAAGTGACCAGAGATATGCCGATAAAATGTAAGTTGGACCTCAACATGAGGAAAGGAGGGTCGCTACCATTCTTTCAGCCTAAAATCACACGGGAGGAAAATAGTAGATAGGTTGGGGTTTTGGTGGTTAGGCAATTATGGTGGCAAAGATGTGTTAGGGTTGGTAGTACAGGTAGATACCAAACGATACCATATAATGATTAAACTGTGCTTTTTATACAATAGAATGTAATTTAGTCTCATAAGAAAAGTCAAACCAGTAGGTGTCAGAATCACTACCTGCTCAAATGAGTATCTATTGTCAATACTAGTTACAGTATCAGTTAGTATTCTGACAACGCTTCCACAGATGCAAACAATAATGTTTATACCATATTTGTAAGTAATGTAGTATTTGTTACAAGGCTTAAAGAAATAGGGCTTACTATATATGTGACCTTGGAAACTCTGAAGATCCGAGAAAAAAAGGAATGAACACAACTTGGGTCAGAATTTCATCTTGGAAACTCATTCTGAGTTTACATCACCGTAGCAGAAGTCTGTTCGGAACTGGGGGGGTGATAAACAGAGAGGGGCTTTTGTTTAATATTACACTGATGATTTTACTTCACAAATTAAAACACATTTAAACCATCTTTATTTTGTAATTAATGTACTTAGCAATACAACTTTGCAAAAACTTCCAAAATAATAGTTTATCCACAACAACATATGCAGTCACATAAGTCTCCATCACAACAAGTACAGGGGGTTCTGCATATCTTTCCTATGAATTAACAGATAATCTATTTAATTTATGCAAATGTATAAATTACTGTTTGTTATTATCATTGTTGCACGTGCGTTTCACCAGCTGCTCTCGTGAACACTCTGATTTTGGGAACTCTGATAATTATGCAGCAATCTCAGAGTTTCCAAAATCACATGAATGCAGCATTAGTACAGTGTTTATGTGTAAAACCATGTGCCGTAAACCTGACAATATTTGATATATTACCATTTTGTCCTCCATTGGGTTAATCATGATTTAGAACTACTTTAAGCTTAGACCATGTTTAGTCCTAATGTAGGCCTGACATAGTCCAGGTTTTGATCTGGTAGTACTTGGAAAGCCTTGGAGAGCCTTGTCACTTTGGTCTTAAAATGTTCGTATTAACCCATTCTACATGATCCTGGTGTTTTGTACGTAAATAAATTCTTATTCCTAATATGGGCCTGACCCCAAATTTGCCCCTATAACTGCTAGCATCATGAGCTTCATTTGACTGGATCCGAACACTACGGGTAACGTCACACTCCCTTAGTCCACTTCTTTATACAGTCTATAGGTGGTACTTGGAGTGAAAAGTTTGAGAACCACTGCTGTAAATAAAAAATGTCACTTCTTCTCCTGCTATTTTAGCTACTCCAAACTCCACCACCTCACCTACAGATAAAACAGCTCTCACTCTGACCTCGTCCTTGTCATCTCTCTCATGGCGCCGTATGTGTACTCAGCGTCTTCTGAGGTGGTGTGGGGTTATGCTGATCAGAAGTGACAGTTCACACATATGACTGTTTTAAACCTACTCCTTCATGTGTCTCTAGAGTATAAGCCCCTCCCCCAGTGTGCGCTTCACCTGTCTGCACAAATCACATTCTATCACGTCACTCACTACACTCTGCATGCTGGGAAATCACAAGGTAACCACAGTTTAAATAAGCATCTTAACAAGTCTGCCAGAGATTACTTTAAAGGTCCTATATCACACGAAATTGACTCTTGTGCGCTAAGCCATGTTATGTTACCTCCTCAAAAACATACCTGGAGTTGTGTTTTGTTTCACTCACACATATTTACGTAATCCTGCATTGTTGTTTTTTTCTACATCTCCAAAGCTCAAAATGCTCTGTTCTACCTTGTGATGTCATGTAGTGGTAGTTTTCAAGTTAACAGCTACTTTTTACCTTTTGTTCAGCAGAGATTGGCAATTCCAGGCGTGAAATTATCCAAATGGTTCAAGTGAAGGTGTATGGAGTTCAAAAACACAATGGAGCACTTCCTGTATTACCACATGACATCACTGAAATGTACTCAATTACAAGTACTGCTGCTAAATGTGTACTTGTAAATAAGATTATAATAAGTACGCATGTTAAACACTACTCAAAGTACAGGTTAGTAACATTTTTTACTCAGTTTTCGTAGCTTTTCAGTCTTGTATACAAAACTTGATGAGGAAGTAAAAAAGTAGGCAAAATCTTATGAAATGAATTTGATTTTCTACTGTGATAGAAACCCTGGAAAAATAATGTGTGGTATCAAGTGCTAAAAATGAAGTACTTGGAAAAAGTGGTATTGGTGCATTTCATTTACTTGTCACTTAAAATGATATGGCATTAACCTGCTGTCATGAAGGTGAGAGATATGAAAATGTTCTTCCAACTTCAAATGTGTAAAGGTGATAACAGAGCTCTTTGCAGTCTGCTAGTTAACACCTCAGTACTGTATACATTGCAGAACTTAAAAGAACATATATCTTAATAGCATACTTTTTTTCTCAATTTTTTCATAATAAAGGTTCCACATTTGCCCATTCGTTTTCATTATAAAATCTGTACTACTTGAAACACAGCCACAAACAGCACAGACCATTGGTAATAATAGGTGTCATGTGGGCCATTACAAATGTGAAATGGACCAAGAGCTATAGGGCAGGGTTTTGTGTTCTCTTCATAATTACATAATTGTTATATTTCCAAATGACAACATGATATAATTTGTTTATTTCAACACACAGATGAAAGTAACACTGTGCACACACACACACACACACACATACACCGAGTTTGTAGTCAACGCATTATAACATTACATTATGACTTTCGAGGAACAAATAAAAAATACATGATCTCTTTGTCATTGTACTATTTAATGGAGAATTATTAGACCTGGTGATTATTTTGCATTTAAATCTAGTTTTCCTTTTTAGAAGTTTGTAGACTGGAGGGCAAGTGCACTGAAGTCAGTATTTAACAAAGAAAAATGTAGGACATCATCTTTTAAAGGGTCACTATGTACGTAGGGGTTCCGTAACCTTCTTTTCTATATTCTCTGCGGAAATGTTCCACAAAACAGCATCAAAATTAGCAAACTCTATGGAGACAAGGAGGCCACAACACTAAACCTAAAAGCACTTACTGAGAGACAGAAGCTCAGTCTGTTTGTCCACTGATCTGATGGTTGGCGGTTCAAATCCCGCTCTCGACATAAACATTGGTTGAGCGGTCAGATCCACTGGCTCACAGGTTGGTGGTGTGATTCCAGCTCCCACAGACGAATACTGTCATTGTGTCCTTGGGCAAAACACTTAACCCTCCTCACCCCTAGTATGTGTGTACACTGGTGTGTGTGTACACTGGTGTGTGTGTGCGTGTGTGTGTGTGCGTGTGTGTGTGTGTGTGTGTGTGTGTGTGTGTGTGTGTGTGTGTGTGTGTGTGGGTGTGTGCAAAGCTGAAGATTTGGTATTTTTGGTATTTATAAGAAAAAAGGCAGATTAAACACTGAATCCGTCTTCTTCCTAGTTTCCTAGTACATGTTTCTGCATAAATAGTTGTTAATAGTAGCAGGTGTATTTGTGAGTGCAGTTTGGATCAGATACATAGAGAGCTTTGGCCACCCCCCCTTATTAGTCGACCCATCGATCGTCAGGACATGCCTTTAGTCGACCACAGCCCTAAACATTTGTGGTCATATTGTTACGGCTGTACAATATGCTGTGAATGAGCAAATTAAAAAGACCCTTGACTAGCAATTCATACAAAACAAACAGAAGGCATTTCATTCTCAGAATTCAGTTTTCTCTCCGCACTTCAAGGTAACTTCAGGGCTGACCTCCTTTCAGTTGGGGCCATACATTTTTAATTAGCATGATTTTCCTTTTTTTATAACGATCAAACAACTCCAGCTGCTTCCTTTCAGCACAGCTTTGAATTGAGAGTTGAAATGTCAAGAAGACCATTACATAATCCTCCCTGCTCCGGCCTTGATGTGTACCGAGCTGTTTCTCCCTTTTTCTTTCAAAACTCTGTGTGCGTCACCTTAGATACTGCAGACGGATTGCCATCAGTAGATGACCCGTGGCACCAAAAAGTATTTCATATTCCTCCGGCTAACTTCTGAGCTTGTTTTTTTGTAGCTTGCTTGGTTGCGTGTGACAAAATCGACTCCGCAATTTCCTCATTCTGGGAGAGTTCTTGGCTAGACACAGAGTTGAAAAAGTGGCATGCTTTTACTGACAGGAAGACGAAATTCTCCAGGAGGAAAAGGCGGTCCAGCTGCAACCTTGAAGTGGTGAATACGTTTTTGGTTTTAGAACGGAAAGCCAGAGGGAACGAAAACAAATTATGGGACATGCAAACTGAAATTACCTTTTTATCATTAGGAGTTACCCATTCACAGCATTTTAAAAAGCAAGGGAAGAAGGGATATATTTCTCTCCTTGACGTGGCATATAGTATTTTTTTGCCTCCACACACCAATGGCATTTTGAATGACACGCCACAGAAGCTTATCTTCACTGAGAGGAGTTTTTATCTCACCCGGACAGACAAGAAGAATGTGGTGTCCTATCATTAAAGGGGCATTTTCAACTGGAAATGTGTACACAGCTATCATAGTTATCAGCAACAGTCTATCATGTTAAGGTCTTACTGAGCTGAATTCAAGCAAAGAAATCGGGTTGGACAAAAATCACTATTGCAACAATTGGAAGCTGGGAGGTTAGATTTCACAATAGTCTTTTGATATAACAGTAACGAAAGAACAAGAAGTTGTGTTTTGTTTCATTCACACATTTGGGTAATCCTTTATTATTAGTCTGTCTACATCTCCCAAGCTCAAAATGCTCTGTTCCACCTTGTGATGTCAAGAAGTTGTAGTTTTAAAGTTAACCACTACCTTTTACCTTTAGTCCAGCAGAGAGTGAAGGTGTGTGGAGTTTAAAAACACAGTGGAACACTTCCTGTATTACCATGATGTGATATCACAAGGTGGAGTGTGTTAAACATGTGCGAATGAAACAAAACACAACTCCAGGAATGTTTTTGATTAGGTTTTTGATGAGGAAACAAGATTATAACATAAAGCCTAATATGGGCCCTATAAAATCATTTAGAAAAAGTGTTCAGTAAATTAAAGCAGCACCATGTAATTTTCTGGAGGTGGCACATCACGCTGCATCTACCTGCACGACTCCATGGAAATAGAACATTAAAAACATACTTTGTGATATTCTCTGTGGAAATAAACATGCCTCTTTACTTGACTTTCTACCTTTTTAGTTCAATAGATGATCGATGTTATAATGTTGTTTCCTCATCTAAAACATACCCGGAGTTGTGTTTTGTTTCATTAATTTAACACACAAATTCCTGCATATTCAAGCTGAGTTCTCCTCTCAAACAGAAAACACTCTATTCTACCTTGATACAGGAAGTGCTCCGCTGTATTTTAAACTCCATACACCTTCCTTAGAATCACTTGGATAATTTCATTTTATTTAATAAATTGTTCAAAGGGGTATTAGTGTGAAAAGGGAAAAGGGGGAAAGAGGGGTCTTGGGATTAATCTAGTTGAGGTAGATTACATCACCTTCAGGTTCATCACCGAAACAAAAGCGGAATCCAGCCCTGGCACTTTTCTTCTTCTTCTTCTTTTTGTTTGTTGCCTGTTTGCTGAGCTCCTGGGGGCCTCATGATGGCTGCGTCTGATTTGTCTGGTATTTTATCATAGAACCAAGCACTTGGTTTGGTGTCTTCTGGTTCAGATTTTGATGATTCTTCTTTGACCACAGTGGGGCTGGTGTTGTGGGACTGTTGACTGATCAGGAGAGCTTGCAGCCTCCAAATTAGTTTGTTTTCAGGAGTTTGTGTCTGTGCAAAATCACTTGTACAACCTCTATCTTTGGCAGCGTTGTCAGGACCCTGTTCTTTCTCAATCAGGCAGATAGAAGGAATCTCAGGCTCATTCTTTAGGGGTGGAACCTGGATTGAATGAGGTGTCTGAACATTTTCCAAGACGTGTTCTTCTCGGAACACGCCTGGGTGGTCTCCGTTCTTTTGGTGGTTCTGAAGGAAACACCTTGATAACCTCAGGCTTTGGTGCGGGGGCCTGAACATTTGGTGACTGACAAGTTTCTTTACTTTTGGAAGCTGGTTCCTCTTCCCTCAATTGTCTTACGGTCATCTTCCTTTCTTGGAAGACACCTGTTTGGTCTTTGTTCTTTCGGTGGGCTCTGAGGATACACCTGAATTGGCTGAGGGGGTTTGCACAGATTTTGCCAATAATTTCTAATCCCAGCAGCCTGCCTGGGTGGATGTTCTACTAATGTTTTTTCATTTCTCTTAAACCAGGCATTTTCGGTGTGTATAGGAGGTGGCACAAACGTAGGCTTTTCTTTCTCAGGTGAAGCTTGTGTTGCTTCAGTCTGTGCCTTGTTGCGTTTTGGTCTCTGGATAGGGTATCCAGTCGGGGTCTATTGTCAGTCCTTCTATAATTTTTTCCCAGTTTTTAAGAGCTTGAGATGTCTCTTTGTAGGTTTTGTTTGGACAACTAGGTCTGCCATCACTGGCTCTTCTCTCAGTTGCCTGCCCAGAATTAAAAGGTTTCATTTCTCCTCTTTTTAAGTCCTGGAGATTTTTCTGCTCCATTGCTCTGACGCCAAGTTTTCTTGGCATATCTTTGGTGGTCAGCATTGGGGTTGTTGTTGACAGCAGCCTCCTCTCTCCAGTTAGGACATGGATACCGCCATCTCCTCTCAGTGTTTTTTCTGATTCTGATTTTCAGGATTGGGTCTAGACCCGCCCTGTTTCTTGGGGACAGAACTGTGTGCATAAGTTGCAAGTAGTGTTCAGCTAAAAGTCTTACTTCTGCTTCTCTGTTTGCATCTGTCCACAAGTGCGTCAACTATCGAATGACCAGAATCTACTACTGCCTCAACCTCACAAACACAGAATGGAGTGGTTTGTGACATAATCACTGGATTGTCATTTTGACTGTCAGTACTTCATTGCCATGACAACTTTTTCTCTGATTTTATTTGATATCAAGAAAAAAATTCAGTAATTCCAAGTATGATAGCCATTTTAAGTTAAAGGGCCCATATGACGCTATTTTCTGACCTATGTTATAATGTGTCCTTATCACAAACATACCTGGAGTTGTGTTTTGTTTCATTCACACATGTTTAACACACAAACCTTGCATACTTAGGCTGAGTTCATCTCTCAAAGAGACGACACTCTGTTCACCTTATGATGCCATGTGGTAATACAGGAAGTGCACTACTGTGTTTTTAAACTCCATCTACTGTCTGCCTAAAATCATTTGGATAATTTCAGCCCAGGAATTGCCAATCTTTACTGAACAAATGGTAAAAGGCAGCTGTTAACTTCATGACATCACAATGTGGAACAGAGAATTTTGAGCTTTGTAGTTGTACAGTGTGAATGAAACAAAACACAACTCATGTTATGTTTTTGAATAGGTAACAACATTATAACATGGCTTAAAGTTCACAAGAGTCAATTTTGCATAATATAGCACCTTTAAATTGGGGTTTTAACATCTACAACGTGACAATGTTGAAAAAAGGTCACCCCTCTCTCTGTAACTGCTGCAGTGAGCCTCTTCATTTTAGTCTTAAAATGTTTGTATTAACCGGCTCTACATGATCCTGGCATTTTTATTTAACTAATTTGTCCATAAATAAATTCCTAATCCCAATATGGAACTCTGCTCCAAATTCACTCCTATAACTGCTTGAGCCGAACCCTATAGACGACATCACACTCCCTCAGGCCACTTCTTTATACACTGTACAATTCAAACTGAACAAATACAACACTTGGGGATGTTACAGTAAAGTGTATGAGCGCTAGCAACATAAATACTATGAAATGAAAACACGTCCTTCTTTGCACTGATAAATAGCAGTTTTGTTTGTCTTTTAAATGTCAATAATTGTAACTCTTACTCCGGTGTCCCCTGGCTCAACTTCATATTAGCTTTCAATAGGCTCCATTTATTCTTCACCCACATCAAAAAAGTGGTGCATAAATGATACCCTTTCAATATTTATGTTAGGGGAGAACCATGAATCAACAGCCGTGAATTAAAATGAAAATGAAACAATTCTATATTTTGATTTATTAAGTGCAGCAGGTAATCACGAGCCTGGGATTCATTTGAATACTGACTATTCTTCTGATTTGTTCTTTCCATTCTTCGCGCTGATTTATAATGTCACCCTTTCCAATTGGTCTCATTGCATCAACATGTCAAGACAGATACAAGCTTCGTAAAAAGATTTCAAATTCCTCTACTATCTTTCAAAATTGTTATCTTGTACCACCTCATTGCATCTCCTTGGCACCGGCTGTCAACACTGGACCACCCACGGGTGACCCAAACTTGACCTCTCCCCCTGCAGAATCCTCAAAGCCCTCCCTCCAGGTATCGCTTGTCTTCTGATTTGCTGTCTTATCTCCCAAGTGCATAATGTTAGCTGCGCCGCGCTAGCTAAGGTCGCTGGTCCAATCGTGCCCGGACATCTGAGTGAATTATTCAAATCGCCCTAGAGCAAGAAGGGCTTATTTCGTATGTGACAGGAATAAGCGCCCAAAAGAAAAGCGTTGAATCATCATAGCGTCATTTAAAGATCCTATATTACGTAAAATTGACTCATGTGAGCTTTCAGCCATGTTAGAATGTTGTTACCTCCTCAAAAACATACCTGGAGTTGTGTTTTGTTTCATTCATGTGTGAAAGAAACAAAACACAACTCCAGGTATATTTTGGATGAGGAAACATTAAAACACAGATCAGAAAATAGCTTTGTAACAGACAAAAGTATAATTCATACACATATCTTATCTCTTTGGTAATTGCGAGAAGAGTGGTAATGGCAGCTGACCGTCGTACATCTCGTGCAGTTGAAGTTAATGAAATTTCTATGAGCGGTGGCTCCATTGCAGCTAAATGGATTCGGTAAGTCATATTTATCGGTGTGATTGTTCTTAGGAGCATGTACCTGTGGACGTGTTGACACAAGGAGCAGAGGAGAGACAGGAGCACCACGGGGAAAACCAAAGTTAAAGGTAACAGGCCGGAAATCTATTACATGCTTTGATCACCTAATTGATACCCACCTCGGTGTGAAGAGAAACGCTCACAGCAATATTAGAGCCCCATTCTCATAAAAACAACCACAGTTAGAATAGGACAATTTCAAAAAGGGCTGCTTAGGCACATTTGAATAACGTGTTAAAATGGACATTGGAAAGTAGAGGGTAGTAGTGGCAATTTAGAAGTAGCTGTAAAAGTTTTCCGAATCAACAAAAGTGGTAGTTGTGAGAGTAGTGCTGCGTCCTATTAATGATAGAAGTAATAGCAAGGTTTTTTTGTAGATGTAGAAAGCCGTTTTGGTAAGAATAATTATTTCCAATCTCTGTAGTTTTAAATTAAATTAAAATAAAAATTTTGAGAGAACACTAACCCAAGTAGTTTGTTAAAATCTAAGTTTCGAGCATAACTGTTTAAAGAAGTTGACTAAGTGAGTGTGATGTCACCCATAGCAGTCGGCTCCAGTCAAATGAATCTCATTGAGGCTAGCAGTTATAAGGGCGAAGGCTGTTGAAGGTGAATTCACCCCTTCCCTTAGCAACATTGTCAATCAAACCTACTGCTAACGCTAGCGGGAGCAACCGCAAGGAAAGAAGGTGCCTGTTTGTCTGTTATTAATGTTCATATCTGTTCATACAAACAAAATAGTGAAATAAAAATACCAGGATCATGTAGATTGGGTTAATATGAACATTTAAAGACCAAAATGATGAGGCTCAGCAGTTATGGCAAGAGGGACGACAGTTTTTCAATAGAACGTGAATTGGAGCCAGAGCCAGAAAAGTGCGCATGCTCACTTATTATTTAGAACGTGGCGGCTAGCAGCTTAGCTATGTCCATTTATATATACAGTCTATGGTCTTGACCAGTGGCTCTCAAACTCTCAAAAGCCAAAATATTTGGCTTTCTGAGTATGTTTTCTAGATATAAATCAAGGCTACAACAAAACTATTCCAGGTCTTATCTAGGGCTAAACAGGTCTAAAAGTGGACTACATCATTTTCACTGTAGTTCTAACTAAGAAATTATTCAAAGAAGGACAAAAATGTGGATAAAATGAATTCTAAAACTACAAACTAAAGAGCTGTCCAAGTACCACCTAAAGGAGCTTGCATATTACCAGTGGAACACATACCACAGTTTGAGAAACCATGTTTTCGCCTGCGTCTGTTTGTTTGTTTGTTTGTTTGTTTGTTAGCAAGATAACTCAAAAAGTTATGGACGGATCTTGATGAAATTTTCAGGAAATGTTCCGTATGGTAAATCCAACAGATGATTAAATTTTGGTGATGATCCAGAAGAAATCCTGGATTCTGGATCACTTTGAAAATTTTGTTAGCATTGCGTTAAATGGGGCTTGGCGGAGGTCTGCGCTCTCTGAGTGCTTTTCTAGTTTGTTTTGTTTTGTTTTGTTTTGTTTTCTCCATGTAGATGTTATCACTTTGTCTGGAATGTTTCACAGTATGATATTAAACCTTTCTATCTTTATGGAGACCAAACCAGACTAAGTTACAGGTCAGATCTGTGGAGAAGTGACCCCACTCACAGTCAGAATGTCTGTTTTCCTAGGTATTTTTGAGCTGTAAAACCACCTGTGATTGAATAAATGTAAGGTAGAGCTGTTTAATGTCATACTCTGGAACATTCCTGGCAGAGAAATTACATATTCATAGAAACATGCAGGTGACGAACTCTCAACACATATTTCCATTATTAAAAATGTCTGAAGTCTTCTATTGTCCTTTCTTCCTCCAGTGAAGCTTAATCATCACACCATCCAAAAACAATGCAAAGTATAAAATAATCATTTGGGCAGGTTTTGTCACTCACTGTCAATGATGATTATTTCCAAGTGTTCAAGGGCTCTTCTGGTTTTAAAGTACTACTTATGTAAACCTCCAGCACTCTCCTGTGCCAACTTCCACTCACAGTCTGCAAAATTAGATATGTTAATATATTCAGGATATTGACCACATGCTGTATATTCAATAGCTGTAATGTGTAAATAGAGTGCAGATATTTCACCAGATATAGTATATAGTGACCGCATATCAAAACACAGACCAAGCACAGGCATAAACTGGTGCTCAATACAGTGAATCAATGAAATGTGCATTTTTACTTTATTCAAACTTAGATCCTCAAAAGGAGACACTAAATAGTTGAAAAAAGTACTGCTTAAGGTAACATGGGCCAATTTACCTTGTTTAAGTTATGTACACTAAAGTTGTAAAATGAAATACAAATAAAATGGACAGTTAGATGAAGAAAGTCCTATCATTGAAGCTTTGTTTGTTACCAGTACGAGTTTATGTTTACTACTACTGCTGGTGCTGATATCACCAGTTAGTATAATTACTATGTCATCTCCTCTCATAATTTATGTCATCAGAAAATGCAGATATTGTACTCTTTATTCAACATATTTATGTTGCTATTTTTTTCTTTTTTAAAATACCATTTGCTATTTGTTTTTCAGTATTGCTTTTACATTTTTGGGCAATACAGTGCCCCATAAAGTGTTCATTTTTCCTTGTGGATCAATAAAGTCAGTAATTTTCTTCAAAGGACTCATATTACGCTATTTTCTGATCTATGTTATAATGTTTCCTCATCAAAAACATACCTGGAGTTGTGTTTTGTTTCTTTCACACACGTTTAACACACAAATACATGCATACAACACACATGCAAATGCATACATACAGGAAGTATGTTTTTTAAGGTCCATACACCTTCACTAGAATCATTTGGATGATTTCAACCCTGGAACTGTCATTCTCTACTGAACTAAAGGTTAAGGGTGAAAACTATTGCTTCATGACATCACAAGGTGGACCAGAGCATTTTGAGCTTTGGAGATACAGACAGACTAAAAATAAAGAGTTACTAAAACATGTGTGAATGAAACAGAACGCACGCACACCATTCCATTTCATTCCTGACTTCAACCAATTACCACTTTGGAATTAACTGAGACATTTTCACCCAGAAATTTTCCAGAGTTTTTGTAAGCAGTTGTCAGCCTCTTCTGTCTCCCAGCCTAGAAAGCACATTACCTTTATGACGTGAATATATTTCTCACTCACTAATGGATCCTAAAGCACCTACTAGCGCTTTTTCTATGGACTACGTCAACCATTACTTATGTCACTCTTTCATTATTTCTTTAATGTACACAGTGGAATAGAGCAATCAGACTGGCTAAGTTTAAAGCTGAAATCTCCCTCAGTATTGGACTTGTACTTACTGCAGAGGAAGAAACAGAGATGCTATGGGCAGGTTTTAGCCTTAGACAAGCACTTTTACAGCCGCTCTGAACCCAAAGCTGTCTGCAGTTATTTTGTAGGTGAGGGACTGAGAAAGACACATTAGATTTTAAAAGTGCATCATGACATACAGGGCTTAGTCGTGCTGAGAAATAAGAGTATTGGGGTATGCAAAAGACAGAAAATGCTTAGAGGTAAAAAAAAAAAAAATTAAAAAAATGTAAGAAACATATGGAGAGAATTAGAACAAGGACATTCAGTACAATTTAAAGCACTAACAAAGCAAAACACAATGATTTATATGTCTAATGTAAATGCTGACATCTCTTTGCACATCGCTTAAGAAATACTTTTAAGGAAAAAAAGGCTTAAATAATCATTTGTTTCATGTGTAACTTTCCTGGGGCTTGTTTCAATGGAGATGTTATTGCTTTGCCACAGAATTACCTTATTGATACAGCTGAGGGGGGTGATGCTAACTGTAGGCACTGCTCTGTTTGAGGCTTTATTAGACTTAAATCTGTTCTTTATTTTACCACAATCTACAAATAAAATTACAGCCAACAGTTTTTCAGTTAGTGACTCTCACCTTTTTGTGACACCCATGAGTTTTCAGTCTTAACTTTTCTGCCTGTCTTTGCTTATGCCTGCATTGCGTCTCCATGGTAACTCCTAAACGTTCCACCATTAGAGATACATGTAGAACACCCCCTAGCGTGATGTCACCGCAAAGTATCAATACTCAATATCCTCGGGGACAAGCACACTACCAGGCCAAGTCACAAGTCAGATCCGTGGAGAGGCAAGTCCATTTAGAGTAAGAAGGCCTGTTTTTTGAGATACCATTTCAACAATAAAAACAAATTAAAACATAATGAATGCAAGATAGAGCTGTTTAACACTGTGGAACTTACCATAAAAAGAAATCACATCACCATGGAGATAAGCAGGTGCAGTGGGTAGTTTTAGCATAGTGGGTGGGGGCTTTGTAGCTCAAGTAGGAGTAGTCATACATATAGGTTAAGCTGTAATAAATGTACTGTAGTAGCAATAATAGGCTAAAGCGTAACTGACAATGAAGCAGTAGCAGCCCAGGCACTTTGTTGGTATTATGTCACATGTCAGAAAAATTGGCTGGTTATGATGTTTTTGATCCAGAACAGCAGCATTTTCTTTCAAACTATAATATTAAGAAGTAAAATAGCACAACACTGTAACACACTGGTGGATGCATCAGATGTGAGTCAGTGGATGTGGATTTTAGCCCACTTGTTAAACTGACTCATCGTTAACAGGTCTAAAGACAGGTACCTCATGATTACTGCATGATTCAAAGCATAGAAAGATGTTGTGTGCTAACTGTAATTATCCACCAATAAATAAAATAGTAATAATATTGTTTATACAGATGCTGCTCTAAGACTAGCACTGTTTTTTGGTTTATTTCTGCAAATTAAAATTATTTTCTGTGACAAGTATATCATTTGACCCCTGCTAAACAATTATTTTTTAAAACACAAACACATAATAACGAGCGTTTCCAAACTATATTGTTAGCCAGTAATTAGCTGAGAAAATAAAAATGTAGGTAGAAAACATTGTAATTGCCTATTCGCTTGAAATGTACTGTATGTAACTGTACAATTAAAATTATTGGCACACTCCTGGTATGCACGAGTGTTCTGTGTTAGCTTGATTTTATTTGAGAAAACTGAAATAATTAAACATTTTAAAATTTCCAAGTTACATCATTTTAAGTGGATGTTCATTTTAATTGACTAAAACAAATTGTAAATGAGAAACTAAAGTAAGTGTAATTTTCACATTAACTTGGATATGTTAACAAATTATGAAAAAAATAAAGTGGTGTTAGGTCCTTATTAACACTAGCTGAGAAACAGAGAGAGAGAGAGAGAGAGACAGAGAGAGAGAGAGAGAAAGAGACACAGAGAGAGAGAGACAGAGAGAGAGAGAGAGAGAGAGAGAAGGAGAGACAGAGAGCGAAAGAGACACAGAGAGAGAGACAGAGAGAGAGTGAGAGACAGAGAGGAGAGACACACACAAAGAGAGGACACACACACAGAGAGAGACAGAGAGAGAGAAGGCGAGACATACACACAGAGAAAGAGAGGAGACACAGAGAGAGAGAGAGAGAGAGAGAAGGAGAGACATACACACAGAGAAAGAGAGGAGACACAGAGAGAGAGAGAGAAGGAGAGACATACACACAGAGAAAGAGAGGAGACACACACAGAGAGAGAGAGAGACAGAGAGAGGGAGAGACAGAGAGAGAGAGTGAGAGAGAGACACACACACAGAGAGACAGAGCGAGAGGAGAGACACACACAGAGAAAGAGAGGAGACACACAGAGAGAGAGAGAGAGAAGGAGAGACATACATACAGAGAAAGAGAGGAGACACAGAGAGAGAGAGAGAGAGAAGGAGAGACATACACACAGAGAAAGAGAGGAGACACACACACAGAGAGAGAGAGAGACACAGAGAGAGGGAGCGAGAGCAACAGAGAGCAAGAGAGAAGGAGAGACAGAGAGAGACAGAGAGAGAGAGACACAGAGAGAGGGAGAGAAAGAGAGATAGAGTGAGAGAGACACACACAAAGAGAGGAGACACACACACACAGAGACAGAGAGAGAGAAGGAGAGACACACAGAGAAAGAGAGGAGACACACAGAGAGAGAGAGACACAGAGAGAGGGAGCAAGACCAACAGAGAGCAAGAGAGAAGGAGAGACAGAGAGAGAGACACAGAGAGAGAGACAGACAGAAAGAGACAGCTGTAGAGTCAAATACAAAAACCGTCCTCATGACTATTCCAGGAGTGTCTGCAGCAGTGACCGTGACAGTTGTGTTTGTACAAAAACTGAATCATGTGATAAACTTATGACATCATCAAACAGGGTGACCACCTGTCCCTCTTTCGACTGTCCACTACAACTGTCCTTCATCCCAGTTTTTGAAAGAATGTCCCACTTTGTCATTGAATTGTATAAAAAGTGAGATTTACATAGAAAACATGATACAAATATATTTCTCACAAAGACATCAATATTTTGGGGGTGCACTGGCCTTTAGGGTTGTAATATGGACCTGTTGCTATTCTAATGTATATGTGCATTACAATTTATCAGCAAATGAAAGACTGGCATTGAAGTACAGGTAGTATTGGAATACTTAGATGTAGGTTCTTGTACTGGTAATGCCTCCATCATCAGAAAAGAAAAGAACAAGGCAGGGGATGTTGCTTTTGTTTATTTAGAAACTCTGTCTTACAAATGTATCGGCTTATAAAAATGTAAAATAGCAACTCGAGAATCAGAGAGCATAATTATACACTAGCAATAAGTATAATATGAGGTCCAATTTAAATACATTTCACTGACCGATTTGTACTAATTCTTCCGTTTAACTTTTGAGTGAGCAGGGCCTTGAAAATATATATTACAGTTACAGGTCCTCCATTATGCAAAATTGACACTTTAAGCCATGTTATAATGTTGTTACCTCCTCTAGGGGCCCTTTAAATGATGATGTATGCTTTTACATTTGTTTACTTACACATTATCCACAGATCTGACTTGTAACTGGAGTTGCCACACTGTGACATTCTACACAAAGCAATAAAAGTTACATAATGCATCTTTAACTAGGATGAGAAAGTCCAGATGCTTGTCCTCTTCCCACTCCTTTTTGCATATTGTTTTTTTGTATTTCCATGTAATGCTCTATTGCTGAAAAAAAAAAAAAAAAAGTCTGATTTTAATTGCTAATCGCTCTGGCAACCGTCCCGATTTCATTACTCGGAAACAAGGAACTTTTAAAAAAAAAAAAAGATTTTAAAAAGACTGAAAATAATATTGTTTCTAGTTTTTCAATACTGAGTGCTGATGCTAATATACCAGCAATAATAATTAGCACTATTCCCCACTCTGTACTTCTGAATCACAGTTTAATTATCAAATAGGTCTTGTAGCTCTCCTAGTACAACTGGTACACATAATTTACTCACCATATACAGACAGCAGTAATGTGATTGGAACTGCGTGTACTTGTAAACTCAAAGCCTCTCCTCTCCCAGGCACCGCTCCCCCACAGTAATCACGGAGTATCTGACACACACCTGCTGTCTGCTAGCTGTGCCGAATTTCAGGTCTATGGAGTATGGATTCCGAACTGTCTACTCGGAATCGTCAACAAGGACAAGATACTGAGGTGGTACAGGAGAAGACGGTGCCCCCCGTGACTGTTTTCTGATATATGGATTTTCTCGGAAACCCTGCTACCTGCGCTTGGAACGGTGCGCCCGGACATGCTGGCCACAGTCAATAAGTCAGAGAGTAAACTGTGAGCAGCAATATTTGAGTTTGGATCGGAGCTTAGGGAAATCTACTGACAGCGTCTATTTTCTTTTTGGCATTTCTATTTTAGGAGTTGGCTTTGTTACTTAGGAGAAGGTGCGTTTTTTGGGAGAACAAATACGAGTTATTAAAGCTGCCATCTGTAATTGGACTGGCTGACCTGACCCTGTTGTATTCTCGCACTTCACCACTAGATGCTGTCTGTGTTACTTCGGTTTGATAGTGTGCCAGCTTTGGTCTGACAGAAGAAGACCAGAGAGCGAGGGGGCAGGTTTCACATCTGCCATCTACTGTTGACTGATTGAAATTGACTCTTTAAACCATGTTATAATGCTGTTACTTCACCATAAACATACATGGAGTTGTGTTTTGTTTCATTCACACATGTTTGAGAAATCCTGTCTGGCTCACAATGCTCTGTTCCACCTTGTGATGTCACGAAGTGGTAGTGGTAGCAGGGTTTGTGTGTTAAAATGTGCGCATGAAACAAAACACAACTCTAGGAATGTTTGTGATGAGGAAACAACATTATAACATAGAAATAGAAAAATAGCATAGTATGGGCCCTTTGAACACTATCAAATAAACCTCTAAAAAGAAGACAACAATACCTTGAACAGCAAGTTAACAATATTCTCTCATTTGTATTTCTACTCCACTGAAACCAGCACACAAATAACTACAGCCCCAACAGCTAAAACTAATAAACCATACACAATATTCTGCCAAAACTCTTTCATTTTCATCTCAAATTCCTCAGTTTTTCTCAAAGCAAAATGCAAAAATTTTACACCTGAGAAGTAATTGTAATTCTCGACTCGTTTGGTGTCAGTGCGGCTGTTTTTCCACTGCTCTTAATTGCACCCTTTCAGTTCTCCTGTTATATGTTAATAATAAAGCGCCGTATCTGAGGACGGCTGCAGTTGCCTGGTGACACTAGTTCATTTAAATTTATGCAGCAATAAAAAGCGATCGTCGTTTGACATCCAAAAAGGTGTCATACCAACAGATTCCACTGCGCACTCTATCCACCTGCAAAATAAGCGTTTATACTGAATACTTACTGAATTACAAAGTGCTTTAGTCAGTAAACAAGAGTTTCACATGCAGAAATCTAGCAGAGGTGGAGTACAGTCATAAGTTAATTTGGGTTAAAACTGAACCCTTTATCTTTGTGATATGGTCTGATGTACCTTATGTCTGTGTCTGTGGATGTAGAGTGATGGAAGTGAAGCTGCCAATCTGCTTGCCTGACCAGCCAGTCCGTTCTACATTCTGTTTGAACTGAGAAGAGACTGGAACCTCTGTCCAAAACGTGAGAGGCTAATTCGTAGCACATGTCTCTTGCAGAAGACATCACTTCTCCAAAATTGTTGTTTCAATCACAACAAAATATATAGCTTCTTTTACCTGAAATAAGTAACATATAAATGCTGTTTCTCAGTCTTTTACATGTAAACAGCCATGTTTGTTTTTGACACAAACTGACCTTTAGTCTCTCTGATTGGTTAATCACACCCTCTGGGATCGGGGGGACAGGATACGGCTCCAGATCCACTCATCTTTGTAAAGTTTTGTCAAAGCGTGTGGTTCTGGCTGGTCAGGTAACCAATCTGCACTATCGGTCCCTGTGACCAACACTGATGCACACACCACCTTCATACTAGGCAATGTGGGTTAAGTGTCTTGCCTAAGGACACAATGACCCACTGTGGTATTCCAGTGGTCTCCCATACAAGTGCTAACCAGACTCAACCTTGCTTAGCTTTAGAGATTTATGAGAACAGGCAATGAGAGCATCTGTGTGTGTCCCTTGTGTCCATATACTATTTTTGTTGTGAATTGTTGGTTGTTCATCTGGACTAACCAGATGTGAACTGGTTGTTTCTCATTTCATTTAAACTCAAATTGCACTTGGAGTTTATAGACTAGTGCTGTGAACAGAAGACCAGACCAAATGTCCTCTCCATGTGGCAACTTCTGCGCTGGGAGTCACATCCACACTCAGTGTAGTAGTTTCATAGACACACAGCTGATTGCTGCTGATTATAAAGCATTAGGACTCACATTTGCGTTGCATTGAGGCCAAAACAAAGAGCTGCTCTCACTATTGTGTCTGCGAGTGGCAAACAGCTGCGAAGCAATTATTCCCATACTGCAGCGCTGAGTCACGCTCCGGCTCTGATCACAAGATCAATGTTTGGAGATGCAAAACAATAATTACTGCAACTCACTCCTCCAAAAATGTGGCATGTGGTATTCTGATGCAGAGAAAAGACTTTCTATTGGTTGAGCAGGAGACACCGTGTACAGCTGTAGCATCGATCACATTCCAGCACACAATATAGACAGATACTGTACAGAGTGTTTCTGTTACACAGTGGAGGACACACAAGAACATGTTTTATCAGCTTTTCTATTTAGAAGATCCTTTTGAGTGCACAAAGAAAGGTTTAAGGAAGATGAACAAACATTTTAGGTTTTCTTTTATTATGACTCCTATAAATATTATGGAGAAATTTGGCTGTGAACAGGGGTCAGTAGTATTAACATATAGACAAGACATGACATCACAAAAGACAAAAGAAAAACGTGTACAACTGGACAATGTACAATCACTCAGGCTCCACACATCTGCACAGTCAGTCCATGTTGTTAATACATTCTATGGACTAGAGTACGAATGAGCTTTTATACCTGTTATTTTTGCATAAAAGAACCTTGTATCTCCTCCCAGCCTGCAGGAGCTCATGTGTTGAGCACATGAGGGATCTTCCTATGAGTTTCACAATTATTATTATTTTTTTTTCTTTTACCAATATTTGGCACATTTTAGCTCTTGTCTCCTGTTAGGAATTTAACTCCCACCTGGACAGATGAACCCACTTACGTTTACTTCTGTAAAAAAGACACAATATTGTTTCAAGTGCACAAAATGTACAGTATGTTCGTTAGAATTGCAAAGTTGCATTAGACAAAAAGGAAAGAATACAGACTGCTACTACAGTGACACATGTGCTTCCGTGGTGATACTTAGGTATTTCTAGTACTGATGCTGTGTTCCAGGAGTCTGTGGAGAATAGAACCTCAGACTTCTGAGAATTTCTGCGTTCCAGTTTTTGAGGAAAAAAACAAAAGCAGCACATTAAAGTGACAACTCAATACAAACTATAGTGCTCAAATCAAATCAAAATGTAGATATAATTCTATTAACAATTCTGTTAACTGTTTATTAACCCACACATTTTTGTTACATTTGAAGTTCATAAAGAAACAACTGAGAGTGAATTTTGCTTTTGTTGCCATCCATAGAAACATTAGCAGCTTTAGCATGACAGAGCTTTGTAGCTCAGTTATAACTGCAGTGTTGTGTATTCTACCTCTGGTGCTGAAATCCTCTGTGTTTCAGAGATGGAAGGGTGTTTATACAAGTCGCATCTCGGGAAACCCATCCTCCGAGCACAACTGGAACACACCATAATTCTTACTTCTAGTGGTAATTCATAGTGTCTTGGCATTCATATAGGCTACTTGTAATTCTCAGTTACTTACATTGATTATTCCAAGTGGTAATTCCTAAGAACTTCCATTGATAATTCTTTCAGAGATGGATCTAAATATTGCTTTTGGTCTGGAAAGTAACTAATTACAAAGTTTAAGTTTGCCAGAAGTCCTTGTACTTGTATGAGTACACATTTAGCCATGCGACTGTACTTTTACTTGAGTTCAGATTTTCAGTACTCTTTTCTAGGGATACAATGATCTGATAATGGTATAGGATGTTGGTGCCGATACTGAATATCGGTTCAGACGATATTCTGGTTGGGCATATGATTGTACAATGATGTAATAAGACTATTTACTAGTTGTAGTTTGAACTTTTTTTTACACAACAAGTTGTTCTGTCATTACTTCAGAGATATATTAGTATAACAGCTCCACTACACAGTTCTGTCTTATTTTACTGCTCTGGTATCGGTCGGTATTGAGAATCAGCAGATACTTAAAGGTGCACTTCACTTTGTAACTTTTCTGGTAGAGTGTCTGAAAACTGCTGAAGATCATGTAGATGTTTCTCTTTTTTTTTTTTTTTTTTTCCCTGGAACGTTCTACAGTATGACATTTATTTAACTATCTTCATAGAGACAAGCAGGACACATCTCCAGGCCAGATCTGTGGAGACGTGGGCTTGCTCACGTTATTAATATATTTTTTTGCAGTAATTTTGAGAAATAAAACACCCGTAATTGAATAAATACAAGATATATTTGTTTAATGCTATACTGTGGAGCATCCCAGATAAAGTAATAATGTCACCATGGAGACGAGCAGATGATCTTTTCACCACTGTTCCTGCCTGAAATATCGCACAGCTTATTTTGAGGTGGAATCTAAAATAGAAACCATTTAGGGCTTACAGCAGAACGTAGCCGTTGATGACAATTATTTAAGTCCCTCCCATCGTGATTGCTCCTTACTTACCCAGAATGCACCTAATATAACTCACGCTGAGGACCACTGCTAGAGTCAAGCCTCGCCTCCAGTTAGGTCGCTTAAAGCGTGAACAGGGAGCATTTGATTCGGACCAGGTGAGCCTGACTTGATTTAGCTCCGATCTTCCAAGGTTTGCTCTGGGCGTAACAAGAGCGCAATCTCAACCACAAATCCCACGTTTAATTAATAACTTTATCAGTGCGAGGAGAGAGAAGAGCCCATGGGTGCTGATAGATGTGGTCCCAGACAACTCAGTGGAAGCACCTTTGATAAAACCAGAAGGAGGTACGATTTACGGCCTGGTCACTGTAAAGCAAAACATGATGAGACCAGACTAACCAGACTAAGGTCAGATCTGTGGAGAGGCAACTCTGCTCACAGTCAAAATGCTTGTTTTTCTAGGTATTTTTGAGCTGTAAAACCACCTGTAATTGAATAAAAGTAAGGTAAAGCTGTTTAATGTCACACTGTGGAACATTTGTAACAGAGAAATCCATAGAAACAAGCAGGTGATGGACTCTCCACGAGAAAAGTTACACAATGCACCTTTAAGTATAACAAAATGTATTTTATTATTTCAAGTACAAAAAGTCTTGTACTATCGTTTTACTTTCCAGTTTAATTTTACTCAAATCAAGATCAAACTTTCTTAATTCAAGTAATTTTACTTTTTGCAGCGCATTCATTGGTTTTGGCAATGAGAATCACTAGAATTTTGCAGATCAATTCAAAAAGCATCCCCATAACTAAAAAGTAATTAATTTCTATGCTAACTGAGTCATGCAATTTTAAAAATCAGTGTAAACACCGTAACAAGAATATATTTATTTATTGTTTATTCTGTGCTCTACTCCAAACCTTTTCCACTCCGGAGCAGACTAAGACGATTACATGCTTTTATTCCCTCCTCGGAGCCTCAAATGGGAATGAAATGATCCCTGGTGCTGATGGATGAGAGAATGGCTACACTATGCCTGCTGGGTGGCTGCTTTTTTCTTTTTTATCTCTCCTCTCAAAAAACGTGTACCTAGTAACAGAGCAGGGTGCGACAGACAGCATTCAATTTGCCATGTGGTATTTATAGGCCTAAGGTTTATCTATACTTGCCTAAAACATATGTACTTCCTTAGTCCTTTCTTAAGATTTGTACTTACTGCGTATTTCTTTAGGCTCTACAATGTATATCACTCTATTATTGATTCTTACCCATCATAAAAATACTTAAAGAGGGGGGTAGATTAGCCAAAATGTGTCCTCTAGTAAGAGCAGCATCCAAAATATTAGAAGGAAAAGTAGTGGTCCAAACAATTGTATTTTGGAAAGTACTAGTTTACTAAGAGTAACTTAAAGTGAATGTAATTAGGACAATGCATGAAATTATTCACACAACTGGTATTTTTAAAGGACAGACACAAAAATGAGAAAAAATAAATTATATTTGAAGGAGCGGTGCAAAAAACCACAAATGTTCCAGTCATTTAAGGCTTTTGTCACTTAGAGAATTGTACACACTGAGTATTGTTACTTGAATTAAAATATTACTCAAGTAGGAGTAAAAATGCTGCTAGAAAAGTTCTCTGAAAAGTACAAATAGGCAGAGTTCCACCCTCCTTTGCTTACTCACACTTTACTTACATTCTTGCTTATGGGTGCAAATTTATATTGCAAAACAAATGTATAAAAATGCATAAAAGAAATGAAATTATCTAATCTAATGTAAGTGAGCTAAAATATATTTTGTTTTATATATTTTCATGGACTCAAATTGTTCTTTTTAATGAGGTGATGCACTGGTACTGGCCCAGTGTCATTATCTGTTGCTGATCTGTGGTCTGTGTAAAGTGGTGCATTAGCCCGGAACTGTCCAGACGCTAATTCAAGTTTCAAGTGTGAAAGAGCTCCATGGAGTTAAAATCCTTAGACAGCAGAATACTCAACAGACTGTGATCGCATTTAGAGCTTTAATATTCACTGCCATATTCACTATTACTGTGTTATTGGAGAAGTGATAGGACGGAACTAAATGATGACTTCTGGTTTTGGTCATTTGCTAATGTTTCACACCAAGTATATTTGGGTTGCCAGTTAAGAAAAGACAGATTATGCTTTGCCAAATATATAGTTCAAGATTTTACAATGATTTTATGTTTTACATACACTGAAAAACGCTATTGATCTAAAATAATTGGAACAAATACAAACGTGGTTCATTGACTTCCTATTCAAAACTACAGAACTGATTCTCTCACTCTTTTTATGTCTATATACTATTAGATAAATAGTATAAATAATAATTAAAAAAAAAAAAAAAAAAAGTTTAGATAAATCAGTGGTTTTCAAAGTGTCATCTGTTCCCCTGGTGGTCCACAAAGGCATTTCAGGAACATCAGAGCTTCTAGTACAAAATACAAAGAATGCAGTCTTTTGAATAGAAAATGTTGATAATCTGATTTTTGTAATTTGGTCTTTGCTTTGCCATAAATGCTTGGCCTTGAACACATAAATCATTTACACATTTAGAAAGTACTGATAAATGAACGCTGAGTGAAACAGGGAGCAGAAAAGAATCATCTGACTCATATCTGCTTATGGCTATAATTCTCCTGTACATACAGGCTCAAGTCAATTAACTTTGCAGTGCATTTAACAATGGCTATTCTATTGGCTCTGTATCTGACCTACATTTCATTGTTCCAGTTTTTATTACATTTTTATTTTAGACATTGCAAAAAGATTGATTTAATTGTTTTAAAGCTGGGATGACCGATTTTCAAATTGTGAAAAGCAGTTGCCATTTACATTTGTTAATGACTTCCTCACTCTCACAAACCCTTTGGCGTATTGCTAGTATTCACATGCATTATTTTTTGGCAACATGCACAGCTTTATAACAGGTTGTTCAGATGGAAAAGTGAAACAGAGTGGAGCACCTTTGCACAGCCAAACAGCTCTCAGCCCAGAGCATCATATAGTGACTCACATACTCACATGGCTCTTTACTCCAAATTTGCAAGAGAGCGCTTCGAGTCCCTTGAAGGTAGAAAAGCGCTATATAAAAATATGGCCATTTTACCATAAAATGTTTTATAGTTAGAAAAACAGCCCACAGTGGTCTGATTGTCACAAAGCTTTGCTTTTACAATACACTTTCTCGTGGAGGGATAACAAAAGTAACTCATGTATGAAAAAAAAAGTTGCTTTAAGAGCCAAAATAAAATCATAGCTTAAACCCAAATGTGTTTCCATTGGAGGTGGAGGTGGACTACAGTGGAGTTTAAGAAAAGGGTGATGACTTTTATATAAAAAAGTGCATTCCTGCATAAACCTGTCTGAATGAGACAGTGCACAGCAGGGCAGACAACACTGAGAGCTGCAGAGCATTGGTCATTCTGAGCTGTGCCACAGAGCCCAGTCTGCACCAAGAGCAGTGCTAATGCTAACTGTCACTGACACTCACTGGAACAACCTTGGGATTTCAATGCTACGACTGCAGCATTTATCTCAGCATTTTCACTGTGACCATACCTCTCTACTCCATCATCTTTAATTCTTCTCCATGCTGAAATATATTTAACTCTTGTTGCAATGAAAGCAATTCATGCGCACCAAGACTGGGTATCATAAAAGCAAAATCTAGTCTACTGGAAACAAAACAGTAATAATAAATACATTATTGAGGAGGCTCAGTACGTGCACTTGCTCTTCTGTTATAGTGGCAAAAGACCCACTCAGTTATGCAGGATTTGATCTTTCCTGTTTTCTCTGAGATACGACTGGCAATAAACTATATTATGAAGCGCCTGCTGTTGTGATTTTGGGTTATTCAAAAATACATTGAGTTAAATCTTGAGCTCAGCTTGGTGAGGACCATCTAACTGAAGGTTTTTTGTTTTGTTTTTTGTTTTTTCAAATTGGCAACATTTATTAAAGGTGTTGTTGATTTATTGCCAAAATATGCTTGGTTTGGTGGAGTTTAGTACTTCTGGAGATTGCTAAATTGTATGCTATTCTGTGAAAGATTCCAGTTAAAGGTGTACTGTGCAACTTTTCTGGTGGAGGGTCTGTCACTTGCTTATTTGTATAGATATGTCATTTCTCTGCCAGGAATGTTCCATAGTATGACATTAAACAGCTCTACCTTACATTTATTCAGTTACAGGTGGTTTTATAGCTCAAAACTACATAGAAAAACAGGCATTCTGACTGTGAGCGGGGTCGCCTCTCCACAGATCTGACCTGAAGATAGAAAGGTTTAATGCCATACTGTGAAACATTCCAGACAATAGTATCTAAATGGAGAAAAGCATTTGACGGATCCCCCACCAGAAAAGTTACACAATGCACCATTAAAACAATAGTCTGGGAGAACAGAAGGTTTTGAACTCTTCACCTAAAATAATAATAATAATAATAATAATAATAATAATAATAATAATAATAATAATAATAATAGTAAATTAAGATTTTACACTTTTCTTCTCTTCTTCCATGAACTGAAAGTTTAATTTAACCTGTCTTGAATCCATAGCCCAAACCAACAGGCTATCCCTTCCCGCTGGAGGGGAGAGATTACAATTTCATGCCCTTATGGAGGCTGCACCCTGAGCTCATGGCTGTGTCTGGGGGCTTAGAGCTGGGAGACTGCAGTGGCGGCTCTCACCTTAGGGCGACCAACAGTGCTTCAAACCCAGCGGCGACGGGCGAGGGCAGGCCTGATGTGGTGAAGCGGTGGGCATCAGACTCCAGGGGAACCAAAGACAACAAAAGGCAAAGGAAGCGCCGCGAGGACAGGCTCCGCTCACTGTCTGGGGATTTACTCCGTTTTCTTTACATAATCATGTGTTTCTTATGTGGGAGGTGGAGGAAGAAATACACTGTAATGTTCATGATTTCGAATATCAGTTAGAAATGTGAGTTTTGAGTAACAGAAAAGCGAAAATGTTGAAAATGCTGAAGGGAAATACCTAAAGATTCTAGTCCCCACTGTCGAGCCTTGAGCCAGATTCAGATAATCAGGTTTGTTTATCTGTGTGACCCATGTGAAAGAATGAGCTCTTTGGTCATCCATCAGTTCAGATTAACCTTAGATTAATAGAGTTTAGTGCTTCTCTCATCGATTCTGTTGAAATCTGTAATGTTTTTCAGCCCCCTGTGCTATTTTTTCCTTTTTTTCTCACCAGTTTGGTTAGATACAGTATGGATGGACCATGTGTGTCCCTGATTGGCTAATCCATCCGTCAACTGACAATGACACCCATCTGAACTCGGGGAAATGGTAATACAATTATATTTAAGATTTTATTAAAAAAAAAAAAAAAAAAAAAAAAAAAGGTTTCTCTAGTTTGACAAATTTGGTTTATAACTTTACTTTATGGTTGCACATGAGCAGAAGTTGTGACATATGTAAGTGATGTATTCAACTAAATATCAGTTGTATTAACCTAAATATCAGAAAACTTAACTGAACAAATTTTCAGGGCAATATCCAAAAAGATACTGTAACAGGGGAAGCTGAGTACCGTTTCTCCTGCCACTTTAATGTCGGTGTGTTTTTTTTTTCTTTGTGACTTTTCCTTGTTTGGTGTGGGCTAATGGCCATGTAGTGGCAGCTGTAAGGGGGTGGTGCTACCTGCTTAAAAACCCTGTGTACCTTCGCTCGCTCTCACACACTGTCGTCTTTGTCCAGGTGAGTAGGAAGCAGCTCACCACATGGCACTGAAAATACTAAAAGGATCTTAATGTTAAATTGGGTGTTTAACAAGATTTCATTTTGTTGTTTGGACTGAATATTTGTATTGACGCTCCCTCTCTCAGACCCTGTCTTCTTTGTCCAGACGAGGTCCCCGGGCAGTCCTAAGACTCGCCGGCTGCTCCGTGAGTGAAACTGGGGCATGCTGGGGCCAAGGCGCCACACCAGCCGTCAATTTCCCACCACGGAGCCACGCTAGTCGACCAAACGCCCGGACCTCTGGATGAGCCCTGTAGGTTTTAACCTTTTAATAAACTCCTTAACAGACTTTCCCTTTCCTTGTGACATGCTGATTCCCCTTTTAAATTAAAACTGCTGCGGATTATTGTAAATAAAATCATTGTCTGTCTATAGTTCTCTGGTGATCCACAATATCTGCTGTTGGGGGGCGGTCAAACCCTTAGGGGGTGTTACAATACTTTTTAGAAACTTCCTATTTACCATGATAATGTGACACCCACATTACACCGTTTTCTGATCTATGTTATACTGTTGTTTTCTCATCAAAAAATACCTGGAGTTGTGTTTTTTTTTCCATTCACACATGTTTAACACACAAACCCTGCATATTTAGGCGGATCTTTTCTCTCAAACAGAAATCATTCCGTTACACTTTGTGATGTCATGTGGTAATACAGGAAGTGTTTCACTGTGTTTTTAAACTCCATACACCTTCACTAGAATCATCTAGATTTCAGACATGGAATTTCTAATCTCTAGCGAATTTAAGGCAAAAGTAGCTGTTGAAAACTATCACTTCATGACATCACAAGGTGGAACAGAGCATTTTGCATTTTGGAGATGTAGACAGACTAAGGATTACTCAAACATGTGTGAATGAAACAACTCCAGGTATGTTTTTGAGAGGTTACCAGCATCATAACATGGCTTAAAGCTCACAAGAATCAATGTTGTGTAATATAGGACCTTTAGATTTAAAGAATAATTTAATTTATATGTTTATATAATGATTCTGATCATCTTATACTCATGTTCTAATAACAAAGCATAATTGTACACTCTCTTTTATATTTACATGATAAGATTGTGATACTTCTGACATGCTAACAGTCTGAATCTCTGAGAAAGGTTTATTTCCTATCATTACTATAAAAAGGACGAGGCGTGAAGGTATCCTCCGACTCCAGTTGCCATGGAAACGTAACATATTTTATGAGCTATTAAATGAAAGATAACTGTACTTTCACAATGAGGAGAAGCCTAGAAACTGGAAAGAACAATTTCACTTCAAGTTCTTTTCACAGACACTCATACAGTGTTTGGAAAACTTTTGAACAAAAAAATATATAAAGGCAGCTAAAGCACATTGGACCTGTAATTACAATAGAGAAATACAATGATAGGCTAATTTAATTCAGGGGTAAATCCTCTATAATACTATGTAGGATATTTGGGTTACCTATAAGCACAATGGTATAAAAACATTTATAATAGCCTATAACCTAGAAATTACGCATGGTGGAACGCAACAAAGTAAAAGTAGTAAAGTACTGTAACTTTTCTATACGTCAGACATTTTTATTTGTTATTCACTTTAAGAATGTCGCCTATAGCTGGTATATTTATAACCATAGTTTGGTGGACTCATCCTCAAATATTTTCAAAGTTTTCAAAATCCCATGCAAGACAAATGGAGTGCTTCAACCGTCTTCAAACAGAGATAAACATATGGCTGTGAGATAGAAGCCTTGTGCCGATTATCAATTCCTTTAATTTATTCAAGCTAGGCAGTAATGAAAACAAATATATGCACTTGTCTTTGCCAAGAAGACACTAATAGCTGACTGCTTTGGCTGGTGGCCCGTTTTGGTCCAGGTGTGCATAAAGAACTTTGGGGATGATTTGCTGAGTTTTGAACACCATTCATCAACTTTTCAGACCGTCCATAGGTGCTCAGTTTTTTTCAGTATTTTCTGTTGGCGTAGAGACATAGACAAGTGGCTATAGACTCCTTAAAATGTTATGTCATCAAAATCAAAATTCCTGGATGATTTTTTTAGGGTAGAAATGTTGGTTTTCTATTACAAAGGACAGCCTCGATGTTGAGCTTCACAGAAAGTAGAATTTGTGGTAAAGTGTGCAATATCTCTGTAGATAAAATGGAAAACTATTGTGGTGACGGTGTTTCTGTTATGAATCAGGATTTTGCCTTCATTCAAAAATGCTAAGTGTGTATCGTGATCTATAGGGCCTACATTACACTATTTTCTGATCTATGTTATTATGAAATTATAATTCAGTAAAACAAAGAAAAATCAGTTTGCATTAGCATCCTGGAACCTAGAATGTATTTTGTTTAGAAACTTTTAAAGGGTGGCTAGCTGTTTTGTGCACCCACTGGTCTCTACACAACCTCACAGCTTTCCCAAATAGATACATATTTACAGCCCGGTAAAACAAAACCTATCATCTCTTGTCTCCATTTCCAAAAGTAGAAGTATATTATCTGGTTAAAAAGTTCATTCCAGGTCCACAAGTTGCCCTGGCACTTTGGGGAGTGAGAAGGGTTTTAATATAAAGCATGTAATTTCAAAGCCATTCAGTTCCTCTTATCAGCAGTCTCCACCTTTTCTTCGTACTTGAACAAAGTGAAAAGGCAAGGCACCCCTCTCCTTTAAACTGACGGGAATTATTAGTGGTTATGAAGTTACACATTCTTCAGCTTCACTCGGGGAGTTAGTTAAGTGGTCTGAATGATAGTCAAACATTATTTTATTTAAAGAGGGATCAACGGGATTCATCTCCAAGTTTCTGCTAATTTGAAATAACACCAGTCACGCATCTGCATCTATTATACGGCGCAATATACACAGAAAAGCATATCCCTGGATTTCTGTTACAACCACAGACTGTTTATATAAACAGACATAGCTAACCCGCTATCCGCAGTGTTCCGAATAGGAAGTGAGCATGGGGAAACTCCCAGCTCCATCGACTTTCCAATTGACTTTACATTAGGAAATTGTCACCCCTCTCTCTGTAACTGCTGCAGCGAAACTCGTCATTTTGGCCTTAAAATGTTTGTATTAAAGGTGCATTGTGTAACTTTTCCAGTGCTTTTTTTCATGGATGTGTTATTGCTTTGTCTAGAATGTTTCACAGTATGGTATTAAACCTTCCTATCTTTATGGAGACCAAACCAGACCAAGTTACAGGTCAGCTCTGTGGAGAGGAAACCCTGCTCGCAGTCAGAATGCCTGTTTTTTTGTTTTTTTCAGCTATAAAACCACGTGTAATTTAATAAATGTAAGATAGAGCTGTTCCATAAAAACAAGCAGGTGACTGACCCCGAACCAAAAAGTTACATAGTGCACCTTTAACCCACTCTGCATTATCCTGGTGTTTTTATTTCCCCATTTTGTCTATTAATATCTATTAATAAATTCCTATTCCCAACACAGAACTCTGCTCCAAATTTGCCCCATAACTGCTAGCCTCTGTGAGCTTCATTTGACTGGAGCCGAACGCAATGGGCCACACTCAAAACAGCATTTTATTGGCGCAGACAATGGATCATCTGAAGCTAGTTTCCTAAAGCTAGTAATACTTTTTCACACGCACCACTAGACGCCCCCAAACCACTTATTTTCCCATGTGTCTTGTGGTCCACACATAATTATTAAAAATTGTGCATCAAAAAATAATCCTTGAAAGATCCAAACATCATCAACTGCTGCTTTGTCCCCTGAAGTTAAACAGAATGAGGTATTTTTGTGAATCATCAAAGCATGAGCAAGTTTGACAAAACAGACCCTGAATTCAACCAGGATGGCTGTTCTCTCGTTTCCTTCACCTTTCATTTGTCTGTTGAGGTTAGCTATTCAGACTGTTTCAGCTACAACCAATCCTCTTTCATATAAATGCAGTTTCTCTCCTTTCCTTCATGCAGGCATTTTAACAACACAGCAGCAGAATATCAGCCACTTTTCACCACAGTTTCTATAGATACAGTGACATCATGCTGGTGGTGTTCTACGTATGTGAGTGTGGCAAGATGTTCACAAGTTACCATGGAGACACAATGCACACATCAGCAAACATTGCCAAATAAGTTTTAAGATTGTCAGGGGGAAAAAAAAGACAAAATAATACAAAATGGATTTAAGCAGCACATTTTAAGGAGCCTGTGATCAAGTATTAGTTCCAGCTATATCAGTTCTTTTTGGTTAAACTGTGGTAAAACGAAGCTTAAAGAAGATTAAAGTCTAACAAAGACAGAGCATGCTTACAGTTAGCATCACACTCCCAGGGAAAGTTGATGATGAGCTACAAACTATCAATTCATGGGGTTCAGATTCCTGTTATTAATGGTTTTCAACTTTTACAATGTGATGACGACATACTCCCAGATATTGGACAAGAGCCAGATTTCTCTGTTAATGTTTCCCTGTGAAATATCCAAAAAGTAAATACATAAATACTGAACCTGGTCATTTCTATTAGTAACTAGACCCAAGAGAATTTGCATTTTAACAATATTATTAAAAATTATTATTGGCCTATAGAATGTAGTGATGTCATCTGAAACTCAACAATGTGCAGGACTTTTTTACCCATTCAAAAGATACAGTATTTTGTTGGGATTTTTTTTTATTTTTTTTTATTACTATGACAATGATCCAATTGTATTTATTTTTTTATTTTTTATTCTGAAACTCATGAATAGGCTACTGTAATTTATTCATATATTTTTATTTTTAACCTTTATTTAACCAGGAAGTCCAATTGAGATTCAGAATCTGTTGCAAGAGAGACCTGGCCAAGGTAGCAGCCACTACAATCAATACAAAACAGTAAAATCACAAAAGATCACATTATAAAACCAAAAAAAACATACACATGTCTCAGTCACCACACTATTTACAATTTTCTTAAACCAATCAAGTGACACTAGAGATTGTAGGAAAAGGCAGATTTTCACAGCTCAGTGAGGCACCGAGGCACAGTGAGAAGAAACTGGGAGGAGGAGCAAAGCCGGTAAATACCTGAGCTGACATTAAAGGTGCACTTCTTGGTTCGGGGTCCGTCATTTGCTTGTTTCTATGGATGTCATTGCTCTGCCTGGAATGTCCCACAATATGACATTAAACAGCCCTACCTTTATTACATTTATTCAATTACAGGTGGTTTTATAGCTCAAAAATACCTAAAAAAAAAAAACAGGCTTTCTGACTATGAGCAGGGTTGCCTCTCCACAGATCTGACCTGTAAAACCTGTGTGGCGAAGCAAGCAGTACTGTACTTTATGGATCAGGCTCAATATTAAGTAACCCCAATGCTCACACTGTCAACAACGCCACTCTGAATAAGTGTTCGGGAACCAGGGATTTTAACCCTATGCTTTAATTAGGACCCGCAGGTTCGTTGGACTGAGTTGGACAGGAGACAGACTAAGAAAATATAAATTACATTTATTACATTGAGAAGCATAATTTAAACATTTCACATATTCAAGACCTCACTTGCAAGCGTACTAGTTGTGCTGGCGTACGGGGTTAATAGTCCATTTCTGTAAGTCTGTCGGCTGGACCCCGTGCACACAGTCCGAGGAGCAGTCTATTAATCACAGTTCGCAACGGCGCAGAAGTGTCACCTTTTACAGAAGAACCAGTGGGTACAGAAGGGGAGGCCCAGTCCAAGCTAAAACCAAAGAATTCATAAATTGTTAACTTAAACATCAAACAGGTTTCGACGAGAACACGGGTAAAACAAATACTTACCACATTATGCTATCTACAGCGCAAACTCCAGAAGCCAGTCACCCAGCGCCCAAACTGGCATGTCAAAACTAGATAAAACAGCGCACCATCAGCTTACTTTCCAGCAAATATTGTAATCAAGACATAGCATAAACAGCGCTTACCAAAGAACAGCATTTGACACCGGTGCTGGGTGGCTAACCCCAGCAGAACCATACACAAAGTAAACAAACAACAGGATGCGCAATCCAGGGGACTACAGATGAAAAATAGCCTCTTTGGCTAATTCTGGCTGTTTTACTCATGTTTTATGAAATTGCACTGTCCCCCTTGAAATAAACTAATCTAATCACCCGGCTTTTGGACGGTGACTTTCCAGAGCTTGTAGCTGACAGCGTGTGCAGGTCCCCGCGCTGCAGAGCTGCTGCACACAGCCGTGTTGGTTTGGCGTCAGAGGTGAGAGGTCAGGCCTATGTTTTAATTGATAATCCTGCCAACTACACCAAGTATGTGGCAATCGAGGGGTTAACAATTTGGAATATTATAATTTAAGTGTTGCAACAACACCAGCTCAGTATAAAAAAAATTTACCTCAGTATAAGAGCGCACAGGTAAGTATACCACAGGAGAGAGCCAGGTTCCATGATTTACAAACATGTTACAAAACATGTTAATTTTATTAAACGTAGCTACAACATTTAAAAATAGACAAAACAGTAAAGCCAAAAAAGTGGGGCAAAGTAATATAGGAAAAACAGCAGAGGCGGCGTGCCCTGTGCTGGTGACCACTGATGATACCTAAAGACATGAATGGGGAGTTACCGTAAATCATATAGCGCATTGGAACTAAGCTCAACTGAGAGAAACACATACCGCTGATGGAAAAAGGTGAGCGCACAATCCCAGGGTTGACGGCTGGGGACTGCAGAATTACCTGCGTCGTCCTTGGCACAATGCCAACTATACAACCAGATTCATTGTTAGAGAATGCAGGCTTGGAGTTGAAATTATACTTAGAATACGTTTACCTTGTCCTGTTGCTGAAGGCGCACCACTGTACATAAAGGGCCTGGTACGGGAAGAGCAGCCAAGCAGTGTGGCACAAGTGACAGGTGCATATGAATTTGGAAATTTTATGAATGAAGAGGTTGCACGGGGCGTTACCTGTCCCTGCAGATGAAGGCGCGCGGCGAGGCACACTTGGCTCAAGGCACAATGAGTCGGCCAAGTAGAGAAACTATGAATAACATGGACTGTGTGACAATTTGGACATGTTTGTGAATGGACAAGAGCAGTAGGCATTCATTACCTGTCGCCAAAGACGGGAGCGCACAAGAATGCGCTGTGAAGCTCAGCATGTTGCGAGAGTGAAGGAAAGAAGGAATTTGGATATTTTCAAGAATAAGGGCTAAAGGATTGGGATTTTACCTGGTCACGGAGGACAGAGCGGCTTACACAGAGACTTTGAAATGCGTGTGGGCAAAAGGGGGAGCAACGAGAAAGGGAGCGCTTAAATAGTCCGCCAGCTCAGTGCCACAGAACTGCAGGTAAGAGCACCTTCAGCATAGACCCTCACAGCCGGTCTTGCCACACTTGGTCTGGTTTGATCTCCATGAAGGTTTTAAGTCATACTGTGAAACAGTCCAGACAAAGCAATAACATCTCCACGGAGGAAAGCATTTGATGAACCCTCCACCAGAAAAGTTACACGATGCAGACATATTGGGCCTGTCTAATGTCCTCCATGCTCCTGTGATAGGTTAGAATGGTACTATATGCCCCTAATACGATGCTCTTTGCCCATTTACAGTGATGTAATTCATAATATGATTTCAGGATAAGAGGTTAAAAACAGTAAAGGTTTGCAATAAATATTAATTTACATACGCCTTAAAACAATATAAATAGAGTTAAGAGTTTGCTAAAACGTTTACTACATTTTATTTTTCAGTAATATTGCTGTCATTTTGTTCAAGGAAACTGACCATATCATCAGTAATGGACTCCTAAGCCTGGGATCCTTTGTTTTAGTGCTTGGTAATGCCTTCACCCACCACTTGGGAGATTTCGCGCTGTTTCTCCTCATTGCATTAAACTTCTGCATGAGAGAAACAACACTCAATCACTGTCATGAATTTTTCTCCCTAATTTCAGAGGGGCAACCTTCCTCATTTCCAGAGGTACAACACTCCCAAGCTCTTAATTTGGTCTTAAACAAACAAGCACTTGACTAATGACCAGAGGCAGTCGAAACATTTCAGTTAAAACCCACTGTTCTCTTGTTCACTGCACATCTGGTCTGAGCCTCTGTCTAGTGCTCTGCTCCATAAATCACCCTTTAAAAGGCCAGAGTTAGCATTTTGATCCTTAACAGTGACTGCTTCATTTTACACTCCAATGTCCTTTGTGTCCAACTGTCAATGGGAACCTTGGCTGAACAGGAGAGGGCATTGCGATTCCATTCCAGTCTAATCAAGTCTGTAGTCTGACCTCTGATGACGTAGGCCAAGATAACAAGGAGTGAGCTGGCAGTGTGGGGTGGCACAGCACAGAAACTTCTCTACCATATTCTAATCTAATTCAGGAACTTTTGTTGAACTCTTAAGGAGAAAAAAAGTGACAAATTAGAGACCATTTCAATAAAATTATTCAAAAACTTTTTGAGATTGCGTAAATTAAGGGTGCACTCACACTAGGCCTTTAGAACCGCGTCCAAGCACGGATCACCCCTAAAGCGCGGTATGTTTGTCCAGTGTGAGCGCAATCGAACCGTGCCCAGGCACGGCACAGGTGGGACTTTGGCCCGGTTGGAGGAGGTGGGCCAAAGCACAGCACGATTGCTCATGTACGCGCACATGCACGACTTCACTATACAAACCCTGTCAGGTGTGCTGATGTTACTCATACGAGAAAAACAGTGAATAAAGTCCGCTTCAAAACATACAGCAAATCCGTGCATACCTTTAATAAAGACTGCGGACAGAAAACAGAAGTTTTGCAGCCTCATCTCCGGCTGTGTATCGTAGCAGGACTCATATCTGCCTCACTATTTAATAGATATTTCATGCCACTTATTTTCTCCGCAAAAACAGACAGCACCGTGTGATGACGTCATCTGGCCATGGCCCGGTTCGGTTGTGCATGTGTAAGTGTGGGCCATAGAACCCTACGCAATCGTGCTTGAGCACGGTACAGTTCTAAAGTCCTAGTGTGAGTGCACCCTAAGCTCCAATAACCAAACCTCAGTTGCACTTGCTGTAATTGTATGGACTGATAGTAACTGGGATGACAGTTGTTGAGTGTTTATCCACTGATCTGAAGGTTAACTGGGTTAGCTCGCACAGCTAACACAGATGAATACTGTTGTTGTGTCCTTGGGAAAGACACTTAACCCATCTTGTCCCCAGTGTCTGTGTACACTGGTGTATGAATGTGTGTGAAAGGTTCCTTGATGCAAAGTGCTTTCAGTGCCTTAAAGGTGGAAAAGTGCTATATAAAAATGTGACCATTTACCAAGAATCATTTTTGCACGCGTGTCCATATTATTGCCAAGAAAAAACATGTTTCAGTAATTTGCAGTCTTCAGGATAAATATAGCATTAACCATGGAATACAGTTGAATTATGTCCTGTAATTACCATGTCATTACACTTTTAGTTACCATGCTATTTCCATCCTCTTCCATGCTATTCTGTGCTGTGAAATAACTTAAATCTCATTAATTAACAGCATTCACTGTACATGTCCATCTCCCCTAGTGAGATCGTTTCAAATCTCCACGCAAGTCAACTCATCAGACACTTTCAGACAGCCAACAAATCAATATGATTCACTCCAGCCCCATCTAATTCCGTAAAGTCATTTGATACAACACACACTTCTTAGCCCATATTCTGCTTATCTAATGTTTTGAGATGGTTGCATGCTGTCTATTTTATCACAGAGAAGCAGAACTAACTGAAATATAGTTGTAATTATAGGAGAAAGTAAAGTCTGTGTGAAAAATGTGGTGGCAGTAATTTGCAGGGCCAGGAGGACAGACTGATAGCCAAAAGGTTCTCAGCTTTAATTGTTATCAAGGGGCTTAATAAGCTTAGCCTCAGGCGGAGAAGATTAGCAAAAAGAACAGCAAAGTAATAAGTGAGTCCAAACCATCGGGCGGAAAGTTACAAAGAAAGAAGTGTAATTGACTCTCGCAATGAGGAAGTGGTTTCATTTGTGTCGACTGCTGAAGATGTGGAAGACTTCATTGCCCTACTCCTACAGATGCATTCACGATTATTTAACCATAATAATAGATAAACATGAAGATATACATGGGTAATCTGGTGCTTGGATTAAAGTTGTATGTAACTTTTCTGCTTGTGTCCATGGAGATGCGATTTCCTGGAATGTTCAATAGTAAGGCATTCAACTTCTAGCTCCATGGAGCCAAACATTATTTTCAGAAAAAAAAAAAACTTGACTAAATAACTAAATAAATGTGTTATAAGCCATACTGAGGAACCTTCAGACAAGCAGGTGGTGGAGTAAACTGTGAATCTCCATGAACCGTACTTCACACTCTTACAACCATTTCCTGAATTTGTTTTTAGGACTATTCTGAGAACGACTCATCCTCACTTGACTCCTACTATTCCCAGATAAAGTGTGCATATGTTTAAAGGAATAATCTCACAGAATGCACAAAGGCAGTATCACTCAAGGTCGATGAGCAAACTGGCGAGAACGGGTCCAGCCATAATCTGCTCTACAATAATAAATACCCATTGTATTGTCAACTTGTCCTTGAAGAGGTAGTGCTTTTCAATTATGCTTTTGACGCTACACTGTAAGAGGGTTTTTTGGACACAAGTGTTATTATGTGTTGGGAGTGAATAGTGTTTGGACGTTGGGGGCTGTGATCTTTAAAAGGGCTTTGTGGTTTGCACCATTAGCCATCTGTCACATAACAGATACCATAACCTGTACAAAACCATGCAAGTGTGAAGTTCAGACATCAGGTATTGCAGTACGACACCTGTGCTTGGTGATTATGATGTAATAACAGAGATATCAAGGGCAAAGGGTGTGTAGTGTGGTGTTGGAGTAAGAAAATATGACAGCGGAAGAAAAAATTTGGGGTAACACTTTATAATTAAAGGGCCTATATGATGGTATTTTCTGATCATGTTTCATTTGCACATGTTTAACACACGACTCCTGCATATTTAGGCTGTTTGAGGGGGTCTTCTCTCAAACAGAAAACACTGTTGCGCCTTGTGACGTGATGTGGTAATACAAGAAGTGCTCCATTGTGTTTTTAAATTCCATGCACCTTCACAAGAATCATTTGGATGATTTCAGTACTGGAATTTCTGATTTCTACTAAACAAAGAGTAAAAGGTAGCTCTACAACTAAACTACAGCTTCATGACATCACAAGGTGGGTGGAACAGAGCATTTTGAGCTTTGGAGAGTTAGTCAGACTAATAATCAAACATGTGTGAATGAAACAAAACACAACTCCAGGTATGTTTTTGATGTGGTAACAAAATTCTAACATGGCTTGAAGTTGAAGAGTCAATTTTGCGTAACATAGGACCTTTAATTAAGAATGGGCTGAAAGGGAAGATTCAAGTTTATCAACAGCCAAGTAACGCTACAGTTTACATTCTGGACATCTCCAGTCTTAAAGTTTGCAATCTGCTGAGGTCAAGAAAGGAACTGTTGATGGACTCTGGGAAAACTTGGTAATATTTCAGGTTGGTGGTTTAATCCCAACTCCAACCAAAGTTTACTGTGGTGTCCTTGGGCAAGACACTTCACCCATCTTACCTATGTATGGCTATAGTGTGTTGGTGGAGAGGTTAGTGCTGTTATTCTTGCTAATTATTTCTAGTTGTAGCCGAGAGGTGGCACACATGAACTAAGGTTTTAAATTAAATATTATTACAAGTGTTCATAATGACACACTGCACCTCTTGAGACTCAAAGTTGAATTGAGGATATTTTACCTTCACAGAGAACAGAAGAACAGATTGCGTCAAAGAGTCCTTTAGCTAGCTGCTTCAAAACCGCATTCACATTCACAAACCCTCCTTTGAATGACGAGAACACAGTATTTACAGATGCAGGGAAGCTCAAATCCCCAAGGTCAGAGGAATCCGGTATTGAAATGAGGTGAATGTGCTAAGTAAACAACATGGCTGCTGTGTGTCCTCCCCGGCCTGATCAATGTCTGTGTATATTTGCACTCCCCATTTAGCCAATAACACAACCAAGAGTGTCATCTATTACTCCCCGCAATGTGTCGCTAATGAAGTCTTGAAAATGGCCGCCACTCATTAGTGTCCACTGACCCTTGCAGATTGCCGCGAATGGAGCGGTATTCCATTTTTCACCTTTGCTCGGATTGGGCTCTTCGGACAAATTGGATGACATAATGTACCAGTGGTGTACTAGTTTATGCTCAGATGCACACTAGAGGGCGTTAAGTTTACAGTGGTGTCAGTGTTTAACATTTACATGCAAAGAGGAAAGTACTTCAGGTTTTTTTTTTAAGATTATATAATTTTTTTTTATTCAGATTACTTTAGGGCTGATCTGTTATAATCTTGTATAATATTCTATACTTGGAATTTAGTTTTGTTTAATTCACACATGTTTAACACACAAACCCTGCATATTTAGGCTGTGTTTTTCTCTCAAACAGAAAACACTCCTGTTTCACCTTATGATGTCATGTGGTAATACAGGAAGTGCTCCACTGTGTTTCTAAACTCCATACACCTTCACTAGAATAATTTAGATGATTTAAATCCTGGAATTGCTCCCTTACTGAACAAAATGGTAAAAGGGAGCTGTTAACTTGAAAACTACTGCTTCATGACATTGTAAGGTGGAACAGAGCATTTTGAGCTTTGGAGATGTAGAAAGACTAAAAATTAAAAGGTTACATATGTGTCAATGTTGAGTAATATAGGACCTTTAAAATGCATTCAAGACCAACACACACATTTATTCATATTTTGTTTGTGAATAAATCTTTTTGAAATGTGAAAGAATTTAATTGCATTCAAATTTGAAAACCTTTGCAGACATTTCATGTGTGACTGCAGTTGTCTTAAATTAGTCACAGTTGGTATGATTTTTTATTTTTTTTCTTTGTTCCCTCGCCTATGTACAAATCACAACAAAAGCAAAATTGGCAAAGTAAGAACACTGAACAAAGCCAAACAAAGAATTTTGCACTTCTATGGGGTATTAATTGCTAACACAACATATTTAGTTCACCGTGTTACCTTTTATTGTTTTGAAAATGCTATATTCTCCAAAAACAACGTATTAACATTTGACACTCAGAATTATTTTTTGTATCAGAGGCCGAGCACTAAAAAGTTGCTAAGCCTGAATCATTCTTAATAGACTGTCCATTATGAAGTCCTTATTCATGCTTTATTAAAGGTGCACTGTCTAACTTTTCTGGTGGAGGGTCCATCACCTGCTTCTCTCTATGGAGATGTTGCCTGGCATGTTCTACAGTATGGCATTATGCTTATTTATCTCTGCAGAGACAGCAGGTGACGCCAAAGGACCAAGTTACATGTCAGATCTGTGGAGCGGCAAGCCCACTGACAGTAAGAATGCAAGTTTTTAAGTGAATAAAGACCTACGTTATTGAGTAAATGCAAAATGGATACGCTTAATGCTATACTTGGGCATTCCAGACAAAGCAACAACATCTCCATGGAGACAAGCAGATGGCAGAACCTCCACCAGAAAAGTTACACAGTGCACCTTTAATGCTATTAAAGTTTTTATAGTATATTCCTATACATCCCTTCCAAGTCCAATGCTGCTTTTGCATATGAATCATGATAAGAAGTCCATATTATGCACATGACTCAATCCGAGCGTGCCTGAGGAGTTATCCTGTTGTAATAATGAGCCATTCTTCAAAATGGCGCACAGTCAAAATCAAAAACCTCCTTCACAATCAGACTGTGGTACTTCTACCCCAGACACTGAATGAGGATTTTGAGGAAAGATATTTTGGACAGAATGCCGGTAATTACGGGCTGGAGATGAATTATATTTGAGAAGACTCCTTGAAGATAGGTAACAGCAAAACGAATTTAGATTTCATTGAAAGTAGCACTTGTACTTTCCAAAAATATCCCATGCCCACTCTTATGTTCTTAAGCTTTCTGACTTTATCCAAATGTATTAGTAACACATCTTTAGAAGGACAGGTAACAATGTATTTGAATTTATGCTAAATATGTGTGTGACTATAGTAAATTATCACATGCAGAACAGTATTTAAATATGAAACTTACACATACATATATGGGGCGAGATTAGCATGAATATTTCAGCGGTAATGATCTATGAAACATACACAATACGGGCTCATAGTATCTAAGACACCCGTGGCTCATTGTGTTATAATTTGCACGTTTTAATATAATATTATAAAACTATAACACAAACTATAATATAATTTCCTTTATAATATAATCTATAATACAAACTATAATATAATTTCCTTATAAATTAAACATGCATGAATCACTCCAAATACAACTTGGGGTGAGTGAGAGGAAACAACTATAACATGGTTAAAAGCTCTGAAAAGTCCATTTTGCATAATAGGTCTGCTGCTAAGATTATTGTGAGCAGAAACATCACACTTAAACCAGCGTACAAAATCAAATTGTCTGAATGATAAAGTACACAATGATGCAATCAGCTCAAAAGAAATACTTTACATTTTTTGGAGTATAAAATGAGTTACTTCATATTTTTTGGCTTCTCAAATTCTATGATCATTTTTCAGTTCCCAGAATTGTGTTCCAGCTTGAATAGTCAGGATTATTAACTCATTTGAATATAACTGATGCAGATGTTCATTATATTGTGAATGAATGCAGAACAAAAGCTGTTTTGAGTGGCTGTTACAAACATTGCTTACAAAGCTTTAAATTCCAACCAGATAACAGGGCTTCATATATGTTTAACTGGTTATCTTTACCAGCATGCAACATACATGTAGCCCAGTAAAAACAATTACAATTTAGTGTTGGTGTTTAAAGGTCTGTATTACACAAAAGTGACTCATGTGAGCTTTTAGTCATGCTATAATGTCACCTCCTCAAAAACATACCTGGAGTTGTGTTTTGTTTCATTCACACATGTTTGAGTAATCCTTTATTATTAGTCTGTTTACATCTCCAAAGCTGAAAATGATCTGTTCCACCTTGTGATGTCATGTAGTAGTTTTCAACGCCTACCTTTTGCCTTTTGTTCAGCAGAGATTTGCATCTCCATGGCTATAATCATTCAAATAATTCTAGTGAAGGGGTATGGAATTAAAAAAAACAAACAAACAGTGGAGCACTTCCTGTATTACCACATGACATCATAAGGTGCTAGTGTTTAGTTTGAGAGAAGGTAAACAAGAAAATAGGTTTGTGTGTTAAACATGTGTGAATGAAACAAAACACAACTCCAGGGATGTTTGTGATGAGAAAACAACATTATAACACAGATGAGAAAATGGTATATGTGGGCCCTTTAACAATATATATATTTTTTTAATTTATTTATTACTGCCTTGGTCGAGATCTTTGCCCTTTCTGGTGGACTTTAGATATTATTTTCCAAATATTGTCTATTTTTATTTATTTATTTACATTTTACACAGTTTTTTGTTCAACTTGTTTAAAGACTTTATCCTTCACTGTATACCATTTTCTACGACCAGTGGAAACATTCTCCAAGATTACATTTACATGCATTAGCCTATAGAGTGACTTCATGAATGCCCCACCTTCAGTAAGGCAGAGATTGGATGTGAATTGTTTCCCATTAAGAGTGGAAATGGCTGACACGTTTCCTGTGTGTGTAAATGCTACAGGCAGACGCTCTGGTGCAGTCAAGCTAAAGGTTACTTCCATCTCAGCAAAAGCTACTACTCTGGGATTGGACAAATGACATCTTTCCAATACTTTTACTTGACTTTTTTTTTTTTAATTTTCAGTCTTCTTGCCGCACCTAAGGTTGGTTTTAAGAATTCAAAAAAGACTAAATAAAAAAAAAAAACAATTAGGAAATATTTTAAAGGTACAATATGTATCTTTCTCGAGGACATCTGCACAATTCTATGGTAAAAGAAAGTTAGCGTTCTTCATGAAGGTAGATCTTTTATCCCATACTGTGGTAGCTTATAGTGAAAGGTGCACTGTGTAACTTTTCTGGTGGAGGGTCCGCTCACTGCTCGTCTCCATAATTATGTCATTTCCATAAACAAAACAAGCATGTGATGCCACCAAGCTAAGTTAACTCAGATCTATGGAGAGGTGACCCCCACTCCCAGTAAGAATTCATGTATTTCAAGGTATTTTTGAGCAATAAAAACAACTTTAATTGAATGAATGCAAAATGGATAAGTTTAATGGTGCACTGTGGAATATTTCAGACAAAGTAATAACATTATCACAGAAATAAGCAGGTGGTGGACCCTTACACGGTGCACCTTTAAATAAACAACATTACCACGGAAACAAGATGCAAGACTACTCACAGTAAGGACACTCTATGTTTTTAGTGCAATGAACAACCAAAATTTTAAAAGTTAATAAATAAATAACATGCTTTTATTTTAGTCTATTCTATGACTAAAAAGTTACATACTGTGGCTTTAATTGAGTTTTATTTGATGCCTCCTTCATGGCACCCAGCAGCTTTACAATAAAAAGCAAATTAATGGGGCGTACAATCTTTTCATTCTTCCTATTTTAGCAGTTCACTACAAGCAGATAGTAAAACATGGAATTAGATCAGATTATAACGCAAGATAAAAAAGTTAATTTATGGTTAAAAGAACACTGATGCATTTCTGGAAGACATCTCGTTTGTACCTTTTGAAATTCCTGTCTGCGTTTTTCTAGGTAATGAGTGTTGTTTTTGAAGCAGAAAGAGGTGATGAAAATAGTAAGAGAAGGTTACACTTAAAATGTTCCGTTTACACCTCCTGTAAATCCTGATTGAAGTTCTCACCTTACAGTTGAGTTTCAAAACGTCACCCGAGCAGCACCATTCTCACATTTATAACTTTTTCTGATGAATCTCATTTCATATTTTCAGGGTGCATTGTAATCCAAGGTGTGATGGTTTCCCTGCAGTCTGTCCGTGTAACAAAGGTTTAGCTCTTGTTTTCTTAAAGGTGCACTGTGTAACTTTACGGTAGTCACATTCTTGTTTCTCTGTCATTGCTCTGCTTGGAATGTTCCACAGTATGACATTATCTTACATTTATTCAATTACAGGTAGCCTGACTGAGCGGGGTTGCCACGCCACAGATCTGACCGGTAACTTGGCCTGGTCTGGTCTCCATGATGATAAAAATGTTTAATACCATACTGGGAAACATTCCAGACAAAGCAATAATATCTCCAGGGAAAAAAGCAGGTGGCAGACCTTTCACCAGAAAAGTTACACAATGCACCTTTAAAGATTTAAATTTTGCATAATATAGGACCTTTAAACCCCATTTTCTCACATCTTTCACTGAACCATCCAGAGAGTCTTCTTATCGTAGCATCACCAGGTTATCTGCGTGGCCTGCTCCCTTGAGTTTGTGTGGATACGTTAATCTCAAATCTAAGAATCTGTGTTTCTACTGTTGGACAGAGCTAATCCATCTGGGGCACTGTGTGGGATTATTTATGATGACTTTGAACATTTGAACACAACAGTGCGCATATGTTTTGATATCAAATAGATTCAGAGTCAAGTAGGAAATGATGTTTAGATTGCTATGTAAAAGGTGTCATAGTGAGGACATAGCCAAAGTGTTCATTTTGCAACAATTTTGACCATTATCTTAGCATCATCCCACTTCAATTTAAAAGCAATATACAATGATGTTTACCCAATAGAGTCCAATTTGTGTACAGCGTTTAGCTAATAAACAGAAATGGACATGTAATAGCTATTCCAGCATTTAGCCTGTAACTCTTCAGATTTGCATAATGACGAAGATAGTGAGAAAAATGTGTCTTTTCATGGTAATTGCTATACGCTTTTAAAAATATAATTTAAGGGTCTGAATGCCTTTTGGACTTGAAAGGAGTGAAAACACCATCAAAATCTCTTGTAGTTCTTAAAGCTCACAAACCCTTTGGTACATTGTAAAATTATTGTACTGGAGCTTTAAAGGTACACTAACTTTTCTGGTGGGGGGTTCACTACCTGCTTGTCTCCAACAGGACAAACAGGTGATAGAGAAACAGGTTGATTTGACTTGAATGTTCCACAGTACAGCATTAAACGTATCTATCATTTATTCAATTGCAGGTGTTATTATTAATTTAAAAAAAACAAACAACAACAACATGCATTCTTACTGTGAACGAGATCACCTGTGCACAGATTGGACCTGCAACTTCAGCTGATGCTTGTCTCCATGGATACAGAAGAAAGTTACATAGTGCACCTTCAATTGACTGTTGACCCACTTAAATCATAATGAATAAATAATATATTTACAAATATTCAGGCTTAGAAATTAATTCCTCCGCCTTCACCACCACGGAGATTTTGCTTTGCCTGGAATTTTCACAGTATGATATTAAGCTTATTTATTTCCATGGAGACAAACACCATTAACAGGTCTGATTTGTGGAGAGGTGGGCCCAACGCAATCTCCCTAGCATATCTCCATGGACACAACCATGTGCTGGACAAGTACCAGAAAAGTTCCATAGTGCACCTTTAAGTAAGCCTGAATCATTCTTAATAAACTATTTGTTCATTTTGATGCTTTATTAAGGCTGCGAGTGGTGTAGTCATTATAAAGTGTCAGCCTACCTACAGTTTAAACCAACTGTCGTGCTTTCTCCCATTGTTATTACCTTTATCCACCTGTCGTCTCCAGAGTCCCTCACTACTGTGTCCAACTCATTAGCATCCGTGCATACAAACACCATGCAAATCGCCTCTAGTGTTTTCCATTCATCATTTGTTCGTCACACCATCTGCTCACATAGACTTGAGTTTAACCCTCCCTTAGCAGTTGGACCCGTTTCCCCTCCCTCGGCTCGTGCGTTACATTACATGACAGCACTGGATAATGCCTCTGATTCAGTGATAGCATCCACATCAAAGTGAAAATGGAATGAGCTGGGTGTTCATTAGCACCACTGTAAATTACATGATTTCACCCATGGGTGTCAGCGTGACGGCCCACCAATCCTCAAATTTGCAACCCCCGAGATGAGGATGATTCACGTGTTTTTTTAGACTTGTGAGATTGAGGAAAAGGTTACATGAGTATGAGTAATAACATAGAAGATATAAAGGACTAAGATTTGTCATTATCACATATTTATAGTTTGTCATCATTACATGTTTATATGACAGGATATTTTAATTAGCAAAAATGTAATGGTGGTACAGGTCAAAGCTAAAACTTAATTGTAACAAAATATTTGCTAAATTACGCAGTTGTGCTGTGCTAGACCAACACTACCAGCTCTACCGTGTATTCATATTCTGTACAGCAACGGTAGAATAGATTCATTATATTTATAGGCAATATAATTCACCTGATAACCACTGACTTATAATGCTATTAGAACAAAAAAAATGTTCCAGTATCATACCGATATAAATACATTTATGGACACACCCCTGTGGAACTTAACTGGCCAGTCAGCACTACACACTTTGCTAAAACTTTACAAAGACGAGTGGATCTGGAGCCTTATCCTGTCTCCCTGATTTCAGAGGGTGGATTAACCAATCAGAGACACGTGCTCCGTTGGCGTCAAAAACAAACATGGCTGCTTACATGTAAAAAATTAGAAAAAATATAAAGGACTGAGAAACAGCGTGTCTTTTCTTTGAATCAACTATCAAAGCACTGTTTTAAAAGTGTTTGGTTGTAGTAGGATCATTAGACAAACTAAGAGTGAACATGCAAAAGTCCCATCCGTCTGGGAATCAAACCAGAACCCCCTGGTTGTGAGGCAGAAGCGCTAACCACTATGCCACCTTGCCAGCAAGCAATTGTACATTTATTTAGATACCTATGATCTAATTACACCATTACCATAGACATAGCTAACCTGCTAGTCGCCGCATTCCAAATAGGAAGTGAGCATTGGAACACTTCCGGCTCCATCGACTCCGGTTCCAATTCATTTTGTACTGAGAAAACGTTGCCCCTCTCTGTAACTGCTGCTGTCAGACTAGTAATTTTGGTCTAATAATATTCATATTAACCCATTCGACCCAATCTTGGCGTTTTTATTTCACTATTTTGTCCGTAAATCAATTCCTATTCCTAATATGGAATTGGCTCCAAATTTGCCCCTATAACTGCTAGTCTCAAAGAGCTTCATTTGACTGGAGTTGAATGCTATAGGTGACGTCATACTCTTGATCATTACCCTGCAGTATTTTGAAATCAGATATAGTTCAAGATACGTAAATTAAATAAACGCTGTAATTTGAAAAGGCCTTGGAAAGCTTGATACTTTTTGTGCAACTATTCTATTTAGTCTACTGCCTTTGAGCCGAATTCTTTGACAGTCAAATCCAAAGACACAAATCCCACTTTATTTTGTTATTAAATTATGTAACACCTACAGTTGTTTGAAATAAGTCGAAGCAGCTGAAACAGCATGGGCACAAGACTAACGTGAGATTGGTAGTACAAAAGCATTTCACTGGGTTGATCTTTAATGACATTTTGGGATCTGATAAGTGAATTGATTAAAAGCTGCACAGATCCACCCCACTGAAACCAGACCTCAATACTTCTCTCTCAAAGTGATCGGCTTTTTCATCTCACAAACTAGTTATTGTCAGTGTGATGCATCGCTGTGGCTGCCCGATGTTTACTTTCTTGAGCTAAAAATGACGTGATGTATTGCTCCGTTTAAAAGTTCTACTAAACACCATGTGCGCAAAAGGCAAACAGGTTTTTCTTACCAATAAACGCAGTGAAATGGAACCAAATGGAACTGTGTTGGAACCAAATGGAAAGTGTTAGACTTGATTAACTTCAGCTACAACAGTTCATTAAAAACAACTTTGGAAGTTTTAGAAGTGTAGCAATTATATTAGGATATTTTACCTACCGCCATAGCAAGTAATAGTAGTGACGATAGTTGTAAATAGTAGTAGGCCTAATAGTCGATGTAGTAGTGGGTAGTAAGTACTAGAAGTAGCAGATTTTACTTACTATTCAATAATAATAATAATAATAATAAGAAGAAGAAGAACAAGAAGAAGAAGAAGAACAAGAAGAAGAACAAGAAGAAGTAGTAGGAGTAGTAGTAGTATACTAGTGACTATACTACTTTATCTGTATTTTAAAAAAACACAAATGCATTTCCACATAAATACATTAGACTCCATCTCTCCAAAAACATGGCATGAATATACAAAAAACACAAACTAGATGTCTATAGAGTAAACCTTATCAAAGTGTAAACACCTCAACACAGGGAGGCACATTTGCTATTCACCTGGGGAGAAGGAGAGAGACTAAAAACTCTACGGAAATCCAAAACTCAAACCATGATGCAAACATGCCCCCAGCAGCCTGCAAAAGTGAGTGTGATAAAAATACTTGTCTACTACTGCCTTGTGTTTATGGCAGGTAGCTCCAAGTGAGCCAACAACTCAACTCTCCCTACTCTGACTCTCATTAAATCATCTGCACAAACCGAGAGCTGTTATTTCACTCATTACAGACTCCATGCTGTCTTCAAAGCACTTTTATTTAATTATAAAGATTTTTCCACACATCACAGGTTAATCAAGGACAGAGAGGAGAAAGATGTAACTTATTCCAACAATGGGCCTTTAGTTTGAAGCTCATAGTGCTAATGTTTTATGACACTTATTTGGAAGTTTAAAATTGTTTTTTTTTTTTCTTTTCTCCATTTTCTATTTTAACTGCTTTTATGTCACAGTTTATTTTTATTATAAATAATAAAAAATGTCCTCAGTAAATATTATTTCTCTGTATTTTAATTCAGATGGATATCAGTCTGGTCCCCGTACCCTCCGTCACTTCTCGAGTCTAACCAAATGTGATCTGATTTGTTTTTTTCTCACCAGTGATCAGACTCATATTTTTGTGAAGTATTAAAGAAGTGTGTATTCTGGATCCCAGGCAAATACATTTTTTAACTTGATAGAAAAATTTTGCCTATATTTAAACAATATTATAACAACATATACTTCAATAATCTGCCGATCTCTTCATTTGACTCAGTACGGAGACCATGTTTATTTCAATTTATATTATTATATATTTTACACATATTTCAGGTTAACCAAGGACAGAGAGGAGAGACAGCGTTACCTTGTTCCAGTAAGGGCACATTAGCCTGGAGCGCACAGTGCTAAGGATTTATGGCAAATGTAACTAATTGCCAAACAGTTCTCTTGTCTGGCGGCGCATCTTTATGACTTCATACTTTATTATTAATGTGACCACTTTATCACGTCCAGATGAACTATGGCTACAGATTTAGTATTATTAAATCAAGGCAACGACTCCGGACCCTTATTGATCAAGTGAACGCAAGTTTATGGCAACCTCCCCAAACAGTCTGCTGGGTCCCAGGAATAGTCCAGTACCATTCCTGTAAATATGATGTGATGGTCAGTGTGTTTTCTTCAGTATAAAGTCAATACAGTTGGTAAAAGGACTTTTTCTTATTGGAGAATCAGTGGCGGACTGTAAGGATGGAAAAAAGGAACATATAGCAGCTTTTACATTTGTTTAGGCAACACTTTAAAATAACTACACCTTATCCAAGGACTTATTACATGACAAACAAACTGAAGATCTGTTTTTCTTGTTCTTGATTCCCATGGTTCATTATGCAGTAATTTACACATTTTAAATCACAATATTAATCTAAAACAACTAAATAAAAGAAAGAAGAAAACTGCAGAGCCCAATGGGAGCTGACGTCGCCGCAGCCGTCATCATAGACAGCTGCAGATCACACTAGTAAGCAGTGGATTTATTTTTCAACCATACCAAAATGACTACACAATGCTGCCAAATCCTGCGCATATCATGATTAAGAAAATTGGAGGACAAAGTAGAGTAGACAGCAGTGGGCGTGTACTGGTAGCTATGAAAACTGGGGTTGATCGGCAAAAATGGCATTTTGAAAATAAGTTCAAACAAAGCCTGTGATAAAGCATTCGTTGTCACATTTAGGTGTTTGATTATCAACCAAAAGGTGAGAGTGACAGTGAAAAACTATTGTAGCTAGAATGTGCGAGAGACTTGTTTAGCAGTATAAAATCATCTCACCACTCAGGTCTTTCTGGTTAGATTGTGTTGAAAAAAAGCTCAGATTAAAGTCTAACAGAGCTTCAGAAAGAGCAGAGCCTACAGTTTGCATCACACACCCCAGGAATTTTGATGAAATCAGCTGCAAAGTATCAATATAGTAGGAATCAAACAGGGTATAATATAAAAATAAATATTATAGTAACTCAATGGTGAGAAGCTGCCCTTGGGTAAACTGACGGAAGCAACCATTCAGAGATAAGCTGGGTGGCTTGCCCAAGGACACAATGACAGCATGTTTTCAATTACCACATCACAATATCGCAGGTTTTGTTAGTCACATGCACTTGTGTGTCCTCACAGTGAAAGAATAATAATTACCATGGCGACAGCTCTGGGTTGATATTTACCCAAGAATCATTTTGGAAGGTGTTTATTTTCACCTCCACATGCCCTGCCCCCTGTGCCCTTCCATCTGTCCTCCCACTTCCTGTCTGACTCCATCGCTCACTGCTCTATGTGATATCCAGAACAGTGGTGGTCGGATATGGATTTTTTGAGCCGAAACCGCAATCCTGGATTTGTCTTGCTGCTGTGACCGATAACTATATTTGCTGATAATGATATTTAGCTTTTACAATCCATAGCAAAGCCCACGAATTTCTCTTCAGTTAAAGTTCACAAATTGACTTTTCGCTATATTTATCTGACATATAAAATACATTTGTTATATGTTGGGGAGGAGGGGGTAATGCATGTATGTCTGTGGCGGAATGTTCTGTTACAATCGTGACACAATGCAAACATTAGCAAACACTGCCTGATAGTGTGTCTGTTTTTTTGTTTTTGTTTTTGTTTTTTTCCTTGAGGATTTTACCCTACAGAGAACTACTTACTAATACATATTTTCACTGTCTGTTTTTAGGTAGTCTGAAAACTCAAGAAAAAATACTAAATGGATGTAAACAACACATTTTCAGGAGCCTGTGATCAATACGAACATTCATGGTCCTGTTTAGGTACTTGATGTTCAACAAAAAGGTGAGTGACAGAGCTTCAGACAGCGGAGAGCCTCTAGTTAGCATGACCCCCATGAGAATATTGATGAAATCAGCTGTAAAGCACAAATTGCTTGCCTAATTCCATTTTTACTCATTAGCCTGTTCAAAAAGACAAATCTGACACACTGGGGACAAACTGGAAATGACACATGCCCATACAGAGATGGAGCAGAATAGAAAAAAAATACTGGTGCCTGATTTTTTTTTATTTTTTTTTTAATGTGCGATTTTTTTATTGATATTGGAACCGGTACATTTCCCATCCCTAATTCAAAATCACACCTTGTCCAAATATAAAAACAAAATCCTCATCTTCTAATGCAGTCTCCACACCACCACCACCATACCTTTACAGACTGACCTACATACAGACCATGAAAGCGCATTAGCATCATCGCTCCTAGCCATCATTTTCCTCCATGAATATTTTTGAATTGAAAATTACACGAGGCTATTCTTAATTCATTGCAAAAATGCACAACAAGCAGTGGAGTTAACCTTATACTCTGAATACTTTCGCATCTCCTTGAATGGGATGACAATTTCCTCTGCTGTTTTTTCCCCCGGTGTACTCGCCCGGGGAAAGAAAATCCAACTTAACAAGCACATTGTATTTTGTTTGTGTATAATTTTAATATCGTGAATATGCAAAAGCAACATGCTAAGAATAAGCTATAAGGCCTTAATGAGTGCAGCAGGCAGTGCAGCAAAAATAGTAGGGAGAAACCTGGCCACATAGAACCAGCCACTGGACATATGCAAGACTGATATTCATATTTCAAATTCAACAAAATATGCTTCTAACACATGGTCAGAGCTCATTAGGGAACTAGTTTTTGCTAGATGAGAAGGAAGGATGAAGGAAAACATATGCCTAGATGTAAACTAACCCGCCTTTGACAAGAGATATAGGAGATGGTTTGATCTGATGGGGCGATAAGTGTACTTTTGAAAACCAAATGTATTAGTCCTTAAAAAGAATACATGGATGGTTATTTTACACTGTGTTTACTGTGATTCCAAATATTGAGCTAAAACAGCTAATTAGTAGAAACAGTTTAAATGGGCAAAGAGCAGGGGTAGGTGAAAACTAGTTTTTGGTGAATTTAATATTTTTGCTGATGAAAGCTAAATAAAAGTCAGTAGAGATGACTAAAACTATGAACAATTAAACAGAACTAAATGAAGGGCAAGTGGAATCCAAGCTTCTAATGAAACAGTCATTATAATGTATCCCTTTTTATTTATTTATATATTTACTCAAGCATTTGCTTGTCAACTGAATTAAAATGGCATTTTTTGACCAAACTGAAACAAAATAATTTGACTCAATCTTGTCTAAAAATCCTTATTTAAATCTGTTTAGGGTTTTTTTTTTCTTCAAATAACACACTGATCCCCATAACCAGACTGACAAAAACACTAATACTGTGCGCTTGATTTCAATAGCTCATGGCAATGGCAATTAATATGAGTAATGTGTGTACTAATTAGATAGGATTTTCAATCAAGTGAAATTATTTCAAAATATAAATATACAAATCTTGTTTGTTTTATTACAAGGCTAAATAAAACACTGATGCAAAACTCTTATTTGTTGTCTCATAAGCGTTATATAAAATTTGTAATATTTAACTTAAACTGCAGCTTTAATGAGCTTGCTCTTTTCTGGTCCAGTGTTATTGGTATTCCATGTCAGACTTTGTAGCTCCTTATCTGGTGTGGATTTTCTCAGAATATGTATCTCTAGATTTGCTGTCAGCACCTGCAGCAAAGTCTGTTCCTTTTTTAAAATGACTTTTGGCAGCTGAGTTTCTTCCATAGAAAACACCAGGCCTGCATGAACAAACTGTGCCTTCTCTATCATTAGCCATCTGTCTGACAAGAACAACACAGTTTGTACAGGGTCCGGTACAGTGCAGTATTGTGCTTAATCTACACTGATGAATGTGGCTGGGGCTGTTTTTTAGAGAAAAGTTAACTGTTAATATTCGCTCAGTGTCCCCAAAAGACCATTATCTGTGAGTCTATGTTCAAAGTGAAACCAAAAGTGAAAACTGCATCAAAAACACATCAAAAAACACTATAAATGAAAAGAATAAATAAATAAAACATTGGGAACCAGCTACCTCTCTCTAGTAGTTTGATAAGAGAACATGTACTAGATATGTTTTAAGCACTATATTAAGAGCTTAAAATTCAGCAAAATGTGTCCTTTTAATTACAATTGCCCTAGCAAAAACTACCCCCACAAACTGGAAAGGCAACAAAAACTATACCTCCTATAAACCACCGCACACTTGAACTCACATGCTCCATATATTCTTAAAATGTATACAAAGTTGTATCCACTTAGGCCTAACCATAGGTTTAGTTCCAGTCAAATGAAGCTCACCGAGGCTAGCAGTTATGGAGTGAATTTGGAGCCGAGATCCATATAAGGAATAGGAATATTTTTACGTACAAAATAGCCCTCCATTTTGAATTTTGTTGTTTCCTATTAAGTTAGGTTTGTCTTGTCACGGGTCTGATATACTTTGGACCTGTTGAATGTAAATTGTTATGTAAATACTAATAAAAAAAATCATCGGCCTTTGTGTAATAAAACCCTTAGGTGCAAAAACACATTTGTAGGTGATGGCCTGACATCATGACCACATGTGAATAGAGGCCTTTCCTGTTTACTGTGGGTTTTTACCTGGAACTCAAATTTCCTCTTTTCAAAACAGCACTGCGTTAATGGAGGTACTTAGAGACTCAAAAGCTTTACACTATTTGGTGGATTCAGTCTCTCCTCATTCACACATAACTCAACATTATATGAAAACATAATCATTCATATTTGGGTACTTCTTTATTTCATCAAATCTAGGCATATTTTGGAGTACACAGCTCAAGATTTGTAGAATATAAATCTGTGGAAAAATGTGAGACGTTTTGTGTCATTTTTTTATTTAATCAACTTGCATCCATAGATTTATATGGGACATTGTATATTCAAAGTCAGTTTTCTCTGAATGGAATGTCTCTATACACCAAACTTTTCAATCAGATTCAGACAGAAGGGTTGGTTCATATTGAGTTATTAATGTTTTAACTCCACTGAACTCAATTTTTAACAGATTTTCAGTAAGATCTATTCTCAAATGTGAATAAGATATCCAACATTACATTGACTGAGTGACAGTAGCTCAGTTGGTAGAGTCCAATGATCTGAAGGTTAGCGGTTCAAATCCCGCTCTCGACATGATCATTGGTAGACTCAATGTGTGTCATTCCAGCTCCCACAGATGAATGCCGTCATTGTGTCACTTAACCCTACTTGCCCCAGAGTCTGCATACATCGGTGTATGAATGTGTGTGTGAACGGGTGACTGGCTCCTTGAAGGTGGAAAAGCGTGATATAAAAATGTGACCATTTACCATCTAAAACGAAGCCTGCCTCTACCTATTTTTCAGATTCAACTGTCCCTAATATATACAATTTTGGCAATTTTTACATGATGAAAAATTGTAAAACATTTTATTCAGTTTATGTCAGTAAATTACAAAAAGTTTCAAATTCAGATCTCTAAATTTAAGCTCCTTTCCTATTCACCTGCAGTGTCTTGCCTAGTCGCCTTAAATTTGGTAGTGCGGGGACATTTATAGCAGTGAATCTTCAGCTTTTTAACTCTGATAGTAGAGTCAGAAAGCCACATCATTATAAAGTCTACAAGAACATGATTTCTCCCACACAGAAACAGTCTCCTGACACTGGAGGTTAGCACATATCCAGGCACCATTAGACACAGGACAGAGGAACATGGGTGCGCTGCCTGTGTCACCCATCTGACACCAACCATATGCCCTTTACACACAAAAAAGAGCCCTGGACAAGTTTGTTTTTTACTCAACATGTGTACTGGGGTATGGTCAAAAAACTTTGCCAAAACAAGAATTCATAGTATTAGGAAGTAACTTGGATGGACTCAGACAGCACAGATCTCTATCAAGGCACTTGAAATGAGATCCAGTTACTAATTGACAATAACTACTGTAGTATTTAAACTATACCTATTTGGGCAGGTATCAATACTGAAGAAAAATAATAAGCAGAATATTTGTGAATGGATTGTACTTTTTGAAAAATTACTACTGTTATTTTGAGAGGAAATTACTAGTACATTAGGCCTATATAATGTGCAATGATGAAATAAAGAAATGGCAAAGAAAACAGGAGTTTACAACTGGATGGCATGTCATTCTCTGTTTGAGAAATGTTGTGACATTTATATTGAAACCGCCAGAGATCAGTGGACGAACACTGATACTAACTGAGCAATAGACCTATCTATGTGTATGAAAGCATTCAAAAAGCAGTCAAAAATGCTTCTACAAAAAACTTTAGTTTTTAGGCATTTATACTGACCAGACTGCATACAACAGAGCTACTACAATACAGAAAGTATTGATGCATTGAAGTACAAGTAACAGATGAATGAGTGAGTAGTGCCATGTCTTAGATGAATTGTCTCTCAGCTATTGTCAAACACTGTACGTTACAAAGAGGCCGGACGAGAGACAGCAAAGCAGACCTTGGCCTTATAATTCCACACAGAACAACGCTGTTGGAGAATAGGGCATGGCATAGGCCATTATTTTATCAGCGCACACAGAACTGCCCATAATAAATGTAATGTCATGTTGATTCATAGCTGCTATTATGAAACAAATGACCAAAGCTTAAATGCAATTACACACAAATGAACATTTCAATTTGAGCTAACACAATCGAGCTAGTATTGTAGGAGTTTCTTTTGTGGAACTATTGAGATCGATAACAAACCAGATAAAACCACAGGCTAAAAAAATATATTTGTCACCAGCCAATCATAGTCACAGTCCATAATGTGGGCATTTCTTTTGCAGTGGTCTGATATGGTGAGCAGGAAAACCTAAAATCTGCCATATCAGACCACTGTAAAAGAAATAACCACGCCTACAGGAAGTAGCATCAGCTGATATACGACACATCACCTGAAACACCGGTGACAGTTCTGAAGATGGCCTGCAGCTAGCAGCTGAAACATGTCAACATGTTACTGTAGAGTCTTTAAAAAAGAATCCAAGAAGTCAAAACAGATGAGATGATTTGTGTGCTTAAACAAGTCTCTCACACATAAAATTACAGTCACAAGTAAACTAGTATAAGCCAACTGTTTTTCAGTAAGTCACACTCACCTTTTTTGTTGAAAATCAAACTCCTAAACAGGACCTTGAATTCCCGTTTTGATCACAGGCTCTTTGGAAAATGTTTTTTAAATCCATTTTGTATTTTTTCTTGAGTTTTCAAACTATCCTAAAACATTTTTTGCCTGTTTGTTAACGTGTGCACTGTGTCACCATGGTAACTTCTGAACATTACACCAATATGTTATTATTATTTATGTTATTTATTTAGTTTATTTATGAGACAGGGACAGTGCACAATCTACATTAACCTCAATAGCAGAGATGCCTTGTGCCAGGTTGTAGCACTAGAGCTAATTTCCACCTGTAGTCCCTGGTCGATGTTTTTTAGGTTTTAGACATAGATGTAGAACACCCCCAGTGCGATGTCACTGCAAAGTATCTATAGAGTTAACACATGATGAAACCCTGCTCCACCACTTCACTAGCAGCACAGCCAACAGCCTCTTCAGCCTATCCATCTTCTCCTCTTATAACCTGTATGTAGTATCATGAGTACACATTTTCCAAATAAATCTTTCCTTCATTGCTTTTCTGACACCTACACCAGGACCAAAGTTTATCCATTCAATACACAACTCACTGCACCTCATTTGTCTGTGTCTGTTTACAAAGTCAACTAATGTGCGCTTATAATAAATCGCTTCCATTTTGTACAATTTTCCTTCATATTTGTATCATTTTCAGTCTACAACCCTGGTCACTTTGGCAGACACTCCAGCAAACTATGAAGCTCTGCCAGCATTCCTCTGCAGAAAACTGTAACCTACTTTAGATCTTCTTTGCTGTCATGTAGGTCAGAATGCATGAATCCTTTCTTCAGTTCGTGTCCATCCCAAATGAGGGGGAAAATAACAGTACGACTAATCAGGGCCTGTATGCTAGGTTGCCTTGAACAGTAAATGACAGGAGGACAAGTGAATCACAGTATAACCCAAAATCTCTACACAGTCTCTTTTGACAACTCACCACAGCTAATTTACATGATTCATTCCTTTGGGGCTGTGTGTACGCCCACTAACCTATTTAAACTGGCAAGGTTTGATTCCTGGATGTCTTGTAGCTCCTCTTTTTTCTCACAGAATTAGTTTCAAACCCTTCTCGCAGCGTACCGATGGAGGCTGCGGTATCAGGAAAAGGAAGTTGAACTCACGCGGCCACAGTGAGGGAGGGCCTGGCTCTGCTGCAGATGCGCTGGAGCATATGTGAGGCACAGACTAGGCTAAAGTTCATGAAATATTCACGCATTGGCTCATATTGTGCCATACTGAAAAATACATATTTCAGTTGCATTTGTTTTGCTAGGCATTTATTTGTAATTTATAGTAAGCTATGCTTTGTTTGCTATTTGTATGAAGTAGATATAGCATTGAAACTAGGACTGGGAATCACAGGGTGCTTCATGTTCCCGTATGATGCACGATACATGGTTCATGATACGATATCACGATATGTCGATACATGTGATAATCACCAATATATTGCACATGATACTCAGGTTCTTAAAAAACAGCAAGAGTATCAAACACATTTAAGCAACAGTATTTCTTTGTTAAACCACCATTTGTGCAAATTTAATATGAAGTATGTATAGTCTAAACACCAAAACAGTGAATATGTTAAGTGTATTGCATAAACAAGTTTCCTTCCATTAAATAAACAACAAAATTGCTGATATATCAGTACAGAAGCCCACGATATACATTTATAGATATTTCTATATTTTTGCACACCCCAATAGAGACCAGTATAAAGTACTACACTTCACTGAAAACCATTTTTAAAATCAATAACACTATTCAATATATGGGCAATACTTAATTACACCTGGTTTAGGCACTATATGTATATTTTCCATCCATATTAGCATTTTAAAATTCAATGGATGGTAGAAGATGCATCAGTACAGCAGTGCATATTGTTAGGATCTTCTGCCATCAACTTGTCTCCATGGAGATGTTATTGCTTTGGCAGAAATGTTTCACAATATGGAATTAAATGTATCTATACTGATGGAGAAAAACAGGACAGCAGCAAGTAATTTGAGTCTCAGTGGATACAACATTGCATTTTGTGTCCCAATCAAGTTTAACTGCAGCAAAAACTGTACTTTCTGTACTTTCACATGTTCACCATTTTCTACTGCATTACCTGTATCAGACATTGTTTTATTGCTCTATTTAGAAACTGGCCTCTCAAGAATTATGATGTAACAGGCCTGTTATCATTTGTTTTCCTTTGGCCCAGTGAAAGTGTTTTGAGGCTATCCCTTAGATTTGCAGTTTAAAAATTCATCTTAGGGAAACTTCTTCTTGAGGTGTGTTATCTGAGTAAACAAAGCTCACAGAGTTATCAGAGGATCCACTCTAGCCCCCCTGACAGCCTGTCACTGCTGATGCTAACTCTATTAGCTCTTCACACTCATTATTCAACGGCTGTTTTGTTCTGCATTTTATCTACATCTAAATCTAGCCATCTCAAGTGACAAGGGAATTCTCACTAAATATTTGAACAAATGCAAATTTCACACTGATTTGGGAGAGTAAGATATTAGGGTATTCAGCGTGTTTACCTGTAGTTTATTTGTAAACGTCATAGCTTGATTATGTAAAACTCCTTGTACCACAAAATACACCAAACCTGCAATGCTTAATTCAGTGACTAATTCCTTATTAAGAACACAGTGCATCGACTAAAAATCAACTTACTTCACTTTTCCACAGCATTTGACCCTTATGGAACTGTGGCAGCCTGTTCGGACAGTGGATGACCCTCCTCACAGTGGCCAGGACTCTTTCTCCAGGGTCTTGTTTGCTTGGAGGATCAGTCTACTGTGAGGTTTAGCCCTAAAGCATAAACGTAAAGGTCAGTTGAATAGCACTAAGTATTGCACTGTGTCATTAGATTAAAAGTCTGCTTTTACTATTCTAACAATGTGCATGCTAGCAGTGGTGGAAGGTAACAAATTACAAAAGTAAAAGTAAAATACTTAAGTGTCTGTACTTTCCTTAAGTAAAGTTTACAGTGGATTTTTACTTTTACTTCACTACAGTTGAGAACGTGTATCTGTACTTTCTACTCCTCTACATTTTAGATTTGGCCTGAAAGTCAAAAGTACTTTTCTTCATGGTGTCAGACAAAACACAAAAACAGCTAGAAAAATTAAGAAATCACATAAAATCTGCTAAATTCTTTATCAAAATCACATTTCATCCTTTTATTGTTCTAAAAAATCTTGGCAAAATACTTTACTTTTTATTCTTTACATGCATTTTTAAACAGTCAGATTTTTTCATGTGACACTTTTACTTGAGTAACAAGTACTTCATCCACCACTGCATGCTAGTGTGATTTAGAGTTTTCAGTGCCCAAACCCATACCCCAGACACTAGTTAAAAGCAGCTGTCATAAGTACATATCCTTGGTTTACCTCTGTACCTTTAATGGCCCCTCCTCTGTGGTGAAACAGGCCCTCTGAGCACATGCCTCACCTCTCTCCTGATTCACTGATATACATTAGTATTCCTTCATCATGATTGGCCTATTGTGCTCAATTGCTGAGCAAATTGCTCAATCAGTGGGCTGCAGATTGAATTTGCTGGTGGCAGAGTGTGGAGTAAATATCCTGCTGCTACACTTCCCTCACATCAAACCTACACAGAGCACACACCAGGCCTTATATACTGTGTTCACAGGAGGCTGAGGCTTTGAACCAGCTATAGCAGGATTCTAATTACCACTAAATTTCACATGAATTTATAATGGGATCAAATGATGAAGCGTGACATTTCAGATTTAAAAGGTCAACAGGATATCTGCCAAGAGAGAATTTCTTTGGCACAATAACCAACACTTGATGTCCTCTATTCTATGAAACTAGGGCAGCAGTACTGGAGCTCTGACTTGAATGGTCAGTGTGGTTAATACAATCACCTCCATCCACAGAGAAACCGGAGATTGTAACAATATTACCGGACACAATTAGAGGAAAACACAGCCAGGAGACACTGTGAGTCGTACCATTTACACAGTACTTGTAATGTTACTTACACAATCACCACCAAGTAAGTTCTGTATGCAGTGCAATATCATAAATACATAATAGTTTTTGGGCACAGACATTGGATTTTTGATATATAATGAAAATAATCCAGAGAAGTTAAAGCCCCACCGTGTAACTGTTTGACTATAAAATTGCACACTAGGTGTAATGTAGCTAGTCCTAAACACTTAAGCTAACATGTAAAAATGACAAAGTTTTAAAAGGTTTATTAATGAACTGATTAAAATGTTTGTTGTTTCAGTAAGTGACCTGTAACAAAAAGAGAGCAGAAGTGCTTTTGTAAACTGTTTGTAACTGAAATTTGTGCTTACCTGTTGTCAGCCATTTTAGGTGCTCCGGCCAAAAGAGTCCTCAGGCAACTGGAGCACCTTTAGAAGGTTCTGGGGCAGACAACTGAGTGATATGGAGGAGAGGTGTTCAAATATTTTTACCTTTTGAAACTAGATTATTCTCTATAATTTAACACTGCTAACTTAAGGTTAACTTTTAAAATATGAATAAACTTGCCTGTACTTGTACACCTTGTGCGTGGGAGTTCCCAGTGAAGGAATATTTTTCCAGCTGCTATGTTTTAAACTCATATTTTGCAGTTAATTAATAACAAGTGTTTTTATTGGGAAAAAAATAATAATAAAAACATGCATTTTTACTGTAGATGAGCTTGCCTCTCCATAGATATGACTTGTAACTTTTCCTGGTGAAGTTGCCTGCTTGTCTTCGTGTTGGTGTCATACAAGTGAATATTTGATGCTAAGCAATAACATCACCATGGAAACAAGCAGGTGGCAAACGCTCTACCAGAAAAGTTTGATAGGGCACCTTTAAATCTACGAACATATTCTAATAAATATCCCACTAGTAGTTTTCAGGTTATAAAAACTTTGTATGAGACTGTCTCTTGGGTTTTATAATATACCATTAAAGTTACTTCTTCTTATATACCATGGTAGCACTGAGATTTATTTTATTGGTACAACCCGAGCACATGATCTAGTATTTGAAGTAACTCAGCCATCCATCACTATCCCAAGAGTACCACACATAGTTTTTTGCGGTGCACTTCCTCTTTTTTCCGCTTGACTGAAGTACACTACAAGTGCACACAGGAAACCCCAGCAGAGCCCTCTCATCCTCTTACGCCTCCCCCAACTACTACAAAAAATACACCACCAAGAAGACCCCCTGTGGCTCTCTGTTGTCTGACACAGTGGGTACAGATTTCTTTGCGCAGATAAAATGGGTTCTTATCGACTTCAACGATTATTTCATATGAGTGTGAATTTAGATGGAGAAATTGTACCCGTTGGTTCGAGTCTGTGGTAGGGAGTATAGGAGAGGGAGTGAGTGAAGGAGGGAGAGGGCTGTCACTGTGCACTTTGGGCAGGTACAATGTGTTATTTGAAGGCCTGGGGTTGTCTGGGCAACAAAAGAGGTGCCCTTCAAAGTGAGCTTTTGAAATGGGCAGTTTAGGGGACTGTGAAAGATCAAGAGTTTTATGTAAATATTATGAAGTTAAAGGGTACAGTGTGTAACTTAGACCAGCTTTATTGATTCACTAGGGAAATTATGTTCACACATCACAATATAATATAATAACAAACAGCAACAATATAAATGGTAATAATAAATTCAAAATAAGTAGCAAAAATAACCAGAGTTTGGTGTCAATTAAGGTATAATTATACAAGTGTGTATGTACAAGTAAAAATAAAATATAGAAATAACATAATACAAAATATATCTGGGCTATATACAAGTCAGGAGAAACAGTGCAAAGATTAAATAGCGATTAACATAGGGTTATCTATTACATAAGGGTGAGTTATTTTCCTGGGGTGACGTGCCTCCTGCATTTTCCCATGGAAATAGAAAGTTAAAACTTGGGAACATTCATCACCACACAAATATGTTTTATGCCATTCTGTGGAAGATTATAGGATCAACATTGCAATGGAGACAAGCAGAAGGAGCTCTCCTTCAGGTCAAATAAGAGTCAGGTTTGTGGAGATGCAAGCCCAGTCAGAGGAAAGATACACGTTTTTCAGTGCAAAATGAAAAAAAAAGAAACAAGCGTTATCTATTTTATTTATTTATTTATTTCAAAAGTTACATACTGAGGCTTTAAGTAATGTAATTATAGTAGAATAAAGTGTAAATGGAACACTAATAACTATTAACTAAACAAATGTGGAGTGTACCATAGCAAAGGTTTAAAAATGAATCACTGGTTAAGACTTTTTAATCAACAGGTCAATTTGTGGAATGAATTGTAATTTTATGCAGTTGGAGTGAGAATGGGAAGAAAAGGCTACATTTAAATTTTTTTTTTTTTTCATTTAAATGATCACAATTTAATCTTAATAAGGTGTGTTGAATTCTCCCTGAGCAGAACATTACATACACGATTCTTCTGTCTATTGCTTTTGGACACAAATTAGTTCTGGATGAGATTAGTAATGGCAGTTCAAATTCTTCATGGTGATTTTTTCAGTTGTGAAAAAATTTTTTTGACTTCTTATTATTTTCATCTTTGCTTTATTTCTTGTTACCTCACCACTGTTTATTTCTTATTTTATTTTATTCTATATATGAAGAGTTCAATAGAAAAAACATACATTTCTGTTTTGTTTTGTTTTTTGTTTTTTTGTTTTGTTTTTTTATGGCAAAAAGTATGTTTCTTTTTGATGACAGTAATGTATAGTGGCTTTTATCAAGGAAGAATAGAATAATATTTAGATTTTGTCTTTTGAAAACATTGCCTTTGATAAATTTTTAAAATGGCACTTATTTGTTTTTGCAAAAGAACTCAAATCAGTTTTTGCCTTTTATTTTACAAAAAATATTTAGCTATTTTTGCTACTTTATTTTTCTTTTTTTATTATTTTGAACTGTATTACCATCTAATTTTTTTTTCCTTTTAGTCATTATACAGTCCCTGACAAAAGTCTTGTCGCTTATCCATTTTGTAGAAACAAAAGCTTATAACCTGACTTTAAATAAAAAGATCTGAAAAGACAGGAGATGTTTTTGACAAGCCCAGGTCCGGCAGACCCCGCAAGACAACTGCTCGGGAGGACCGTTTGTTGATTGGAAAATCCAAGGCCAGCCCCTTTTCCACTGCAGCAGAGCTCCACCAGGCCTGGTCACCTCAAGTCCCTGTGTCAACCAGAACAGTTTGTAGAATTCTGTCTCGAAATGGCCTCCATGGTCGAATCAGTGCACAGAAACCAGCACTAAACAAAAGGCAATTAAAAAACCGTGTGGCATTTGCCAAGGCCCACAGCCTGCTAAAAGGATGGACACTGGAAAAGTGGCAGAAGGTGGATTTCTCAGATGAATCCTCGGTTGAATTACATCACAGCCGCCGCAAATATTGCAGGAGACCTACTGGAGCCCGCATGGATCCAAGATTCACCCAGAAAACAGTTAAGTTTGGTGGCGGAAAAATCATGGTCTGGGGTTGCATCCAGTATAGGGTTGTGCGAGACATTTGCAGGGTGGAAGGCAATATCAATAGCCTAAAATATCAAGAAGTATTAGCTACCTCTTACATTCCCAACCATAAAAGGGGTCAAATTTTGCAGCAGGATGGTGCTCCATCGCATACTTCTATCTCTACATCAAAGTTCCTCAAGGCGAAGAAGATCAAGGTGCTCCAGGACTGGCCAGCCCAGTCACCAGACATGAACATCATTGAGCATGTCTGGGGTAGAATGAAAGAGGAAGCATGGAAGGCAAAACCAAAGAATCTTGATGAACTCTGGGAGGCATGTAAGACTGCTTTCTTTGCTATTCCTGATGACTTCATCAACAAATTGTATGAATCATTGTCGAACCGCATGGATGCAGTCCTTCAAGCTCATGGAAGTCATACAAGATATTAAATATGGATCTCACAGCACCACTACTTAATTCACTGACGTTATGCAACATATTTTTGTATTTCAAGTAAATTATTTGTTCAATTTTCTGTAGGCGGCAAGACTTTTGTCTTGCCAAAATCTGACCTTTCTGTGTTCATTAAATGATCAATCTTTCTTCAGTGAAGCAAATTTATTTTAGTATATTGAGCATAATTTGGGAGGGTTTTAGCTTTCATATGAGACATTTCTAAAACCAATCAATTAATTTAAAGTCAGGTTATAAGCTTTTGTTTCTACAAAATGGATAAGCAACAAGACTTTTGTCAGGGACTGTATTGTAATCAAGTATCAGTTAAGTCTGTCTGAGCCTACGCCTTTAAGAAAGCTCAATGATCAATGCATGAACTTTGTATTGCTTAGAATAGTTAAAGTGCGTATGACGTATGATTCTTTAATTTTGACCTAATTTGTAAATATAAATTATACTTTTACACCAATGAAGAAGTAATTTGTGAAGAAAAGTTGAAAAATATGTTGAAAATTACATAAAGTAGAGAGTTCCATATTCTATCCAAAACGTTTGTCACAATTTTCACATGAGAAAGACATTTTTCTGATACTTTAAAGGTGCAATATGTAACTTTTTGGCTGGGGGTCCATCACCTGCTTGTTTCTATAGAGATGTCATTGCTCTGCCTGGAATGTTCCACAGTATGTCATTAAACAGCTCTACTTTACATTTATTCAATTACAGGTGGATTTATAGTTCAAAAATACCTACAAAAACATTCTGACTGTGAGCGGGTTGCCTCACCACAGATCTGACCTGTAACTTGGCCCGGTTTGGTCTCCATGAAGATAGAAATATCATACTGTGAAACATTCCAGACAAAGCATTAACATCGCCATGAAGAAAAGCATTTGATGGACGCTCCACCAGAAATGTTACACAATGCACCTTTAAATATTATTTCTTGTATTTTTATTTGTCAAATAAAAATGTGTATGTACATAGGGGCGTTTTTGGCCCAGTGTACATCATGGTTGCCAGGTAACAGTTATGTAATTCTTTAGTGTGTCTAGTGTTTTACGAGTAGTCCAACTTGTCATAGTTACTTTAAACTTGTTTCTATTCAATATCGTACAAGTACGACACCGTATATATGTACTGTATACTGTATGTAACTATCCTCGACCTACATTCCATACCGAGCCATCATAAAGGCATCACAATGGTCTTCTCAAGCACAGATATATGTATTTCCTTTAGCCATAAACTTATATTACATTACGCTGATAACATTTGTGCGTCTATATGCTGAGTGGTATCTGTGACATGCAGTAGTGGGAGCTGAGTGGACCGACGATGAGAACGTGCAGTTATCCACACAGACTAAATAGTTCAGCAGCCTCCACTGATAAGGCCTTTATCAATTCACAGGCTCCGAGATTTATACCACAGACTTTCACCACCTTTGCCCATTACACTGAATTCTCAACAGTATTAAACACCTCCTATGACACGCTCCCCACTGTGCTCCCATATAAGAGGGGAAAGAAACCAGAAATCATTGTTATTGTATGGTTATAGTTTTCTAATAATCTGCTACTGTAAGTATTCTCTAGGTGTTGGCTGGTTGGTTTCTTTTGCCATAGTAACACAGAAAGCAAAAATTATAATAAAAGAGGGCTTTGTAAAAATGTTAAAGGTCTTATATTATGCGGAACTGACTCTTGAGAGCTTTAAGCCATGTTATGATGTTGTTACCTCATCAAAAACATACCTGGAGTTGTGTTTTGTTTCATTCACACATGTTTGAGTAAGTCTTTTTTTATTAGTCTGGCTAAATTTCCAAAGTGCTCTGTTCCACCTTGTGATGTCATGAAGAGGTAGTTTTCAAGTTAACAGCTCCTTTTATCTTTTGTTCAGTAGAGAAGCACAATTCCAGGGCTGAAACGATCCAAATGATTCTAGTGAAGGTGTGTGGAGTTTAAAAACACAGTGGAGCACTTCCTGTATTACCACATGACGTCACAAGGTGGAACAGTGTTTTCTGTTTAAGAGAAGAACAGCCTAAATATGCAGGGTTTGTGTGTGAAACATGTGTGAAAGAAACAAAACACCACAGGTATGTTTGTGATGAGGAAACAACATGGTAAAGTAGATCAGAAAATAACATAATATGGGTACTTGAACTAACCAATACTACTTCACTGGGGATGACTAGACTAGAGTGTCATTCCCATTGGCGTACCATATCTTTGAACTCATTCAAAAAGTAATCGTCAGATTTCATACATTACATTTTTGGTATTGCAAAGATTCAAAATTCCAAGGACATTTTCAGATGGAAAGAACAAAACAACAATCATGGCATTTCTAGTTAATTAATTTTTTTTTATTTTGTTTGTATTGGCAAAACAACAATCGGTGGTTGTGCCTGATGCTGCACTCAGCCTCTTTTTAACTCAAGTATAGTATATAGATGGAGTTTTAAAAGAGTGTTAGCAAGAACAACAAGGTAATGTATAAGCTGTGGTTTTAAAAAATATTTGCCAACATCCTCCTTCTTAAACTGGACCTACTTCATAATGCAATTAAAGGTGCACTGTGTAACTTTCCTGCTGGAGGGTCTGTCACCTGCTTTTAAATTTTAAACGTATCTATCTCCATGGAGACAAGCAGATGGCACATGTTATAGGTCAGATCTGTGGAAAGGCTAAAGCATGCACAGTGAGGATTGTTTTTAAGGGTATTATTTAGCAATATAATCGCCTGAAATTGAAAAAAGCAAGATAGAAAATTTAATGGCATACAGCGGAACATCCCAAGCATCTCTGCCTACATCTCCAAAGCTCCAGGATTGAAATGATAAAATTATTCTAGTGAAGGTATATGGAGGTCAAAAACCACAGTGGAGCACTTCTTTTAACACAGCATGACATCACAAGTTGGAACAGAGTGTGTTCAGTTTGAGAGAAGAATGTGTGAATGAAACAAAACAAAGCTCCAGATATGTTTGTGATGAACATTATAACATACAGTAGATCAGAAAATAGTGTAATATGAGCTCCCTGTGGGCTACATTCTGTACATATTAACAGTAGATGACAAATAATTTCTAACTAATTAATTTTTCCTATATTTTATTTTGTTTATATTGGCAAAACAGTGATTGGTGGTTGTGTCTTTCTTATGATCTTATTGTTATTCTGCATTCAACCTTTTTTAACCCACGTAATTTATTGAGAATGTTCTTGTTTGCAATAATAAATTATGTCTATATGGGGATAATTACGTACCATGTCTATTACAAAATGCAGAAGATATTTATAGCATTGATTGTACAACAGCCCACTCTATTTTAGCCCTCTGTATTTGCTTTCATAGATCATTATAGCATTGGCTCAGGAGCACTCGGTTCCCCATCTCCTCTGCGACGCGTTCCCTGCCGTGCACCCATAGGTGGAGGGGCTTTAAACGACAAATCATTGTTATCATTTAGTCGTAATACTCCTCCACTAATCTGAACCAGCTGCCTCAAACAGCTCCACTGCTCCTCTACTGCGGGCCCCAACTCCCACTGAGAATCTTATTAAGTGTTTTTGCCCAGAAGATTGATGGCATTAGATGTAATATTACTTCTATAGCTGCTTTTGTGTGTATACTTTGTGGGTCTCTTGATATTTCTCCAACCACTTTTGTTTGCACTTGTTTGTACTGCTAAACAAAGAGGATCATGCACAGGCCCACGCTGTAACATGGAGGATATGCATATAAAGTGGAAGTAAACAGGAAGTCTCTTGGCAATACTTTACAAACCAATCTTCTTGTACATTTTGTTGTTGTGTTTCATACATTGTTTTTTCCTATCAGATAACGAAGAGATGAGGTGGTTTTGTCTCGATTGACCGGGCTGTAGTTTCACATAGGGTCGGTCACAGTCTGCCTCCGTACGCGTGGGCTTCAAGGAGTCAATAACTTCAGCTGTATCTGCCTACAAAGTTAAAACAAATAATCAAGAGAAAAGATGAGTTTCTATTGTGCAGGCGGCATGCAGGAATAATGATACCAAAGTGAAAGTGTGGAAGAAGTACTTTTTGCATCTGTATTTGAATCTGCAAGTTGTATGGATGGAGTTTTAAAAGAAGGTTAACAAAAATAAAAGTAGCAGTGGTTTAAAATATTTAAACTGGACCTTTACTATATTGCACTTAAAGGCCATGTTATAATGTTGTTACCTCATCAAAACAAACCTAGTGTTGTGTTTTGTTTCATTCACATGTTTGTGTAATCCTTTATTATTAGTCTGTCTCCATCTCCAAAGCTCAAAATGCTCTGTTCCACCTTGTGATGTTATGAAGTGATAGTTTTTAAGTTAACATCTTTGACCTTTAGTCCAGCAGAGATTGGTAATTCCCCACACAAATACACACACAGTAGACGGTGTAAATAAATGAATGCAAAGTGGTAAACGGTGGCAGATGAGTTTGCTTGGTGTCCTCATACATGCAAATGCTTAATACAAGAAATGTGTAATGTATTTTCAAAGTCTACGTCATAAATGAGGTGTATTGTAAAATGAAGAAGACATAGCTGTGTGTGTGTGTGTGTGTGTGTGTGTGTGTGCGAGGAGCCCGTCTCTCCAGAAGGATATGATTAGGATGCATGTATCCGATAGTACTACAAACAGTATTTGAATCTTAAGCAGTGCTCATTGTGGAGAGGCGTGTTTGATGTGCGGAGAGCATAGCAGCAGGATCGGAGCAGTTGTCAAAAGCCCTGAACATCTTGACAAACAGACCGGAGTTACGGCACAGGGAGATCAATGGAAATGTCTTATCTTCAGCCTTTGAAATGCTAACCTTTAAGTGAAAAGCCACATTTTTTAGATTTCATTTGCTCCATTTTGGATAAAAGTTTTTTTTTTTTTTTCTTTTTCAGGTTTATACAAAGAGCAGGAACTTAAAGACTGCTGGTACATCAAATTAGCGTCAAAGGATCCGTGCTCATTTTCTATGGGCAGATAGTTCACTGAGTGGCAGATCATAAAGCAGGATTCAAAAGTGCAAATGCAAATGATCCTGTTTTACATAAAATCATGATGTGTTTGAAGGCTTTATGGTAAGTCTGCATTCATCGAATAACTGACCATTAAAATACTTTTTAATACTTTTTAAGTGATCATTATCTTTATCAGACTATAGTTCAAACACATGCCAACACACTTTGTATAAGTATATATATATATATATATATATATATATATATATATATATATATATATATATATATATATATATATATATATATATATATATATATGGTCTGGGAGCTTGAGAGTTCTGCGCAGTATCTTTGCTGTTCCTAGTACTGCGCTTTTCTGGACTGAGATGTCTGATGTTTTTCCGGGTATCTGCTTGAGCCACTCCTCCAGTTTGGGGGTTACAGCCCCGAGTGCTCCGATCACCACGGGCACCACTGATGCCTTCACCTTCCAGGCCTTCTCCAGCTCTTCCTTGAGGCCCTGGTATTTCTCTAGTTTCTCGTGTTCCTGTTTTCTGATATGTATGGAGATGGAGAGAGACTGCATTATTAGTCTTATATAGCACTTTACACTTTCTGTCACAGCTGAGTGTGACTGAGTGTCTTGCCTAAGGACACAATGACAGTTTTTGCCTCTGTGGTACCTGGTATTTCCAGCGGTCTCCCATCAAAGCACTACCCAGGTCCTGCCTTGCTTAGCTTCTTGTAAATATTTGCTATATTTTGACCCTTTATTTGGTTAAAAATAGAAATAGAAATAATTGGTGACTAGTCAACTAATTGAAAAAATAAATGCTGACTAGCAAGTACTGAAATAATCCTAAACTACAGCCTATTCTTCTGCGTAAAATAATACAGTGTTGTCTGTATACCTATATACTGAATTACTCAAAGGTAGGTACTGTAGGTAAAATGATGGAGTAGATAACAGCAGGCTCACTAGTTTGAGTCTTTGCTTATGAACAGAAAAGTCAGAGGTTTGATCTCAGCTTGGACCATGCAACACATAGCGGTCCCTGTGTCTTTGGTTTCATCAGTACTGTGGGTGAGTGAATAATGCACACTCTTGTATCACTATTTTCTATTATTACATGTCTATTTCTCAACCCAAAACCCTTTGTCGAATAGAATGATTGACAAGCTTGACATAGTATTTGATCCTGAGTGCAAGTCAAATTTTCACATTTTATACAATCAAGGTACTATAGTGAACTTTTCCTTTACACTGGATGCCCTTCCTCTTGCAGTCAATCATACTTATTGTAAGTGGAGTGGGCGATATAATATTAATTCTTGCCCAGGGATTCTACAAATCAGATTTGTAATACCAGAACAATTAAAGTAACACATTCTCTGTTATAAACAACATAACTGGGGGCGTGAGCTTGTGTCTATATTTGCAGTCACACTGTTGAACCTGTCGCCGTGGTAGCAGCAGCGTGTCAAGGTCTGTATGGAAATGCCATGTTGTTCCTCGGGGTGTGTGACATTTGTTCACATTTGACAAGATCGTCACAGGAGACTCTAATCTGAATTTCTATGTCAGGCTTTGATCTTGTGCTTTTGTGCTTTTGTGTTTTTGTGCTGTTGACTCACACAATCAGGGAAGCTTTCGGTATCAGCTCAACCCTAAGTGGACCCATTAGTGAAGAGGCTAGGAACATTTGGAAAACAGTATTTAATTTTTGCTTTTTAATATTCAGGACTCTAGTTTATTGTACTCTGAATTAATATGCAGATTGTACACAACTCGCGGGCCCATTAGCAACCAAAGCAAGTTCACCCATATCCACACTTACCCACGTTTGTATGGTAGAACCTGGAAAATTATGGTAGAAAACATTGAATTTTATATTGAATTTCAAAATGTTGTATTTAAAGCCAATGCAGAGCTCATCATTATATTCTAACACCTAAATGAATAATAATCAACCTTCCAATTTGTAAAATAGTAAACTAATTTTAAATTTTCTTTTTTCAAGATTTTAAAGGGCTCGTGTTACACTATTTTAACACACGAATCCTGCATATTTAGGCTGAGCTCTTCCCTCCAACAGCAAACACTCCTTGTGATGTGTGTTTTAAACTGCATACAGTTTTACTAGAATCATTTGGGCAATTTCAGGCTTGGATTTTCACATCTCTATGAAATGAAATGTAAAAGGTAGCTGTTAACTTCATGACTGTCACTCACACTGTTCACAAGGTGGAACAGAGCATGATCTTGATCGTTGGAGATGCAGACAGCTAAGGTACTGTGAATTCCAATGGTTGTAACTTGTGAGTACTGCTTAGATTCACTCACCACCAGTAGCAGTCTGTACAGCAGTTTATGTAGCTAGTCCCATCGTCCCATCTATGGTGATGCTACCTGCTTGTGAGAAAGATGATTTTACCAGAACACTCAATTTAAGCTGTTTCCTCATTTCCAGTTTTCTAGTAGTCTAACATGGGCAGTGACAACCCTCCCTGTTGAAAGATGCATATGTGAGCCATTTCATCTGTGCATTTTCTAAGTGCTGTGTGGATCTAACTGGGAGAGTGTAGACAGATCTGCTGAAGCCATCGTCCCCGGGGAGAGAGACTGCAGCCTGGGTACTGACAATGATTGGTGGAGGCACTGCATTGCTCATATTCAATTAGATCATATACGGCAGCTAATAAGAGCAGTGGTGGAAGAAGCACTCGACATGCAAGTAAAATACAGATACCAGCGTATAAAGAAATAAAAAATAAATAAGTATTTATTGCTTAAAAATACCTTGAAAAACATGCATTCTTACTCTGACTTTTCCATAGATATGACCTGTAACTGAGCTTGGTGGCGTCACATGCTTGTTTTATGGAAATCGACAAGCCTAATACCAAAAGCAAAGCGATAACATCTCCACGGAGACAAGCAATGAGCTAACCCTCCACCATAAAAGTTACACAAGGCACCTTTAGGTAAAAGTTTTAAATTACCAGTTTAAAAATATACTTATAGAGTAAAAAGTGAATGTATTTTGCCCAGAGCTTGAGATAAAGCTTCAAATGTAGTGATTTAAAAATTTGTGCTGAATTTTGCTCAACAAAAACAATAAAAAAAGCTTTTTCCTAGCTATTTTTATTTGTATATATGTGTGTTTGCTCAAATTAAAAATGTGTTTTTAATAAACCCACAGGCTTTTCAGCAAGTCTATTATAAAAAAAAAAAAAACCTTTTACTTTTCAGTCCAGTTCAAAAATGCAGTGGAGCAGAACGTACAGAAACCTGCTGAAACCTGAAGTAAAACTAAAAAGTATCCAGTGTAAAATGCACTTAAGTAAAGTACAAATACAGATAATTGCCATTCCAAATTTGTGTATACGAGAAATAAGTTGGCCGGTAGCCTTTGTGAACAGAACATTTGTCATATGCTCTGCTTTGAAAGTGAATCATTTACATTAAAGGTTCTTACACTTGTTTGAGACTTTAGGGACAGTCTTAGTGGTTTCAGTTCAAATCATAAAATGGCACAAAGTGTATTACAGCATTAGATACAGTATTAAAGGTCCTATATTACACAGAAGTGACTCTTGTGCGCTTTAAGTCATGTTAGAATGGTGTTACCTCCTCAAAAACGTACCTGGAGTTGTGTTTTGTTTGATTTGTTTGAGTAACCTTTTTATTATCTGTCTGTCTACATCTCTAAAGTTCAAAATGTTCTGTTCCACATTGTGATGTCATGGAGCTGTAGTTTTCAACTTAACAGCTACCTTTTACTTTTAGTTAGCAGATTGGTAATTCCAGGGCTGAAATTATCCAAATGATTCTAGTGAAGGTGTATGGAGTTTAAAAAAAAAAAAAACAGTGGAGCACTTCCTGTATTACCACATGACATCACAAGGTGGAAGTGTTTTCTGTTTGAGAATTCTGAATAAATATGCAGGGTTTGCGTTAAACGTGTGTGAATGACACAAAACACAACTCCAGGTATGTTTAAACATGATGAGAAAATAGTGTAATATGGGCCCTTTAAAAAAAAAGACCAAAAAATTGCTAACATTTTGTCCTTGGCTAACTGCCAACTTGTTGTATAATCTTCAAGGAAGAATATAAAAAAAGTAAAAGCCAGTATTTAATGAGCACTCTTATTTAACATTTTTCACACCTCATAAAAAAAACTTTGCACAAATGCGTTTATGTTCAAATCAAGTAGGCCAAATGCAAATGCGATTAGCCATTTAAAGGTCCTATATTACACAAAATTGACTCCTGTGAGTTTTCAACCATGTTATGTTGTCTACTCAAAAACATACCTGGAGGTGTGTTTTGTTTCATTCACACATTTGAGTAATTTATTATTAGTCTGTCTACATCTCAAGCTCAGAATGCTCTGTTCCACCTTGTGATGTCATGTAGTGATAGTTAACAGCTACCTTTTACCTTTTGTTAAGTAAAGATCGGCAATTCCTGAGTTTAAATTATCCAAATGATTCTAGTGAAGGTGCATAGAGTTTAACAACACAATAGAGAACTTCCTGTATTACCACATGACATCGTAAGTTGGAACAGACTCCGGGTATGTTTTTGATGAGGAAACAACATTATAACAAAGATCAGAAAACTGTGTAATATGGGCCCTTTAAGAGCTGATATCCAAAATGACCAAATATTCCATCCAAATGAGCAGGTGTGTTTAAGCCATTGTGTTTTGTTGGCAAAGATTCATGTTTAAACTTATTAGCATAATTTGAAAAGCTGTGATGAAACTAAATATATAAACCCATTTGAAATCCTACATTTACTCACTGCCAAGCTCTGTGCATTTTAACTGTTTGCAAATAGACTGTTTTAATGACTATAAGCTTTCTTTCAACAACTGCCAATATAAGAAGAAGACATTTTCCCACTAGATCAACACTGGCAGCTGGTTACTGGAATAAGACGAGGAAATTCTGAATGCTTCATGCAAAATTTCAGAGTAGTTGTTGGAGTTATCTCTGGGAGTAGTATGCATAGGGTAGAAAAGGAAATCGATTTTGGAGATGTAGTTGGAGACAGCAAATTGAAAGAGTGGATTTGCACATAGGAGAGATGGGGAACATTTTATAGATAGATGTTCAGATTATAGTAGCATGGGGCAGATACGAGATTTTTGGATGGTTTATGTGAGTGAAAAGCATGCAGACATCATGATGCTATTTTCAGACTATTTTTGAATTGAGAATATGGTAGAATTTGATGTTTAAAAGTGCACTGTGTAACTTTTCTGATGGTCCGCCACCTGCTTTTTTCTATGGAGATGTTATTGCGTTGTCTGAAATGTTTCAAAGTATGGCATTAAAACTTTTTATCATCATGGAGACCAAGCCTGGCCAAGTTACATTTCAGATCTGTGGAAAGGCACCCCCGCTCACAGTCAGAATGCCTGGTTTTCTAGGTATTTTTGAGCTATAAAACCACATGTAATTCAATACTTTCCAGCCAGAACAATGACATCTCCATAGAAACAAGCAGGTGACAGACCCTCCTCGAAAGGTTAAGTTTAAGTATAAATTGCCACAAGATTGTACGTACATGTTGAAAATGACAGTAGTGAACAGCTCTATTTTAGAGTGATACTTTAAATGTGATTTCAACCAAATAAAGGTGTTTTCTTATAAATGTATTTGCCAAATAATAATCTCTGTGTGCATTAGAGGAGCTTTGGTCTACTCTACATTATGGTTGCTAGGTAACAGTTAGCGAATTCCCTAGCGTGATGTCATGATTTTCAACCATCATGACCTAAAAATTGGCCAAACTGGGAAAGAAAGGGTCAAATGTTTTGTAAAATCTTAAATATAATGATCTTAACTGTCTTTAAATAAAATATGTGGTTCAACCCGACATGCCACATGGTAAGTCACATTTCTTGAGAAGCTGTGTAGATCCAAAAAGCAGTACTACAGTCACAGCAAAAATATTAAATAAAGCAAATAAAAAATTATGAGGCCAAAACTGTGAACTGGAATACACAATTGACTTACTATAAAGTCAAAATCTGGTCTTGTCTCGTTTTTGTGGACCCAATTTCGTGTCTTGTCTCAGAATTGTGTCTCATCCCACCCCTATCTTCATTTTGAGTGCCTAATTCTGTCTTATCTTGTCTTATCTTATACAGTTATAGAGGCCACTGCCCTCCATTTGCAATTATGACATCAAATAGAATGGTGAACAATGGCATACCTCTGATACAAACAATAACTAAAAATAGACATATTCAGTGATTAACAGCTCCAAGCTAAAACACTTTTTGCATGGCTAAAATGTGTAGTTCTTATTTTCTTCCTCTATTATTTTGACAAACAGTGCCCCACTTCCCCAAGAGACTCATCAGCTGAAACAATAATAGCCATTTTGAATTTAATTTAGATCAAACTTAGATCAAAAAGATTCACCTAGCAAGAAAGATAATTCTGACGCACTAATTAAAGATTCCATCCCTGGACTTGTGTATGGAGGGGGCACATTCTGCTTTCAAATGTTATTAATCCTGCCAAAGATAACTGGATGAAGAACAAGGCAAGATGATAACGTGGTTTTGTTTTTTTTTCTTCACCCGTAGGAAGCCTTGTCAGGGAGAGAGAGGAAATAAGTCCGGACAGGGAATCCCTCCTGCAATAACGTAGAGTCAACAACTGCCTCGTACTCAAACTAGGAGAGTGTGAGATACCATCAGAGGATCAAAGCCAAAACAAAAGGGGACTGACCTGCTCTGTCCTATTGAGGGGACTTCAGAGAGGACGGCTGTACAAATTCTGAAGATGGTTAAGAATTAAGTCAGACTCATGAGATTATGTGCAATTAAATGGGATGTAGCTGATTTTTTTTTGTCTTAAAATGTGAAAAAGCAACATTTTAAAGGGTTTGCAATGGTCCAAACATATCAGCTTTTTCCTTTGTTAACACATCTAGCCTATAGCGTCCTAATTATTCACTGCGATGAGTTTATGAGCGCATTTTATAACTTTCAGAGAGAAGTTTTGTGGCTATGGTATAAAGCTAAAACAACTAGCATGCTAAGAATGCACAGGCACAGTTTGTGGATTATAAAAAAAATGTTTATAATTAGATGCAAATAGCACAAAGCAGTCTCATTTTGACCCTATGAGCTGCTTTATACCTGTACTGAAGCATGACAAATTAGTACATGAAAATATCAGGTACAGACTCTTTAATCTTCCCTCACAACAAGAATTCTCAATTAGCCTGGAGTTATCTATTCAATTCATTTTTTTTTTTTTAATTTACATGCCAACAACTACAAACCCCAATACCTAAATAATTCTCACAATCTCAATTTACATACAAATAGCTGCATTAACTCCTTTGGGCACTCAAGGGACTTGAAATGAAGGGACAATTTACCCATTCACAGACATATTTCTACCATATTCCAACACCAGTGTGCTCAGACAGTGTGTATTGCTCAAGGACACAACATTGTCGTGCCATGGTGGAGATGGGATTGAACCTTAGACTTAGACAAACTTTATTGAGCAACAAAAGAAATGACTTGGACACAGTAGCTCACACATCACATTATAATAACAAAGAGAAAAAATATATAAATGGTAATAATAGATTCTGAAAACAGCAAAAATAGCAAGAGACTGTGTCAAATAAGGTATAATTATATAAATGTATATGCACAAGTAAAAATAGACATCGGTCACCTACCTTTGAGTCCATTAGCGAGTTCTCTACTAACTGAGCTTCAGCCGCTCCACTTAATCTTGTATTTACATCATATATTTATTGCCATCTGATTTGAGTTAGGTCATGAATAGAATAAACTGTCCTCTTGGGGAATTGGTTTGGTACAGTTTCACCTGGTTTTGCACATTTTCACATAAGGGTAGCACACTTGCTTAAAAATTGTTAGTTTCATCAGATTCTGACAGCAAGTCCAGTGATTCAGGGGCTTTATTGCTTGTGGGCAACTGCAAAAGCAGAACAGACTTCCATCTCCCCAGACACCTCACCCATTTTGTTCAGGAGAATCCCAAGGTAGTCCCAGGCCAGCTGAGTGACACGGACATGTCCCAGTTTATCTCCGGAGGGTCCTCCCAGTGGGACAGCCCGGGGACACTTCCCCAGAGTCAGGCATCCAGAGGACAACAGATGTACAGCCCACCTCAGCTGACTCATACCAGCTTGAAGGGGCAGTGGCTCTACTCTGAGCTCTTTGTACTTGCCCTACACATACATGTACTTGCACATACATGTAAGACAGGTCCAGGACAAAGTGATGATGGATTTTGTGTATTTTGAGCACAGCTAACTAAATTGAGTCATAAATGAGGCTTAACATATGTTGTTGACATAGAGAAAAATAAACTGAATGCTCTATTTATGTTAAAATACTGCAGATGGCACTGGCATGGCTGTAGCAGGTTGCAAACATTAGCATTCTTGGAACCGTTGCCATAGCTATTAACAATTCAAAACAAAATATTATCTCTTTTGAATTGTCAACTGTCCTCAAAATGGCACCATATAACACGAAGCTGAAACCTATTTTTTCCACTGTAGTATCATTTAAACACTACTCGGCATCACATAGTGCACCATACACATGAGCCATATTTGTTTGCACTGTTGTATTTTGTCACCGGAAAGAAATGGGACCCACAAGCCACAAATGACCAAGTATTTGAGGAAGCTAACTGTTGCTAATGCTACTATTATCAATAAGAAGCTAGATTAAGGCTAAAGTAAACATATAAATGATAATATTGGTGGGCAAATGCTATGACCACTCTGAGAAATGCCATTCTCAGACAAATCCCAGAACCAAATCGTCACCAAACACTGACAAAACATGAAACACAACCCGACTGCCAGTGTATGTCCACTTATTCTTCCTTATACGTAAACTACTGGCTGTACTGGTCCTTTATTAGTCCACCCTTTGCTGCATCAGCCTGATGTAAGACTGCTTTTAGCTCCCCTCATTAGAAATTCGTGCTTGGATGTTCAGCCACCGCAGAAAATGTGAATATTTCATATGTTAATGTTCTGCTTTGACTTTTATTTTGGTCAGTGGTCACTTTGATAAGCAAGGATGAGGCAGACCAGAGCCGCTCATACAGTACGGCTACTTCACAGATAACACCAGCTGTCCTTGAAACACTTTTAATTAAGTTTCTTTTTTGTATGTAACACTGGTTCATATGATGCAATTATTCACTTCAAGTATAAAATCACCACATTGGATTTAATCCTATGGGGAGAAAATGAAAGTGTTTTAATAGGCTTATACCTTATCATCAGGTATCTTGTGCTATTCAGAAGGATGTCATAAGAGCTCCCAAATTAAGCAAAATGTAAAATGGCAATTTTTTTTTTTTTCTCTCTCTCTTCTTCTTCTTCTTTCTAAAAATAAATAGTGCTTTTAAATCACATATTGTGCCTGCAGCTCTGTCCCTGGCAGAGGACACCAACATGTTTTTGGCACCACTTCTGGTTAGAGTTGGCAAAAATCACTTTACTTCACTGGGAGATTTTTTTACACAGACCTGACTTTTAGAACAGTTTTCATGTTTTAAGTTAACTTAATTTTTTTTTTTTTTTTTTTTTTTTTTTTCAAATTAAGTTTCAACTCCTTACTGTTGATTAGTATGATGTTAGATCATTTTTGTTCATGAATTAAGATTCTAGTAGGTTTTTGCTAATAAGGGCTAGTAAGAAATGTAGTTTTGACTTATTAAAGGATCTGCACTTGATTTTTACGGTCATAAAAATATGAATGTGCACAGCAACTAGCATGCTAAATGTACAATAAAATACAATAAAACACTTTCTAATTAGCTGCAGATAGTATATAACTGACTTATTTTGACCGCATGCTACTTATATAATATATCTGTAGTGGGGCAACACAAACTTTGCTCAAATACATGGAAAAAATAAGGGTACAGGACCTTTAAAGTACATACAAATATGTTGTAGCTTCATACTAATAAGAGTTTATCAATGTGGAAGTGTTAGTAAATGTCTAATTAGCAGCAGAATACAGTTGTGTAGAAGAAGAAATCAATAGGAGCTGTATAAATACTTCTTAACATTGAATTAGCTACTTGCACATAAGCAAATTAGCAGCTAGTTAGACGTTAATTAGAGTACCCTAAAATAAAGCTCTACCAGAATAACTTTACAATTGCACCTCGCTGATTCAACATGTAACAACACCAAAAATATTTAGCACACAGAATACATGTCAAGCCTGTATTAAGAAAGACAAAAACCTCTTATCAACATGGCTTCTCTCTGCACCCAAACTTTTAACAGTATAAAACACAAAGACAGATTGGGGCCAAAATCTCCCAATACGGAAATGTTGAGGATATTCCACGCTCCATGAGATTAATGCACAGAACCCTTTAAAGATACCAGATTAGTGGCACAAAGCTCATTATTTGAATCTTGAGTGATGAAACTGTTAAGTCGCCCTGAGCGGCTCCACTGTGTAATCAGACATCACAGAATGTTTTATCCTGCCTCCAATACAGCCATAATGGTTTGTATTATTGGTGCCATGATATTGTCTATAATGAGAAGCTATCTGACAGACACTAAAGCAAGTTGTGGATCTTGATGAGCATCTAGCCTCAAAATGCATCCACACAGTGTTATCAGTGTTGGGGAAAATCTATACGTGTTATTATGATGAAACACTTGCAGTCTCTGTGTTTTCAGTGTAGAACGCCACCAACCACCAACCGAACAGAGACTTTTAGCACAATTTTGGAAAACAGTCATTGTGATTTTTCTGACAAGTATTGCAATTAGATTTGTACTTTAAAATATAGTATTCTGTTCAAAGGGCTCATTTCAGACACAGCCAGGAGCGTCAACATTTTAGAGAAGACGGAAATATAAACTACTATACTGATTCAAGAAATACATGCATTTCAGAAAATGTTTGTAGAGGTCTAAACTGTAAATACTTCTTGATGCGCAGCTGGTTTTGTTTTGTTTTTTTGTTGTACCTTATACTTTAACTTTAACTTTATAGTGAGCAGTTTAGCTGTAACATAGTAGTGACCATTGGTGGAAGGTAATGAAGTACAAGTAGTAAAGTACTGTACTTTAATACAATTTTTAGGTATCTGTACTTTACTTAAGTCATTTTTAAAGTGGATACTTTTTACTTTTCTCTCACTACATTTGAGACCTGTACTTTCTACTCCACTACACATTTCAACTGGACTGAAAAGTAAAAAGTACTTTCCAGTTTGATTTTAGGCGTTATCTTTACCGGGTTTGTGCTAACATCCTGACTAAAGCTTTTGAGTTCAAGCTTCAGTTTTTAGCAAACAAAAATAAGCACATACACAACATACATAAAAAATAAAAAAAATCTATTCGTATTGCAACAGTTGACCAAAACCTGTATAATTTTTAATCAACATTTAATGCTTTCCCTAAATCTGTGTGAAATACTTTTACTTTTTACTCTAAAAAATGTGTACTTTAATACTTTTAGCTAGGTCGATTTTTAAATGTGATATTTTAACTTTTACTTGAGTAACATTTTGCCTCCTTATCTGTAGTTTTACTTAAGTAACAAAACTGCGTACTTCATCCACCACTGGTAGTAAAGAACAAACCGACAAGGTAATCCTGTTCTTTGCTGCGATCATGAGAGATACAGCGGCAGGAACATGACAGACGCAGTTTATAATGTATAATGTAAGTGTGTGGAAAAAGCCTGTGTAATCATATGTGATAAGAGCTGAGAGCAGGAGACACTGTGTGGGCCTGTCCAAAATGCTGAGCTCTGTTCTACCACGGCTTTCACCGCACTGGACTTATCGAGGACATCAAAGTCTCCAAGAAGGGAGGAGCGGGGTGGGGGTCACGGTCTTCCCTCTATGTACACACCATGAATGATTAAGTGACCTCAGCCCTGAGCAGCAAGTGGCCTGCAGTGCACAAGAACATGCACATAGATGTTTCACTGTAGACTGTACTGAAGACTCACTCGAGGTAGCGTGGGAGTAGAGATGTAGCAATGAAAAAGAAAAAAAATACATTCTTCATACCTTGTAATGTTATAGATATCTAATGGTAATTTTTGTATTATTTTGTTTTGGGTTGAAAAATAAATGTGTTTGCCAAAAGGTTAATTTATATGTTTGGTGTTTTATCATCACTTTGGTGGGGTGACCTGTTTACAAACTATTGACCTTATTCACAAAGTTGTCACAGTTACAACCGTTGTGATTACAGCTGTATATTTTGCCTTGGGCTGCCAGTCTTGACAGCAAATAAGTTATCGACTATAAAACTGTTTTCATTTATCCAATGAGGTTCATTTGGTTTTCCAATAATTTATTCAGTCAAACACTTTTGTGTTTGTTTCCATACCTGACAGTTTCGACAATAAGCCGGGACGAGGGGGCCTTTTTACTCTCCCACATCTGGGGTACTGTCCTAAAGAAGTCGGACTGCAGATGGAACTGTTGTCTTGCCTCCATTGGTAAGAAGACAGCGTCAAAACCTGCGTAAATCAGCTGACCAGATATGTCACAGCATCACATGACCACTCTGAGGAAGACCTAGTGAGCAGTCGTAACGGTCAGGTATGAAAACAAATGACATGTTGGTTTGAAAAAAGAATCTGGTCGAATAAAAGGTAGCACTGTTGACTTACTGGTGAACATGAACATTAAACATTTTACACAAATCAACCTGCATTATATCCTATTTTAGCAGTTCTCATTTTGAAATTACTGGGATTCCTGCTCAACGGAAGTGTGGCTCAGTCATAATTGAAAGTGGGCAGATAAGGTGGATACCAGTCTTGTTAAGTATCAGTATCATCTTCGTCAGTACATTTTTGGGGTAAGTAATATTGCTTTTGAAGAAATCTTACTTTGTGAAGAAAAACAGCATTGAGTGTTAAGTGAGGGACCAATCTCCGTTCATAACTATTGTAATAATAGAATCATTGATGAAGCCACCGGAACTGTTATTACTACATTAGTGACTGTGGTCCGCTGGGGAGAAAGGCCAAAAGAGCAGTGGTTTAAACTATTTCAGCCACTCAACTCTGCGTGGAATAATTGGAGGAGCCTGATCTTAAGAACTCTCGGAGGCACCCTGCCATAACAAAACCTTTTCATGGTCAAAAGTTTCATAGTAACAATTTCCTACAATTTCCAAATGCAATGGGCTACAAATCTGATTATATCTGATTATATTTAGTGTGTGTTGACATCTAAATAATTGAACAGCTTTACCTTTACTCAGAAAACATTTGCAATCAATAATTCAGACTGAGGAGGTTTATCCATTCCATGGTCAACATAACCATAAGAACCGTAAGGCAGAAAAGAGGATTGGAAATATATGAAATTATTACTTTTATACTGTTTTCTTTGCCTGGCAATAAATTGTGTAAAAGAAGGATTTTAAAGAGTGTCTCACCTCACAGCAAAACAGTTCTAGTTTAGTTCTTGGGCCAGGTTGGGCCTTTCTAGTCTACCTGTAGTTGTAGACTCTTAATCACAAGCAGACTGGAAGGTTTCTGAAATAGCCATCTGCACACTGTTTTTTGTTGAAATCAAGGCATTTGGCTGCCATCTGGAAATCACTCACAATCTGAAGGTACTGCCTTTAGAAGTTAGAATTATTTTTGAAGCCCTTCCTACTATTGACCACTCCTGAGGGAAAAATGCGGATGATGAATGAGGAGTTAAGGTTAAGGTTGGTCTTTATTGTCCCTGTAGAGAAATTTGTCCTCTGCATTTGATCCACCCTTCAGTGCCCCTCCGGAGGAAACTCATCCGGACAAACAGAGGAACACACATGAGGCCAAATTTCCTTATTGACACTTTGCAGCTGATGTTATCAACATGGGGGTGTGATGCTAACTGTAAGCACTGCTATATCTGAGGCTTGTTAGACTTTAATCTGAGCTTTATTTGAACACAGTCTGACCAGAAAGAGCTGGTTTCATTTTGTACTGTTAAAACAAGTCTCTCTCACATACATTATAGTCCCAAGGTTTAGCCAACAGTTTTTCAGTCACTCTCAACTCCTTAAAATTTGTTGTTAAAATAATTTAGTATTTTTATTATTATTATTATTTTTTTTTTTTTATATATTTATTTATTTATTTATTTATTTATTTATTTGCTTTTCATGGGAACTTAAATCTTTTTTGACAGTGTTTGCTAATATGTGCATTGTGTCGCCATGGTCAACCACTGAACATTCTACTATAGAGTTACATGTAGAACACCCCCAGCGTGATGTCACTGCAAAGTACCAATAGGGACAATCAAATATACTACGAGCTTAATCCAATCACCCATAACTCAAAAATTAAAATAGCATCTTTCATTGTTACTGTTTCAAGCCTATGAATTCAGTGCTTTGGACAGTCCCTAAATGTCTCTACTAGCAGCCAGATTTCCTCCTTTGTAGACATAAATAATTCAAAGCGGTCTTCATGAGGGAGGAGAACAGAGCAGTGACAAACCCACACAGTGAAACCATAACGGACAGGAACAAGTGGATGAAAGGAGCGCTTATGGAAGTTTTCTCCCCATGAATAAGTTGGAGAAGAGCTGAAACTGCAACACAAGCCCGAGAGTTTGAGAGACCCGTCATGAGCGCGTCTCTGTCTGCTGCTGTCTGAAAGCTCGGAGAGTGGAACCAAATAATGCTATTCATAGTCATGGGAGCACATTTTAGGAGAAAGGGAGAGAGTTGGCTTTCCGCTGATTTGAGAATTTCAGTCTAATATCAAGAGTGAAATAAATACAAGCTCTTATAATACGCTGAAACATTGTAAATCCTGTTTTGTGGAGATTGGTTCAATACAACAGCACACAGCCAGGGATACTCAAGTCAATGCATCTGTCAAAATGAGGTACAGCCACAGCCACTGTTTTTCAGAATGGATCAAAAACTGCTCAGGTCTTTGGTCTCTAGTAAGTGTAGAATACCTGTATACAATGTATAGTAAAGGTATCACAATTTTAATAATTGCATGAAATTACTGAAGTTATGAAGTGTTTTTATGATCTCAAAGCACAAAAACATGTCACCATAATTCAACTTTTTTTTAAAGATTTTGTCATGATCCTCCAGTCTCTCCCTTTCCCCCTCACTTCTGTGTTTGTCTGTGTCACCTGCCTGGGAGGAGTCGCCTTACACCAGCTGCTCCTCTTCATCACACACCTGAGATCCATCCCCAGTCTACTCCTGCCGATATCAGCCCAGTTCTTCCTTCACTCCCGGCCAGTTCGTCAGTTTTCTACATCGGTAACTAGCTCGTGGCTCACACTTCTCAAGAGCTTGTTTTTTAAGATGGTTTTGTGGTTGTTCCCGGACCTTTTGTAATTTTTGTTGTTTCTGCTCCCTGGATCTCCCCTCTCGGCTCCCCTGTTCATCTCGTAGCTCGTGTTCCTCCGGACCCCCTGCCTTGTGCCTGCCTGCCTCCACCTTTGCCCATTTCCATATCCATCTGTACAATAAACCTGTTAACCTTACCTGAGTTCTGGTCTGCTATTGGGTCCTACATCCATGCTTTATAACAGATGTACAACCAAATATTGATGTCATATTTATTTTTATAGGTGCACCCTGTTGGAGGGTACACTTCCTGCTAAAATGTTATTGTTCTGCAATAAAAGTTCCACCAATTAAAGGTGAGTTGTGTAACTTTTCTGGTGTTCGTCAAATGCTTTTCACCATGGAGATGCTTTGACTGGAATGTTTCACAGTATATAGTATTTTATTTATGGTATTCTATCTTCATGGAGACCAAACCAGACCACGTTACAGGTCAGATCAGTGGAGAGGCAACCCCGCTCACAATTAGAATGCCTGTTTTTCTAGGTATTTTTGAGCTATAAAACTACCTGTAATTGAATAAATGTAAGGTAAGAGGAGTTTAGTCTAGCAAATGATGCCACCAGACCAAGTTACAGGTCAGATCTGAGGAGAGGTGAACTTGTTCAAGAATCTGCATGTTTACTTTTTTCTTCATCAGTACAGACATCTGTAATTAATAAATGGAAGATAGATACGTTTAATGCCATACTGCGGAACACACTAGGCAATACAATAACATCTGGTGACAACACAGATGGTGAACCAGAAAATATATAAAAGTTACACAGTGCACCTTTAACAGGGAGTGCAGGTGCATAATACAAGCATTTTGCTCAAACTTGGCACGTGGTAGGCCCTATTTTCTTTTTATAACGTTTATGTATTTTGTGCTTTGCAAAGACTGCAGATGCAAATGAGCTTCCATAAGCTAGAATCTGGTACTGGCATTTTTGCCCTTGGCTGTTATGTGTATATATTGTCCTGTTAAATAAGTAAATTAAACAATAATAAATAAAAATCTATTAGTTGATTAATTGCTTAAGGCAGGCATGTCCAAACTATGGCCCGTGGGCCAAATGCGGCCCTCAGACAAATTTTTCTTGGCCCTCAGGCTTCCAGGTGAATTGGCCCAAATTACCTTGAGCAGTACTTTTGACAGGAAGTTGCAAGTTTTTTGAAAATCTACCTTGATAAGACAATATTTAATATTTATTGTGTGGTTTTGTGGATCTTAGCATGAATAAAGGACTGATCGCTCATTCTAACGTGTTAAACATGCATATATTTAAATTATTCACTGTACTGAGCACCAGTCTACGGCCCTTGATCGGCCCTCTGCTTCATCTGTGTTTAGAAATGTGGCCCTTGATGAAAAAAGTTTGGGCACCCCTGACTTACGGGAGTCTTAGTCGATCAAAATTTGTATTAGTCAACTAATTATTTTATTTAGGTGATAAGGATTTATATGGGACAGTAGAAAAGAGAAGTGAGTTAGTGAGTTCACAGAAGATTTGGAATTTTTTTTAATTTATATATAAAAATGCAGAATAAACTCCCGATTCAAGTTTAATCTGTCTTCATAAAAGTACATTGTTTCCTAGTACTTTTCCTGTATAAGTAGTTGTTTTTGCAGGTGTAGTCTTGTGAGTGCAGTCTGGGTCAGATACATAGACATACATAATAGTTTTGAGCACTTCTGCCACGCTCCCTTTTTAGTCAACCAGCAATTTCTTTAGTCAACTACAGCCCTATTGCAAAGAACGCTCATGTTTGCATTCATCAGTGTTCCAATAATCAATAGAGTAAGTACTGAGTAGATGATGTTCTAATATTGTACTTCTTTCCACAAACTAACTAAACAAATTCCATTGCTTGTTATGGATTCCCCTTGGCCTTTTCTTCCCCATTGATCAGTACCATCTCTGTCCCTGGATATAAATACCAATGAAGAATATATGTCCTATTTAAAGCAGCACTCAGCCCTCACTGTGTTCTGTGCTCTGCTGAAGCGGCACTGCTGACTGCACCATAAGCACATCTTGTGAGACTAGGCTGGCATTATCTCTGCTCTGGGGTCAAAGGTCACTGTCCACAGCAAGTTAGTCAATTAAATACCCTATTCAAGTCTATGATGTGTTTAAAATATAATGAACAAGAGCACATGGCTAATGTTCACTAAAGGTTACTGAGCGGTGCAAGATGTAAACAATGAGCTCAGTGGAGAAGCAGTAATGAGGGTTAGAATGCAAAACACTGTGCAAAATATACAGATTCAACTATGCATATAAATAACATTATAAGGGAATGCACATAAACATATTTGGATGACTAATGCTGACACTACTTGAGTCAGTAGTGGTACTAGCTGTTGTATTACATGTCCTAAATAAATATGATGGTTTGTTTAATTTGCTCCCCTTAAATTGTGGAAATTAAATCAAAACCAGAATATCAAACCAGATATTAAAGATGTGCTGTGTAAATTTTCCAGTAGAGGGTCCGCCAGCTTGTCTCCATGGAGATGTTATTGCTTTCCCTGAGATGTTCCAGAGAATGGCATTAGACCTAGCCCTCTCTGTGGAGACAAGCAGGTTACAGAGGTGGCTCTTCTCACAGTGTATCTTTTTTAAGTTTGTTTTTGTAATAAAAACAACTGCAATTTTATAAGTGATAAGTTTAGGTCCTATATTACGCAAACCTGACTCTTGGGAGCTTTAAAACATGTTAGAATGTTGTTACCGTATCAAAAACATACCTGGTGTTTTATTTCACTGACACGTGTTTGAGTAATCCTTTATTATTAGTCTGTCTACAGCTCCAAAACTCAAAATGCTCTGTTCCACCTTGTGATGTCATGAAGCTGTAGTTTTCAAGCTAAGGGCTACCTTTACCTTTACCTTTACCTTTAGTTCAGTAGAGACTGGCAATTCCAGGCCTGAAATCATCCGAATGATTTTAGTGAAGGTGTATGAAGTTAAAAAACACAGTGGAGCACTTCCTGTTTTACCACATGACATCACAAGGTGGAACAGAGTCTTTTCTGTTTGAGAGAAGAACTCCATCTACTAGTATACATGGAGAGATCAGAAAATAGTGTAATATTGGCTCCTTAATGTTATAATGCGGAACATTACAGGTAAAGCAGCAACAGCTCCATGGAGAAAAGCAGGTTTGAATACAGTTAAATTAATATACTTTTTAAAACCCTTACTCAAGTAGTTCTCAACTATTTTCAAACACTTACTTGGGCCTTGAAGCACGACTCTGACAAGCCCTCAAATGACACTTCAGTCTGCCTACTCAAAGTTCAGTCCTGGAGCTCGCTTGGATCTGCAGTGGGAGTGACGATTGCCATGGCACCAGTTTGTTTGAATATATGAGTTATGAGTTAGAGATTTATATAGTTTGTCAAATACTTTCTGAAGGTTGGCGAGTTTGAACATGTCTTTTTAATCGCGGGTTTTCTGGTGTTTTAGCTTTTTTCCTCTGGTCATTAAAGTCTGTGTGCCACTTTCTTTATGTCCAAACGAACCGCTTGGGAGCAGTGTTTGTGGACACAGTGGCCATTTGCCCTTGTGAGTCACATTATGGTGTGTTATCATGTCAAGGATAATTGGAAGTGTGGAGCCGAATACCAAGTGTGGATGCTCAGAAACAAGAGCTCAAGAAAAACAATAGAAATTCCACGGGCTCTCACAGAAGATGACATGTTCAGAGCCGCCATCTTGTTTGCTGGAATTTACTTTGTCTGCTTTATTTGTGAGACTGGGGACCGTGTTACGAGGAAAAACAATGACAAATTTCAGATAGTCATTCCTGTCATTTTGGTAGAGATAGAGTTGTCAAATAATCAACCCAGATTATAATGAATACTATCAAAACTTTTTTGTTTTGCAAACATTAATATTTACAACATGAAGTGCAGATTTACAAGAGAGAAAGGAAAATTAAGTGGATATACAAAAGTGAGGGAAGTTTGAGTACAAGACAGAGGCTTGCAGTTAAAGGGCCCATATTATGCAATTTTCTGATCTATGTTATAATGTTGTTTCCTTGCTAAAAACATACCTGGAGTTGTGTTTTGTTTCATTCACACATGTTTAACACACAAACTGTGCATTAATCAGCCTGCATTTGCATAGAATTCTTCTCTCAAACGGAAAACACTCCACCTTGTGATGTCATGTGGTAATACAGGAAGTGCTCCACTGTGTTTTTAAACTCCATACACCTTCACTAGAATCATTTAGATGATTTTAGCCCTGGAATTGCTGCCCATCTCTACTCAACTAAAAAAAAAAGGGTAGCTGTTAACTTGAAAACTACTGCTTCATGACATCACAAGGTGGAACAGAGCATTTTGAGCTTTGGAGATGAATGAAACAAAACACAACTCCAGGTATGTTTTTGATGAGGTAACAACATTCTAACATGGCTTAAAGCTCACGAGAATCCATTTGGTGTAATATAGGATCTTTAAGTACAAGCCAAGAAAGGGGGGTGCAACAGTAGAGATAATAATGATGATATTAATGAGCGAAAAATACTCACACACACGCACACACCCACACACACTAAGCTATATCATGCATATATCCATAGAACAGAGAATAATCTATAATTGTGTTCCACTGACCCGTGGGTTGTCCAGTAAAGCCGATACCAGCCAGAGCCAGACCTCCCCCACAACACCCACACCCCCGCTGAGATGAGACTCCAAGACCCTCCGTCCTATCTTACGCTTTGTCCCATTTCCCATGTGTTTCCTTAAGTAAGTGTGTGTTGCATTAAAATAAGCAATCTGTCACCCTATAGCCTTTTCTGTGTACATACTTGTATTTATTTACTAAATCACTGGGCTAGATTATTTAACTAGGTATACTGAAATAAGTATACATAACTAGGACAGAGTTTTCCCGAGTTTTAGGATGCTCTTCATTTATATCAGAGCTAGCTAGACCACAGAGTAATATTACAGATACAACTTTTTACTCTTGAATTCCATAATTCTTGCTACAATAATGATAATGGAGAGAAGTGATCAAACTTACGGTAGCGCAGTGTGTTTTCATTGTTTTTCTAATTGAACGAAGAGCTCATCCGTTTGACTATATGACACATTATACAATCTCTGTATATAAACATAGGATTAATCTGTACTACAGTAATAACAGTGGCTAAATCAGGAATGGCTGAATTTCTTTGTCTTGACTGTCTAACCAAGCAAGTTATAAATGATATTTGATATATTTGGTGATATACTGTATCCTTTACTTAGCTGTATTGACTAACCTGGTGTATCTTGTATCTTATATTGTCAAAATGATCACAAAGTTAAATAACTATTGACACTATGTAAAAAAATAAAAATAAAAAACTAGACTTGAAACTTTATTGATCCACAAGGGAAATTATTTGGACACAATATATTAAAATAACAAAGAGCAAAAAATAGAAATGGTAATAAATCAAAGTAGCAAAAATAGCAAGAGACTGAAATCAAAACTATTGCAATTATTCAAGCAAGTATTGATACTGAAAAAAAAATCACATATGACAAAATATTTTTCCTAAATAGTTTAAGACCACTTGGCAACATTACAGAAATTTACTGTATATTGTCTGTAAAAAAAAAAGTGTGTTACTAAGAGTGTTCATTATCATTGTGATATTGGTATCAAGCATCAGGCCAATTCCTTAGTATCAAAATCAAGTTTGATATTTTAGTATGGTGACAGTACTACTTTAGATATAACAAAATAATTCACTGTTTTTGCCATTAAAGCCATAGTTGCCTACAGGATCTTGGCTCAGTTTTGGTTCTAACCCAAACCAGTTTTCACCACTGTTGTCTCTTTGCACCACTTTTGATAGACCACTGCTAACTCAGGACTGCAGTTTTGCTCTTGTTAAACTCCATTAGCACCATTAATACCAACAAGAACCACGATATATGAGATTAGAGGTTAAAATGTCAAAACAGATGCGTGTAACGAATGTAGAAAATTTGATGTAATATTATTTTGCACCACTTACACTTGCCTAGCGTCTCCTAATAGCCATTATGGGGCCTCTCTGTGAAGTTTGCTCTGTTTTTACCTGTGCGATTTCACTACAGATCCAAACGCGCCGATATATGTGACCCCAAGGAGCCATAAGAAACCAGAATCCTATTTGCTTTTCTTTTAGTTTAAAACCCCCCTGTCCCCACCAAGACAATTACAGCACTCTCTATCTATTCTCACGTGCAATTACTATCTGTGTTTGCCTAATCATGGAGAGATTACCACCGAAATGATCTGCATTTTAGATATTGCACTTTGGAAATTATGGGCAATCTTCTTACATAACTACATTGGAAGAGATCCAAATCAGAGTAACCCGTGGCGCTGTGGCAAAATTGCCCGACAAAAATAGAGTTAGTTCATAACAAATTTCAATATGTCTTGCTGTCTTAAACCACAGCAGGGGGAGATAGCATGAGTAGCATTGGGAAAATCTTTCACATAGGGTTTTATTATGCTGAAATATAAAGAATATAGTGTAGATATAATATAGCGGGTAATTAATACTACACAACTGAAAGGGGTATATATGATTTCATGGTGTGGGGTCTGTCATATATTTTATTTTACTTATTTTATTTATTATTACCATTTCTCTTTTGTTATTATAATATATTGTGATGTGTGCGCTACTGTGTCGTTGTTTCCCTTGTGGACCAGTAAAGTTTGTCTAAGTCTAACTGGTCTAAGAAGTACTCAATTTTGTTAAGTAAAAGTATCAAATGAAAACATCTACTTAAGTAAAAGTACTTCTTGTGTACTTGTACTTAAAGAGTGAAAAGTAAAAGTACTTTGCACAGAGTTTGGGACGTAATAAAGTTTCAAATGTAATGGTTCTGATAAAGATTTGTGCTGAATTTTGAAACAACTTAATATGAAGTTGATAAAAAATAAACTCTCAGGCTTTTCAGCAGGACTCACAAAATAGTAAAAAAAAAAAACAACTTTTACTTTCAATCCTGTTGAAAAATGTAGTGGAGAAGAAAGTCCACTTCCTCTGCTTTGGGATGACAGAGAAAATACATCCTGTCATATATCTATTGTGTAATGTCTCGGTCAAATAAAGTAAATATGTATTCTTCTTCATTCAGCTCCACTTTTTTGTCAGCGCATTGTGTTCTGGGAGATTTGCTTCACTTACCTCTGAAATGGGGTGGCATGTTTTTACCCTACAGCAAAACTTCGACTTGAAGCAGCAGATTTCTGGTTGGAGGGTGAGTGCTTACTGAATGTGCCACCAAAAATGGGCAATAGAAAAGGAAAAAAATATATAAAATTATTTTGGTGAGCGGTTGACCTTTGAAAACATAAAATCAGCAGTGTTGTTTACAATGAGGAACCCAGATAGGCTAATATAAAAGAAAAGGAAAAGAGAATTATGTCAACTGGACAAAGGTTTTTAAGAGAGAGTACAGTGCGGAGTACTGAACAACCTTACTGTAAATAACTAGGCTGTGTGGATTTAGTGTGCTCCCTCCAGACAAATAAACATAAAGCAGTAATTTACCAGTATCAAGTCAGAAATTGACACAGTTAAACAAAACTTTTGTTGAGTATCTAATTTTACTTTTGTTTTGAAACCGTCATAGATAAAATCCACCATTAAAGAGCCTATATTGCTCTATTTTCTGATCTGTTATTCTTATCTATTATGCTGTTTCCTCATCAAAAACATACCTGGAGTTGTGTTTCATTGTTCATATATATAAGCTAAGTATGGAAAGTGAAGAAAAAATCTGTTCCACCTTATGATGTCAATACAGGAAGTGCTCCACTGTGTTTTTAAACTCCATACACTTTCACTAGAATCATTTGGATCATTTCAGCCCTGGAATTGCAGATCTCTACTGAACAAAAGGTAAAAGGTAGGTGTTAACTTTAAAACTACCACTACATTACATCACTGGATGGAGCAGAGCATTTTAAGCTTTGAAGATGTAGACAGATAAATAAACTAGGGTTGTGAATGAAACAAAACACAACTCTGGGTACGTTTTTGGGGAAGTAGCAGTATTCTAACATGGCTTAAAGCTCATACGAATCCATTTAGTTTAAGATCGAACCTTTAATGGTCAAGAAATAAATATAAACCACATGTAACTCCTGAGATATAGCTACTGCTGAATTGCCATCTGCAAGTTGGCTATTTCATTAACATAAGCAGAACATTACAACATTAATCCTGCAGGTGGCCTCACTCCAACACTTACAAACGTTTGTGTGTGGACTTGAACAGTAAAGACAGCCGTACAATGGGCATTTTATACGGGATACACATTGCTGTTCTTCACCCATGGGTGCCTGGCTCTGACGGGTGCACTGTCAAGGTGGCTCCTCCTAAGTGGGTGCGGGCTGAAGATGTTTTGAGATGTGGGTTTGATGGCCAGATCCTTGCAGAGCATTCGAGGTGACAAGACAATGGCAACACTCAGCATTATTTTTAGACAATCTCGCGCGGAGCTGTTATGAAATGCCGTTCTGTCTTTTCATCAAGGCGCTGGTCTGTTTCTCACTGTGCACCAATACTGCCCCCTACTGGAACTCATCATTTACAACGCATGGCATAGTGATTCTTGTGCTCAATAACGTGTGTTTGAGGTTAAATGAGAGAATATAGATTTTCCACTGGGGGGTAGTTGAGGTAAAGTAATTCAATCCATGTAATTGATTTAATGGTAAATACATGTGGACTGTGTGTATGGTTTTAACATACACTTAATATAAGTTATAACCAAGCAGTAAATTGAAATATATGAAATCATTTTAGCTGTTGTTTTGTTAATTTCTGTTCAAATTGGTTTAGTCAAAAGGTAGCCATTTCATATATTTCCTTTGTTTGGAATTTTTTTTCATAAATTATTATAAAAAAAATAAAAATAAATAATAATAATAATAATAATAATAATAATAATAATAATAATAATAATAATAATAATAAAATCATTGTGTTCATGTGTTCATGTATTTGTAGCATCCACTACCTGCTTGTCTCCATCTATCTCCATGGAAACAAGCAGGTGTTCTTAGGTCAGATCTGTGGAAAAGCAACTTCAGTCACAGTAAGAATGAATGTTTGGTAAGGTATTTTTGTTAATAAAATCATCTGTAATTTAATACATGCAAGCTAAATGAGTTTAATGCCATACTGTGGAATATTCCAGGCAAAGCAATTACATCTCCATGAAGACAAGCAGGTGCTGTACTGTCCAATAGAGAAGTTAGAGTGCACCTTTAATTGCTTGTCTAAGGATTTCTTGGAGATGTGTTTGAGTAAAGAATCCAAAATATATTTCAAAAAATGTCCTAAAATGCAGTCTCTTAAACTGTCTGAAAAAGTTTACGAACTCCAAAATAGGCACCACTGCGGTGAGAAATCTATGACACTTTACATTTTACTTTTGATGCTAAAAATCGATGCACCGTGGCTGCAAATCTGACGAAAATATAACAAATATATTTTCTGTGTGGAAACTGTTTTATACAGACACCCCACATTGTGCGCTTAGATCAGAGCAGAGCCCCGGGATCAGGTCCTGGTTCAGACTTCCACAGAAAAATCTCTCGTCTCTCCTCTACCGTCTGTTCTTCCAGATGCATTCACTTTCTGTGTCTATATGCTTTTGTTTTGTGTTTGTTTTTTAAAGTATAGGGTTCAGAGCTCGTGATATTGGTTAAAATAATGTATGATTTTGGTGTAAACAACATGGGACGTAAAAATAAACTTTTCCAATGCATATTATATTTGTAACTGTATTATAATTTTCATAACATTTAGTAGGTTGTGTTCACGTTTTAGAATTTCATGTCATAATTTCAGATAGAGGGCAGGGGTCGATATAACTCTATGGGAGATTAAATTTTTTAGGAAGAAATATATTCACAAATGTTGAACCTTTGTTTGGGATTGACTCCACAAGCTTAAGCATAAGATTATTATGGTTTAAAGTACTTTCACATACTTTGGGGGTGAACTGCTGCACTACTTTCTGAAGCTATTGGGAAAAAATAATCACATGTGTTTTATTATGCTGAAAGACAGTTTTTGTTTCATGTATCGACCCAGCAAATTACAGAGATATAAACTACAAACCAGGTCAACAAATCTGCTACTTGACATTTAAACAGCAAATTCCACTATAGAATTTTGACCTGCCTTCCAACACAATGTTAATGATCCTATATTATGCAAAATTTACCTTTATTTTTAAGCTTTAAGCCAAGTTATAATGTCATTACCCCCTCACAAACACACCCGAAGTTGTATAGTTTTCAGGTTAGCAGCTACCCTTTACCTTTAGTTCAGCAGAAATGGGCAATTTCAGGGCTGAAATCATCCAAATGATTTTAGTGAAAGTGTATGGAGTTTAAAAACATAGTGGAGCACTTCCTGTATTACCATATGTCATCACAAAGTTTCAGTTTTCAGTTTGAGAGAAGAACTCAGCCTAAATATGTAGGGTTTGTGTGTTAAACATGTGTGAATGAAACAAAACACAACTCCAAGTATGTTTTGATGAGGAAACAACATTATAACAGATCAGAAAACTGCATAATATGGGCCCTTTAAACTGTATAGAAATTCAAGAATGTCTTGTTGCCATGTGAACGCAAAACCATGTAATGATAAATTTGCACCTATGCCATAGTTATAAAAAAAAAAAATTAAACCAAATATTCTGTCTTTTAAATGGAAAAAAAGTCCTCAAAATGTCATTGATAATAACATATCTGAAACCAGCGAACTGTCACAGATAGACAACCATTTACTTTGCCCAAATTCTTTCACAATGTTTCTAAAAGCCCAGTCAAAACAATAAAGTTAGGTCATGGTTTTAAACTTATAAATCAGTATTTTCACCTTTTCAACTCCAGTAAGTCAAGTAGAAGCAGAGAAAGTAGCCTTATGTCAGATATTTTGTCCCTAAAAAGCACTATCAGACACTTTGTTACATAACTCAACTATATTTGCATTGACTCATATGCAAATTTCAGTGGCAAGGTGCTCCCAAAACCTAATCAGTTCTTCAGGGCTTGTCTCTTCATATTGTTGCCATGATTGTGCTGAGAACAATGTGTATCCACTGGTGGAATACAGAGCTATAGTGGCCCCCGTATGCCAAAATGAAAACAATTTGCTTGTGTTCAAAGTTAGCGAAGGTGACCGGGGATAGTAGAGCTGCTCCCCAGGGGGCCGCCGCTTTGTAGGTGACCCAGAGACTGTGGTGGGTCAGGTGTAATCAGTGGGCAAGGTTATAAGCACAACAAAAACCTGATTTATGGAAGTCTAGATTCAAATAATCACAAATAATTGTCAAGATTTTGATTCTAAATTACAGTATTGTTGAGTAATGTGGTTGACTAGCAATATAATATTTCTCTAATCTAAAACAGACACAAGATTCTATTGTTGCATGAAATGAAAGATAAAGCTCCATATTGTTGAATTGACAATTGACAATTATATAGTTCACCTTAGTCAAACAACAGCAGATTTCGCTCTGCTCTTCAGACCTGACTATAAGCTGCTTTAGGGAGGAATGGGAAAGGGGGAAGGGGGAAAGAGGGGTTTTGGGATGAATCTAGTTGAGGCAGATTACATCACCTTCAGGTTCATCACTGAAACAAAAGCGGAATCCAGCCCTGGCACTTTTCTTCTTCTTTTTTCATTGTTTGTTGGCTGTTTGCTGAGCTCCTGGGGGCCTCATAATGGTTGCATCTGATTCGTCTGGTATTTCAGCACAGAACCAGACACTTGGTTTGGTGTCTTCTGGCTCAGATTTTGGTAGTTGATGGATCAGGAGAACTTGCAACCTCAAAGTTTGTTTACTACTCCTGCCGTAGTTTTTGTTTTCAGGAGTTTGTGTCTGTGCAAAGAGACTTGTACCACCTCCATCTCTGGCAGTGTTGTCAGGACCCTTTTCTTTCTCAATCAGGCAGATAGAAGGAATCACAGGCGCATTCTTTAGTGGCGGAACCTGGATTGAATGAGGTGTCTGAACATTTTCTGTTATGGACTCACAATCTCCTGCCCTTCTCGGGAGACGTCTTGCTAGTCTCTGTTCCTTTGGAGGATAAGAAGGATACACCTCAGTGACCTCAGGCTTTGGAGCTGGTTTCTCTTCACCACATTCTGCTGGAGGCTGGCAGTCACCTGCCTTTCTTGGACGACGCCTGTGTGGTCTCTGTTCTTTTGGTGGGTCTGAAGGAAACACCTTGATAACCTCAGGCTTTGGTGCGGGGGCCTGAACATTTGGTGACTGACAAGTTTGGTTACTTTTGAAATGTGGTTCCCCATTTTCAATTGTCTTGTTGTCACCTGCCTTTTTTGGAAGACGTCTCGGTGGTCTTTGTTCTTTCGGTGGGCTCTGAGGATACACGTCAATTGGCTGAAGGGGTTTATACCAATTTTGACCATCATTTAAAACCTCAGCAGCCTGCCTGGGTGGATTGTCCTCCTGTGTTTTTTTCAGTTTTCTTAAACCAGGCATTTTCTGTGGATATAGGAGCCGGCACGAACTTAGGCTTTTCTTTCGTCTGTGAAGCTTGTGTTGCTTCAGTCTGTGCCTTGTTGCTTTTTGGTCCCGCCCTATCTGGTTGGGGTCCATTGCCAGTCCTATCATTTTTTCCCCAGTTTTTAGGAGCTTGAATTGTCTCCCTGTAAGTTTTGTTTGGACAACTAGGTCTGCCATCATTGGCTCTTCTCTCACTTGCTTGTCAGTATTAAAAGGTCTCCTTCCTTCTCTTGGGACAGAGTTTTTAGATGCTGGAGACATCTCTGATTGTCCATTGTTCTGATGCCAGGTTTTTTTTGGCATATTTTTGCTGATCAGTATTGGGGTTGTTGGCAGCAGCCTCCTCTCTCCTTTTAGGACATGGATACCACCATCTCCTCTCAGTGTTTTTCTGGTTTTCAGGATTGGATCTAGACCCATTTTGTTTTTAAAGGAAAGAATCACGTGCATTCTTGGGCCTTTGGATAGATGAAGGTCGCCTGGGAGCTGGAGATGCCTGGGCTGGTTCTCATCCTTGGCTCCATTGTCCACATTTGGACTCATGTCAACAACCTGTGGAGACTGGGCTATGCTCTCCTGCTCTGTCTCCTCGACTGTGACAGGACAAATGTCGATTTCAGGTTGAGAAACCTACACAGAATCCAGATTTGTTTGAAGGCCTTCTTCTATTGTCTCTGGACAATGGCCTGATGCAGCCTCAACAAGCGTTTGGATGTATGGTTTTCACTGATCATCATAACGCTAGATCTTTTCTTGTTCTCTCTTCTACCCATTGTGATAAGGTTGGTAGTATCAATAATCTTGGTAATAAGTTGCAAGTGTAAACAGTTCTCTGCTTCTCAGTATTCTGCTTCTCTGTTTGCGTCTGTCTGCAAGTGCGTCAACTTTCGAATGATCAGAATCTGCTCCTGTCTCACCCTCACTAACACAGAATGGAGTGGTTTGTGACATCGCTGTGTATCAGAGCAATCCAGTTGTGTATTTTATATTGCCACAGCAGCTGCAGCTCTTCTCTCTTGGTAATTCCAGGAATCCACCATTAGATTTTTTTTTTTTCTTTTTGTAATCAGTTGGATTATTACAAAATATTAATTTATTCAAAAATAAACAATAAACAAAATGTAATTGCGCATTTTATGTATATTGTCCCTCATAAGCAAAAAAAAAAAAAAAAAAAGCTGCACTTGCCACATATTCATCACAAAGTTAGAGTTAGGAATTCTATATGTTTTTAATAATATGCAAGCATAATGTATTTTGTGTTTTTTAGCAGTATATATACAGTATTTGTATATCACACATGACATCAAATATGTTCTATTTGACAATTGTGAGTCATGTGCATCAAGCTGTTTCCCACTAGATGGCATTGTTGTCCCTGCAATTCACCAGGGGCACAACCTCACTTCTGATATTTACTGCTGCAGCCCATGGACACTCTCACGATGGAAACAAGTGTCCTGCTCAGACCACTTCTCCATTGTGACTAGACTGCACTGACACACATATTATACATCCATATGAACCCCACACACTGCAGCAGGGCTTTGGAAAAGGCTCCTGGGGAAAAGATGGCTAACAACAGCTTACAGTGTTCCAGGCTCACACAGGGATTTGGACACAAGCCTTTACACACACCACTTACAGTATTTTCAACAGAGGAAAACTGGATTAAGCTGCACACGGTAGAATACATTTCTCACATTCATTTAAGGTTGTGCAATATATACTGCAATCAGCCAAAACATTATGACCACATGCCTAATACGTACTCAAATAATACAATAAATAAACACCACTACGTCATTTAGTAGTAGTCCTTTACGGTCATTTGAATTCATTCATTGATCGTTATTCAGTTCACCAAAATGCAAATGCAAATGATATTGGTTTTGCTTGCTCAACCAGAATGAGTAGTTTATTTAGAATGTGTATTTTTGTTTTTTTGTTTTTTACTTTTGCTTTATTACAGTTTTGGCAGCAGGACTTGAACTTGTAATTGAGTATCCTAAATATTTAACTGTACCCTTTTCTTTCATTGTTTTATGTTGCAAGTTCCTAGTTTGTGAATAGTGTTAAATGACAATAACAATGAGCAGAAATTTGCAGTACTTTCCACTATTGCCAGCTGGTACAATGTTATGCTTAAAGATGGACTGTGTAACTTTTTGGTTGGGGGTTGTCACCTGCTACCCTCCACCAGAAAAGTTACACAGTGCGCCTTTAATTACTGAGTTCAGACCATAACGCTTATTTTTTGTTTTACTTTTTGTGTTACTGCTGAACCTTATTGTAGAAGGCACTAGTCAAGAGGGCAGTAATTGGCTAGCGGGGGCTTGCAACGGCCACAGAACAATGCCATCGATTTTAACTAATAAATTTGCTGCACAGTGAGAGCTTGGGCGTTCTTAAGGGACACATCAAATGAATGATCACTACAGAGACGGATACGGCTACGGGAGAAAGCTTTAGAAGGGTTATATATGGCTTGAATTTCTGTACGGCTTGAATGAGGGGCACACCGAGCAGCAGCCCTATACTTCCTATTAATGATTTGGTATAGATTTTCCATTTGTTTAAGCAGGACGTATCATATGCAGGAAATACTGTACATTAGAGCCACCAACTGGTTTCCACACCTCCTATATGGCTAATGGAATTTCATCAATAACAACATAATGCACCATATATCAAGCTATAGTTATTTAGATGTTTTTATAGAAGAGTATATACGTTTTTTCTGTGTGTGGTTTTAGTTATGTAATCTTAGTTGGCATTCAGTATTGAGTATTACAAAGACGTAGCAAATACATATTTAATGACTATCTGGCTTTGAGATCCATCCCAATGAAATGTATTGACTTACTGGTCTCACAGCGCAGGGCTTTTAAAAGAGGCCATCCAATAAACTTAAAGACTTCATTATGGGAGATGTATTACCTGAGCCTGCACAGCTGACGGGAAGGTGCATACAGTAAGAACTAATCCAAGCTGTAGTGTGGAGGTGGTCGCTTTACAATATTACCCACTGTGCACTGCAGTTTTTGAAGTAATCTACTGTGGGAGATTTTAAAATTGAGGAGTGACAGAAAGTTACCACATGTATTGATTTTTAAGATGTTAACAGGGTAAAACAAAGACTGACTTACAGTAATAAGGCTCTCTTGGTTGTCATCTTGGCCATAGCCGGGGATGGTGTCAATTTTGTTACTTAAGTAAAAGCATAGATACAAAATTTAAAAAAATATTCAAATAAAAGTAGTAAAGTAAAAATAAGTATCCACTTTAAACATGTTGTTTTACTTTTGTGCTTGTTTCTTTTCACTGATTGTAGTATTTTCTTCCATGTCTCAGGGTGCTTCCTCTCTTGGGGTAAATTCGCCCTGCTGAAAAGGTAAAACAAAAAAACAAAAAAATCACAACTACAAAGTTAGGCATTGTTTTGAATTTTATCATGTAGTAAAAAGTATGTTATTTAGGAGATAATATTATTTTTATCTGCTTAACGGGCCCATATTACGCTATTTTCTGGTTTATGGTATAATGTTGTTTCCTCATCAAAAACATACTTGGAGTTGTGTTTTGTTTCTTTCAAATGTGTTTACACACAAACCCTGCATATTTAGGCTGAGTTGTTCTCTCAATCAGAAATCACTCTGTTCCACCTTGTAATGTCATGTGGTAATTCAGGAAGTGCTTCATTGTGTTTCGAAACTCCATGCACTTCACTAGAATCATTTGGATAATGTCCTGTCCTGGAATGACAAATCTCTACTGAACAGAAGAAAAAAAAAATTACGGCTTCAAGGCATCACAAGGTGGAACAGAGCATTTGGAGGTTTGGAGATGCAGACAGACTATTAATAAAGGGTTAGTGAAACGTGTGGGTGAAACATATAAATACTTGCAATCTAAACATCTAAACAAATTATAATAATGGTGGCATAAAAACAAACAGACGAAAGCAAAACAAAAAAATAGATACAACTTATGTCTATTGGGGTTGCGGGGTCAAGTTCAGAACATCATCTTATTGTCCAGTAGAAAAAGTGTTAGCGCGTAATGAAGAGGGTGACCGTAAATATTCCGTGCCATTACGCAGCCCGGTCCCGTTTTGACAGATGTAACCCGTTCGCCTCTGGTCATCAATTAGTCTGACTGTTTAAGGAGCTGTGGAGGAGAGTCTCTAAAAACGCCCGCGACTCATTATGGGGATAGTGCGCGCGGCGGTCACATGACGTCACGGCGCGTTTCGTCTGGAGCATCGCAATTGTTCATCTGAGCAGAGCACACACAGAGAACAGTCCGGTCACGGATCAAACGGCGCTCCGTCACTAAGGGAATTTATGTATCGACTTTTGGGAATGTACCGCGCCGACGTGCTTTCTGTCCACTAAGGACGCTAAAGGACAAAGTTGAATGCGCAACTTCTGCGTAAAAGTGTTTTGTGAAGATTTTGGTAAGACTTGAGTCATCAAAGTTTGACAGCTGCGTGGCTCCCTGTGATCTCCGTTTGCTCAGCGCGATTGCACTCTCACTTTGTTCGGTCTCTGGTCCGAAGTGGCGCTTCTGGACGCACGAGGAGAGTTGAGACCCGCAATGATGGATGTAATGGATGCGTTACCTGTGTTTGGATCAACGTGATGTGCCAAGTCGAGAAAAGGGGACCGCTTTAACTCTCCAACATTTTGTTTCACCTCATCCGTTAAAATTACAAAGAAAAAATGCTTTTAACAACTTTAGTCGTTGTGCTTTCTTTGCAAGGTAAGTGTTAACGTATACGTGCTTTAACCGTGCGTAAAGTTTAGGCGCACGTAAAGTTTGCGCGTGATATTGTGGTAGATGGGACTCTTTGGTCGTATAAATTCGTGTAATCCCACACTGTTTTGACTTTGCTTTGTTTCTTTGTTTCTTTCTTTCTTTTTTTTTTTTTTTTTTTTTTTTTGTCAGACGTTGGGTTGAGTTTGAAGGGCGATGGAGCGTCCCGATCAGTGCCAATGGACTGCGTAAAGGCCAGTGAGCAGTGTCTGAGGGAATACAGCTGCAGCACCAAGTACCGGACCATGAGGCAGTGCGTGGCGGGCAGAGAGAGCAACTTCAGCGCGGTGACTGGCCCCGAGGCTCAGGGCGAGTGCCGCAGCGCCATCGAAGCCATGAAGCAGAGCCCGCTGTACAGATGCCGGTGCAGGCGAGGCATGAAGAAAGAGAAGAACTGCCTCCGGATCTTTTGGAGCATATTTCAGAGTCTGCAAGGTACCAACTGTCAACTCATCTTAGCATGAAGGCAAGAAGGAAGGTTAAGAAAGTATTACGCACAGTTTTAGCGTAAATTCGGTTGTACAAAATCAGGCGAGTAATAGACTAGCCTACTACTAACCTTATGTATTAATTATTTCAGTAAAGTATAATCTTATTTGATTTTTTTTTTTTTTTTAGATTTAATCAACTTAAACTTCAGACAATGAAAAAGTACTGTAACTTAAATACATTTTAGGGGAGAGAGGTTCTTGGAAAGACCAAGGCATTGGTCTTGTCTCTGGACTAGTGCCCAGACCTAAACACAAAATCCTTGAAGATATCCTTAATCAGTTGTGCCTGGCATAAGTTAAAGGCAATTAAAAAGATTAATATAAAAAGGTGAAAGAAAGAGGCAAATTAAGTGTATATACACATTTAAATTTTGATATAATGTATAATAAAATTGTATTATTGTATTTGTGCAGGTAACGACCTGCTGGAGTACTCCCCATATGAGCCTGTGAACAGCCGCCTCTCTGACATATTTCGCCTGGCCCCTATTATTGCAGGTAAGGTACAGTCAACATCACAGGCATACCAGACACTCAGCACTGTGCACTGTAAAGCTACACAACCATTATGTTACAGTTTCACTTTAAAGTGGGCTTAAGTCAACACTTGTGTCACTATTCCACCACCACTTTTGTCTATTGCTGTGAAATTCAGCTTTCAACACCCAGTATCCTTAACAGAAGCTCAGCTATGGCATTGTGACCTGTCCCACAATACGCAGTTATTTAGGAGATTTCACTGTCAGCTCTCAGGGCAATCCGGGGAGCTTGCATGCTGTTTGCCATCGTCACGTGAACACTGTTATGTGCTACTTGAAGGTGATTTGTCCCTCTTAAGCTTTGGTAGGGCTTACTGGAAAAATTAATAGAGCGTGGAGAGGGAGAAAAACAACTGGTTCACATCTTTCAACAATATTTCTGAAAAAAGATGGGACATGTTGTGTGACCTATAGAATAGATTGGTTTGTACTCTCCTGCTAATTCTATTTTATTCGCTGTATGACATATTTTAATGTTAAAGGTGCATTGTGTAACTTCTCTGGTGGAAGGTCCGTCAAATGTTTGTCTCCATGGAGATGTTATTGCTTTGTCTGGAATGTTTCACAGTATGGCATTAAACCTTTCTAGTTTAATGAGGTCAGATTTGTGGAAACCCGCTCACAGTCAGAATGTTTTTGTATAGTATTTTTGAGCTATAAAACTACCTGTAATTTAATAAATGTAAGGTAGTTTAATGTCATACTGTGGAACATTCCAGTCAGCGCAATGACATATCCATAGAAACAAGCTAAAATAGTTCGATAGTGCACCTTTAAAGAGACCCTTTTTGAATCTCAAGAATGTTTTGACAGGACACCATGAAGCTGGAATGAAATTTAAATAACCAAAAAAAGAAATCTGATCACATTGAAAAATATAGAAAAAAAACTGGTGTGTCCTGTAATAGTCACTGTTTCTGTGCTCTTGAGCAACCCACCGCACTCATATTGTCTAGTTCTTATTTACAGTATGTGTCTGCATGAAACAAGGATGGCATTTAGCTTTAAACCTGCCATGTTTATTGTAATGGTACTTTGTTTGTGAGTGGAGCTGGGAGCACACTGGTATATTTAGAAAGGCTAATATTACACACAAAAACAGAGAGATAAAAAAAAACAAATAAAAAAAAAAAAAAAAAACAGCAATTAACCATCTGCAGGCTTTTACCGGGGCCTAGAACAAAGGCATTTTTAATATGGTTGGATTGGGGAGGTGGTCTGCAGCTCAGCCAGACATAATACACAAGCCAAAAAAAAAAATTCCCATTTGACTCTGTGTAATAGAAGCCACTTAGAGCTTCACGGTGGCAGCGTTCCATGTGTGACAACATAATGGTTAATAGTATTTTTAAAAGGCTGCTGTTGCTGTTGGACATAGACAAAAGGGTTATTCCATCTGATTTCTCCTCTAGTAATGACAATGCTCACATGACAAAGGTGGATTGTGTAACTTTTCTGGTGATGGGTTTGCCACCTGTTTGCCTCCATGGAGATATTACGGTTTTCTCTTGATTATTCCACCGTATGGAAGTATAAATCAACTTATTAATGAACTTGAGGTAGGTTAATGATCAAATCTATGAAATCTATGAAGAAGCAAGTAAAAATTCATGTTTTTGAGCTATAAAACACCTATAATTTAACAAATGCAAGGGAGATATGTTTAATGTCTTACTGTGGAACATTCCAGGCAAAGAAATAACATCTCCATGGAGACAAGTAAGTAGCAGCCCCACCACCTCAGAAGTTACATATTGCACCTTAAAAGCTTTAGCAATGCAACTTCTGTTAATGGCATTCTTGCGGAAATAAAATGGCCTTTAAATCTCAAAATACAAAAATTGGTGAAGAAATTTGTGAATCTGAATGTGTGTGCGTTTATCTTCCTGCTAATGGACTCCTCTATCAAAGTGAGGTTTTTTTGTCATTTTTATTATATTTAACATTTGTAAGTAGGTAACTCTTTTATCATCATTAGACTCTGTATCTTGAAAGCAGGAGGAGTTATGGCTTAATATTGGGATTAAGAGTCAACTTTGAATATACATTAGAGGGATTAATAGGCCAGATATCCGGAAATCATGTACCGCAAGTGACCTTAATCCTGTAAACCTAAGACAGCCCCGGGGCAATGACATAATACTCTGACATAGTACTCTGCACAATGACTAGTTATAATGTAGGACACAACATTTAAGTATAGGATTTAGAAAAGAATGTGCAATATGATATGTATTTTATGAATTTGTCGCAACTCTACTTTCAAGTCTCTACTGCCATAAAGGTTCACTCTGTAACTTTTGTGGTCGTGGGTGTGTCACCTGCTTGTTGCCATAGATTGTGTATTGTCTGAAATGTTCCACAGTATAGCATTAATCTTGTCTATCTTGCAATTCTTGCATTACAGATCATTATATTCCTTACAATTCTTGAAAGGCATGCATTCTTAATGTGAGCGGACTTGCCTCTCCACAGATCTGAACTGCTTGTCTTCATGGAGATAAATAAGTCTTATGCCATACTGTGGAACATTCTAGTCAAGGCAAACATCTCCATGGAGACAAGCAGTGGATCCTCTACAGAGCCCCTTTAAAATTCACCTGATACAGTTCAATACTGAGCAATCCTTCTTGTGGTTTAAAAGTGCTCTTTATAGATTCAGCTGCAGCAGGTCTATGGCCAGATTATGTTTCAGTCATTTTTGGAGTCGTGTGACCATCAAATCCAATAGCCACTTTTCTTTGTTCAGCCCCCGACAATGTTTAACAATAACCAATAATTATGCACAAAATCTGAAAAGAAAACACTGATAAGACAAGCTGGGGTCACATATGATAAAATGCCTTTGTTATGTCTGGTGGAGCTGGAGTTGATTTGGCTGTGGAGAATAATGTGATGAGATCTGGGATGACTTGAGTCTATTCATTCATTGTGTCTACAGCCTCTGGCAAAGATTTTAGTCAGTCTGGGGGAACCATTCAGCTGTTCAGTGACTGCCGTGATGCAACTTACTGTTTCACATTTGTTTGGCTTGGCGATGCAAGGCTTTTTACTAGAGTCTCTGAAATTGTACAAAATCTATTGATCACTTGCCAATATTGAGTCAAGTTATTGATTCGTCATCTGCCGCTGACTTAAGATAATGGTTTGCACATTGCCAGAACCAATGCCCCCAACTATGGCTTTCAGAGTGATGAAAAATTACCACTGTTGTGCTTGAATGGTGCACAAAATGGTGCCTATAAACAGGAAGCTAAACTAGATTACACTAAACTGACTCGTGAGCTTTAAGTCATGTTATAATACTGTTACCTCCTCAAAAACATACCTGGAGTTATGTTTTGTTTCATTCACACGTTTGACTAACTCTTTATTGTTAGTGTTTCGACATCTCCAAAGCTTGAAAATGCTTTTGTTCAGTAGAGATTATCTGTTTTCTGTTTGAGAGGAAAACAGAGCCTAAATATGCAGAATTTGTGTGTTAAACATGTGTGAATGAAACAAAACACAAATCCAGGTATGTTCTTGAAGAGGAAACAATAGGAGGAAAATTATAACATGGATAAGAAAATAACGTAATATTTTAATTACAGGGTTACTACTTAGAGAAGTACACGTCACAGATATTCACTCTCACAAGGAATACTGGGATGAGTGGTTAGCTCCTGTATTTTCCTCAGATAGTGATAACTATTCTGCCACCATTCATTTGACTTTTCCAACTGACAAAGATATACTTCATATATAGTCATTTGCATATCATATTTTTATACTCAATGTCCTCTCTGAACTTCACGGCTTGAAATCGGTGCAAGATGTTTGTTATTGCCTCATTAAACTCTCATTATTTCTGGCTATTTAAGTGAGATGCTAAGTCGTGATCTGTTTTTGTAATGTACACACGCCGCCATACTATACAAAGTTACACAGTGTTCTTTAACAAGAGCTGCAATAAATGGCAAAATCCATTTCCCATTAGCCGAACTGCGATGATGATCTAACCTGTGACCTAATGGATATGTGGCGGAGTGATTCATGCAGTGGACAGGTGCACCCAGCCATGTTTTCACACACTCCTGAACACGGCACTCAAACTACTACAAGCTGTCCATGCACCATTAGTCACACACCAGCCATGTTGATCTCCAAACATGTCAACGTCAAGTCACAAAACTGTAAACTCTAATCTGTAGGGCAACTGAGTCAAGTCTCCAGCAACTTTAAGTAACTTTTGTTGTCAGTGTCTTATTGAGTGTTTTCAGGTGGTAAAAATCGACTAATCTGTCTCTCTTTGAACTGCCAAAACTAAAATCTTAAAAGTTAAAATGACTTGAATTTAAAAAATATTATCTTGATTTGAGTAAATTGCACATGACAAGCAAAATGTTCTACGAATGAAACAAGATTTTTCATACTTAAAATAGAAAAATACATCTTATGTAAGAAAAATAACTCTTTGCTTTGCTCTTAATATGAGAAACTAAATCTTATTTTGCTTGAATCAAGAAAAAATATCTTATTCCACTGGTAGATCATTTTACTTGTCAAAGTCAAATCTACTGACATTTAAATTAAATATATAAGTAATTTGAATTTACCTACATATTACTTTTTGCAGTGAAGTTGATGTTTACTTAAAGGTCCTATATTACACAAAATTATTCTTGTGAGCTTTAAGCTTTAATGTTGTTGTCTCCTCAGAAACATACCTGTGTTTTAGTTGTGTTTTGTTTCATTCACACACGTTTGAGTAACCCTTTATTATTAGTCAGTCTACATCCCCAAGCTCAAAATGCTCTGTTCCACCTTGTGATGTCATGTAGTGGTAGTTTTCAAGTTAACCGCTACATTTACCCTTTAGTTCAGTAGAGATTGGCATTTCAGGGCTGAAGTCAACCAAATTATTCTAGTGAAGATGTATGGAATTTAAAAACACTGTGGAGCACTTCCTGTATTACCACATGACATCACAAGGTGGAAAATAGTGTTTTTTGTTTGAGAGAACTCAGCCCAATTATGCAGGATTTGTGCGTTAAACATTTGTGAATGAAACAAAACACAACCCCAGGTCTGTTTGTGATGAGGAAGTAACATAACATACTGTAGGTCAGAAAATAGCATAATTTAAAGGTGCACTATGAAACTTTTCTGGTAGAAGGTCTGTCACCTGATAATCTCAAATAAAATGTTGGTTTGCCTGAAATGATAATCTGTCTCCATGGAGACTTGGGCATGTTACAGGTCAAATCTGTGAGAGGTGACCCCACTAAGAATGTTTTGAAGGTATGCTATATAGTGGAACATTCCATGTGAGGCAGTAACATCTCCATGGGAACAAGCAAGTAATGGACTCTTGACCACAAAGGTTACATGACGCGCACATCATGTGAAATGTCGCAGGTCTCCATTGGCAACAAAATTATAGAAGTTAATTAGTTATACAATTAATTCAAAAGATAGTTGAATGTACTTTTAGTTTATTTTGAGCAGTATCCAAACAACAGTAATATTTAAAGCTCATAAAATGTCATCCTTGCCTCCCATATTTTCATGACAGATGGTTACTTCAAATTAAACTAATTTCAAAGCAGCCAAATATAGTGCTTTGTCCAGACCTGCTGACAATGTGCTGAGGTCACTGCACCACTTTTAATTAATACCCAATGAAAAAAATGTCTGATTATGCCAACTCTGATTTAGCTAATTGCATGAGTACACTTTATAAATTCATCTTGACTCCTGGATGGATTTAGTGATCTTGGCAGCACATATTTCACTTTCTCCTTATACAGACTCTACATTAGCTGGTCCTCTGCATTCACACAGAGCATAAACATGTAACAAAAGATGGTGCCATAGATTTTTTGTACATTTTTACAGTCCAGTCTTGGGTACACCGCCGTAAAGGACTGCTGTGTGGTGATCTTGTATGGATCAATAAGTAGATACATAGTCATAGTTCTTGGGTTACAGAAGAAGTAGTCTGATCACTGCTGGAACAGGGAGGGGCTTATGAGAAAAGTGTGACCTCAGAGTTGTACTGCACTGTGCTGGGAATGGCTGTGAGCGAATCCAGTGACTAAAGACAGAGGACTACTTTATGTTATTGTATTGCATTGTATTGTATTGTATTGTATTGTATTAATGACTGAAACTTTTGTGCAACATAGGTCTATTCTAATCCACTAAAACCTGTTTCATCTGGCAGTATAACTAATATGCATCAAAGAAAAAAGAAAAAAAGAAAAGAAAAATTAATTAAAGGTGCACTGCGTAACTTTTCTTGGGGAGGGCACACCGCATGCTAGCCTCCATGTACTGTAGATGTACTTAACTGTTCAGCCTGGAATCTTTCACAGTAAACTTATCTATCTCCATGGAGACAAGCAGGCCAAGGTACAGATCAGGTCGGTGGAGAGGCGGGCCCACGCACACAACAAAGTACGTTCTTCAAATTATTTTTGAACAGTAGAATCGCTTTTAATGAAACAAAGACTGAAAAGACTTTTAATCCCATACTGTGGAACATACCAAGCAAAGTAATAGCATCTTGTAGTGTACCCTCCACCAGAAAAGTTACACAATGCACCTTTAAAACAATGTATAGTGGGGATCAAGCTACGGCAATGCTTCTCTGTTGCCATGGCAATCAGGTAATTCAACTCAAAATATAATATATTTGATTGGGGAGAGGTCTTTACAAAAAACTTAAAATTAGGAAAGAATAATTTGCCTGAAACTCATGAACAGTCTCAAATAGAAAAAGTCCCGGAGAACACCATAATTGGGCTCATTCTGTTGGTGTTATTGTATTGTATTGGCGAATGGGTCAAAGGTCAGATTCCACAGTTTGCCCTCAGGTACCATCATCCGACGTGCTCCATGGTGGCCTCGCTTTAAGGTAGAACTTAAAACCAGCCAAAACAGGAGACTAATTTGTAGTGTATCTCCAGTTTGTCACTTTGCCAACACACATTCCTCTGGTCTACAGGTACATTTGGAATATGAAAAAGTGAAATTACATTACACAGTATCTTAAAGCAGGATTATTCTCTCCAAACATATTCTAAATGAACTGCAAATAAATAAATATTAGAATGAAACAGTGGTGGAAGAAGTACTCGATTTTGTTACTTAAGTAAAAGGACAGATACCAGAGCAAAGTAATACTCAAGTAAAAGTATCACATGAAAAAATCTACTTAAGTAAAATAGCGAAAGTACCTATTTAAAAATGTACTTAAAGAGTAAAAAGTAAGTTTTTTCTACTAACACTGATTTTAATAAAGACTCAGTAGAATTTTTTTATTTTAATTTTTTTTCTAGCAGTTTTTATTTGCATATTTTTCTTTGTTCTTTGTCCTCAGCCTTTTTAGCAGGTCTCCAACTATAATAAATAATACTTTTACTTTTCAGTCTTGTTAAAACATGTATAGTAGAAAGTACGTTCCAACGCAGGTAGTCAGAACAGAAAACAACAAAAACTTCTCGATAAACATTGCCCCCCAAAAATTAATATTCCTTTTATAATTCATTGAAAGATAAGCTGATATAGCAATTACTTTGACACGCCTATTATCAGAGAGGACAAGCTCAAATGCAAATAGATGCACTTGGGAACTTGAATTGCTTCACTACGTCATATATTCAGCCTATATGTTTAATGAATAGCCTGTTTAAAGAGCAAGATTATGTGTTGGAACCACTGACATAGGGCGTCACAGGCTCGTCCCTTGAGTCTAAAACAGCAGGAGATCTGAAGGCCCTGGTCACGTGTAAGTAATGGCTGCGGTAATGTGTGATTAACCCATGGTTCAAGACTCCATTCAAATGTAATCACTCTACGGAGCTCTGAGCCTGTACCGCGCTCCTACTCCACCTCAGACGTCAGAATTACCAAATGCACTCTTCCATGCTAACGGCTAAGGCTACACTTGTGTTAGTGCCACAATCAGAGGAGCAATAACAGCTTCAGAGCCCCAAAAATGAGCTTGTGTGTTAGTTTGAGTTGTGTAGCTGTAGTGTAGTGGAAGAAAAGGAGTCACCTTGAGGAGAAGTGTGCATGCAGGTTTTACAAGAGATTTCTGCTCGGTATTGTTTGTAATACTTCAGTTAATTATGGGTATTATTGTATAAAGTACAACAAGTTATTAGTGTTCAGTTTAAAATGCTTTTTGTTAAATTAATTAACTGAAGGGGCATCGAAACATTAGGTAATCTAGACACGGGTTTCTTGCACTCAGAGATGTGAGTCAGGTGTGTCAGGAAGGGCATCTGGCTAAAACCTCAGACTAATTTAGATAGACAGACAGACAGCTAGACAGCTAGACAGCTAGACAGATAGATAGATAGATAGATAGATAGATAGATAGATAGATAGATAGATAGATAGATAGATAGATAGATAGATAGATAGATAGACAAATTAATGCATAACAACAAAAATAAAGTTGTGCTATGACATGTTTTCTCACTATAATATAATGCAACACAACGTGAAAGTATTCCAAGTAGACAGAATACAGCACTCTGACTGGACAATGTATCAGAATACGTTACAAAATACATTTTAATTGGGGTATTCAGTATTTTGTAACTAAATACAGTATTCTTCCCACCACTGCTAAAGGGGAATTGTTGTAAACCTATTTTCAAATACTGTTTTAGCCAAAAGCATTTATATTAATTAACTGTGACTCCAGACTTACAGAGAAACGTCTAGGATATGTGTTTACTGTTGGAAACCTCAATAGCTTCCACTGTGTTTATTGCTAATCGTCATAACATAACATCAACATAACAATAGAGCAATATAAATACTTACTATCTATAACCTGATTACACTGTACACATAGAAAACACAATGCAACTTTCTCATCTTTGTCTCTTGGTCTCTCTCTGTGTGTGAACTCAATGACACTCTTCTCACTTTTCAACCCCAGCCTCTCTGTTTAACCTGCACGCCCTTTCCTAAACAGGAGCTAGAATGCTACATAATACTACAGCGCTTTCCTCTTGTGTGTCAGCTGAGCCTCCCTCCACGAAGGAAAACAACTGCCTGAGCGCGGCCAAAGCGTGTAATCTGAATGATACGTGTAAGAAGTACCGCTCGGCTTACATCAACCCGTGTACCAGCAGAGTCTCCACCTCCGAGGTCTGCAATAAGCGAAAATGCCACAAGGCCCTGCGCCACTTCTTTGACAAGGTAATTAGCCACTCTGCAATTCAAACACCTCTGTCAGCTATCAAAGACTTCATAAAATAGATGTGTTTTTATTTAGACTATTTTGGGTGTATTTGATGTGACTAATGCGTGGCTTTCTTGTCGGCCTCTTTTGTACGGTGAGCAGGTGCCCACCAAATACAGCTATGGCATGCTGTTCTGCTCGTGTCCAGCAGGGGACCAGACAGCGTGTGCAGAGCGACGCAGGCAGACCATTGTCCCTGTGTGTTCTTATGAAGACAAGGACAAGCCCAACTGTCTGTCCCTCCAGAACACCTGCAAGGCCAACTACATCTGCAGGTCTGGTAAACTCAAGGCTTTCTCATGCGCTGACGGAATGACAAAATATAAAGGGTCTGATCTGGTTTTGTTCACAATTTGGACATGTCTTTTGGTTGCATTCATGTGTAATCAACATTCTATGGCAGGGGTGGCCAAACTGTGGCCTGGGGACCAACTGTGGCCCTCAGACCGACTTCTGTTTCCTCGTGGCTTCTGCTAAACTGGCCCAACTGATCATAGGAAGTACATTTATGGCAAATTTAAATGATTCTCCCACTATAACCTGAAATAACATCACATTGCATTGTTACACAGACCTACAATTAATATTCCAAGTCTCATTAAAGGTACACTGGCTCTGTTCAAGGTTCAAATTTAAAGTTTTTTATTTGTCACTTAAGGATGCGAGAGAAACACATGATAGAACGAAATTTGTTCCTCAAGGCCTAGTTATTAAAAGAGATAAGAACAATAATAAACACGCAATATTAAATTGTACTTTAAAATTAAATTATTTAAATTTAAAATTAAATCTATTATATTTGAGTGTACAGCCGTCACGGTCGTGTACATCACATGGAGATGTTATTGTTTCACCCTGAAGGTTCTACAGTGTTAAAATCTCCTTGGAGTTCAATTTAGTTTTAATCTTATACTGGGAAACATTCCATTTGAAGCAATAACATTTCCATGGAGACAAGCAGGTCACCAGAAAAGTTACACAGTGCACTTTAAAGATTTTAGTGGAATTCGGTGTTAGAAAATGCAGATACTTTTCATTGCATTGACGGTTACTGGGCCTATTCATGTGTAACAAAAACTGGCACAAGTTCAGTTTCTTCAATTTTACAATAGCCCCTAAAAGTGTCCATAGTATTTTAAGACACAAGATCAGTATAGTGCTTTTGTGAACCTTATCCCAGCGAAAACTAAAAATACTTTTTATTTGTGAATGTTCTATAGGTGATTTTCATTCCGACAACAATGTAAAAAATATCACTTGTATTCATAGGTCCAGATTAGCAGATTTCCTGAGTAATTGCCAGCCTGAGCCACGTTCCATCTCCGGCTGTTTGAGAGAAAACTACGCAGACTGTCTCCTGTCCTACTCCGGCCTCATCGGTAAGCTCTTATTTATGACTTCTTTATTTTCATATACACAAAATCCTCTCGCATTTTTAGCCTTTTCACAATTACCAACCCCGTCCAGCTCAAACTGTTCACAAATTTCAATCCAAGGTGCAGAAATAGCTGTCTTTTTTCATCCTGTCTCTCTCTTTCGCTGTGGTTTTATGGAGGCAAAATTATGTCCCATTGAATTGAAATAATAAGGATTGAATGGAGGGGAGCCGCTGTGGACATTTTAATCAGCACTAGTCATACTTGGCTTCACACTGGGTACACTTGGATGAACCTACAGCTCCACCTTTCACCTGTTCAAAACACCACAAACCAAGGCTCCAAAGGTAGAAACTAAAACAAGGACATTATTAGTACTATTTATATCTACTGATCAGTCTTTAAAGTATATATTTGTGAAAAAAAGTTGAAAAATAAGAGTTGAAAATTACAGGAAATCAAAGGGAATTCCTCTTTCTATGTCAACAACTGATACTTTGCAGTGATATTATGCTGGGGGTGTTCTACACGTATCTTTATTGGTGGAATGTTCAGCAGTTACCATGGTGACACTAGGCACACATTAGCAAATACTGTCCAAAAAGTTTTAAGATAGTCTGAAAAAAAATACAAAATGGGTTTAATTTTCAAGAGCCTGTGATGAATATGAGCGTTCATGGTCCTGTTTAGGAGTTTGATTTTCAGAGCACAAATCATCTCACCTGTTGTAGTTCCAACCAAGTCAGATTGTGATAAAGTTAGCTTCACACCCCCATGTTTATGATAAAACAAAATTTCATCCAAATTACACAGCCAGTTAAGGTGTTAGTTTAGAGCACATTTTTGTGGCAGATGAAACCTTACTTTAAAGTTATAATCACAACATTTGAGTGCCAAATCATAACATTTGAGTAAATTAGACAAGTTTGAGCCTTTGTTTATAATATTGTTGCTAGGTAACTGCTAGACATACATACTACATATGCCACATGTGCAGCCCGTGTCCAACCAGGAAGTAACATTCTGAACTTCACCAAACCTGTCAAACCAGCAAAGGCAAGGCACAGTTTTGGTGTCATCTATAACTTAATAACATAATACAATAAATTAATTGTTATGCAGTAAATATAATCCTCTAGAAGTGAAAAAAGCAGGTCTAATTACAGTACATGGCATAGTTTGTTTCATTTTGTTAAGGCACAAAGTTCTTACTAAATCCTCCCAACACTTTGACAGTAAATGTAACTTAGATGTGTTTTTTGCTGTGTGCAGGTACAGTGATGACACCCAATTACGTGCGCTCCCAGGGGATCAGCCTGTCACCCTGGTGCGACTGCAGCAGCAGCGGCAACAACAAACCTGACTGTGACAGATTCAGCCAGTTCTTTTCAGACAATCGCTGCCTCCGTGAGTGTGTCAGCCCGGCCTACTCCAGCTGCTTTATAAAGCTTTTAGATGGGAATAAGATGCCTACTCTTAGTATTAATGTGATGTTAATGTAGTCTAATTCATCTTATGAAACTTCTCTAATTCACTTTGAATAATAGTTATAAAAAGACTGATTGCAAATGTTGTATTAGTCATATATAAGTTTTGTGAACTCTCAAAATGACTGTACAGTTAAGTGCACTATTTATTTCATTCCCATACTTTATTTTAAAACACTACTACTGCAAGCGTCTGTAAGCACAAATCACAGTGTTACACGAGCAGATCATGCATGCAGACACCAACAGACCTAAGGTTTCAAACCTCTGACCTTCTTGTTATAGGGTTACAGGCCTAACAATAATGCCATGTGTGGCACATGGGTGTTGAAAGGTGCTATATACTGTATCTTAAATCTTTATATCTATAAAAAATGTTTCCGCATATTTAAGATGACAATATTATAAATGTACTATTTTGAGCATTTAACCATGTTGTAATGTCAAAACATAGATTTTTTTTGTGTTTATTTAATTTCAGTCAATCATTTTATTTGAATGTACCAAGAACTATGAGACGGTGTGATCCTTCATTCAACCAGGAGAGGTTGAAAGTAGAGAAGGTTTCGTCTGTGGTCATCTGGACTCTGTTTTAGTGATCAAGACGTCCTCGATATAAAATGGCTTCTGGATTGGAGCCGAAGTGTCTTAATCGCAAAAACAGAGATGACCTTTTCTACATTTGTACCAAGAATACACACACATAATTAAGTGAAATACTACTGTGCCAAGGCTATAGAGCGTGAAGTAGTTTAGAGTCCCTAAAATATATAATATTGAATCATAGTGCTGAACATATCTGAAGTGACTGTTTCCTCATATCATAGTGGACTTTGTTGCAGGTAATGCCATCCAGGCGTTTGGTAATGGCACAGATGTGGGAGTGTGGCAGCCTCAGCCCCCCATTGAGCCCACAGAGCCGGGCCTGACCCGGACCAGGACCAGAGACCACAACAGTAACTCTCTGGACAGGCTAACGGACATGAGCAGGCTGGACCTCAACGCAGACGCCTCCTTCAACACCTGTGGCATGCAGGTAAGACTTCAGCACATACAGAACTCACTAAAATATAGTTAACGTTATTATATTTTTGAGCATTTTGGTCAAGTTTATGATTATGATTTTACCTTGGACATGGGCAACAGATGTGACATACGTAGAGGCAATTCCAGAACGTTTGTCTAATTTACAGACTTCTTATGATTTGATAACTACAAATATTTAAAACTAAAATAAATGTTTAAACTGTCAGAAAATTGTATTCTTTGCTTGTAAATTGTCTATGCATTTTGGATTTTTATGGTCTTATGTGCATTGATGACAGAGATAGAGGGATTCATTGTTTGAACTCAGCTCTGCCTGTATTTTTCATTATTTTTCAACTTTATGTTTTCAACTTTTCTTCACAAACTGCTTCTTGACTGATGTAAAACTATGTTAAATATTTACCACAAGAACTATCCCACTAAATGAAGTAAAGCTGTCATACGCACTTTGCTGGATCTCAAGTTTCCTGGTTTCTTTGTGTGAGGGGGCGGAGGATTTTGAGGGGAGAAGTGGATTTGAAAGACGTGTGGCCATGACACCTTGATAGATCCTCGCTCCTGGGCAGAAAGACGAGCCCACAGTGAGAAGAGAACCTCTCCAAATCTGTCACGTCAAAGCTAATTGTCGCTATGGTAACCTCACCAGTGTTTCATGGTGATAATGGGGATTTATGTGTCTGTGTTTCTGTTGTAAGATCATTTTTTCATCCAAATAACATAACTTAAAGTACTATGTAACTTTTCTGTTGGAGGTTACGCTACCTGCTTGTCTCTACTGAGATGTTATGGCATTTAATCCATGTACACAAGAAGGTGATGCCTCCAGGCTGAGTTACAGGTCAGAACTGAGGAGTGGCAAGTGCACTCACAGTAAGAATGTAGGTCTTTCAAGATCATTTTGAGTAATAAAACACTGGCTATTGATTAAATGCAAAATGGATATGTTCAATGTCCTACCATGAAAGATATTGAAAGACAATAATATCTCCATGGAGACAAGCAGGTGGTGAAAAAGTTACACAGTGCACCTTTAATTAGAAGTAAAAAGTATTAATAGCAATTAATAATTTGAAAGAAAGAAAAATAATAATAAAATGCTGGGACATACTAGTAAAGTTTAGATTAGGCACTATTGTTCTTGGCCCTCAGACTTCTAGGTGGATTTGCCTATATTACCTGAAGCAGTACTTTTTACTGCAAGTTTTTGAAAATCTACTTTGATAAAGCCAACATCAAATATTTAGTGTGTCCTATTGAGGACCTAAGCCTGAATAAAGGTTTGGTGACTCATTCTAACCTGTTTTTTTATTATTCACTGTATTGACCACCAGTCTATGCCCCTCGATTTGTTTGTTTTGATACGTGGCCCTTGATGAAAAAAGTTTGGACATCCCTGGTTTAGATGCTACAAAACATAAGTATTTTTATTTCAAAATAATATAAAGCAGGATAATACCAGGACAAAACATATTAAAAGAACTTTCTCAAGCACATGTATCTACCCCAATGGATTGCTACAAACTCAGTAACTTGAATCAAACGACTTTACATTTAAATGAACACTATAGTTTTCGCTTTGAGCATAATTTGCCCGTGGCCTTCTTGTGACTTTTCCACTTCCCCATCTCTGGCTCAGACCTCCGCTCAGTCCTGATAATCCCACAGTACACGGCACTATATATTTTTAAATGAGATCATATCACATGCCTTACTTCCACACTCGATCATATTGGCTTTTAATAGCGATAATACGATTTATCACTGAAAAAATATAACGGAAAAACAGACGAGAGAAAAAGACCTCCTATAGGGCAATTAATCATTCTTCTCTTTACAATTCTTTCCACTTAAAACACAGTACGCTTGGTGTTTATTGCGTTCCCAGAGTCACTTTATCATTCGCTGGAGTCCATCTCTGCATCTGTAGGAGGGCCTGGTGGTTTGGGCTCTTGTAGATATGTGAATATAATAGTGAGAGAAACTTTTTAATGCATTGAACTGTCATGAGCTTAAACTGCGGCCATTGCCAACAAACCACTAACAAAGTCCTATCTGCCCCATGGGGAGTGAAGAAAGGGGAGGCAGGAAGAATATCAAAAAGTTCAAACCAAACTTGGGATAGTGCAAAAGTATTAAAAGTATACTTCGACATGGGCGGGTATTTCACGGGGTGGGGACGAAAAACTTTATACACACTTTGACTACCTTATGAGGACAAAATCAACTCCCCATGATGTAAAGTCTTTATTATTATCAACAACATTGTTTAAAGTTCAGATAAAGATTAAAAGAGGTTAAAGTTAAGGTTTAAGGGAGCTCAACAGTGACTCCATGGAGATATAGAAGTTACATAGTGTAACAAAATTACATAGTGCACCTTTAAAGTCAATGTAAAAACAATGGAAATATAATAATAATGTGTGTACTGTGAAATGCGTCTTTTGTCTGATCAAATATTTCTGATTTTGCAGGCTCAAAAGCTGGTCTCTAATCTCTCCACGGACACTACCCTTTGCGAGGTAAAGTTTGTTAAGAATAAACATATGCATAATGTATCTTTGTGTTTTTTCATGTAAGTTTTTGTTGTGTTTCATGTACAGAACCACCCTCTCGATGAATCCAGCTCAAATGCCATAGCTCGCAGTGGCTCACATGGACCTCTGGCTTCACATCCAGTCACTCTCCTCCTGGTCATTCTCTTGTCTTTCTCATCATCGCTGAAGCTTTATGAAGAATTCAGACTTTGGTAGAATCCAGAGATGAGAATTTCTGTTTCCCAAGAACTGAAAGAAATCATTTTGTTTTGATTGCTGGCCCTGGCTCAAGTGTGGACATGATTTACAAGACTGTAAAAACCAAGGGACTTTTGGTGACTGTGATTTGCCCATGTTGACAAAATGGACGAACAGACTACAGCAAACTAGTCTGTGATTACATGTTGAGAAGCCTGGATGGACTTCAATACTGTGTCATTCTGGATATAAATACATTCAAATGGATGGCATCGTGGACTATCTTCTGCTTCTTGTGCTGTGTGTGTCTAAGCACCACTTTGGATCAAAATGATAAGTAAAACAAAAAAGCTGCTCAGTGGATTATGTTAAAGAAAAGTAGGTTTATTTTACTGATGTCGCTACTATCAAGTTCTGGGAAAAGTTTAGTTTAAAATATCTTCACAAGACAAAACACCAACACAAATAGGAGTACTTGTTTCAGCTGTTAGGACTGTTTCGATATTGTAATGACATACTTTGTGGACTTGACTTCATCATGCAGTTTTCTGACCCTCTGGGGCTGTGTAAAGTTTTCCCAAAAGCTTAAAAAAGACATATTATGCAAAAGTCTAATTCTTCTGATCCGAAGGTTGGCGGTTCGAATCCCACTCTTGACATAGACTTCATTGTGAGAGCGGTCATATACTGTGTGTATACTGGTGTATGAATGTGTATGTGTGAATAGGTGAGTGGTTCTTTGATCTTTATTCTCCTACATTCAAGACTCATTTGCAAAAAATCCAGTTTTCCCCTACCTCCCATCCTGCCCACTGCTCTTTACTAACTTTGTACTTAATTCTTTTATTTATTTATTTTTATTAAAGGGTGATACACGCAGCAGCCTCAAGAAGCCATTTTGGCACAAATGAAAAAGGATAAAGAGGCAGGCAGAAATCATTCAAGTCTTTTTTAGTTAATATGAATTAATGTTCAAAATATAATATAATGATCAATGGGTATCGTACATAATGACTATATAGCAGACAAAAGCATAATATGATTTCTTTATCACTGTATCTAAGTCCTAATTAAATCCTGTCTCAGATCACAAGAGAGCCACACCAAGGAAGTCCATGGTTACGGTGCGTTCACACATCAAGACTAAACCCGAACTAAACCTGAAACAAAACCAGGACTACACCAGAACTAGAACAGGACCAAACCAAGTCCACATCAAGGACTCAGTCTAGGACCAAACAGAGAAGTGTCTCATGTCACATAGATTGCCACACACATTTCACCTTGTACATAAAAACACCAGTGAGCATACAAACATGAGGTGTGCACTCTGTAACAGTACGCGGCTGCTGTGATGAGCTTGTATCATATGTCTGTGCTGTTTCTAGCGTCTGGTAGTGTCTATGGAGATCAGGCCTCAGAGCTGTAGCTTAAACACTATCACTTTTAATAAGACATGACTCTAGTCTGTTCTATTTTGATCACCGAGTGAATACTGTATATTTATGGAGGATTAACTGTAACATGAAGATCTAACAAAATGTATTAAATGAAAAATGGAAATATGATGTTTATTATTATTATTATTATTATTATTATTATTATTATTATTATTATTCATTAATTTATTATTATTCATTAAATTTTTTTTTTATTTTTTTTTATTTTTTTTCATTTTGGTCAATGCAAAATGTGAACTATACAGTATATCAGCATAAAAGGTGTTTGTTGGCACTGATCAACCATTGCCTCTAATTGCTGCTATTAGAATTACATTAGCAAAACCACAACAGTGAGATAAATGCAATGACATAAACTATTTGGACTATTAAATCTCAGCTGTTGCCCTGAAAGACAGCCGCATATAAAAACCTTAAAATTAAACATGTGCAATATGTAACATTTCCTGTGGAGGGTCCCCTACCTGCTCGCCTCCATGGAGCTTAGTTTAATGCCATACTGTCGAACATTCAGTTCCTCTAAGGATACAAGCAGGTGGCATACCCTCCACTACTAGATTATTGTGCACTTTTAAAGGTCTTCTATTGCACACAATTGACTCTCGTGAGCTTTAAGCCTTGTTATAATGTTGTTACCTCATCAAAAAACATGCCCGGAGTTGTGTTTTGTTTAATTCACACATGTTTGTATAATCCTCAAAAGCTCAAAATGCTCTGTTCCACCTTATGATGTAATGGTAGTATTCAAGTTCACAGCTACCTTTTAACTTTAGTTCAGTAGAGATTCCAGGGCTGAAATTATCCAAATGATTCTAGTGAAGGCGTGTGGAATTTTAAAAGACAGAGGAACACTTCCTGTATTACCACGTGACATCACAAAATAGAGTATTTTCTGTTTCAGTGAAGAACCTAAAATTGCAGGGTTTGTGTGATATGTGTGAATGAAACAAAACACAACTCCAGGTATGTTTTGGTAAGGCAACAACATTATAACATATTATTATTAACGTTTCTGAATAGCCACAGAAGAAGAAATGATTGTTGTTACATTTCCTCATCAATCTAAAAGCAATCAAAAAGCAAGAAACGCAATGGTACCCTACTTCAGATTAGACTCCCATATCCTTTTGATCCTTTTCTTATCAAACTAATGCATTCATAAGTATATTAGGTAAACAGCTCTTACTTTAACAGGGTTGTGGACAGCAGCCACACATACATTAGCAGTCCCATCACATCTGTCCCATGGTGGAATGACACTGAAGACAAGGACACAGCCCACGGAGGACAGCCTGGTGGACAGTTGGGGGGGACACGTCTCGCTCAGAATATGTCCTCCTGTTTTGGTCCATGATGGAGTGCCTGACCTAAAGAGAACAGAGCAGATTTATTAGACATGTCACAAGAGCGGAGAAGGAGCCCAGACCCCAGCGTGTAATGCATGAAATGAAAATGACAAGTGTCTGCTCAGAGGCCAGAAAAAGAGAGACGATGTTTTGTTCTCTGCTATTAGCTGGAAATCTGTCGAGAAATGGGAGACAAATGGTAAAGATATTCCAGTTTTCAAATTACTGATGCTAATGCTAAAGGTCCTGTATTACACAAAATTGACGCTTGTGACCTTTAAGTCATATTATAATGCTGTTACCTCATCAAAAACATAGTTGTGTTTTGTTTCATTCACACATGTTTGAGTAATCTTTTATTATTAGTTTGTCTACATCACCACAGCTCAAACTGCTTCGTTCCACCTTGTGATGTCATGAAGTGGAAGTCTTCAAGTTAACAGCTACCTTTTACCTTTTACTTTTTAGTACCACATGACCTCACGTGGAACAGAGTGTTTTCAATTTGAGAGAAGAACTCTAAATATGCAGGGTTTGTGTGTTAAACATGTGTGTATGAAACAAAAACAAAACAAAACTCCAGGTATGTTTGTGATGAGGAAACAACACAGATAAATAACATAGATTAAAAAAAAAAAAAAGGGGGCCCTTTGATAATATGATAAGGACTAAAAGAGAGCTCCTGTATCTCCAAAGTGATCTATACAATTGGACTATCACTATACCATCGTATGCTGTACTTATATGTACGCTGTAATTATATGATACTTAATTATGTAATCATCCCTGATAAATACAGTGTACTGCCGATGTAATTACCACCACAATTATCATCTATCTACCACAGATGAGTTTAATGCCATACTGTGGAACCTTTCAGGCAAAGGAACAATATGTTCATGGAAACAAGCTTGTGGCAGATCTCCTACCAGAAAAGTTACACAGTGCAGCTTTAAGCTTAATTACAGTCAATGTAAATGCAACATGAACAGAGTGCAACAAAACGTACCAAATTATGTGTATCCATGGGTGTCAAACTGATGAAAAAATTATATCTTTTGATTGTAAAAAAAAAAAAAAACTCTCAAAATGGAAGCTGAAACCCGATAGCTTTGGCAGGGTTGACTGTGACTGACATGTAATATGGCCAAGCAGAAGACTCCACAAAGGTAAAGTCAAAGGTTTTCAGGGATGCAGTGACTCAATAAACATAGAATCACAAAAAAAAAAAAAGAAAAACGACAAGTCCAAGATCAAAATATTGTAAAGGCAAACTTGCTATAACTCAGTTTGAAGCTGGATGATTTCATAAGTATTTAGTGTCATTAGAATCCATCCATCCATTTTCTTCTGCTTATCTGGGGCCGGGTCGCGGGGGCAACAGTCTAAACAGGGACTCCCAGACTTCCTTCGCCCTGGACACTTCCTCCAGTTTCTCCGGGGGGACCCCAAGGCGTTCCCAGGCCAGCCAAGAGACATAGTCCCTCCAGCATATCCTGGGTCTTCCCCAGGGCCTCCTCCCGGTGGGACAAGCCCCGAACACCTCCTGAGGGAGGTGTCCAGGAGGCATCTGGAATAGATGCCTGAGCCACTTCAGCTGGCTCCTCTCAACATGGAGGAGCAGCGGTTCTACTCCAGGCTCCACCTGTGTGACTGAGCTCCTCCCCCTATCTCTAAGGGAGCGCTCAGCCACTCTGCGGAGGAAACTCATTTCGGCCGCTTGTATCCGCAATCTTGTCCTTTCAGTCATTACCCAAAGCTCATGACCATAGGTGAGGGTAGGAACGTAGATTGACGGTAAATTGAGAGCTTTGCCTTTCAGCTCAGCTCCTCTTCACCACAACAGTCCGATACAGCGACCACATCACTGCCGATGCTGCACCGATCCGCCTGTCAATCTCACGCTCTATCCTCCCCTCACTCATGAACCAGACCCCGAGATACTTGAACTCCTCCACTTGAGGCAGGGACTCTCCACCCACCTTTTTTTTTTTTTTTTACAAATCACATTATAATGTGATTCGTAAAACATATCTTGTTATGTCTACCATGACTTTCACTCTATGGGTGACCTACACGCTTGTATGAAGAAACCTTCCTCCATTCTGTGAGATTAGAAACCAAGTGCACATCCCTTATCCTTCAGCACCACGGAGCGCTCCACCTGACAGCAGCCAATCAAAATCCAGCTCCAGATGTTCTCCATCACTGTAATGACCGGGCCACAGGAGAGTATGGCTCCTTTAAATTACTGACGACCAATCATCTGATACGACACAAACTCCACTGAGGCTGGCCAGACCTGAGCCAGCTGCACATTCACTTAAGCACTCCTCTCTCTGAAGCCCTGCCAACACAACACATCACGTCACATTAGGGCCCTGTGGATCATTACGTGTGTGTTTCCTGGCATTACATGTAAGTCTATGGAAAAAAGAGACCCCAGGCTAGTTCTGAGTTCATTCTATGTAAGTGATGAAACATACTTATGCCCACACGCTGTCAGCGTCATGAGTGGAGTTGCACCATATTTGAAATGTGATTAGTGTCTTGTTTTCTTTGAGCTGGGAGGTTGTGGGTTTGATCCTGTAATTTGGGAAAACATGAACTTGCACTTTGTTAATGTTTTCAACTCAAATATTTTCATCATAGTTTTGGTCAGTGTCATGTATCAACTAAAAGTACTGATATTTTTGGTTGAGTCATAAAAACTAAATCAGTGGAGACTAGATCCAAGTTGAAATTTCAGTCCTCCCAGAGCTCTTCCCTGGCAAATCCAGAAAAGAGATTTCATTCTGGTCACTACTCCCTCGAATCCAGAAGGGACTAGAATCGGACCAGTGTCTGAGTGTGGAAACCTCTGTCCAAGCTCTCCAAAATGCTTGTATAATTCAGAAGAAAATATATAACTTCCTATACCTGTGTTAAATAATAGTTTGGTGCTTCAGTTGCTGATTCTGCACAAATCTGGGCTGTTTCTCAGTCCTTTATGTTGTTTATTCCCCATTTTTATCTGTAAGCAGCCATGTTTGTTTTGGACGTCTCTTTGATTGGTTAATCTGCCTGTCAACTACGCCCTCTAAAATCAGACGGGATATACACCTCCAGATCCACTCGTCTTTGTAAAGTCTTGTCAATGCGTGTGCTTCTGGCTGGACAGGTATGCATGTGAATCAGAGTAGCTCATTAGTTAAAAGGACATTTCTCTCACCTCATATTATATTTAGAGTTTAGGGCTTCACTCATTGATTTTCCAGAAATTCACAAAATCCATTTTTCAGTCCTCTGTGATCTGTGTTTTTTGAGATCTAAGAAAGCTTCAAATGTAGTGATTTTGACAAAGATTTGTACTGAATTTTGTTCAACAGAAACAACTGAATTATTTATTTTTCCTGTTTTTATTTGTATATTTTGTTTGCTCAAACTATGACCTTGATAAAAATAAACCTTGTAGGCATGTCTCACAAAATAATAAAAATCCTTTTACTTTTCAGTCCTATTCAAAAATGTAGTGGAGTAAAAAGTACAGATACCTGATCTCAAATGTAAAGAAGTAAAAGTAAAGTATTCACTTTAAAATGTACTGGTGGGGGTACATGTCTCCATGGAAATATTATTGCTTTGCTTCATTTGTTCATTACATGTGCTCCTGTTGCTCAAATAGAGCTTTTATTCCTTCTTTGAATAGGGGGCGACTCTCCACAGATCTGAATTGTAATGTAGAGTAGTGCTGTGACCTGCTTGTCTCCCTCTCTCCTTCGACATGTGTAATCTGTACTGTGGAACATTCTAGACAAAGCAATAACATTTCCATGGAGATAAGCATGTGGCGGACCCTCCACTAGAAATGTCACGCAGTGCACCTTTAAGTTAAATACAGATACCGAAAATGTTCACTTAAGTACAGTACTTACTACTACTTTTACTTTGTTAAGTTCCAGCACTGGCTACAACCAGTCATAATCACATAAAGGACAGTGAATTTAAAAAAGCAATTACTCGCTGCAAAAGCAACTTGACTGAGTTACCTGCGCACACAAAACCTCCGATAATCACTCTATTTGCGTCACGTTTCAATTACGCCCGGGAGCAAATTGACGGGAGAGAAAGCAGCGTCCCGTAAACGCGCACTTATATCGTACACGGCAGATGTCCGTCATTACACGAGTCTTAATGTCGCCAATGGTGCAGCAGCGTGCGGCAGCAGCGGCACCACTGTAAAGAATAGGCGCTGCAGTTTAGATGTAATTATGATACGAGGAATAGCAAAGCAAGCGTGATATTAATCCACAGATCTGAAGTGGAGGAGTAGGAGCGGAGGGAGGGCACATACTGAAGGTAACTGCTCTTCATGTGTGACAATAAACAGCCTTTTCAGAACAGCCACATAAAAGCAGGTGATTACATGTGCTCAAGGAGGATCTGACTAAGAAGTGCACAAGAGGGAAAGTCAATGGGGTTTGACATAAAAGGTTAAAATGCAGTCTAATTTAATTTTTAAATGCACCTGATATTGCCAGTTTTCTGATGTCATTTTCCTCCCAATGTCAAGTTACAGATAAATCACACCAGTATTAAAGGTGCACAGTGTAACTTTTCTAGTGGGGGTTCTGCCACATGCTTCCATGGCATGAAAGTTATCTATCTTATTTTTATCCAGTTACATTCTAGGCACAGCAAGAACATCTACATGGAGACAAGCAACCCCCACCCGAAAAGTTACGTAGTGCATCTTCACAAATGGAATAATCCATCATCTTCTTCTGCCTATCCAGGGCCAGGTCATGGGGGCAGCAGTCTAAGGGACTCCCAGACTTCCCTCACCCCAGACACTTTCTCCAGCTCCTTCAGGGGGACCCCAAGTTGTTCCCAGGCCCACCAAGAGACATAGCCCCTCCACCGGGTCCCTCCTCCCGAGGTGTCCGGGGGACAGTGAGCCTCCTCTCAATGTGGAGGAGCAGCAGCTCTACTCCAAGCTCCTCCCATGTGACTGAGCTCGTCATGTTAGTATTTTTGCTTAGCAACATTTAAATTGCATGAATTAATTATTAGCCATAATAATAGCCTTGGATTTGTTCTTTGCAAGATTCTCAAATCGTTGCATTATTCATTCACTCTTCTACGTCTGTCAGCACAGCTGCTCCATCGGCCCCTCCAATCACCACCATTCACTCAGGCACCACCATAATCACATGGTGAGGAGTCTTGCCCAAGTACACAACAACACATACTAGTATGCACTGGCTGAAGTTGGGATTGATCTTCTGAACATAGAGTTGGTGTAAAGTAGTATCTGCAGTAACAGTAATATAGTGTTTGTAGTAGTGGGGTAATAGGAACCGACCATAGGAGATACGGGATAGTAGTAGCAGTAGTAGCAGTAGTTCATAAATAACAACCGTAAGAGTAGCTCATAGTAGTTAATGTGGTCATAGGATAAAATTACCAGTAGCTCTCCACCTTCTTCCAAGTAGCTCTTCAAAGGATTTAGGAATTATACATATTACACTGAATATTCAAATTTGATTCACCACATCCCTATTTACCATTGTAACTGCACACTATAGATGCTTAACTATGTCCACAAATAAATATAAAATGGTTGATGTTTCATAAGCATCTAACTGTACCCCATACAAAGCTAACAGACACATTTGGAGGTTGGAGAGCCTTGTGTTAAATCAACCATAATCTTCTATATATTTTGAGGTTAACACAGGAAAAATTAACTTCTTTAGCTCCTTCTGTCAGACACTGTCTCTGTATCAAAAGCTCTTATCCAATAGTAAGAAAGTGACAGATATAACACATAACCACTATTTACTGCTTATACTCAAAAGTACACTTCCAAAAACATATATACACACTTTTAAATTATATACACACAAAATATTTAGCGTGTCCAAGGATGACAGATAGTTGTGGAGTCACTTGTGCCCATGGTCGCGTTAGTGTAAAGGACAGTTGTCAGAGGAGTCACTTTGAATATTTTGAGCGGAGCCTCTCCTGCACTTAGCACTGACCCAGCTCACTGAACTGTCATACTGAAAAATAGCTGTCACTTACACCTTGAAGCGGGTGCCAGGTTGGTCAAAATCCCCCAGACTGGATGTTTTTCAGACTCGAGGTCAATCATCACACGCCCCAAACAAACTCAAAACATGTTGGAGAATGACTATGAGAAATTAGTGGATTTATTAAAACAGTATCGACCTGTGTTGTATTCTAGTAGCATATCTGGATCAGCAATAACACATTTTGAAGTGTGATATATTGCTGAAGTAAATATAGACGATAAACGATAATATTGAAGCTAATTTATGCCACTGACACACAAACCCAGGAGCAGATTTAAAGGTCCACTGTGTAACTTTTTGTCTGTCACCTGGTTGTTTCTATGAATATGTCATTGCTCTGCCTGGAATGTTCCACAGTATGACATTAAACAGCTCTATTTTACATTTATTCAATTACAGGTTATTTTACAGCTCAAAAATACCTAGAAAAACAGGCATTCTGACTGTGAGTGGGGTTGCCTCTCCACAGATCTGACCTGTAACTTGGTCTGGTTTAGTCTCCATGAAGATAGAAAGGTTAAAGACCATATTGTGAAACATTCCAGTCAAAGCAATAACATCTCCATGGAGAAAAGGATTTGACAGACCCTCCTCCAGAAAAGTTACACAACACGTCTTTAAACCACAAAACTATTCTAAATATTGTTACAATATTGTTAAAAATAACAGAATCAAACACTTTGGTAGTTAGTTTGCATTTGTAATGAATTGTAGAAGCCATTAATTCAACCTTTTACAACTTAAATCTTACCAACATATCCAAAAAATAACCAAAAATTTCCCATTAGTACAAATAAAAAGTACCCACAATAAATATTGACCCCAAAAAATATTCCAGCTTTCATATATTGAACAATAAGTTGATATAGTAATTATTGTGACAGGCCTACATATGGATAATAAAAATAGGAAGGGCATCTGATTTATATCTTATTCCAAATAATGGTTCATGAGCTGATATGAGCGTTAATAGTATCAGTGGTTGGAGCATCACAGGAGGGGGTAATAGCATGATTACAAGAGTGTTTGACTGACAGTTAGTCTTATGAAAGATAAACATTACCATATTAATGTGCAATGAGGGGTTTGTCTATCTAACTCAAGGACCAGAGCGCCATGACAACGCCCTTCAAAGTACAGCAGGAGTACCACCGCACCTATCAGTTATTTTAGTAGTCAACTAGTGAGCCTTGATGGAGAATATTTACAAGTTTAGTTAATTTTTCATTCAAAATCACCAATCATATGTTATTATTTTAATTTTAATTTTAATAAGGCTGTCTTTATGATAAAAATCAACTTTTCTGGTGGAGAGTCCGTCAAATGCTTTTCTCCATGGTGATGTTTTTGCTTTGTCTGGAATGTTTCACAGTATGGTATTAAACCTTAAAACAAACCAAGTTACAGGTCAGATCTGTGGAGAGGCAACCCTCCTCTGTCAGAATGCATGTTTTTTTTTAGCCATAAGGCCACCTATAATTGAATAATTGTAAGGTAAAGCTGTTTAATGTCATACTGTGGAACATTCCAGGCAGAGGAATGACATATCCATAGAAATAAGCAGGTGATGGACACTCTACCAGAAAAGTTACACAATGCACCTTTATGCTAACTAAATGGTTACTTACTATTTATGAATGAATACTTGTGATATATAGTCCTACAGCTGCCCTACAACGTTCATTTCAGATTTTCAATGTGAATAAACCGGCTGCTTCTTTAGAAGTCTCTACACCTTCAAGTTTTTCTTTTTGCAATACTGCATGTGAGTAAATGAAATATCACATAATCATCTCGCCTTATTCAAAGTAAAAATGATTCAATTTCTCTTGATTTCACCCAATGTTCCTGTCTTTTGCATGACTCTCTCTGATGACTAAGTGGATGAGGCGCTGGCACAGAGAGATCTTTTTGACCTGATCGGAGCCCTTTCTCACTCAGCCCATTACACAGACATGTTCACATCTCCTCTAGTGACAGCTTTGCCAGTGCGAATGTGCCGGGCTTGTACCTGCCACTAAACTTTAGGGGTACTTTAGTGAGGCATGCTACTGGAAATGTGAAGGGAAAGTCTAGACTTTATTAAAAACTAAATGATATACGTACATTTTCTGTTATTTCAGATCTTGCTAATACTTTTGCTTCTAGTTACGAGTGACTGTTCTATTACTAAACACGTTATATTCAGATCTACTACTACTTCAACTACAGCCAAAAAGTGCTATCTACTACTACTACATAACCTAACTCTTAACCCTTTAATTAAGTAGTTACTATGCCTACTACTCTTAATAAACTATTTGTTTATTATGAATTAAGTGTTTGTTCCTTCCTGCTTTTTTAAGGCTAATTAAAGTGCTACTATTACTACTCTCTTTCCAATGCTTATTGTACTTATTATTTTACTCAATTAAGTTTAAGTTTAGGCAAGAAAATAAAGAAAATAACTTTGTACAGTATAAAAATGTGTATAATTTGTACTTTCTGCTTAATTACTATTTAAAATGGGGAATAAAATTAGAAATATTTCTGACTAGGCATATTCAATACCCAACAAGTACAACAGCTCAGATAGACAAATCAGGGCTAATGAACAGACAGTAATTACTAATGCATGACTTTGGTCCAGTGTAGGCCGCTCAAATCACATCCACATGAGAAAGCCGACCCTCCTCACTTAGATCGGAAATGTCCTTGTTCTATTTCAGCACACTGTGGCTCAAATCTGATTTATTTTACAAATCTCCACTCACAGCATCAGCAGGCTACACCGTTTACACACTTGTTAGGACAGAGCAAAAACAGGAGTCAACTTCAGTACATTGTACATTTCAGCACATTGCAAAAACAACTGTTCTCAAACTACACCATGTTAGTAACTGCTTTGTAGTTTAATCAGCTGAACAATAAAATGTGCAAAGTCTAGTCTAATTTGCTAGTGCTACCTCTCCTACAAAACAGTAACTACTAAAGTATTTGCTCCTGCTTAATAAAGGTCCTATATTACACAAAAATGCCTCATGTGAGCTTTAAGCCATGTTATAAGGCTGTTACCTCCTCACAAACATAACTGAAGTTGTGTTTTATTTCACTGACACGTTTGAGTAATCCTTTATTATTAGTCTGTCTACATCTCCAAAGCTCAAAATGCTCTGTTCAATATTCAGGGTATCTGTGTTAAACATGTGTGAATGAAAAAAACATACAACAGATGAGAAAAATAGCGTAATATGGGCCCTTTAAGTGTGTGCAACGTGCAGTAGTAATTTGTTTACAAGTCCCTGAGCTTCCAACGCCGTAGGATGGACCTCATTCAACCTGCTGTCTTCTTCAAAGTTTGGCAATGTCAACACTTGACAACTTTTGAACACCCTTTTGAACAGGAACGGGCTACTGCGTAATACTTAAGTACTGTGAATGACTGTGCTCTTTGTATGTACTGATGCAAATCTATAGCAAACTCTTCATATAGGCTTAAGTAGCTTTCGTCCAAATTATTAGGTACACTTCACTTGAACTGCCTGGGCTAGAATAACCTTGAACAGAACTTCAAAACACTACAGTAAAAGTGAGATAGAAAAGATTATAGTAAGTTAGAGATACAAGAAAACAGCTTTTATCACACTAAAGGAGTTCACTACACCCAGAGGTAGACCTGGAGATTTTGTAAAAAAAAAGAATAAGCAATTCATGAAAGTGTACATTGACTTTAGCTGCAAATGATGTTTACATATTGAACTCATTAACCCACTGCTTTTTATAGTCAACCTGTACAATTAGCTTTGACATGTACCCACTTTAGGTATATAGAATTACAGAACTTTAACTCATGTCAAAAAAGAGACAGCTTGCGTGCATTTTCAAAGGGAAGGAGAACGAGAGAGAAATGAGTCAATAAAAGGTTTTGCGTGAACGTAGGCTAGGTGTTTGTGAATGTTAGCTAGAGTTGGGCTATAAGGTTATTTAGACATCTCAAACGTGTGACTCGAACTGGACTTTTGAAATGATGACTAAAGCAATAGCACTTATGAGTCACACTTAGTAGGACTACTTCCCAGTCACAGAGCTAAATCTCCAAATGCTATAAACTGATACTGTGTTTGTTGCACTGAGATTAGATAATTCATATTCTGTACTTCAATATATTTTTAAAGGGCACATATTTTGTTATTTTCTGAGCTGTTGTTTCCTCATCAAAAACATACCTGGAGTTTGTTTCACTCGCACATGTTTAACACACAAACACTGTAAATTTAGGCTGAGTTCGTCTCTTGGATGGAAAACACTCTGTTCCACCTTGTGATGTCATGTGGGAATACAGGAAGTGCTCCACTGTGTTTTTAAATTCCATACCTTCACTAGAATCATTTGGATCATTTCAGACATGGGATTTCCAATCTCTACAAAAGTTAAAAGGTAGCTATTAAATTGAAAACTATCACTACATGACATCACAAGGTGGTCAGAGCATTCTGAGCTTTGGAGATGTAGACTAATAATGCAGGATTACTCAAACATGTGTGAATGAAACAAAACACAACTCTAATCTGGCATTTCATTAATTATAGGTATTTTTGTTGCTCAGAAATACCATGAAAAACATGCTGTGGGTGGGCTCTCCCCTCCATAGTTCTGACCTGTAACTTGGCCCTCTGGTGTGACATACCTTTCTCCATGCAGATAAGTCAAAACGTCATACTATGTGACTTAAAGGTGCATGATGTAACTTTTCCACCTGAAAAGTTACATCATGCACCTTTAAGTAATTTTGTATTTTAAATGGATAAGCTCAATATAAAAAAAAAAATCAGATCGCTACAGAAATACAGAAAGTTTGGTCTCCTTAGTAACTAAAATTAAATTATTGTGTGGATTTCATAGTTTTCATTCAAGGTGGGACACACTTAATTGATAATAACTTGAGACGAGGGTAGGCAGGCGGTGGTCCATTCATTTTCCAGTTCTGTTTTATTTTCTGGCACGTCGCCCATAAAATACACTGAAGATTACCGATATGCCTCTTTTTTCATGTTACAGTGAGCTCCTGATTCCTGTGTAATGACACTTCAAATAGGACTACTCCAGAGACAAAATAAAAAACACATTAGCTGGCATAATATCCCCCGAAACCACTTCTCAACAACAAATCGTAGTAAGACAATGCCCGTAAGGATGCACAATTCAAAAATATGTAAAATGATCTGAAGTCAATTACACAGGAATCCATTAAATATCAAAACAAAAATATTAACACAAAATGCTTTTTCACAAGTGTAGCAAAAAGACTTACAATTTTTATAGATAATAATAGTAACAGGTGACAAGGCCTAAAATCAGTCGTCTTCTCTTTCGCCAATCTGTCATAAAAACTTGACAAACACGTAATATCTCAAGAGATCCGAGTGACAAAAGACTCACATTTGTTCAACAAGACACTGTACAGCATCGGGGCAGTCCGCTTACAAAAATGGCCCCGCCCCTTTCCTTCCATTAGAGTTCAAAGTTCATGAGAAGAAGCGAAGGCATTATTATAAACAGGGACATTTTAACCTTTCGAAGGACTAATAAAAAATGTACAAAACAAATTAGTAAACAGCAATTGGAGCATGACTTCAATAAGTCTTCAAAATAAGGACATTACAATGGGGTTATACCAGGGTTTTAACTTCCTGGTGAGTAACAACTTCCAATTTCGCCTTCTTAGTGATTTTGTCATTTAATTTTGCTGGTCTCATCTATATCTTCTCTTCCAAAGAAAATACAGACTTCTGCTGGGCGGATGGTAGAAACATGAAAGGCTTTGTTGAGTTGGCAGCGCTGGTTAGAGAATATTACTATAAACACTGGGTGCAAGTATAATGCTGTGACTACCTCTTTAAAAGGCAGAATATTACAACAGTGAAAAGCAATTCAATACTTTAGCACCACTGAAACCCAGTCCATGGCAAGCAAACAGAATAAAACTACTGGAAATATCAACCAGCCATTTTGAATTTTTAGATTTTGATTTTTAGATTGATTGACAGCATCGTCTGTTCCCTTCACGCTGCAATAACAATGGCGTGTATTCTTATAGTTATGCCATGTCCACATTAAGTATTACACATATCGAGGAAAAAAAAAACCTCCAGACGTTACTGAGAACTGAGATACTTGGGCCGAACTTCTCGAATAGTATTATTATTATTATTATTATTATACTACAAATATTAAAGAGTAACTTTTAATTTGTTCTTCAAAGTGCGTTTTCTGTGATCTAAAACTTACTCCCAAAATGTGATGTTTTCAAAAATAGCCTCATAGGTGTAGACAAGGCATAAATTGGTGATAAAAGTTCCTCCTCATGCATTTGTGAAGCTTTTTCAAGATGGCCGCCCCAAAAGAATGCAGGGTGGGATTGGTAGAGAAGTTGCTGATTTCGAAGATTTCTGTTGCTGAGTTTATGAGAGCATGAAATGGCGTATTGAGATAGTGTGTCTGTGAAACTTAGGAAGTTTTGGTTGAGTGTTAGCAGCCAAAATGAAACTGTACATGTCTATAGAAAAGGCCTCCAGGGAGTCCGTAACAGGTTCAAACAGGGCTTAAAACAGCGCCCTCTAGATGTGAACTTTGGACTCAGACGCAGGTGCCTTGATGTGTTGGGGCGAGGGCTTTCCTGTTTTTTAAAGCCTGCGATTTGTCCTTAAAATCTGACGCTTTCTGCTGGGAGACATCTATTAGTGCACTTGCCACGATGAAACCTAGAAAGGAGAAAAAAAAATACATTAAAAAAGTGAGTGAGTATTTTGAGTAATATTTTGGTAAATTATTGAATAGCTATAGTGCATGACAAACCAGTAACAAACAGATATTTAAATTAAAGTTGCACTATTTAACTTCACTGGTTTGGGGTTCACCGCCTACTTGTCTCCATGGAGATGTTATTTCTTAGTGGGGTATGGTCCATATTGTAGATCTTGCATCTTCACAAACTTGACTTATAATTATAAGCTAGGGGTGGCGATAGAAGAGTTTAATGCCATACTGTGAAACATCTCAGGTAACACACTAATATTTCCATGGATACAAGCAGGCGTTGTACCCTCTACCAGAAAAGTTACGCAGTGCACCTTTAACCAAAACACAAAGAGGTTCTCAACTATCAAGAAGGTTGATGGTTTGAAACCTACTTATGTGATACGTCATCACTACACCTTGCCTAAATTTTATAAATGCAAGACTTTTTTTTTTCTTTCTTTACAGTAGTTTTGCTTTTGTGCCGTTAAAATATGAAAGCAACCACTTTTGCCAATTGTATCCCTGAGATATCCATAGAAAACTTAACTAGAAGGCTTGTGGCTATGCTTGGTCATACAGAGCTTAATGTCTGGTATTGTCTACCCCAGCAGGAGAGGCGTATCCTGGGTAGTTGTGTAGTACAATAGGCATAGTCAGAAAATGTTCCTTTAAATTGGATGACAATGGTTACCTGATTGGCCCGGTGGAGGTAGTCCTGTGGGTCCAGAGGGCAGACGCATCAGCACGGTTAACACTGCAGCTTTGCCTCCCGAACATGGCTCTACAGCTACCGGCTTTGGCACGCCCTGACAACACAAAACAACTGAAGTTAAGTGCCTGGCATCAAAACAAAATCCTCCACAAAAGTAAACTCTCTTAATTACTCAAAGTGATGAAATCTAGCCTGATGAGTCTTGATAGCTGTTTGGTGCTGATACAGACGGAGCACCCTCCCTCTGAGACAAAAGCTTTGATTGGTCGCACAACAACACCACTTGTGTCTCTGTCAGACTGTCCACGGACTGAGGCGATGACCTACCCCCTCGGAGTTAATGGCCAAAAAGCGTTTGTCTCAAGCGTGAAAAACATGTCATCCTGATAATGAACGTCAACGTCGCTTTCACAGCATGGTTTGGGGAGAAGAGGGGAGAGAAATTGGGGAATAATAACATGTCTGGTGTGAGCGGGTTCCACTTCAGCCACTGCGGATGGTGGGATTTAAAATGGAAATGAGTTGCAACAAGTAAAAGGAAAACAGATAATCGCAAGGGGAGATGCGAGTAACTTCGAAGCTAGTTTTATTTATTTTTTGAGGATATATTGGGTTCTCAGTAAGGGTAATAGAAACTGCCTTTATTTCATGTTGAAAATTAAATAAAAAGGAAATTGTAATATTGTGATTGATTATTTCCCCAATGACCAATAAGGGTAAGTCATATCTTTTTTATGATTTCATAGCTCCCATTTTTATCATGGGTCACCAAAGCGGTGTCCCAGTTGCATAATGTTTTGACAGATTTTTGCGCCAGATGCTCTTTCTGTTACATAAGTTGTGACTGGAGTGAACAGCAATTAACGTTAACCAGGGACACAACAAAACAAAAATATGAGCTCAACAATGACCTTCCAAACAAACGCTTAAACCATTGCAACACGGCCGTATCTCCAAAAGTGATCTCATTGCGGATTGAAATGAACTACAGAAATTAATATATTTAAGATTAGAGCATAAAGTCAATATTGTATCATAACAAACTAGAGACAGACCGATACATCAATAATTGCACTTTTTAGCATATCTGCTATAGGCCTTAAATCTCCTGCGTAGGCCAATATTTTCTTTTGTTCAATCTGCCATCTAAAACATTATATAACAATTTAATATGAAGAGAAAGCTGCACAAAATGTGACTACATATTGGTCGTTCTAATCCCAACTATGGGCCTTAAGAGGGATACATATAGGGCAGTGGCTGGTGGTGCTGGTGCATTGCAAGACATTGGTTAGGCCAGCCTGTGGAAGAACTTCAAAGACCTCATGTCCATGCCTATTGACGGAACCTTAACCACATTATAAGAGCAGAGTATTCTTACAATCAATATGCTTTTTATATCCAGCGATGGCCTAAAAATCCAATGAAGCAATAGCCTTTTCACTCATCTTTTGAACGACTTTACATCAAGGAGACAGGCCAGCTCCACACTTCATCCATGTTTTATTAATACCAGATAACTGTTTTGTCATTTACATTCTTTTAAGTGCACACACACATTTCCATATCCAATGCATATGGTCACGCACACACAAATAACCACGCACACACATACACATTCGCCCAGTGGCAGGTGTCATCTATCATTCTCACTCCCCATATGTTGAGCGCCATTCAAAGTGAGGGGAGACATCTGTGACATCCAGGCCTTTAGCGTTTGTTTGCCAGATTGGCGCAGTTGTGAAGCAGCTGTTGACATTGTGGTCAGTAAAAAGCAGTGTCCATGCCTCGGGGGGCCAACGCAGGCCAAAGATCCAGGGGAAACAGACGCAGCTCTTGTGATGATGCTCCCCTCTCAGTCCAGCTGGAGGGTTGTGAAAACTTAGTGGCAGAGGCTGTAACTGATGCAGTGTCATCTATGTTGACAGTACAGTACGATGCTGGGTAAATGAAGGTGTCCGCCATGGGATGAGTGAAGACAGCCAAAAATAGAAGCTTCAGAGACGTTTATGCCCCCTCCAAGATAAAACATAAAATGATAGCTATATTGACAGTACGCCATCAGACGAGAAGGTTTTAGGTTTGACTGTAAAGTAGATCCTCTTCGTGTTATTAAAAGTGCTGTCCACATTACACTATTTTCTGATGTTATAATGTTTCCTCTTAGAGTTGTGTTTTGTTTCATTCACACACGTTTAACACACAAATCCTGCATATTTAGGTTGAGTTTTTCTCTCAAACGGAAAACCCTTTAATTATGAGTGTCTGGTTTTTTTTGTCAAAGTATGTCACTGATTATGGTCAGTAATGTAAAATTATCCTTCATGACACTACTGTATATCCGTAATGTGAAATGAGTACACTTTGAGGGACCATCTGAAATCCCTCTTTTAATGTACCGAGTAAACATAATAATTTCCTTCCAACGGTCAATCATTTTATGTCTGAATTGAGTGGAGATAATAGGAAGAAATGAGACCATGTTCCCTTTGAACATTAACGTGGGGCAGATAAGTGGCGGCAATTGCCGCCAAATAGGCTTTTTAATCACTGACTCACCCAAAGTGCATTATTGCAAAGTTATCCAGCATATTAAGAATATTCACAAATGCTACAATGATAAAACACTTTTGACCTGAAAACCAATTTATGGATTTTTCAAACAAGCCTGAATAAAAATTAGGTAGCCATCTATATTCAACATTTGGTAAAGGGCAAATATTTACAGACTGAAGATGGTGGCTTGAATGGCTTGGAAAAAGGGTTTGCTTAGGTTCAATCCAAATCTTGAAAGGGTCAAACAACACAAGAGCCTCATCATTATCTAAATCGCTTAAGAATACGTATTTCGAACAGCCGCCCATCAGCAAGTGAAGGGAACCTTTACATGTTTGGCTTGTATAGGAAGATGTGAAAATGCCACTTCAGAGCGTGTACACTTATCGTTCGTGTGACATTTATATAGCACCAATTAGCGTCCCACTTCAATCATAGCTGTCGCAATAAACATAGTAGTTATCAGTGTTACTCAGCCCCAGACTGTATTTAAATGTTTGGGGAAATGCAGTGCAAATGGCCCCGGTGAGAGTAAAGAAAGCATTGTTTTTCTCTTCCTCCGCTCTTTACACTGCCCTTCACTACACCATAATGCATCGTGAGTAGCACTCGGCGGCGCGCTAATAGCTAATGTAGAGGCTTTTCGCTGGTTGCCACAGTGATTTTATCCTTCTCAGCTGCAGGTGACACTACACTAGTCCAGGGCTGAAGGAATGGAGCTGGTCCTCTGATGTCAGTTTAAAGATGCAGTGCTCTTTGTCGGCCTGTGCTTAACTCGCGGGGCAGAGGGAGGTTGGGTGGTCTGTGGGCCAGTTTAGAGACTTCTTTTGTAGTGCTTAAAAGGGCATTTAGGAGGAAAAATACAAGCACTGAAGAGCAGGATATACTTTTGGGGGGTATTTAGTGTTAAAGGCACACTGTGTAACTTTTCAGGTGGAGGGTCTGCTATCTGCTTATTTCTCTGGAAATGTCATTGCTCTGCCTGGAATGTTCCACAGTATGATGGTAAATAGATCTACTTTACATTTATTCAATTACAGGTAGTTTTATAGCTCAAAAATACCTAGAAAAGCAGGTATTCTGACTGGGATCAGGGTTGCTTCTCCACAGATTTGACCTGTAACTTGGTCTGATTCGGTCTCCATGAAGACCGAAAGGGTTAATGCTATACTGTGAAACATTCCAGACAAAGCAATAACATTTCCATGGAGAAAAGCATTTGACGGACCTTCCACCAGAAAAATTTCACAATGCACCTTTAAACTTTAACATTCATAAGTTATTATCTTACAAAAACAATCTAAAACAGCTTCATAAAAGAAACAGGCCCATCAACTTTGTTGAAAATAGCAGAACTGATAAGCGCCACCTCTTCATAGTAGCATTTTACAGTAGTTTATATTGTTGAAAAAAAGCCAGGTGGAGATAGGAGGTAGGTGAAAACAGAAATTTTCACAATAATGCAAAATTACCAAACATGATTTGAGCTAATGATGATTTGAGCAATTGTAATGTATTTTCATTTTATCTTTTGAGTAGTCTGGCTGCTATGTGTTCTTTTTTATTCCCAAAGTTAGTGGACTATCACGTATGCCTGATTAGAATGTCAGACCTCAAAACTTACCAGACAAAAAAAAACACACACAAATCTGATGTCACGGTCTTTAAACCCTCAAGTCAGTCTTCTTCGCTTCATCCTCTCTTCTCAAATAATGCACTCTTAAGAAATCCATAAACATCTTACAGAAACTTCATTGGTCAGAAAAAGAGGTTTCTTGAGCATCGATTGGTAAACAACAGCGGGTGTACAGCCCTGATTGTACAGGACAATGTATCTAAAATCAGGAGGACAAGAGCCTGGGTAGATTTATTATTGATGTGGGAGTGGACGATTTGTGAGGAGAATGCCTAGGCTGGGTGCGGCACTAGCGCAGGTCAAAGCACTAACAAATCATGCTTTATTTTTAGACCTTGCTTTATCCTTTACTTTTCTTCAACTTTGGGTCTATAAAACAACAGATTGTGATGTTCTGTGTAGTCTGGTATTGTTTTTATAAGCAATTTGAGCTGATACAAAGGCAGCCAGTCCACACACATCAGTGGAAGCTAATCATTTGGCATTACAATTGCAAAATACTTCACACAAGAAGGTTCCATGTTCCAATCCCAAACTGTGTAGAGTTTACCTTTTTATGTTTATAAGTGGGATTACAAGTGTCCAAGTGGTTTTCCTTTATTAGAACATGCTCAATAGCCTAATCCCCCAGCTAGGTACTCCTAAGATACATGGAGCTACATCAGTATTCTTAACTGTTTGCTCCAGTTGCATTGATGAATGGAGTCTACCTCACTTGCCTTCCTTTTCCATTTTCCTTGTACCACTTTGAGTTTAGCTTTAGCTTTAGCTTTTCGATAGTAACTGCAAAAACAATATGCTTTTCAGTTTCTATCAATTTTAACGCACAGAGAAACTAGAATAACAACAGGTGTCAACATATCCCAACGCCAGTAGTGCACCCAAAAAGGCTTAATTGTTTTTCTAAGGGGGAAAAAAAGATTATGTATGTAAATCTGACTTATGGCATTAATGAAAAAGTGCAACATTCTCTAAATAGACAAGGGGCTGGGGGCCTACAAGGCTGTCTGGGACAGCAAAGGTTGGAGACCCCAGCCCTATACGTGCATGTAATGGGGGTCTTTTAAAATAGTGAGTCAAGTCTTACCTCCAACACAGGCTGCAGCAGCTCAGTCTCTTCTCCCCGAGCGTCCAGTGCAACCGCCACAGAGGCAAAAGGACGACTGGCCATCTGCTGACGCTCCCTCATCAGTTGCTGTAACAAATAAAAACAACAGATTACCTTCATGTACAAAGTTTCAGTGCTGATATTTTTAAACATTTTTAGTTTTCAGATTTTAGAATGTGATGATGTTGAGCCATCATGATAACAAAGGATATAATGGTACAGAGATATACTGTGATCAGTGGCATAAAGTAGTTTCAATAACACAAGATAATTGCAGTAAACAATTTTTTAACAGTTCATCAAAAGTCTGATCTTATTGGTCAAGAATTAGTAATAGAATTCACTTATTCAACCTTTTACAGCTCAAATGTATTATTACAACAAAAATACCCCAAATCTCCACATTTAAAAAATAATTTGTACACACTTTAAATATTGAGCTCCAAGGTATATTGTTCCAGCTTTCATTTATTGAACAATAAGTCGATATAGTGATTACGGTGACAGACCTAGATGATGTCATACTACCAGATGGGGGAAAGAGCCAGATTTGCCATGATGATCAGTTGCATTGTCCTTTGCCATGAAATATCTAAAAGGTAAATGTTGAACCAGATTTCGATGAGTGACTAGATTAACTTCTGCATTTTAACAGTATTGATTTTAGCTGCCCCCATCTGTTTTAAATAGTATTGTCCTATAGAATGTTGCAACTGGCTTATAAAATGTCCCCATGTTTCAAACTAGAATAACCCTCTGGTATTCTACAAAATGGTTAACTTGTCATGATGCCCTTGGAGATACAATGCAGTAAATTTCTGTCATTTCAGTCATTTAAAAATCTATACTGAACAACAATAAGATAATTTACATCATTTTACACACAGTGCAGGCAAGCAATGTTTTATTTCTATTACTGAACTAGGTGTAAAGGCAATATGGGTATATATTATGAAGTTGTGTCATGCCCATTGTACTGCTTTGATAAGATTGATCAAAAAATGTTATCTTCTGTTCCTAACTAATCAATATCAAAACAACTAGCACTACACTTTCATCGCTAACACACTGTCAAATCAATATCTAAACAGGCGGCCATTTTAGCTCCAAGGACACCGCTGACTAGTATTGGATTTGTGATGAGCCTAAGTGTCCAGCATTAAGATCTAATTGTACTTCAGATTCTGGAGCAGAACAGCGCTCTTGTAAAGATCACAGACAATAACATGCCTTTTAATGGCCAGTTTACTACATGTTCCCTGTGTGCACCGAATTGAATGCTTTTCAAATACTGCAATAAAAGAAATATACTATGCCATACTAAAATAAAAAGAAACTCATTTTTTTCCGGAGCACTGTTGGTGAATAATTTCATAATAATGTGAGCACAAATATGAAATTTGCAGTGCATGGGAAATAATTTTCTTCAAATTATGAACAAGCAATTTAGATAGCAAGGCTGAAATAGTCAACTTGCATAACTAAAAAAATGAATTTTTCAATTTTTTTTTCTGAGAAATTATAAAATTATTAAAACAAACTACTTATGGTTGAGAACCAGTGAACCAGTCAACATGCAACAATATATCTGATTTGATTTTTCTATGCTGTAATGTTGTTCCTGCACCAAAAACAAACCTGGAGTTGTGTTTTGTTTCATTCACACACAAACCCAGCATATTTAGAGTTCTCTCAAACAGAAAACACTCCACCTTGTGATGTCATGTAGTAATACAGGAGGTGCTCCACTGTGTTTTAAAACTCCATACATACTATAATTATTTAGATAATTTCAGCCCTGGAATTGCCAATCTATACTGAATTAAAAAAAGTACTACAGCTTGGCATCACAAGGTGGAACAGCATTTTGAGCTTTGGAGATGTTGACAAACTAATAATAAAGGATTACTCAAATATGTGTGAATGAAACAAAAAACAACTCTAGGCATTTTTGATGAGGTAATAACATTCATGGCTTAAAGCTCATAAGAGTCATTTTTGCGTAATATAGGACGTTTAACACATTTACCATTATTTTTTGTGGCTTTTGAATGTGCCTTAAGTCATTAATTAAATCTTTAAAGACTTAAGACTAGTGATGTTATAATGGATTTTGGCATGTGGACAGATTTAACAGTCTTTCTTTTCAGTCTTAAGTCAACAGTGAAGTTTCTCGTAGCTACACTGGAACAATCCCCTCAGGCGGCGAAGTCGAACAGAAGGGGAAAACAGCCAACTGAAATTAAGATTGATCACCTGATCGATTTTCCCTGGTCTTTATTTTTGCTGTTGTTGTCGGCGGCGACTGTTTCTTAAACTTTAAATCTGCTCCTGTGTTAGATTGGTGTTCATCTCTACTATTAAAACATCTAACAGCTACAGCTAGATTGGAGGCTGTGGGGCTGCCGGGGGTCAAAATGAGAAATATTTGCCCTTTTCCAAAAGATAAAAGCAGGATGGAGGGCCTGGCAGAGAGGTTGCAAAAGCAAGAAAACAGCTCGAGGCTTATTACGGTTCCCAACATAAGCGCTTCAAATCCAACAACATTTATCCTAAATGTCAGATAGCAGTAATGTTATTTATCACGTAGCTGGGTTCAGTTAAGACACAAAGCACAAGGAGAGAGTGTGGTGTAGGCTCTCTTCTCTATACAGCGTCCAGCATTGGAGTGTGCCCAGAATACAATCATCAGAAAGGACACTACAATAGCACTGTGCATCTAGAAATGAATACTAAGTTACAGACAAAAGGCAAAGGGGTGAACTCTGTAAAACCAATTAATACGCGTGCAATGAAGGACTGATTCGGTGGACAATATGAGCTGGGTCCTTTCAGTGTTGTGATAAGAGACGGATGCAGTGCAACGCTGTGCCACTTGATTAATTTGGCAAGTGACGACGTGAATTATCTGTGTGGAGAATAAAGCTTCCTGTTTCATTCACTGGCTTCTATAAAAGGCGAGGTGTTGGACCGCCTCTGAGCATATTTTACATCTAAGCAGGTCACCGTGTCCTTTGCAAAGATCACCCCTCGTACCCAAGGGCGTTGTGGGGACGGAATGAGAAATAGAGTGGGGAAAAATACACATTTGCTTAAAGAACCTTGAGGATATTAGAAGAGAATAATTAAATACTGATGTGTATTAGAGATCCACTGATATGTTTTTTTTTAATGGCCGATGCCGAATTCTCCAAATGATCTAATTTGAATTTAGTACAAACTTAGAATGTTCGTTTCCTTATTTCGAGCTATGTCACAGCAGAACAAACAGAAAGTAGCAAAGAGATAAATGCAATCTGTACTATTTGAGTCTAAGATTGACGTACAAATGAAGATTGATGCTCGAAATGGAGTGGGAAGAAGTAAGACTTGTTTTTAACCCACTCCAGTGTCAGAAAAAAAAAAACATTTAAAGAAATTATACTCAAAATAAACTCAAACACAACCTTGTTTTTCTACAAAATGGATAAGAGAGCAGTAGTCACATTTTTGCCGTACCCTGTTTGAACTAAAGTGTTCAAATAAAGCTTTATGCATATATTCTTTATGTGTATTTAGGCGGCTGGTTGTGCCAAACAAAATATCAGCAATATTTAAGGCTGATAGCCAATATGCTAACAAGTGCAAATATCGGCCCAATCGATCTTTAATGTGGATAATTTTCATACATGGACAATAGAATAGTTTGGTAAGGAAACAGATAATGATATAATCAAACTAATCCACAAATTAATGTTTAATTTAGATTTTGAAAATGAATATAGTGTATTTATCACATAGGTACAGACTCCTCTTCAGCTCCTCAGTTCCAACAAAGAGGACATCGTTTTAGAGTCACACTTGGGACAATCAAGGTGACCAGAGGCTTAGAAGAAGGTAATCTTATTACAGCAATCAATAGCACTGATTGAACCTGTCAAGATAAAAGTACACAGAAGTCCAATGACAATTCTTCTCCATGTTTGTACTAGTCCCACTAGTCCCTACATATGTATAGTAGCAAATAGTGTTTCTAAATTTCTTAAAATATCATATAAGTTGAATGAGAGCTGAATACAACACTACAAAACTAACAGTGAATATAAAGCTTATACTATATTTAAATTAATCCATTGATACCAGTTTACAAGTAGTGATGTTAGTGAATCTGTATCGAGGGCAATGCTTTATTTTTGGAGTCAGCAACAACCTTATTTTGCCCCAGCCACTTTTGCCTCCAAATGCTACTAAACTGCACTTTGGTTGTGGTGGCATTCATTTTAAAGGAGAATTTGAGATAGTTTTGCAACTCAAATGTGATATAAGTAGGTTGATTTGTGTAAATGTTCAATGTTCATGTGCACCAACAAGTCAATGCACCAATTTTCTGTGTGGCTTTAATACAACTTCGTAGTCAGTTTGTCATATAGAACTTATTTCTTGTCAAGATCGGCCCCATGCAAAATACAACCCAATGATGATGGTGGCGCCCAAGACAACTTCCGGAATAAGGTGGATAAGAGTAAAAAAAAAAAAAAAGAAGAAATTATTTGTTTTTTGCTTAAATACATTTCTAATTTGTCAACATAATCCTTTATACATAGTTTTTTTATATATCGTTCCTTGTAAGACAAAGAATAAAACAGTGTCTTTGGTAAATTAAAGTGTACATGATTCATTTAAGATCCAGACTATTCTTAGCTTGTTGAATATACCTCTTTAGTTAAGATGCCATTACTATACAGCACAGATCCCCCAGTGGCTAGACAAACAGACTTATGTGTTTTGTGTTGGACATGAAACGCGTACATATGTTCTCCTCCCATGCTCCGGTGTTGGATATGTGGATGCTGTAGCCTTGTGAAATGTCACTGCCCCCCCTTCTACGAAATACCCCCCAACCCCACCAAACCCAGGTGCCGTCAAAAGGGTTGACTCCGTCCTTCAGCCTGGCATTTACAGCTGTTGTCTTTTGGGACAACACCATAGACCTTGTCACTTGAAGGGTTGAGGGGTTTTCAAGCAATACCTAAAGGAAAAATATCTCCAATGTTATTTGCTAAAAAAAAAAAAAAAAAAAAAAAAAAGCTAATAGAGTATCAGCCTCTTTTTTCTTCAATATGACAATAAAAGGAGGAAGGAAACTTATGGGGACAGTCTGAAACCACATTTGAACAAGGAATAAAAGTACATAAACATTTATTTTGTATACGTTTTAATTACATTAAAGAATAAAAATCAATTTCAATTTGGATTCTGATATTTCAGAGACATTAAAGGGACACAGTTTTTCCCATGTAGTGTGGAGGAAATAAGTATTTGATCCCTTGCTGATTTTGTAGGTTTGCCCATTGACAAAGAAATGAACAGTCTATAATTTTAATGGTAGGTTTATTTTAACATTGAGAGACAGGATGTCAAAAAGAAAATCCAAAAAAAATCGCATTATACAAAATATATGAAATGATTTGCATTTCACTGTGTGAACTAAGTATTTGATCCCCTACCAACCATTAAGAGTTCTGGCTCCCACAGACCAGTTAGACACTCCTAATCAACTCGTCACCTGAATTAGACACTTGTTTTAACTAGTCACCTGTATAAAAGACCCCTGTCCACAGAATCAGTGAATCAATCAGACTCCAAACTCTCCAACATGGGAAAGACCAAAGAGATGTCAAAGGGTGTCACGGACAAGATTATAGACCTGCACAAGGCTGGAATGGGCTACAAAGCTCGGTGTTAAGGAGACAACTGTTGGTGCAATTGCTTGAAAATTTAAGAAATACAAAATGACCTAATCGACCTCAGTCTGTGGCTCCACAAAAGATCTCACCTCGTGGGGTTTAATGATCATGAGAACAGTGAGAAATCAGCCTAGAACTACACAGGAGGAGCTAGTCAATGATCTCAAGGCAGTTGGGACCACAGTCACTAAGAAAACCATTGGTAACACTTTACACCGCAATGGATTAAAATCCTGCAGTGCTCGCAAGGTCTCCCTGCTTAAGAAGACACATGTGCAGGCCCGCCTGAAGTTTGCCAATGAACACCTGAATGATTTAGAGAGTGATTGGGAGAAGGTGCTGTGGTCAAATGAGACCAAAATCAAGCTTTTTGGCATTAACTCAACTCGCCATGTTTGGAGGAAGAGAAATGCTGCTGATGACCCCAAGAACACCATTCCCACTGTCAAGCATGGAGGTGGAAACATTATGCTTTTGGGGTGTTTTTCTGCCAAGGGCACAGAACATCAACAGGAGGATGGACGGAGCCATGTACCGTTAAAATCCTGAGTGACAACCTCCTTCTGAAACTGAAAATGGGTTGTGGATGGGTCTTCCAACATGACAATGACCCAAAACATAAAGCCAAGGCAACAAAGGAGTGGCTCAAGAAGAAGCACATTAAGATCATGGAGTGGCCCAGCCAGTCTCTGGACCTTAACACCATAAAAAAGCCTGGAAATCTTAATGATTTAGAGATGATCAGCAAAGCAGAGTGTACCAAAATACCTTCTGATATGTGCACAAACCTGGTCATCAACTACAAGAAACGTCTGACCTCTGTGCCTGCTAAAAAGGGTTTTGACACCAAGTACTACGTCCTTTTTGGCTAGAGGGTTATAAACTCAATGAAATGCAAATCAGTTTATATATTTTCTTTCTTATTTTCTGGATTTTCTTTTTTATATTCTATCTCTCAATGTTAAAATAAACCTACCAACCTAAAATTGTAGACTGTTCAATTCTTTGTTAGTGTGTATAGAATTCCTCAGTCGTCCAGGTAGAATCCATGGCAAAAGCAGAAATTCAATTTGTCAACTGGACAAAAGTTTATTTGGTTGAATACGTTTCGCAGCTCATCCAAGCTGCTTCTTCAGTTCTGGTCAGACGCTGGGGGACACTGCCTTATATCTGCCTGAAGGGAGGTACACTAAGATACACTATATTGCCAAAAGTATTCGTTCACCGGCCTTGACTCGCATATGAACTTAAGTGACATCCCATTCTTAATCCATAGGCTTTAATATGACTGTGGTCCACCCTTTGCAGCTATAACAGCTTCAACTCTTCTAGGAAGGCTGTCCACAAGGTTTAGGAGTGTGTTTATGGGAATTTTTGACCACTCTTCCAGAAGCGCATTTGTGAGGTCAAACACTGATGTTGGGCGAGAAGGCCTGGCTCTCAGTCTCCGCTCTAATTCATCCCAAAGGTGTTATTGGGTTGAGGTCAGGACTCTGTGCAGGCCAGTCAAGCTCATCCACGCCAGACTCTCTCATCCATGTCTTTATGGACCTTGCTTTGTGCACTGGTGCACAGTCATTTGGAAGAGGAAGGGACCATCTCCAAACTGTTCCCATAAAGTTGGGAGCATGGAATTGTCCAAAATCTCTTGGTATGCTGAAGCATTCAGAGTTCCTTTCACTGGAACTAAGGGGCCAAGCCCAGCTCCTGAAAAACAACCCCACACCATAATCCTCCCTCCATCAAACTTTACACTTGGCACAATGCAGTCAGACAAGCACAGTTCTCCTGGCAACCGCCAAACCCAGACTGGTCCATCAGATTGTCAGATGGAGAAGCGCAATTCGGCACTTCAGAGAATGTGTCTCCACTGCTCTAGAGTCCAGTGGCGGTGTGCTTTACACCACTGCATCCAACGCTTTGCACTGCACTTGGTGATGTATGGCTTGGATGCAGCTGCTCAGCCATGGAAACCCATTCCATGAAGCTCTATACACTGTTCTTGAGAATTTAATCTGAAGGCCACATGAAGTTTGGAGGTTTATAATGATTGACTCTGCTGAAAGTTGGCGACCTCTGTGCATTATGCACCTCAGCATTCGCTGACTCTGCCCCGTCAGTGGTCTACCACTTCATGGCTGAGTTGCTGTCATTCCCAATCACTTCCACTTTGTTATAATACCAATGACAGTTGGCTATGGAATATTTAGGAGCGAGGAAATTTCAAGACTGGACTTGTTGCACAGGTGGCATCCTATCACAGTACCACGCTGGAATTCACTGAGCTCCTGAGAGCAACCCATTCTTTCACAAATGTTTGTAGAAACAGTCTGCAGGCCTAGGTGCTTGATATTATACACATGTGGCCACGGAAGTGATTGGAACACCTTTGGCAATATAGGGTATTTGTAAGCAGCTCTTAAGTTCAAAATATGTCTAATTAAAAGGCATTTTACTGTCCAATATTTAGGAAAGGCTCCATTAGCATGCTACTTGTTGCTAGCTTTACCAAACTCTGCTCTAGTCTCAGAGTTGTGAAAAGCAAAAAGTGAGGAAAAACACTGAACCTCTGCAAACCATCTAAAAAGAACTACTGGTAAATTTATTTTTTTTTTAAATCCAGGTACAGTGCCTTTAAGGTCTAGCCTTTAACTGATACAGACAGGAAGCAGACAGGAGATAAGAGACTCAACTTTTGACATAAAACGATCCGGAAATTGAACCTGAGCCCCTCTGATATGTGGTATATGAGCAAACAACACAGCTCCCAATGGAATAGTCAGAGACCGACCATCTCTCAAAATAAGACCTTTCATGTATAATGCCTTAATGAAGGATTATAGGAACCAACACCAATGATATTCTATAGAGATATTATGAGACATTTAAGCATGACCTCTTGTCCACTTGAGTATTTCAGTAATAGTGGGTACAGGCTGCTGACGTGCCACCTTTAAAGCAATGAAGGGCCAATCAGTCCAAAGATTCACACAAAAGCGCAATCATAATCTTCTGTAAAATAAATTATTGTAATGTCAGGAAGGAGAATTATCTTTATTCTAGAAACTCACTCCATTTTACAGAGGCTTTTGGGGACAAACCTTACATGCTTCAGAGTGTGTAATACTTTGAGCAGAACACGGTGTGATGCCAAAGTTTCACAGGTACAAGGCAAGTTGCACTTTTAAGGCTGACATTTTTAAATGTAAACAAGCTTAAGTGCACTCACAGGCTGAGAAACATTTAGCTTATCCATGATGCAACAGGAAGCAAAGAACTTTTCTCTACAGTTCTCTTCAAGTGTATGACAAGTGTTTTTTTTTCCTCTCAAATATTGGCATATATATATATATATATATATATATATATATATATATATATATATATATATATATATATATATATATATGCAATATGCTGAAAAAATTGTGAAAAAAATCACAATTTTCTAGAGCCAAGATGATTATTAGTTATTATCTTTATATAGGCTATGTTATAAAGAAGTAATTTAAGTAATCTATTAGACTATTAGACATACTGTGTTAAATCCACCTGTCACTCACAAAAATAACAGACTGACCAATGGGAGGACTGGGTGGGGAAAATGTCTGGGTATATAGAGCTGCATTAAACAGTAACACACTATGATAATTTTACCAAAATAGTATATTGTTAAAGGATTCAGATCACGATTCGATTTTTACTGACACAGACTTTATAAAGAAGTGGACAAAGGGAGTGTGATGCCACCCACTCTTCAGCTCCAAATGAAGCTCACAATGCTATACATATACATATACACATACACCCCTCCTTGAACCGCCACCTTATCGTGGTGGAGGGGTTTGAGTGCCCGAATGATCCCGGGAGCTATGTTGCTGGGGGCTTCGTGCCCCTGGTAGGGTCACCCAAGGCAAACAAGTGCTGGGGGACAGGTCAGACTAAGAGCGGTTCAGAAGCCCCCATGACAACAAATAGATCAAGGCCAGTTACGTCACCCGGATTGGTGTTACCGGGGCCCCACCCTGGAGCCAGGCCTGGGGTGGGTGCTTGACAACGAGCGTCTGGTGGCTGGGCCTTCCCCCACGGGGCCCAGCCGGGCATTGCCCGAAGAAGCGACGTGGGGCCGTCCTCCCGTGGACCCACCACCCACAGGAGGATTTATAGGGGGCCGGTGTAGGGAGATTTGGGTGGCAGTCGAAGGCAGGGGTCTCGACGACTGGATCTTCGGACATGGAGACTAGTCCCCTCACTGGGGGGGAAAGGGCCCGAGCTTGTGCAGCAGGTTGAGCATTACCGACTAGATATAGTCGGCCTCACCTTCACGCACAGTTTGAGCTCTGGAACCCAACTCCTTGAGGGGGCTGGACTCTCCATTTCTCTGGCGTTGCTCGCGGGGAGCGGCAGCAGGCAGGTGTGGGCCTGCTCATTGCCCCACAGCCGCCCTGCTGTGTGTTGGAGTTCACCCCGGTGAACGAGAAGGTCGTGTCCCTGCGCCTTTGAGTCAAGGACAGGTCTCTCACTGTTTTGTCAGCCTACGGGCCAAACAGCAGTGCAGGGTACCCAGCCTTTTTGGAGTCTCTGGGAGGGGTACTGGACAGTGCACTGACCGGGGACTCCATTGTTCTACTGGGAGACTTCAACGCCCACGTGGGCAACGACAGTGACACCTGGAGAGGGATGGTTGGGCCTCCCTGATCTGAACCCAAGCAGTGTCCTGTTATTGGACTTCTGTGCTAGCCACAGTTTGTCCATAACGAACAGCATGTTCGAGGACAAGGGTGTCCATCAGTGCACGTGGCACCAGGACACCCTAGGCCGGAGGTCAATGATAAACTTTGCTGTTGTGTCATCTGACCTCCGGCCGTGTGTCTTGGACACTTGGGTGAAGAGAGGGGCAGAGCTGTCAACCAATCACCACCTGGTCGTGAGTTGAGTCCACTGGCAGAGGAGGAAGCCAGAAAGACCTGGCAGGCCTAAGCATATAGTGAAGGTCTGTTGGGAACGTTTGGCAGAGCCCTCTGTCAGGGGGACCTTCAACTCACACCTCCGGGAGAGCTTCTTCCAGATTCCGGGGTAGGCTGGGGACATGGAGTCCGAGTGGGCTTTGTTCTCGGCCTCTATTGTCGATGCGGCTGTTCGTAGCTGTGGTCGTAAGGTCTGTGGTGGCTGTCGCGGCAGCAATCCCCGAACCCAGTAGTGGACCCCGGAAGTAAGGGATGCCGTCAGGCTGAAGGAGGACTCTTATAGGGCCTTGTTGGCTCATGGGACTCCTGAGGAAGCTGACGGGTACTGGCGGGCCAAGCATGCTGCAGCCCGGGTGGTCACAGAGGCAAAAACTAGGGGTTGGGAGGAGTTCGGAGAGGCCATGGAGGAGGACTATCGGATGGCCACAAAGAAATTCTGGCAAACCGTCCAACGCCTCAGGAGGGGGAAGCAGTGCTTCACCAACACTGTTTACGGTGCGGGTGGAGAGCTGTTGACCTCAACTGCGGATGTTGTCGGATGGTGGAAGGAATACTTTGAGGATCTCCTCAATCCCACCGTCACGTCTTCTGAGGAGGAAGGAGATACTGGGCACTCCAAGGCGGACTCGTCCATCACCCTGGCTGAAGTCACTGAGGTGGTTGGCAAGCTCCTCAGAGGCAAGGCTTCGGGGGTGGATGAGATGAGATGGGTGGATGAGATGAGAGTATCTTAAGTCTCTGGATGTTGTGGGGCTGTCTTGGCTGACACGTCTCTGCAACATCGCGTGGTGGTCGGGGACAGTGCCTCTGGACTGGCAGACCAGGGTGGTGGTCCCTCTGTTTAAGAAGGGGGACCGGAGGGTGTGTTCCAACTACCGGGGAATCACAATCCTCAGCCTCCCCAGTAAGGTCTATTCCAGAGTACTGGAGAGGAAAATCCGACCAATGATTGAACCTCAGAATCAGGAGGAGCAGTGTGGTTTTCGTCCCGGCTGCGGAACACTGGACCAGCTCTATACTCTTCATCAGGTGCTCGAGGGCGCATGGAAGTTTGCCCAACCAGTCCACATGTGCTTTGTGAATCTGGAGAAGGCATCCGACTGTGTCCCTCGTGGGGTCCTGTGGGGAGTGCTTTGGGAGTATGGGGTCCAGGGCTCTTTGCTAAGGGCTGTCCGGTCCCTGTATGACCAGAGCAGGAGCTGTGTTCGCATTGCTGGTAGTAAGTCAGACCCGTTTCCGGTGCATGTTGGACTCCGTCAGGGCTGTCCTTTGTCACCGGTTCTGTTCATTGTATATATTGACAGAATTTCTAGGCGCAGTCAGGGGCCGGAGGGGATCTGGTTTGGGGACCACAGGATCTCATCTCTGCTGTTTGCAGATGATGTTGTCCTGATGGCTTCACTGGACCGGGACCTCCAACTGTTGCCCCCCGCAACTCGGCCCCAGATAAGTGGAAGAAAATGGATGGATGTTTGGATGGATAGATATACACATATATATAATCTATGCATATCACCCAGCCCTATGTATACATTTTAGGTTTTAAACGCCCACGCTTTCACATCAGGTAGCAAGTATGTGGAATGGATACACTGGAGTAGTCTGAGTGCCCATTAAGTCTTATACACATCTATTGTAGCTGTAATATTAAAAAAGATGGAGAAGATGGCTCCTCCTGGAGCACTGTCGCTTGGAGGCAAAGCAGTGAATTAGCATACTATTCTCACTTCCTCTTCAGAGCGTCTTTCTTACCATTTTAAACCAGTCCGTTCAACGCTGACCCATTTTATCCCAATCTTTTCTTAACCCGCTCTTCAGTAGCTACGCTGAATATTAATGCTACATATTTCCCTTTAGTCAGTCACCTTATCTCGAGTGGCCATTTTCACTGCTTTTAAATTTAGTTTCAGCCCTGTAAAACATCCACTATTAAAATTACAAGGCTAGAGCAGGTCAAGAAAATGACATTACTGTACATTTTGAAATCTGATTATTTTTACTTCTTGTATGGCTTCTTGTATGACTTATAATCATGGGTTATACAGTTTGAACTTACCTCTCTCCGCCGAGAAGCCCAGCATGTCTGTTTAATTTTCCACACCACAGCGGCCACCAAGAGAAGGGACAGGAAGCAGCTACAATGAAAGAAAAATATGATTTATAAGACACACATGAAACACTACATGAAATCAAATTCAAAAGTGTAAATGAGTTGTTTAAAGTGTCTATGACAGGTTGGACTACTCGTTTTATGAAAACACAGTTAAGATTGTTATATATAAGATTTTACAAAAACAATTCAGAGTTTGGGCATTTTTTAGGTTTCAAATTTTACTTCCTAGTTGGAAATCATGACATCACGCTAGGGAATTCTATAACTGTTATCTAGCAACCATAAACTGGGCCAAAACGCATCTAATATATACAGGAATTATTATAAGACAAATCAAAATATAAGAAAACAGCTTTATTTTGTTGAAATCATGTTTAAAGTATCATAATATCAAATCAAATATGGAACTCTCTAAAATAGAACTCTTTACTTCCTATACTTTTCAATTTACTGTATTTTTCAACTTTTCTTAACAAACTGCTTTCTTGCATTCATGAAAATGTATCAATAGATTTTAATTGAATAATCTGCAAAAGGCATAAAAATACATAATATGGCGGCTCTAAAAGTTTCAAGATGGAGTAGATGTTGAGAAGAATTATGTAGCACGCTCGGTTCTCAGTGGACTGAATATTTTGCTCTATTACTTCAATTAATAACCCAACAGTGAAAACATTAGTCAAGGGAAATTCAGCAGGATTTTATCTGCGCTGGGACAGGAAAATGATGACTGATGAGAGCTTCTACTTCATTATCCAGGCGATGGCTCTGAATGTAAAGACTACAGACCTAGGCAGACATTTATATCATGTTATATATATACAGCCAATGAAGATTGATTGCTATGGAAATACAGGACAGCTTTGAATCAATAGTACAAACAAGCCCCAGATTTGTGTAATAGACATATTGTATACAGAGTATGCTAAATCTGCAATTTGATCATTTGGTAATTTTTCTCACTATCTCAACACATAACATACATCCACAACTTATCCAATTTAAAAATCATGTGACTAAATTTGTGAATTGAGCCGATCATTGTAAATAATTTCAAAATCTCGTCTAGTTCTCGTAGACCCCATCTCGTGTCTCATCTCGTGAAAATTCTGTCTCGTCCCACCCTTATAATAAAGGGTTACTCAGACATGTATGAATGAAAACACAGCTCTCAGTATGATTTTGAAGAGGCAACAGCATTCCAGCATAGCTTAAAGCTCACAAAAGTCAATTTTGCATGATATAGGACCTTTAAAACATCCACTGCAAATCATATCACAATACTTGACAGAAAAATCCCAATTCAATATTTTATTTATTTAGTAGTTGATGTAACAAGCATCAAAGACCTTATGGACAAAATGTATGCATGTTTCTTCACTGGCTGTTACACAAACACTGACACACAATTAAATTCCTGTTATTTCTACATCCTCTCTGACCTTTCTAGCAAATGTCTTAAAAGCTGCTATTACATCTTTCTAACAAACCAACCAACCAGCCCAGCATCTCCGTCGCAGGTAACTGAATCCACTAAATTTTAAACACGAAGCTTGACATGACTATTGCCACCTGCCATGTCCTTTTATAAGCATATTTTTCACATTCCCAGCTCCAGTGTCTCTGCAATTACACACATTTGTCTGATATTCAAACCTAAGAGGCAGTTATGTCCCCTGTCCCATCACTCTACAATTTTTTTTTTTTTTTTTCCTTTTTTTAATGCAAGAAGGGAAAAAGGAATGATTTTGTGGGAATTTCAGTTATTCTACATCAAGTCAAAAGCACAGAGATTTTACTTTTGGAGGTGTGCAAGTGGGGGACCTCTTTTACTCTTTCATAGGCATCATCTAGGACACCTTTGGAGATAAACATAACTCGGGAGGGGAGGAGGTTTTTTTTCCATGTGACAGAAGTGACAAAAATCCCTGGATAGATGTTTGGCTTTCAGAGGCAGCATTTTGGAGCGGCAAGAAGCTTAAATCGCCTCCCCCGTTCTTCCTGTGGTTTAGAAATCTGCTATCGCTCATCTTTTTAAGTCTGGAAAGTGAAAGTGAGTGTTTTTTCTTGCATCAATGCTAGTGGAGCTTCATTTTTTTTCTGTGTTAAGATTTATTTGTGCTCGGTTTCTTAAAGGATAAATTATTTTTGAAGTCATGCATGTGAAGCTGTTTGAGCAGCTGGTTTTATAAATGCGACCTTGACCATTGACATACTACACTGTATAAATGATTTTCCAAAGTACTGACACAATTGTGCAAATACAGTGGAACTTTAGAAACCGCAAATGGTTGGAGCCTCTTATAGACAACAATAGCCATAGAATACATCCAGAATAGAGACGAGAGAGAATAAATAAATGAGTATATTTTCTTGTCCATTATAAAAAAAATATGGAGTTAAATAATAAATTGTTTAAAACAAATTATTAAAAACACACATTCTTGCAAGTCAAAAGGAGAAATTAAATTTGTCAACTGGACAAAAGTTTATTAGGTTGAATACGTTTCATTGCTCATCCAAGCTGCTTCTTCAGTTCTGGTCAGACGCTGGTGGACACTGTCTTATATCTGCCTGAGCTAACTACAGTGAAATTACTTTGAGACTAACACACCTGTTTGTTTAAAGTTTCTGTTAGTTAGCTGTTAGTTGCACTGAATGTAGGATCATATTAGTATAACCATTCAAGACCATAATGGGTGTTTTCACACCTCTGAACCTGACCTGGCTAACCATATTGTTTTTTTTGTATGTTTTGATTTAGCTTTTAGGATAGTTATAAATGGGAGACAGATGATGTCTGAGGCTAAGATCTGTACCTCACTATCCTCAAAGGAGTGGCCCATGGCTTTTAGGTGGAAATGTACGGCAGACTGAGGTCCACTCTGGCTCTGTTTTGTTTCTTCAATGTAGCGCTCACTGCAGTCTTCACTACACTGAATGGGGTAGACCACAATGCTTTGTTTGTGGCTCGGTGTTTTGACCTTTGGGTGGAGCAGTTTCTGTCTTAAAGTGTTTGTGGGTTTGAAATAGACTGGGATTTCATGTTGTCTGAAGATCCTCTGTAGTTTTTCCAGAAACACCAGCCAGGTAAGAAATAGTTACACCCTTTCTCCTGGGTTCTGATTCTCTGTTGTCTTGTTTCTTGGCTCTCTTAGTTTTATTGAAAGCCCATTTTGCATATCCACAAACAGAGAGGGCTTTCTGCACGTTGTTCTTCTTTCTCCTTTCCCTCTGCGCTTGTAGGAACCACTTGGGCCCTGTGTTGTAATGTCCGAATGACTCCAAGTTTGTGCTTGTGTGTGCCAGTCTTCTCCTATCATTACTGCACAATCTAAGAAAGCCAATGTGTTATCCATGGCATCTTCATGATTAAATTTGATGTTCGGATCTACAGAATTAATATGTGCAGTAAAAGGTTCCAGATCTTGAATTTAGATTTTTGAAAAATTATCATCAACATAATCTTCACCTAAAAGCCACGGGCCACTCCTGTGAGGTACAGATCTTAGCCAGAGAGAATTGGTTTGAGAGGGGAGTTAAAGAGGCTATTTTTGTCAAGAAAGAGAATCTTTCCTTGAACAGAAATGGAGGCCTCAGACATCATCTGTCTCCCAGTTATAACTCTATCCTAGAATATAAATCAAAACATACAAAGAAAATAATATGGTTAGCCAGGTCAGGTCCAAAGGTGTGAAAACACCCATTATGGTCCTGAATGGTTATGCTAATATGACCCCACCCTCATTGCATATTCAATAGGCCTAGCTAACTAACAGTTAGGTGTGTTAGTCTCAGAGTAATTTCATTGTAATTCAGGCAGATATAAGGCAATGTCCACCAGTGTCTGACCAGAACTGAAGAAGCAGCTTGGATGAGCTGCGAAACGTATTCGACCAAATAAACTTTTGTCCAGTTGACAAATTGAATTTCTCCTTTTGCCATGGATTCTACCTGGATGACTGAGGGATTTTACACATATTCTTGTGATTTAACAAGTTACTTATCGAAAGTTAAGTTGAATCCTGGATGTGCATGGGCAAAGACTAATACTCTGACAAAAAATATATTATTAAATCACTGAAGGAAATTTACTAATATCCTAAAAAAAGACTGTTGTGATTTTTTACACAGAAAGAAATACTTCAACTCCTATTTAAAGATTCTTAAAGATAAAGAGATTTCCCATTTAAAATTGGGATTTCGAACCAGAGTACAAGATTAGAATTTTAAATTTCAGCTGAAAAATCATTTAAAAACCCTGTGTAACCCAATAGCAAAAGTCTTTAGCATCTTTAGCTAATCTTAGTCTTGTCTGGCACTGATCTATTGGGTTTCCTTCTTTTAATTACAAGCGCTTTGTATGACCTCAGCCCCTTGCCGACTACAGTTACTCACAAGGGGAAATAATCAATAATACATACTCCACTGCCTCTTGGAGTTTGAAAATTAGCGCCTAAATGAATGGTTCCAGCCCCGGTTTAGGTGCTCATTGACTCTTACAGTAAGTTGAATGATTGCATGATTGAAGGAATAGACTAGTAGAATGTTGAGAACAAGCAGCCATAACTGGTACAAAGTTGCTCATGTTAATTAGTGAAAATGAGACTCCAGGGTTTCTGTACAAAGTGTGGCACAGCGCCATATTAAGAGTGCATCTAATCAAAGCAGGAGAAAAACAATCAAAGTCTAACAAGATTTCAAACTGACAAAGGAAAGGCGTACATGGAAAAATGTGAGGGAAATCAGGGAAGAAAGACAGAGCATTATGCAGGCGGGGAAGGCTTTTGAACAAAAACTACAAAAAGGACAGGAATCACAAATAAGGAAAGGAAATCATCACCTCTTTGGGATTTATGGCAAATATATGATAAACGATTCTGCATTTAAAGAATATGAATAGAGTTCATACATCAAGGCCATCGGTTAAAGGCACATTATAACTTTTCTAGTGGAGGGTATGCCACACATCACATACACAAGCTTGGAAACAAGCAGGTCATGGCACTAAGCCGGGTTACAGGTCTGATCTGTGGAGTGGCAAGCGTGATGATTGGGAATACATGAATACATGATGACACCGGCAACTGAATGAACGAAAGATAAAGAACTTACAACTCTAGCTACTCAAGCAGGTGGCAGATCCCACTCCAAAAGTCTCACCCAGTATGGTGTATATAATGGCATATACATTAGAATGCAATGGAGACAGAAGACAGAGAAGAGGGCTTATCCCCAGTCAGGGCCTCCTCCTCTCTGCTCTTGTTATCTGGTCCAAAGCCTGTGGGGTGATGTGACATTTGGTCTGATTATATTTCCAGCAGGTTCACTCCCTCTGAACCCTCACACAGTCACACATCTGGCTCCTGTTGACTTCACGGGTCAGTGACGATGGGACAACAAGCTTTCACCCAGACGACCAGCAGAGATACAGAAAACAAAGGCTATACTCATTCTTGCCATGTCAAAATGTAAAGAACATTAAAACAAGACACTTTGTATAGGATTTTATGGCATCATATGAGGACTGTAGTTGCCATTTCTAATTGTACCACAAAAATCTTCTTAATTCTTATAAATGAGTACAATTGTGTTTTTCCTCCATAGAGTATATTGTAAAAGATTAGACAAAAAAATTAGACTGCTGAACACTGTAAACTTCACTAGGATTGACTATGTGTTGGTGGTCAACTCTTCTTCACTTTGCACACACCTGAAATACATTCATGTGAATAGAGATGTGGAGGTAGGAGGTATAGAAAACCAGGTGCATAGATTCAAATAGTTCCCCCTTTCAATTACCCATCTTTAATGGTGGAAAACTGGAGAAGTTATAATAGAATTACAACTGGAATGGCATCCCAGTTATTTTGAACAAGCTTATTGTTCTTTGAAATAGTTGCAGGCAATTCAATACATTTATAGAAATTGCAATTCTGAGGAAATGGGGAAGCGCTCACAACAACTGCAATTATTTGACTATGCCTTTTATTAGCAAACAATTCAATCCACTTTCAGACATAAACATAGGCTGTCTGCGGTATTTTCTAAGAATTTCCAGATCTGGTCGATTTGGCAGTAATCTGATCAGATAAGGCAGACAATAACAGTGACAGCATTTAAGGGGAAGTTATTGTGGAGCGGCCGATGACAGCTATGTGCTCCGGGCCAAGGCGCATTTCCTACACAGATATTACACGAGTCGCCTATATGAAACCAGCACTATACACGTATAGTACTATGCTAATGTACTGTGAAGCATTCCAGACAAAGCAACTACATCTTCATGGAGAAAAGCATTTGATGGACCCTCCATCAGAAAAGTTATACAATGCACCTTTAAGGACCTTTAATTGTTCATAAATGTATGGAAAGGTTTTATAATACCTAACGCACATGCATTACAGTAGATATGTGCATATTATATTGCATAGTGAATAAAAGCTATTTAAACCCCCCTCTCCATCTGCTTTTCCAACTATTCAAATTCACTGTTCTACCTCATTTAGCAGTAAAGAGGTAAAGTCAGTGGCGTGAGAAGCTTTTCATGTTCTCAATAGTAAATGTACAGAAGGCTCAAGTAACTCTAAACCCCCAAGAGAGCAGAGTGGGGGCTGGACGGCATTGACTGAAAGCCAATATGGCATGTATACTATAGTGTATGCATGGTCTTTACTTACCTAAAAAATGTCACAAAGAACTGCACCAGGTCCATGATGCTGTTGTGTTGAGAAAAGGCGATCTGTAACAAAAAGCACAAGAAACCCCATTAAATACAAGCAGGTTTATTTTTATTTATTTATTTTTTAATAATTTTAAAGGTGTGCTGTATAACTTTTTGGTTGGGGTCTGTTACCTGCTTGTTTCTATGGTTATTTCATTGCTTTGCCTGGAATGTTCCACAGTATAACATTAAACCTTACATTTATTCAATTACAGGTGGTTTTATAGCTCAAAAATACCTAGAAAAACAGCCATTCTAACCAAGTAGGGTTGCCTCTCCACAGATCTGACTTGTAACTTGTTCTGGTTTGGTCTCCATGAAAACAGAAAGGTTTAATATCATACTGTGGAACATTCCAGACAACGCAATATCTCCATGGGAAAAAAGCATTTGATGGACCCTCTACCAGAAAAGTTACACAACGCACCTTATAGTAATAAAATGGTAGCTAAAGTCAAATATTGTATACTAAAGCCACAAAAAATATTTGGGGTATTTGATGGATAGCTAGTTAAAGGACTATATAATTTATTTGCAGGATATTATGCAATTTCTATGTCTTATTGTTGTAATAAGCCCTGCAGAATCACATTGCATGTTAAAAAGATCAGATACATTTCTCTATTTTCTCATTAAAACACATTTCTAGGAAGTTATATCATACAACATTAACTGGAAAAGGTTTATAGCCAGTGACTGCAAAAATGTAACCAAGATCTGCAGAAGTCTCTTTAATGGTAAGGTGAACATAGCTGGTCACAAAAAGTCTATTTCTAGAAAGACTTAATTGAACACTATAAAAGCCAGATTTGAAGGTAAATTGATTTTTTTTAAAGCCAAAAAATGTCAGGGTAGAAATAGAAAGTGAACTTCTGCCCTTTTAACGTTTTGACCCCCTTTTAGGTCAAAAATAGACTCTCTGATCTTGCACAAAATGCGCAGTGACCAGGCTAACATGACTCCAAAGCACATATAATTGTTAGCGTTTTGCAATAGGGCTCAATACAGTTTCTAACCACTTTGACATAATGTGGAGGTCAAAGCAATTCTCATAGGGGTTAATTCAGTTTTAATTCAACAATATTGGTCAGTCAATAGCAGCAAATAGAAGACATATGGCACAAAGATACAACCCCGACAATTAGCTTCTCATTATCCTGTATATTAGGTCTAGCTATGCGCACAGCTTTTATCATTCATCTATATACAAATGATTTGGATATTGTTTTCAAAAGCACTTTAATACAGTTTCAAATTCTGTCTTATCTCAGCTGCATCTGTGCTCTACCTGATCCTGTTTCAGCGGCTTTAACAGCTACTCCATAATGAATAAGTGACTCTCGCCGAGGAAATCTAATAAAAAACTATTACTGGACCACCTCCACTGATGGACTGACCCCTAGATATTGTTACCCCCTTCATGGTCCAGTCATCTATAACGGCTGCGCAGGAAAGGCTAATCTAAAAATCTATAGCATACAGTGGACTATTTGTAGATAAGGTTTTATGTTATATCGTAATTGTTTCTACAACCATATACCTACAATTACTGCCTTCTGTACTGTTCATAGCATGTACCCCTTATAACGAATTATCAATAAAAGAAACAATAGTCGTCACATACTAAGGCATACCATGACCTATTACATTATGGTAGTCAAAAAATCTATACTATGATACTAACTGATACTAAAACTCAGTCTGAACCAGATAGTGATTTAAACAGGAATTACTTAACATAATCAAGAAAGAATGTAACCTTTTTAGAACGGTCTTCTATTACAAATAGTCTCAGACCAGATGGTAAAGTAAAAAATAGCTTTAGATTCTATAAAAAGAGTGTTTTATTTTCATTGTGGAATTTTTTTTTTGGCACCTGTTGCACTTTTTTTGTTCATAAATATAAATATTATGTTGTCATGACTTAAATATCATCAAATAAAGAAACCTCTATAAAATTCATCAACTTTCAGTTTGCGAAACAGAAGGATCGTTTGGTTATATAGGCCAGTCTTAAATCCCCACATGCGCGCAACCAAAAATTACTGACACAATCATCTGGAAAATTATGAAAATTATAATGGCTGCCAAAAATACCCAACCCACTAGAAACAAGTGCCATGAGAAGAAATCACTTTAAAGGACCCATATTAAATTATTTTCTGATTCATGTTGTAATGTTGATTCCTCATTAAAAACATACCTGGAGTTGTGTTTTGTTTAATTCACACATGTTTAACACACAAACCCTACATATTTAGGCTGAGTTCTCTCAAACTGAAAACCTTGTGATGTCATGCGGTAATACTGGAAATGCTCCACTGTGTTTTTAAACTCCACACACCTTTACTAGAAAAAATCGGATTATCACAGCCCTGGAATTGCCAATCTTTCCTAAACAAAATATACAACGTGGAACAGAGCATTATGAGCTTTGAAGATGCAGACAGACTAATAAAGGGTTACTCAAACATGTGAGAATGAAACAAAACTCCATGTATGTTTCTGAGGATGTAACAACATTCTAACATGGTGTAAAGCTCACAAGAGTCAGTTTTGTGCAATATAAGACCTTTAATGCCATGTAGTGATACAGTTAACCCTATCTGTCCTATATAGAGCCATGTTTGAAATATTTGTATTTGTTGAAGCCATCTCATAAGCCACAATATCTTAAGTGTAATCATTAGTTTGTCAAAATCCAAGCTTAAATCTTTGCATCTAAATGACTGATGGTGTTTTTTGCAAAATGTTTTTACCAGCTGTCATCCTGCCAGCTTTGATTTGTCACTCCAATCAGTTAATGCAAAAGTGATAGGGATAAATTTGAGTTTGGCCCACCTTCCATATTTGTCAGGGCAAATTAATTGGCTATATATGTTGTAAATAACCTGAAACTCACATTTGTTGTTGTCACCGGAGCCAAGCGCCTTCATCTTGGAGAAGGTTAAATAGTGCTTTGCCGTTTGCCCGCTAAAAAAACAGCTGTGCACCTCTGTGCACTAACCAGCGCTCATTAAATCTCTAATTAGAATAAAGTGCACTTGAAATCACCCTGAACAACAGCGGGGCTCTGTATGTGCATAAGATGTCTACCTCTGTAATCATTATGTGCGTCAGTCAGGAAATTATTGGGACTAAATACAGTTTTCTTCATCTTACCCCTTCCCCTTTAGTCTCCCCTGTTCTTTAAAGTGGCTAAGGTAGGTCCCTAAAAGCCTGCATTGGTAGACATTCAACATTCATTTGCATAATCTCATGTGCTATTTTCTACTGAAACCTTCTTTATCACAACAAATCATTTACTCTAGTTATACAGGGATTTTGTTAAATGTCAGTTCTAGGTCAGATGTCCTTCCTGTTCAAGCTTGTATCAGGATTTAGAACTGAAGAACTATTAAGGTGATCTCCATAATATCTTTTTTTTAATCACTTTGGATTTTAGATGCTCCATAAATATTTGGCATTTTGTTACAGGGCAAAAATATAGGTAAAAATTTAACAATTTTTTACCTATATGTTATTTCACGGTTAGGGTTAGGATTAGAGTTGGGTTCAGGAACAGTTAATTTAGTTAATTTTAGGGCTTTGGACATGGAACACTAGTGCTCTCCCAGAATAAAATGCCAAACATGGGATTCTTGGATTTTAATGGAAATAATGCATTAGTCTTATATATTGCTTTACCAGAAGCTCAAAGCTACAATTTTGTGCAATATTCATTCAATACTCAGTGGTGATAAGATTTGATTGAAGTGAGAGTGTCAATCTGCACCATCAGCCCCTCTCACCAGCACCAATCACTTAAAATTGAATTCCCAAGATGAGATAGGGCCATGTGGTACAAGGTGTTCAGAGCAGTTGTTTTACCTGGATCTTGATGGGCCAGGAGAAGTTGCTGACGTACACATAGAAGGTAATGTTGGGATTACTTCTAAATGTGAACTTCTCGCAGGAAAAACTGTCACGATATTCCTTAATGTTGGTTTTGGACACGATGGGCACCTCCTCCCCAGAGATGGTACCAGCTGTCAGGGCAAAGGTCACAATTAGAAGGGAGCCGTGCGGAGCAGTGAGAGCTACCTACAGACTCAGATAAAAACGTCCAGTGACAACATATCATTACAAATCCATTAATGGTGTATCACAACATTGAAAACAACAGGGGGACACTCATCAGCCGTCATTATTATGTCTTGAGTGTTTTAACATTTGTGCATGACCTGAAACCAAACGGGGCTTTATTGCATAATTACACATGCAAAGCTATATTTTAATGGGGAGGAACAAAGAGGTAGGAGAAAGGCACAGCTTGACAGAGAGGCTTGAGAGGCTGTTGCCCATAGGTCCTGACTGACTCATGCTAACACATATTCATCACTGACATCCACAGCAACCACCACTTACTGCATCAGGTTTCAGAGCCACACTTGGCATCTGCACTTTTAATACTGCGATTACTGTTAATATACTGAGAGAGAAAAGGCAAGGACAAACAAACTAAACATTAAAAAGTGCCAAAATATGGATTATCAAATACTAGTATTGTATTGATTTGTATTAGTATCTCCAAAAGGTTGTCAAAAATTTATACCACATTTACTAATAGACGCAAAAACCAGTAGTAACTGGATACTGGATTAAGCAGGTATCAATGCTGGAAAAAAATATGTAACTGGGATGAATGTGGACCTTTCCTGAACATATTTATTCAAATCAGAACTAGCATTATTGCACATGGTGTTAAAATATTTAGTGTCTAAAATTACATTCTATTGTATTAAAGTTTTTATTTTAATTTCTTGACAACACCAACTTAAAATTGTATAATTTGTCTCATTACTGATACTGGCAGGATTTTCTTTATAATTTATTAAGTTATAGTGCATCTTTTAAGGAAAAAAAATCTGCAGAAAGTTTCATGTTTGAGAAGTTACACTGCTAACTATTTTAATAACATATATAAATGTATGTCTACAGTTTTATCATATATTGTGATTTTTGTATAACACTGTTCCTATTTATGGACAACATCTAATAATTACTTCTTGACTATATTATTTTCCATTAAATAAATCTAGCTCCGTTACCCCCAAGCTAAACGCATGCCACATTCTGATCCACTTAACACCATACTGACAGCTGATAGATTGTCTGCCTTTATAGCTTGTTTATAGACCGCAAAGGAAAATTATCACATTTTTAGCAGCTTTTAACAGACCCTTTATCCCATTTCTCTCTATGTATATTTCTCATTTATCTTCTCATAATTTCATATTCGTCCTCGTGTCACAGAATCGGCCACATTGACATTCCAGCCCATGAGTGTGAAACAAAAGAAGTGAAAATGACAGCTTTGAGTGTGGCGACGTGCGAGTGTTTATCTTAATTGAAATCACCCTCCCTGTCTCAGCCCCCAGCAGCACCACCTAAAGGCGCCTCATGCTCCAGCCGATTATACAGAGTCTGACGAACAATATCTTGTGCTGGGTGAAAAAAGGGGATCCAGATACAATATGACTGTGGCCAAAATGGGGACTGAAATACATGTATGTCAGGAATGGAGAAAGAGTTAAGGAACTCTAAGACACAAATACACTATATTGCCAAAAGTATTCGCTCACCTGCCTTGACTCGCATATGAACTTAAGTGACATTCCATTCTTAATGGTTTAATATGACGTAGGTCCACCCTTTGCAGCTGTAACAGTTTTAACTGTTCTGGGAAGGCTGTCCACAAGGTTTAGGAGTGTGTTTATGGGAATTTTTGACCACTCTTCCAGAGGTGCATTTGTGAGGTCACACACTGATGTTGGATGAGAAGGCCTGGATCTCAGTCTCCGCTCTAATTCATCCTAAAGGTGTCGAGTTGAGGTCAGAACTCTGTGCAGGCCAGTCAAGTTCATCCACACCAACCAAACCTTCTCATCCATGTCTTTATGGACCTTGCTTTGTGCACTGGTGCACAGTCATGTTGGAAGAGGAAGGGGCCATCTCCAAACTGTTCCCAAAGTTGGGAACATGGAATTATCCAAAATCTCTTGGTATGCTGAAGCATTCAGAGTTCCTTTCACTGGAACTAAGGGGCCAAGCCCAGCTCCTGAAAAACAACCCCACACCATAATCCTCCCTCCACCAAACTTTACACTTGGCACAATGCAGTCAGACAAGTACCGTTCTCCTGGCAACTGCCAAACTCACACTCGTCCATCAGATGGCCAGATGGAGAAACGCGATTCGTCACTCCAGAGAACACGTCTCCACTGCTCTAGAGTCCATGCTTTGCATTACACTTGGTGATGTATGGCTTGGATGCAGCTGCTTGATTACATTGTACTTTGCCATGAAATATCCAATAGGTAAATTCACAAACGTTGAACCTGATCATTACCATTAGTGACTAGACCCCAAGTACTGACTGTATTACAACAGAAATCCGCATTTTAACAAAGTCCATTTTGGCTTCCCCCCATTTGCATTAAAGGGCTAGTATACTAGTTTCTGATCTATGTTATAATGCTGTTTCCTCATCACAAACATACCTGAAGTTCATTCACACATGTTTAACACAAACCCTGCTTATTTAGGTGGGGTTCTTTTCTCAAACATAAAACACTCCACTGTGTTTTTAAACTACACACACCTTCTCTAGAATCATTTGGATGATTTCAGTCCTGAAATTGCCAATCTCTACCACTTCATGTCATCACAAGGTGGGACAGAGCATTCTGAGCTTTGGAAATGTGGACAGACTAATAAATCAGGATTATTCAAACATGTGTGAATGAAACAAAACACAACTCCAGGTATATTTTTGGCTTGGTTGCTTAAAGCTCACAAGAGTAAATTTTGTGTAATATAAGACCTTCAAATATTATGACCTATAGAATGTTGTGATGTCATGTGAAACCCAGCAATGCTCAAAATAACCTAAACTAAATATATTTGATTTACATATAATGGAAACAGCTGGGCACAAATCTGGAAATTGTCCGGCACATTCCCAAATCTGTGTTTACCAGCAGCATTGGTGTCTGGCCTTAGGAGGGAGAGAAAGCAGGAGGTAAACAGAACTGCAGTGTCCTTGGGTGTCTGTCCTCAGGGGAGCCATAATATCCACTCAACAGTAACGCCATAAACACGGACACATGGCGGGAACAACATAGCTGTAATTTTGATTGGTCTGAATAAACACACAAAGTTAAGTATCCCAATTTATATTCAGCTCCGAAAAACAACCACTTCAAACTACATTTTTAAGGTGCTTCACAAAAACAAATGAGGAGACACACTGATTTTTATACAACTGTGAAGCCTCGCAACCCAAATCTGTAATAAGTGTTTTGTGACCTACTGCTTATTTTTATGCTCTTTATGATGATAATGCAAGAGGACGGCATTTGAACTTGGAAAAATTGTATTTCCATTGTGTAATTGCGAATTGGATGACAGCGAGACAAGAAAGGAAAACTCATTATAAAGCAGCTTGTTGACCGCTTTTGGGGGAAATAAATGTCTGTTCAATTCTAACTTTTTGTATTTTAATGAGCAGGTAAAGTGTGTTCAGCTTGGTGTTTCTATTAAAATATTACCTGTTGATCCCACAGACCAGGTGATGTTGAGGTTGAAGTTATTAGATGCGTTGATGGACATGTCCAAATTCTTGTTGGCCTGAAAAGAAAAATAAATAGTTCTTGAATAATAAGAAAATTGGGAAAAAAAGAAGGAATTAAATGGTGTAAGAATGTAATTTGTAATTTGTTAAGTACCTGTTCTGGGGAGGCCATGAAGTTGATGGCAGTGTAGTGATTGTCATCTTCTTGGATGAGACTAAAGGTAAACTGGTAGTCGATAAGAAGATTATCTGTGTAAAAAGCAAATAACAGAAAATTAATAAGAACTTCAGTTGTATATTGATGTAACAGTTAGTGCTTATATATTTATAGAAATATTATTTAATTGTGTAGGTATTTGAAGTGATGGAGTCAATAGTTTCAGTTTCAGAAGGCTGTAATCAAATCCACAATTGGAACAATTTTCTCAAGTGGAAACTGCAATCCAGGTCTGACTTTGCCCTGAGGGTGATGGCGCTGTTAATTTAAAGAGCTTTTTTAATCATAGGCCAGTAATGATAAAAGACAGTGAAGAATCATCTTTTGCCACAATGGGACAACCAGTATCGTTAATTAAGCATTCAAATGTAATCTAAGATAACTGGCAAGCAACTTATGTATGCAGATTTTACAGGGAATAGTAATTAATACAAACATAGGTTATGAAAATGTTCAATAAAAAGGAGATATATGAACAGATTTGTATTTTTTCATTCATTGTAAAAGTAGTACAGTATGCCTTCATCTCATAGAAATCGTGCATCATCTCACCTCTAATACTTAGCTTATCTTTCATTTTTAAAAGAGCCATTTTCATAATTATCAGACAGTTACATCAGAATCAGAAGAAATGGTTACCAGGCATACAGCCATAAAGTGCAGTCTATGTTCATTCATGTTCACTGGCCTTTGAATGTGTCTTGAACATGCTCATAATGACGCGAAACATATCAGTACACGAAAGGTCTGTGAGCTGTGCAGAGGTTAAAACTAGCCCCCAGCTTCAAACCGCCCTCACAACACCATTTATGTCAGCCAGAGAGGTATTTTAGTAAAGCCGACAAAAACCTGGCTATTGTTGTCACTCCCAGAATGTCAAAATGGAGACAACAAATTACCAAGTTGCGTAGCAGCGTGAAGGACACCGCAGTGGCTTCAAGTAAATAAACACGCAAAGCACAAGTTCCAATATGTACTCTATCCACTCCAGGAACGAAACGAAAAAAACAACTAACATCTATCCAACTTTTCTAGATGAATAAACGAGTGGGTGGGTGATTTTGAGAGCACATGACAGTGAAGTGTAGACTCTTGTTTTTAGCTCCTCCTTGATTAGCTCACTCGCTAGCTACTTCTGATGCACTTGACATTTTAGCACGACAAGTCATTCTGTCGCCGAACAAGCGGGCGCCCCTGGTTTTTCGCCAAAGTGCTAAAATGCTCCATCTGCCTCGAGCGGAAGTGGAAAAGTGGGGGAAAGAGAGAGAGAGGAAGAGAGGAAGATAGGAGAGGGGGCGCAGAAAGACAGAGAGAGAGAGAGACAGAGAGAGAGCAGTGCGAGAGAGAGAAATAGAGAGCGATAGAAGAGATGAAGAAAGAGACAGTAAGAGAGTGACAGAGAAATAGAGATCCAAAGAGAGAGACAGAGAAAGAGAATGAAAGATTTGAAGAGTGAAAGAGACAGAGGGAATGATTAAAAAGAGAGAAAAGCGAGAGAGAGCAAAAAAACAGCTGAGAGAATAGTCAAGAATAATAAAGACTGGGGGAGTGGATTGGAGTGTGCGTTATGAGTTCCCCAAGTCCAAAGAAGAAGTCATCCAGTTTGGAGTTACTCACAGTAGCAGGTTCCTCGGAGTGGATTGCCAAGGTAACGGTTTTCTGAGTCGCATCTGCAGTGGAAAAAAACACAAGAGAGAGGACATGGTGAGCACTAACAGATTGAGAGAAAAAGGAAACAAGAATGTCTCCTTATCAGAAGTAGAAGGAAGGTGCTAAGTGCCAGAACATTAACTCCTGCTGTTGGCACCTCATCAGCCTCCACTTCTCACAAAAAGAATAATCTGATAGTTTGTAAAAGTTAATTAGTTTTTTCCCTCCTTTTTTTCTATAAACAAAGCTGCACAGTGACATACATCAGAACTTTATGTACCTGATCAGGCAGAGAAGGGAAAGTGATCCTAAATACTAATCCTAATGTAAAATACTAATCCTTAAACACTCGGAGTAAACAAGTTATGTAAATTTATGGCTGATTATGTGGGATCTCTAAGCCTAAACTGGCAACCAAAATGGCAAATTAAGCAAAACTACAACATGTTGACTTAAGTAAACAATCGTAAGTATTTGAAAGTGCAGACCAAAAATGCAGGCACCCAAGGCAACTCAAACCTTAGTTCACCTCATCCATTAATGCT